>CM031237.1:833198684-833861601 GCA_018340775.1 Taxus wallichiana var. yunnanensis | reverse complement strand
TTATTATTGATGTGCATTGTTCACTATGTGATGATGATGATATTTTGTGGATAGTGATTGTGTAGCATGATAGATTGTATGTGCATTGTTGAAATGGTTGTTTTGATTGTTGAATATTGGAATGTAGTATGATGTGAAAATAATAGCTAAGTAGTAAACTAGATAAAGAATGTATGTGAATAAAGATTAGTGATAGATCATATAAATGTATGTATGTGATGTAATGTGGTGGATAAAAGTAACAATAATGATGTGTTGATAATGAAATAATGATGAGATGTAAAGCAATGTTCAAAATTGTGTGTGATGAGAATGAAGGGGGAAGAAGAGTGATGTCCCCTAGTATGAGAATGAGGTTCATTTATAAATTCCCCCTCAGTAGTCAAGAATGAACTATAGAACAAGATTGCATCATTGAGAAATGGGTTTGTCACGTGTAAGGAGATGCTAGAAAAGATATGACATGAAGCACAGTGCATGAGTTATGAAAGGAGAGGTTCATTGATGTAGTATTCCCTCAATAATCAAGTGTGAACCATAGCACAAGAGTGCATCATAGGGTAATGAAATGGAAATTGGATGTCATCTACTAGAGATTAAGAGGCCTGCAAGGCATGGATGGAGCATGTGAAGCAACAATAATGTGAGAATAAGTGCCAAATTGGATGCCAAATGGAATGGAACCAAGAATAAAAGGTGTGGTGGGAGGAAATGTGGAAGCAAGGGGCTTAATAATCCAATGAGGAACTGTAAAAATTTGTGAATAATGAGAGGATGCAACCATAGGTGGATTAGATGGAGGATGCAAATGGATGATGACCTTAAGAGGTGGGTGAATGACTACTTTAGATGGAGGTGAAGGAGACAAGTGAACAATGATGGAAGCATGCTTATGTGGAATAGGAGAAAGAGAGCACTCACGAGAGCGACGAGAAAGCAATGACACCTTTGTCTTCTAATTATTGCAAGTGATCATGGAGAGCACAAGCAGTCATTATCATGATGGCCATTAATGTGGTGGAAATTGTAGAAAGGATGGTCACGTTGGTGTTGTAAGTGGTGAGGTGGATGATGTTGAGTAGAAGGTAAACATATGAGTCGCTTATCAAGTAAGGTTCACAGAACATCATGTGGCTTTACATTATGTGAGAATTGCAATGGTTCCCTGAGTGGGAGATGAAGAAGACTTAGGTGATTGCCGATGTGGTGGAGGGGAAGGAAGACGCTTACGCAGAGGCGGAGATGGGGACCGTGGAGGAATCTTAATGGATGGAAGAGGATAAGAAGTAGTAAAAGAATTAGAAGGGGTGATATAATATGTGCAACAATTAAATCTTGTTCTAAATCAATGACTTTATAGCATAAGAGAGTAAAATATTCACATGTATCATATAATAGTTTTTCTTTCAATGCAAGAATTAAGCCATGACAAAAAAAATAAATTGCTTTTCTAAATCAATAGGCTGAAATAATAATTAATGCATGCAAGAATTGAAGCGTAAAATGTAATCTACAATTGGTTCTTTATTTCCTTGATGCAAAGAAGGCAAGCGTTCATATGTGACTTTAGGACCATTATTAGAAATAAATTGTCTAAGAAAAAATCCTCCATATCATAATAAGTACTAATGGATCCATAAGGAAAATGAGTATACCATTGGAGTGCATGATCAACAAGGCTATGACGAAATGCTTTGAGTAACAAGTGATCATTAGAATAAGCAAACATGGCTGAATGATAATGCTTGAGATGTAAATAAGGATTGTCAAGTGCCATCGAAACATGAGAAGTTAGGCATGATGAAGTCCTTTGGGAAAGCAGAATTGTGAATATTTTTAGGAATAGGATTGCCATGCAAAGAATTATTGTCAATAGAAGCATAATAGGCTTTACTTTTAAGGGTGAGTGTATGAACTTGAGATTGCAAAGTGCCAACAACATGCATGAGAGAGAATATCATGTGAAGGAATGGTTGGTGAAGTGAGAGGCATATTGAGAGGTTGGATCTTTCCATTGTGAGTGATCATGGGAATGTGAGAAGAAGTAAAGAGATGTGGAAGGAGGAGAAGGAGGTGGAAGAGGAGGAGAAGAACATGGAGGCTCTATGGGAATGTTAGATGTAGACTCAGGAGATACAATGAGAGGTGTACTAGTGGTAGGAGTAGAATCATCATGAGCAACAATTTCAAAAGTAGAAGAAAGAGGAGTAGTAAATTCACATTCAATAGTCTTAAGAGAAGTAACATCATCACTAACATGTTCATGATCAAAAACATAATCAACATCACTATCAGTCATATTTTCACAAGAAAGTATTTCATCAAGACTATCATCAACATACAAAGAAGTGATAGGAGTAATAATATCATATTTATCATTGCATTCATTAGAAACACTTTCAGAAGTAGGAAGAGTAGGAGATATAACTTTACATTCATCTTGACTACTAAGAGAAATGACATCATGCACATTTACATTTTCAACATTAGAAGTAGCATTATTAGTATCCATATTGTCACAAGAAAGAACATGATCAAGCAAAGAATCTATAATAATATTATCATGTGTTATAATAGGAGTAGAAGAAGGTACAACAACATGGGTGACTATAGAAGATGAAGGAGAACATGAAGCAAATCTTTTGTCAGGGGAGACTATGTAAATGTTAGGGGTGTCATGGCCAATAGGAAGAGTGTCTTGGAAAGAAAGAAGTTTTTAAAGAATGAAATAATCACATTTAGGGATTGCAATAAAGGTCACAAAATTCATATTCGTAGTAATATCATAAAAAAAGGTTGTAGGCATGTATCAACCATATTATGCTTGGGAGATGAGGACCTTTTTTTAGCCATGAGGGTTTTGGGATCCTAAGGCAAGAAGTTCGAAGAAGAGCGGGTTCACCAAATGATTTAATAAAATTTGAATTAATTTGATCACGGAGTAATCGATATGATAAAATACAGCGAATATACAAATGTTAAGCACTCAACCAATACAAAACAATAAGTAAATAGGAGAGATAAATGAATTAGTTGAATCTGCGTAATATGGAATTGATCTAGGCATTGTAAAGTGTTGGACATGACTGAAACAATGTCACAAATTCTCTCTATAAAATATAGATCGAGATAATGATGTCGACATGGGCACCTAGGCACTTTGTGACTATTTATTTCGGATGTTGTGCACTACGTAAAGCTCGAATCTGCTTTCTTTTGTGTCACTAGGGTTTCATTGCTACTTTATGTCAATCACCTGATATTCATTTTTTATCACTGAGGGTACCTATAACCTAAAAAATAAACCCTAGCTACCTGCACAAGCTCACAAACACATCAAATTGGAATGAAAAATACAATATGTGAAGTCGGATTGACCTCGACGGTCACCCAATGAGTGAACTTATGACCGAGCATTACACTACATTCCAAAATCCATGTAGTTCTTAGTGCTTGTGTGTTAAATGGTGTCCTTAGGTTGCCCTCATGTCAATGACGCTAAGATATTGAGATTGTAGCTAGATAAGATGCAAATGTGTGATATGGAATTCAGCACTTCCCCTTCCTATGTAGTGTATGCAGCCCAAAAATGCTTGATGATAATGATAGTATGTAGATGTGATTTCCCCTTAGAATTGTCATCCAGAATAATATAGTGTATGTTGTGTATAGATATGGATTTTTGTTTGAATTTTGAAACTAGTGACGCAAAAGGCCAACTATGAACACGGGATATAGATTAGAAAGCTAGAAAGGCCGACCACAAATGTCAAAATGTGTAGAAAGAATAAAGAGGATAGAAGCACCTGAGAATGGACAGAGTGCCTAGGTACTAGTTTTTAGAGTGGGCATTGGTGTCTTGGGATAAATGACAATAGATGTGAAAAGATAGAAATATAGGGATCCCTAAGACTGACTAGAGCTAGGTACAAAATGACAGATGTGAGAGAGAAAGACAATAGAAATAATTAAAGCAAGTAGATGGATAAAGGATTATGTCACCAGTGAATACTTTTATTACTTAAGATCCATGCATATAACAACATACTTAACAACATAGTAAAATAGTAGTATGTGCATTGTTTTATGTCTACAATTCTCCCATGGATAAGGTTCCTTAAAACTAGGTGGTTTAGTCTCCATTCTTTCAACCAACTCTATAATTTTCCACATGTTCTCCTCTATGACTTACATATTTTTGAAGAATCTACCAACTTAGTAAAGGATCATCTCTTTTATAGGATTCTCTTGGGTTAGTGTCTCTAGCTTTCATTTTTCCAATAAACTCATGAGCTCTCCTCATGCCTCTTTCCATGTTTTGGATCTGCAACTGCAAATTAGGATCAAGGATGAAGTTATCTTCATTGTGTGTTTACCCCTATGAAAACCACCACAGTTAGTATGATAACCATATTCATGAGTATGAATTGGGGCATGTGTGGATCCATCATGATAAGAGTTGTATCTTTGGTTTTTAGGGAAACTTGGTGAGAATGAAGGTGGAGGATGAAGATATTGTTTTGATGTTGTATATGTTTTAGAAAGGAATTTAAACGAGGGAAATATAGAACCATGATTAAATAACTTCATGAAAACAAGGAAACAAAAGTAAAATAATTTGTAAATGATGGGAATGGTTCTTTAACACTAGTAGAGTCGTCAAGTGCTTGATATCAAGGTTCAAAAATCAATATAGTTAAGAACGCACCAAATATTAGCTAAAAATATGGGGAAATGCATCCTTTTGAGGACGATATAGTAAATAATTTCCACAAGAACAAAAAATTTCTATAATAACACACTTGACAAGATAAAACAAGCTTAAACATGTCTCACTCAACGTTTTGAAAACTATTATCACTAAAATTGTGCACCCTTGAAAGATCTCTAAAGTTGAGGGACTTTGTGAATCTTAACAACAACATGGAATTATCTCTCAAGTGTGAGACTTCATTTCATGAGATAAACCTCCAAAGAAATGCTAGATCCTATACTAACTACTCTAATGCCATGTTGAGCAGCCAAAAATATTCTAAGTATTGGGCACGTGAAGATAGGGCATTAGAAGCGCGTGGAGCTATAATAGTATTGAAGCACCCAAGCTCAGGACTTAGTTGTTTTGTGGTTAAGGGCTATTTTTGGAGATAGCATGCGGAGCACACATAGAGATGAAGACTTGTGCTACATGCAATGGTATTTTGGGAACAAGTGGTTGATAAGCGCCATGCATAGTTTAAGCTAATAATAGGATTTCTTCTTAGAGTTAACTATAAGACATCTATTGTTAGAACACTTGCATGTTGTGCATGTTATTGTAAAGGTGCATGGCTATTATCAGCATGCGACCTATTTTGAGAAGTGCATGGGTGGTGAAGGGAAAGTCCCCACCTCTATAAATATGTAATTGAACTGTGTAGTTTAGGGGTAGTGAATTATTATAGAGTTATGTTATTGGTTTTGATGTGCACATGACTCATGGAGATACTTTATAGTGTAAGAAGCTTCTGTGTTTTACAATGTTTAATGCAATGGAGTATATTGGTTGGATAATGGTGTTAGACATAACTGAATCTAGTTCTTGTATGGTTAATCTTATTATAGTTAATGTTTAGTTCATGATTCTCTAAGATCTAGATTTGGTTTATGCACTATGGAATGTTTATGTTTAGTTATGAATCTGGATATGTTTAAACATCATCTCACTAACATCATGTACAAGCAACTCTAAAGAGAGGGACACTGTACTGTGTACACTTAGGTGAGCGTTCATCTTAGGCTAAGTGATGTATCAAAGCATACCCGGGTTATTCATAGTAAATTCTAGACTACATTGTGCTAGCCACCAAGTTACTCTAATGTACAACTACACTAACCATGAAAAGGAAAAGGGGAAGGAAGAAAATTGAAAGCAACATGGTAATACACTAAAGTAGAAGGGGATATCTCTCCCTAAGATGAATAATCAAGGGATAAACACAAATCAAACAGTGAAGATATTAGCCATGGTCTACCTTGCATAAAATCGGGCTCTAATTCTCTACTTAAGTGACACAAAAAGATAGAGCCATGCCAATATAATCCACGCACATCATGAAATGACATAAACAAAACGTAAGAAGGAAATAACATAAGACAAAGGGAAAATATGAGCCACAGTCAAAAAATTATTATTGGTTGAGAGTATGCACATTCTATTACAATCATTGGGAAGGCATTGGATGCATTACATAGCTCAAATTAGAGGTATGCAACTTAAAATGTTCAACCACCATTTGGGTGGATTGACTTTACACTCATGTGAATATCCCTTTACAATAAATCTCAACAAGATTTAGAGAGAGAGGGAGATAAATGCTCCAAAATATCTCCTTCCCTAAGTTTATTCCTTCAGAAAGATCAAAAGGCTCTAAATGATGTTCCAACTCAAGATATTCACCCAAAACCACTCATTGGCATGTTCTCAAGATATCTTAAGTGTTATGATGATCTATGATAAGTAAGAAGCACTTGTGATAAACCTTTGAGTTCTTAATGATCAAAAATTTGTTTGAGGATCATTCCTTGAGAAGACAACAATTCAATCCCATGAGATCAAGAGAGTAAGGTGGAGATTAGGATTCCACTTGGTTGAAAAGATCATGATTTCACTTAGACAACCCATATTTGGTTCAAAAATTTATTTTCACTCTTCCTCTGCATTTGTATGGGACCAAATGAGCATATTCTAGTTAGAAACACCTTTCAAAATTACTAAAGAGCATTTGTAACTGATTTGGGCGTCATAAGTCAAAGAGAAGGAGTTAAAATGCATAAATTCTATCATTAAAATCTCTCAAATGTCTCAACCAAACTCTTTGAAAATAAGCTTTGAGTGAAGTCCTCTATGTTACAATTCTAACAACACCAATTTCAGGTCAAAAGAGTCTTGAGTTAAAATTTATGGCTAAATAATTATTCCCTAGTCAATCACCATGGTGATGTCCCCAAGCTCATATTTGCATTAGGAAAACTATCAAATTTAAGCCAATAAAAATCTCTATCAACAACTATTTGGCCTCATGGATCTCCATCACATGTTCATCTTGCCATGTGTCCTCCATTTTTGACCTAGGGGTGTGTGGATAGCATGTGCGGGGAAGTGTTGGTGTAGGCTATTATTTTCCTTGTATTTTCCTCCTGGAAATTTCTCAACTTTATTGACTCGTCTTGCTTAGGTATCCTTAGTGTCATGGGAGTTACTATGACATGTCTTACATATCATAGAGCATCGTAGTTTGCTATAGGAGTTACATTCATATCATGGGAATATAACTCCCCTTCTTATTCTAGGAATATTCTCATGGAGGAGTTAAACAACACTCCTATTTATACACTACTCTTAAGCTATTTCTATTAAGGTTCATAGAGGTTTAATGTTGAGTTGGATTTATTCTCATCTTTTACAATTTGTATCATTTAATTTTTGTACTTGTAGTTTGTGTGTGTGCCTAGTCTTGCCTTTGTGTAATTCATGTCTCACATCTCTCATCGGTGCATTTTTATCCAATTGATCTATTGTAATCTCGATATTGTATCGTATCTATGTTTTGGTAATCGCGTTACTCACACTAGTTTATTGCTAATTACTCTCGATTCATGGTTTCATTAGCTCCTTGTGTAAGTTTTTTTAATTTACATTGGTTTTTGTGTAATATTTAACATTTTTAGGTTAATCTTGATTTTTGTGGAGTTTGTTGGTTTTGTGGTTTTTTGGTGTATGTGCAAAGAGCATAGGAAGTTTTAGGGTTTTCCTCATCGGATCTAGCTATCTATAACTAAAATTGGTGGAAATTTTTTGGAGGTAAATTATAATTCCGGGGACTATTATAATCAGTCAAATTCGGCATTGGAGGCCTATTGTAATCAATCAAGCTCCTTTCACTTGTGTGTTAGTGAGTGCATCCAAAACAACCTTACGGCAACAAAATCTTGTTTTTGCGACATGAGACTCTGTTTCTCACTTAGGACCTTAGTTCTTGCTCTTCTTCCTATTTTTTCCTTTCTTGTGTTTGTTAAGGTGTCACTTCTCTTGTACGTGTTGAAACACATTGTAGTCTCCCCTCTTGTGTAGACTACATTAATTACAAGTGAGTGACCAAAAGTTTCACACCACACGAATGCACCTAATTGTAGCCAACACACTAAGTATAAAGTGCATAAACGAGGGATAAGACTATTTTTCCTTAGAAGGTTCTTTTATCATAGCTTCCAACCTTCATCATTTTGTTGTTCACTTACATTCAAATAATTATTTGGATTAGAAAAATGGGATACTAAATCATTGCACCATGCATGATTTTTACCCAATATCCTTGGAATTATTCCGAACTCAATAATCCTTTACAACAAAATGACTAGTCGAACAAAAATGGCATGTTATATGAACTAATTTTTCTAGCACTATTTGAAGACCTTCTACATCAGATTAAGTTCACCGAGTGCCCTTACACTACATGGACCTTCATCCATTAGTTACATGGAGATGTTGAATCTCCATCTGAAATTGATTCCTCCTTAGTTGACATCTCACCTATGGAAGATAATGAGTTTATTGATACATTCTCTTATGATATGGTTGCATTGACACATGTTACTTCATCATAATTCAATATTGATCCCTTGAGCTCACGAAGTTCTCCTCTATAGGATGTAATAGTTAAGTGCTCACCCACCATACATGTTTCATTATATCTATGGGTTTCTCCTTCGAGAGCATCTATAGATTCCTTTGATTCCATCATGGAGATTCCTCCACCCATTGTTGCTTCAACAAAATTTAGTGTTGCTTCATCACAGCTTCCAATAATTCTCCTTGAGAAGACGGTGGTTTCATTGACTCGCATTTAGATGACATGCTTGAGTACACATATTTCACATTATAGCATATTCTTCGAGATCACCTCCTCCAGAGCTCCACCTACCTAACAATGCAACTATGTTTGTGGAATCTCACCTTGCAGAACTTGACAAGATTATCTCTGCATCTCTTGATATATTATCTCCATTGCATGTTGAGCAACCTCTTGAGACATTTCATGTTCCATCTTCCTCTTCCACAAATTACGAGACTTTTGGGTTCATTATATTCCTTAGGAGTTCATCAAAAATAATCTTGCAGGGGGTTGGATAGTCCTCTTTTCCTCCCCCTCCTCTTCTTCTTCTAGAAAGATTGTATTTTGTAGATGGGTAACTAATCAAGCCTTGTTTTCAGTACCCATATGATGCATATTTCTTAGTTGTTTAGGGGAGTGCTCCTTCTCTTTCTTCTTGGCATGCATCTTCCTAAACCTTAATGAAAGGGGTATTGGTGTGAGTATTTATTTTTGCCTTTTATTAGTTTACTAGGAATTTTCCACCTCTCGCGTGGTGAGTTGTCTCACTTAGGTGAGTCGTAGGTATTTTAGGAGTTATATGACATATGACAAATTTCTTCATAGAATCTGTCATTATCATATATGTGTCATAGAGGAGTTACATTCTATTGTTAATTGTAACTCCTTTCTCCATCATGGAGGTATGATTAGTCTACGCATGGGAGTTATACAAGACTCCCAATACATACTCTCTCTTTTGACCTATGAGAATGAGTATACCCTTTCTTTTTGCATTCACAAGTTCCTTGAGCTCATATTTTACTTGCTAATTACGTGGAGAAATTTCATGCTATCGTTCAAGCGCAACTCTATCGTTGTACATGCCATTACAAGATATATTTTTCCCACTTTCATGGTATTACTTGGTTCATTTTCCAAAAAATATTTTTGAAGAATGGAGGATGGGGCCCATTTGGTAGGAGATAAAACCCCATAATGACTTGTTTGTTTCATTTCATTTGTCCTCTATTTTTGTGTTCTACTCGGCCAATCGATGGTTTACAAAATGACATTAGACATATTTGTCCATGTCCATTACGCTTATCGGAGGAGGGTGATCTTTGGAGAAAGTTCTACTTATTGGAGATTCTTTATAAGTGCTTCATCCAATTTTTTATTTTTATTAAGTTGTCTTATTTATTCCCATGTTATCCTTTTGTGTACTTGGGTACCTAGCATGACCTTATTTTGGGCCCCAGTTCTTATATCCATCACCGACTTCATCATCTTTGGGGTGTGGGGCTTCTAGCCTTCTTCACTTCATCTTTTCTCTCTTTTGGGGGGGAGTTTTTTTCCTTGAGTTTTCTCCTTTTCTCTATCTTATGAAAGATTTTCATTTTACTTGGGTACCTCATCACGCCTTGTTATCAGGACCCACCTTTCTTTTCACCCACTTGAGCTATGCTTAAGGGGGTGTTAGTGTAGGATATTATTTTCCCCATATTTTCCTACTTGGAAATTCCTCACCTTTGTTGACTCATCTTACTTAGGTTTTCTTAGTGTAGTTTTTACATGTTATAGAGTGTCGTAGTCTATTATAGAAGTTACATTCTATTTTGGGAATGTAACTCCCCTTCCTATTTTGGGAATATTCTCATGGAGGAGTTACACAACACTCCTATTTATACATTTCTCTTGAGTTATTGCTATCAATGGTCATGGAGGCTTCATGTTGAGTTGGTTCCATTTTCATCTTTTCCAAATTGACTCATTTGATTTTTATACTTGTAGTTTTTGTGTACGTGTGACTAGTCTTGCTTATGTGTAATTCATGTCTCACATCTCTCATTGGTGCATTCTTTGATCTAATTGATCTATGGAATTCTACGATAGGAATGATTCCTATAGAGGGCATGATTGAGCTAATCTATGCCACTTGTCATCCATTGGTGGCATGAAAGGGTAAAGGTCCTTGAGAGGCGAAGATGCACCAATGACTGCCAATTTTCCTATCATATGCTATGTGTTGATCATCAATCTCATTCTAGACTTAGCAAGTGAAGCTTAACCATCAAACAAGTCTATGAAGGCCTTGGGTGCCAATTGGTAACATGTGTCTTCTCAACCATATGTTTCAAATTGATACATTGTCACTAATTGAAGTTTAACCAAGGCTTGGGATCATGTTGCTCCCTAAAACTTATCCTTAATCAAATCTAAATAATTTTTGAGGTGTGAGGAAAACCTTAAAGGATTGTAGGACGTGGGAACGTCAATATGTGATATTTGTCACTTATCGATCTAAGAGAACATATGGATAAGTTTAATCTTGAAAGGTGTCATTTACTACCAAGTGTATAACCTTGATAAATTAAGTTTGATAGTCTGTCAATTGAAGAAATATAAGGAGTTATTCACCATTTTCCCATCTTGAGGCCAAAATGCATTATTTTTACGAAGTGTTGCTAAGATTTTCTGTAAAAACTTAGATCTAGCCAACAGAGAAATTTTGACAAGTTTTAAGATATTAAGGTGTCTAAAATGAATGAAAACAACTAATTAAAAGCCTCTAAGTCTAAAATTTGTAATGAGTTTCCCTAAAAGGAAATGTGATTTCATTTTGGTAACATGCCTTATATAAATGCTTAAATCATGCACATAACAACTTGGTGGTTATTGTTGTCCAATTTTGCAATCCCTACAAATTGGACAACTTAACAAACCTAGGTGTTGGCAGTAAAATGGAGTGCGATGTATTGCAGCAGATACCAAGGTAGCTAGTGGATGGTTTGGTCGAGTTGTAGCTGATTTGATGTTATGCGGTGAGCTAGGTGAGCTACAATTGTAAAGTGTCCTAGCTAGTTATAGTCGGGCGGATTAGTATTTTTACATGGTAGCATTTTTACATGTTATCGACCGAAAGAATTATAGCCTATCAACATCCAGGTTGTAGGAGTAGGAAGTGGTGGCAAAGGATTGGCGGTATCGTAGGTAGAGAGAGTAGGGAAGATTGCATAAGTCACAAAGTTTTGGACTCCATTGGTAGCATAAAAGGATGCTACCGGCTAGTAGCATGTTTATATGCTACCACAATCGATAGCATGTAAGGATGTTACTAGCCGATAACATGTTGAGTGTTATCGATTGGTAGACGATGGCGACGCAGTGTGAGTAGTCGAGTGACGACACAATTCCAAGGTGTTGGTAGCATGTACGAGATCTACCATCAATAACAAAAATCATGTTACCGGCCGATAGTGGAGGAAGACAAAGGATCAAGGTGGTGGTATGGTTATTTGGTCGGTTGCGGGGAAATTTTCCACTTGTCGATTGCATGAATACTGACAACCTCGTCAACAGTAAGAACATAAGGCATAAAACATGCTCTGAGTGATACCAAAAAGGTTATGTGATCGATTGATAGGGGAAAGAAGTGCTACCATCCATTAGAAGGAATGTTGCAATCACCAACATTTTGAATGAAGGATAATGCAACCAACTGCGGCATATTAGCATGCAATCAGCCGAATATAGGAATATCAACGACGAGTCGAGCATTAATGAATGCAATACATAGTAGCTCAACAACCATTTTAATGAGGTATGGCACCCATGTCTTCTCCTACAAACAATGCACCATTAGGAAATGAATTAGCAAGGTTTCCCATACCTCTTTTCAAAGAATTAATGAAGGTTGTCGGTTGGTGGCAAAAATTTGAGTTTCCTTCTCTATATAATGTAAAAACCCCTCATTTGAAGGGGGTGTTCTAAAAATGTAGAGGAACTCTGTCAAAATTGTTCCAGAACTTTTGTGAGTTGTAGGCCTCGAATTTGAGCATTCTACAAAGGATTATTTCCTTGTTTCTACTTTGTAATGGATTGTGCATCCTTTTGAGCAATAAAATTCATGTTTTGTGGCTTTTTCTACCCTAACTTGTGTTATATTGCATTTCTTTCCTTCCATTGCATTTGCAGGTATATTGTGCATACTTTGTTCTTCTTACAGGACTCAAATCTGTTGTGCTCCACAAAAATGGAGATTTGAATGTTGTTTTAGACTGTGGCACTTTTGTCTACCCTCTCCTACTTCATTTTCTTCCTATTTTCACTCACTTGGAATATCTCCACCCTTGTTCTTGGTGTTATCACCTCCCTTAGTTTAGGATTTAAATTTCATGCATCTCTCTCTTTCTTGGTCCCTTGGAGTTTTAGGTTAGTGTTAGGTAGTTGCATTTCCATTTCTAGGAGTAGTCTTAGCGTTAGGAATAGGTAGAGGAAGTTGGCCTTCTCTGAGGTCTATCTCAGTTTAAGTCCCACAACTTGGAGATAGTCCCATGTTGTCTCAAGCCCCATGTCAATCTAATTTGGGACGGGTGCATATTTGAGCTCCAACAATTTTAGCACACCCGGTGGGACAATGTAAAATAGTTATCTTCATTATTGTTGAGTCTTAGTGTGTGATTTAGAAATTTCTAGCCTTTGAGGCTTATTTCTACATATCTAGTAACTCCAAGCATTCAAATCAACTAGTTTCAGTAGTTCTAGTGCTCGAGTTTATGAGAAGAATTCAAACAAGGTCCAAAACAATAGAAGACGAAGCTTTTGAGTACCTACAATTGTCACCAGGAAGAGGAAGAAGAGGAAGAGAATTTCAAAGGTCACCTTCACCTCCAAATAGAACTCTTTCCACACCACCTCCTAGTAGGCCTTTCTTACATTATAGTAGAGTTCTCAGACTTATCATAATGGAAGCACAAAGGGAAAATAAGCCATTTGTTAATTTTATTGGTAGCAATCCTCTTGCTCTTAATGCCCAAAATCCCATTCCAACATCTGCACTTAAGAGTATCCCTTTCTTCACTGGGGAAAATCATACCACTCCAGATTGACCATATTCAAGACATTGCTAATGTTTGTGTTATTCATCAAATTGTTGAACAAGATGTGGCTATTAGGTTATTAGCCTCTTCATTCAAGGGGATCTCTTCAATGGTTTAGAATTTTAACGGTGAGGGTCAATCACTAATTGGAATCAGTTGGGGATAGCCCTTTGCAATCAATTTGGAGAAAAGGAAAATAATATCTCCTTGTTAGAGAAATCAACAACTATAAATAGGGATCCTAATGAGATCATGGTAGATTTCAATTTCATGTTTTAGAAGACTGGGACAAAATTCCAGCCCTTGTAAGACCAACTCTAGAAGGTGCATTTATTTACTTTTAAGAGCATTAAATTTTGATATTGTTGTCATGATTCAATCTATGGGGGTGGTAACATTGTCTGGGGCTTTGTGCATTAGTCAATAGAGCTGAATTTTTTTATTCAAGTTGGAAAATTAGCTCTTAGAAAACCCATGCCCTTCTATCCCGAATTACCTCATGCTACTCAACATTCTATTGCTCTTATTCCTAAGTGATATTCCCAACCCAGTGCCTCCACATCTTCCTCTCCTACACAAAAAAGAGGATGAAGACATGAAAGCCTTAATTAGAAATTTTTCCAATAAAGTTATATATTTGGAGAAGCAACAAGCCCAATCCTATAGGAATTATTCCAATCAGGAGTAGTCTTCAAGCCAAGGCTTTAATCAAGGTTATTATCCATACAAACAATAACAACCTAATCGAGAGTACGGACAAAATTAGCAAAATAATAGGTGGTAGGATCAAAATACCTCTCTTCCACTTGTAACAGTTTCTCCTCCTCAACCACCTCTTATTGCTATCTCAAGTCAAAGCACTTGGTCTGGTGTAAAATAATGTGATACAGGAGGATAAATGGTGTTTCTCATGCAATCAACTACATAGTTCATATGGTTGTGCATATGCATTGCATGATCATACCCTCATGGTTCAACTTTCTTCTAACCAATAAGAGTCATTTGTAGAAGCACCTAATCCTAATGTGGAAGGTGGTCAAGAGGTTAATTAGGATACCAATCTCATGTTCTTTGGAGCTGAAGATTTATGTGCGGTAAATCAAGTAGTGGGCAGTTTTAGTAGACCTCAAACTAATGTTGTTGATAATACGAGGTCTATGAAAAGAATGTTGGAATCTCACCTACATCATCTTCTAATCAAGGCAAATATTGTCAACAAGGAGAAGGAAGTTGCCACAGATAAAAGTAGAGTACCTAAGGCTCCTAGCAAGGAGGTTGTTCCCAACCAAACATATGCCCTTTTCAGCCTTGCGGTAGTCAAGAAAGGAGAATCATGTACCACGATTACAGAAATCCATAGGCCTCCCTTTTAACATTGTGGAGCAAATGAAGAGGACAAATGTCAATGTGACAATGTGGGATGCTTTGGCTATCCCATCACAAAGGGACCTCTAGGTGAAGCTCTCAAGCAACTTCCTCTAATGACCCTGTGATTCACAAAACACATGCTAAAATCGATATTTTCCAAGAAAAAGAAGAGCAAAGTAACTAAATTTATCAAGACCCCACCATTTTATATGTCATTAATTATGGGTAAACACTTGGTGCATAATTGTATGATTGACTTAGGGGCTAGTACCTCTGTTATGCCAAAGAAAATTGTTGATATCTTGGGTCTTGAGTACAACCTTATTGTTAAAAGTGTCTTGTAGCTTGATGGCTCAATAGTTGTTGTCCTCCCATGATATATTAAATCATTGACTTGCCTAACCCATGTTTACCCCCTATGTTTTTCATTTACTTTTCAAGAGACTTACGACAAAAAGGTGGATATTTGTCTTAGATTGAACCCATATATCTCTAAGGACTAGGTATGGTACTAATTTTACCATACAAGAGTTAAGCCTATTTTGCTTATCATATTAAGTCATATGGCCACCCCTCCATAAGCAAACTACCTAGTACAAGAAAATCAAGAGCATGAGTCGATTTTTGAAGACTAGCTTATTTCCCCTCAATTCCCGATCTTATACTTGATGAATGGGCCAAATGTTATGAATGGGATCCTTATGATGAAAATTTGAAAACTAGAATTGGGACTTATTACATTCTTGAAAAAGGATCTACTCTACTGCACCACTTAACCAAGAAAAGGAAAATACTTTTGGATTGTGGAAGATGTTTTTGATGGTTCAAGAAGTATAAATGGAGTTGGGATAGGTGTTGTGCTGATTTCTCAATTGAATGAGAAATTTTTCTTCCCTCTCATAGATTGCAATTTACATGTTCCAATAATGTGGCAGAATATGAAGCATTAGTGCATGGTCTATTGATTGTTGAAAAGAGGAAGATTAAAATTTTACATATTTTGGGGACATAGAATTGGTGATTCATCAGGTGAGAGGGAAGTGTGCCACAAAGAATAATTTGTTGAAAGCTTATAAGCACAAAGTTTGGGATATGTTGGAGAGTTTTGATGCTCTCAATCTGCAAGTGGTGTCAAGGAAATTAAACAAAGAGGCAGATCAAATGGCATCCCTTGGATCATAATTCTCACCTACTAAGGATTTTATCAAAGGAAATGAGCATCATATCAAGGGTGATAATCAGACCATCCATTCGGATAATGAAACTAGTTGGTAGGTGTTTGATAGTGATGAAAAATTGTTCATTTCATCTAAAATGAGGTTGAATTCTCCTTAGAGATGTAATCTGATTTGCATGATAGTATGGTGACTAGATTATTCAGTTAAAAACGAATAAATTTCCAAAGGGACTGGTCACCTTGGAGCATATTTTTATCCTAGATGATGAATTTAAAGGGATGAAAAGAATTTAGCAAGAAAGAAATAAGAATGTCATTCAATCACAATTTCACAAGGCAATGAGCTTCTATTGGGAAAGGTATGTGATAATAATGAGAAGTAAACTTTCATTTCCTTATGTCAAAAATTTAGTGATGTGTTTTATTGGGATTATAAAGATCTAAAGGGATTTAATCCAGATATTGTGCAACATTCCATAGATCTTGATCCCAATGTCAAGCCAATTATGCAAAAACAAAGGTCGATCAACCCTAAAATAGAGCCCCTCATGAGGAAGGAGTTATCCAAACTCATTGAGGAAAAAATAATTTTTCCAATCAAGTACTCTACATGGGTGGCCAATCTTGTCTCAGTTAGAAAGAAGAATGGGGAAATCATACTTTGTGTTGATTTATGAGATTTAAACAAGGCTTCCCTAAAGGACCACTACCCTTTACCTTCCATGGAGCAGATTTTGCAAACTATGTAGGGGCTGAAAGGTTCTCCATGTTGGATGGGTATTCATGTTTTAATCAAATTAAGGTTAGGGAAGAAGATCAATTTAAGATTGCATTTACAACCAAGTGGGGTACATATGCCTATCAAAAGATGTCTTTTGGTTTTTCAAATGCAAGTGCCACATTTTAGAGAGCAATGTATATTGCTTTCAAAGGTTACATTAATGAGTTCATCCTTGTATACTTGGATGATATTACCATCTTCTCAAAAAAGAAAGGATCACATCAACCACTTGGAGAAAGTATTTGAGAGATGTAGGGAATTTGGGGTGTCTCTTAACCCCAAAAGTGTAATTTTGCAGTCCCTATGGGTAATGGGACATATTGTTTCAAAGGATGGCATTGCCATTGATCCAGACATAATTTTCAGCCATCCTTTCTCTCTCTTTGCCAACTCATAAAAAATCCTTGCAATATTTTTTTGGCAAGATTAATTTTGTTAGGATATTTATTCCTAATTTTGTAGGATTAGTCAAGCCCATCACTTTGATGTTAAAGAAGGATTCAATTTCAAATGGATAGTTAAAGGAAGGAAATTTTTTTCCAAGATCAAACAGAAATTTCTCAAGCTCCTACACTTGTCAATCCTAACTATGGTAAGGATTTTATTTTGTATGCATATGGAGTTGATGCTAGTATTATTGTTGTTTTGACACAATAAAATGATGAAGGAATGGAACAACCAATGGCCTTCTTCATCAAAACATGAAGGACTATGAATTGAAATATAGTCACATTGAAAAACATGTGTTTTCCATCATGAGAGCTCTAAAGAAATTCAAAAGCATGTTGTCCACCAATCATATCAAAGTTTTAGTCTCACATTCTAGTGTGAGAGATTTCATTATGGGGGAAGATATCAATGAGAAGAGAGTTGGATGGGTCACTAAAATAATGGAGTATGATGTGACTATTAAGGCCATAAAATTGTAGAGGGAGAGCACTTTGTGATAAAATTACTTTGATGCTCAAGATAATCAAGAGACCTCCTTCATGAATGAAGAACTTTCACATGATGTTGAAATTCAACAAAATAAAGAATATGCAGCCAATAATCATAGCTAGATAAGTGATATGATTACCTTTCTATCTACCGGTGCATACCCTCTTGGTCTAAATAAGACAAAAAGGATACATTTAAGGCTGCAGTCCATTCCCTATGCTTTAGTGGATGGCATTTTATTTAAAAGAAATATTGATGGGATTTTACTTAGGTGTGTTGAAGGTGAACAATCGAAGAAAGTTTTAGTAGAATTTCATGATGGCTTATCCAATGGTCATTTTTCACCAAAGCCACAACAATGAAAATTCTAAAGGCAAGTTACTTTTGGCCCACATTATTTGTTGATTGTCACAAATGGGTCAAAAAATGCAAAGGAATGTGCTTTCTTCATCGACAAGAAGAGGTTGGCAACTCTTCCACTTCATCAATTCAAGCAGATCAACCATTTTCTCAGTGGGGCCTCGATTTTATTGGCATGATCAACCCTCCATCAAGTGTTGGCCACAAGTGGGTCTTAACAACTATAGATTATTTTACCAAGTGGACCGAGGCTATGCCATTGAAGGAAGCACTGAATCAGTCATTCTTGACTTCCTTGAGGAGATTGTCACAAGGTTTGGTATCCCACAGACCATAATTTCTAATAATGCAAAGGATTTTCTAGGATCTAAGATTTCTTATTGGGATCTTGGACTTGGTGTTTATTTGAAGACTTCTTCCAATTATTACCCTCAAGGTAATGGTTTGGAAGAATCTACTAACAAGAACCTGATTAGGATTATGAAGAGAACAATGGATGTCAATCAAAGACAATGGCATACCAAGGTGAGGAATTCTCTTTGGGATGACATGATTACAATGAAAAAAATCAATTGGCACTTCCCCTTACAAGCTTGTTTATGGAAAAGAAGCAAGGATTCCTTTGTCACTGGAATTTCCTTCACTTGAATTGGCCCAACAATTGGAATTTGAAGGGGCAAGATCAAAAGAGATCGGGATTGTAAAATTTGTTGAGCTTGAAGAATTGAGGAATTTTGCCATGATCAAATTAGAACAACATCAAAAATCAACCAAATAGTGGTTTGATAAAAAGGCCAGGTTTCAAATGTTCAAAGTTGGTGATTTGGTCTTGAAATGGGATGCTGATAGAGCCAAACCAGGGAGACACTCCAAATTTGATGTAATTTGGAGTGGTCCATATATCATTAGTGCTTGTAAAGAAGCAAATTCTTTTGAGTTGACTGACCTTAATGGAGATGCACTACCAATCCCAGTCAATGGGATTTATCTTAAGCATTCCCATTAGGTTATCTTGTTGCATCATTGTATACATTAGATTAGATTTGTAATTCCTCTAAGTGCTTGTAACACATTGTTATGTTGGTAGTTTAGGTTTGCTTTTGTATAAGTTTTATGCACACTCTGCATGTTTCACTTGGACATGTATGATTTTCATGTTTGTACATAGTTGTGCCTTTTTTTTTTTGTTTCACTTTCTAGTTTTAGGTAGGGTCTCATGATGCAAGTAAGTGTTTGAGGCAGTCTCAAAGAGTATTCATTCAAACCTTAACAATTAGTTGCCAACTCAAATAGTTTTAGATCAAAGTCAAGACCATGTAGTTCTTCGATGAATTCGGGGTGATTTTTTCAAATATCAAACCAATTTCAATTTTCAGTGACTCATACCCAATGGATGCTTTAAGGCCACTAATCTTTACAAATCTAGTGGGTAGATTACCCCGTGATTCATCAAACTCTTGTCCAATTTTTCAACCCTTCAAATTGGACAACTTAACAAACTTTGGGCATTGGTAGTAAAATGGAGTACAATGTATTGCAAAGACGGGGTATCTCGTGGATGGCTCAAAATTGAGTTGATCGTATGTGGCGAGTTGCATTAGTATAGTGGTCAAGTTGGTTATAGTCATGCAGATGAGCAAGGTAGCAAAAATTTTATCGATCAGTAGCATTTTTACATGCTTATGGCCAACAACATTATATCCTTCCACCAATCGATTGTCGGAGTAGATGGGCGGCGAAGGATTGACGGAATCATAGGGTAGAGAGTGATGTAGATTACACAAATCGTAGAGTTTCAAACTTCGTGTGGTAGCATGTAAGGATGCTACGGTCGGTAAGATGTTTATATTATACCATTCGGTAGCATGTTGAGTGTTATCAGTTGGTAGCATGATGACGACGGTGTGAGTAGTCAGTGAGGACATAATTCAAGGTGTCGATAGCATGTACAAATGCAAATAGCTAGTAGCAAAACTCATGCTGCACCGACCGATCGGGCAACAGAGGTAGATGAAGGATCAAAATGGTATTGTAGGAGCAAGCAAGTGATATGATTGCTATCGGCACCGATACCAGAGAAATGTGCTACCGGTCGGTTGTATGAATACTCAACCCGCAACAAGTAAGAACGCAATGTAGAAAACATGGTCTGGCTAACACCAAAAAGTTATACAACAGTCGATAAGGGAAAAAAGTGTTATTTTTTTCGATGGCAATAATGTTGTAACCAACCGACAACTTGAACGAAGGATAATGCAATCGCCTTGCATTGGGTTAGCATGCAACCGAATAAACTACAAGAATATCAACATGACGGGTTGAGCACTAATGAATGCAATACAAAGTAGCTCAATAACAGTTTAATGAGGTATGACACCCATGTCTTCTCCTACAAGCAAGGTACCATTGGGAAATGAATTAGCAAGGTTTCCCATACCTCTTTTCAGAGAATTAATGAAAGTTATCGGTTAGTGGCAGCAAATTTGAGTTTCCTTCTCTATATAATGTAAAAACCCCTCATTTAAAGGGGGATGTTCTAAAAATGTAAAGGAACTCTATCAAAATTGTTCCATACTACTTTTGTGAGTTGCGGGCCTTGGATTTAAGCATTATTCAAATGATTTTTTCCTTATCTCTACTTTGTAATGGATTGTGCATCCTTTTAAGCAATAAAATTCATGTTTCATGGATTTTTCTGCCCTAGCTTGTGTTATATTGCATTTTTGCCTTTCCTTGCATTTGCAGGTATATTGTGCATACTTTTTTCTTCTTGTAGGACTCAAATCTATTGTGCTCCACAAAATGGAGATTTGAGTGTTTTTTTGGACTATGGCACTTCTATTTGCCCTCTTCTACTTCATTTTATTCCTATTTTCACTCACTTATAATATCTCCCCCTGTTCTTGGTACGATCACCTCACTTAGTTTAGGATTTATATTTCATGCATCTCTCTCTTTCCCTGGTCCCTTGGAGTTTTAGGTTAGTGTTAGGTAGCTGCATTTCCCTTTCTAAGAGTAGTCTTAGCATTAGGAATAGGTAGAGGAAGTCGGCCTTCTCCAAAGGTCTGTCTCAGTTTGAGTCCCACAACTTGGAGACAGTCCCATGTTGTCTCAAGCCCCCAGTGTCGATTTGCGGCAGTGCATATTTGAGCTCGAAAGTTATGATTACAGGGGTTCCTTATGAATACTATATTCATCCTATTGCATTACCTAATAGTACCTCAACCCAACAAGTGGTGTCTTATACCAAGCCAAAAATTTGTATCCCAATTAATACATTGATCATATTCAAAGACCAATTATGTAATATACATCAATATAGACTCGTCCTTCATGTCCTTTAATAAGCTCCACTCCTTAGGTGTACCCTTTGTTACCTAGCCATGCATGACACATCATGGTTATATAACTATCTTGCAAGAATGACTCATACGGAATGCCAATGCATTCTCCACGTACACATCAAGAGCCCCATAGTACTACCACTAATTGATACCCATGACCTATGTATTCATATGATAATGATGTCAATGTCTTGATATATTTTAACACACATAACCACAAATTATACTTGGATGATGACTATAATATCTTTGGCACTATTGATTTGCATATTACGCACATTGTACCCCTTTATATGGGATATTTATATAATCATCCGTTGGTAGGATCATATGAAAACCTTCATATGCCTCCCTTACTCACATTTATGAGTGAAATCACTAGTATATAACTTTGTAATGCTTATATGATTACTTTTTAAGTCAACAATGGCATTTTCTCATTACACAATGTTTAGTCTTGTGAAATCTACTATATATCCCATGATAGTGGGAAAACTAGATGATACAACACATTTCAAGGGTTTAATGTGATTTTTGAGTTAATAACTATTACCTAAGACTCGTCACCTTTTTCTCGTTATTATAACCTATGGCCCATGGCCCTTAGTACATTCAACTTGGATTTTTTATTTATGTTATTTCTCATGGACAAAATACAAAAATAATAAAATGTGGAAAAAATACAAAACTAGAACACGTATGTGATAGACTTATTCACTACATAAAAATGTACACAACCTTTAGCACTTTACGGTTCCTACATCCTACACATTTGTTACTTATAGTATATGTGATATGGTTGCATATGCCCTTAATCCATAGACATGTATGCCTACTTTTAAATTATTATAGCATTATGCTCTAGGGGAAAACCACTACATTGGGGGCATGCCTACATCACAGGCACCTTATATACTAAGCTTACCCAAATCATTTCTTTTCATCTTGGTCCATTGGTGATATAGAACTTTTATTGTTTATCTTACACTACCTTATGTTTGATGTCATGTGTCACACTCTACTTAACTTAATGGTTACAATGTTTACTTCTATATATTGATTTGACACACTTCATGCCTTTTTATTGATCACTACTTAGCTACCTATTTACTATATACTACTATGCTTGCTTGACTACTAGTAGCCCAAAGATCTTATTTGGCTCTTTCACATTATTTTATGCATTACTTGCTCTAGGCACATTATTTGTTACACATTATCTAATTTATTAATTTATCTTTGCACATGATCTTCTATATTGCTTATTTTGGGCATATTGTTTAGCACACATTGTTTGATTCATAATTTTTTACATGCACTATTTTCTCAATGTGTTGTTTTTTCTATGCATTTTTTGCATCATTTTCTATATGCCTTGTTTTCCATGTGTATTATTTTCTTAATGCACTATTTTCTCTATACATTGTTTTATACATGCCTTGTTTTCTCTGTGCACATTTTCTTTATACAATGTTTACTCTATGCTTTATTTTTCCCATGCACTATTTCCTTTGTAGATTATTTTATCTATGCCTTGATCTCTCTATGCCTTGTTTGCTATATGTATTTCTTGATTTGTATGTTATTTTATCTTTGTACTATTCTATTTGCCTTGTTTTCTCTAGGTTTGATTTCTCTCTACCCATTTGGTTACACTTGGTGACTATCACCCATATTTATTCTTGGATTCATTGATTGATATATATCTAAGTTGGAGCACATTGTTTAAAACATGTATTGATTTAACCACATTTTTATGGCACATTTCTTGAGACACATAGTGTTCAAGCCACATTGTTTGAGACACACATTTCATGAGCCACATTGCTTGATACATCTATTGTTTAGATATTTTGTTTGAGATACATTATAGGATACTTATTGTTTGATATATGATGTTGACATATATTTGTTTGATGCACATGGTGTTTAGCATACATTGATATTCAATTCATAGTTACTCAACACATACAACTAACTAATACTAACATTATTCAAGTCATCATATTGATGTCTTATCAATTATCTTTGTCTTATGGTGGGGTGTCTGCCATGTTTGGTCATGTCGTGCCACAAGTCTCAATGGATCCATTGGTGTTGAGTCATGTTTCTATTAAAATATAACTCTATTATTCCCTATTGCACTCTTAGCTATTAATTTTTATGGATTACTCAATATGTTTATTATATGGCTACCGTGATATGATACCTACCACTTATAGTCACAAAATCATGCACTTTAGACATTATTTAGTCTCGGTCTCATACTACTATTCATATGGTTTTGAGTGAAGAAAGTACTAATTAACCCATGTCCTTTGGCCATTTTACTTTGCTTGTTTTCATCACTATCGACCTCCCGTATCTACTCACCGAGTTAGTTCTACCATTTGGTGTTGTTTTATCTTTA
Organism: Taxus wallichiana var. yunnanensis; assembly: GCA_018340775.1. Lineage (NCBI taxonomy): Eukaryota > Viridiplantae > Streptophyta > Pinopsida > Cupressales > Taxaceae > Taxus > Taxus wallichiana. The sequence continues at coordinate 833,837,490 of CM031237.1, read as the reverse complement.
ACTAAGGCACTCGGCCCCATACTAGGGCACCCTAGGTGCCCTGGTCCCATTTAGGGTGCCTTGAGCCTTTTTACTCTTTCTGCCACTTTTTGGTCTCTTTCTAGTTGTTTGAGCTTTCTATCTTTTTAATGAACGACTATTTTGGGGTTAATTACGAAATTAGAACAAGAGAACCATATAAATATAAAGTTATGAGACCATAATGAGGGACCAAGAACTAAGCACTACTATCATCACCTAAGGTTGCATCCATCAAAGGCTCCATTTGCATCTATCTAGCTCCATCACAAGGCATAAGGTTGGTTCATTTGCATCACACTGCATAGGAGGGAAGTTTATTCTATTCCATCCACTATTTTATTACATTTCTACACATAGTTATTTTGCTACTTTCACAAAGTGCGATTGACATAAGAGCACCTAGGGCATGATTGCACACAACACATAGAACTACATCGGGTCTGAGATATAGTGCAACACTGAGTTAGTAAGTCCACCATTGTGGATGTTGAGGATAGTTTGAGCCATTCATATGATAATATTTTTGGGGTTTGATACTTGTCTTAGGGTTTTGCAGGTCTCTCCTTCATCACTGATTTCCAGCGACATATTGCGTAGTCTAGCAAAGCTAGTGTGACAGAAGCGAAGGCAGTGAATATCCAAAGACTCCTCGCAGGAGGTTTGCAGATCTTTTCACAAACCAAGGCACCCATATCTCAAACTAGGGTTCCCATAAGCGCCCATGTACCTCTCCAGTGCCCAGTCTAACCTACTATTTCAAACTGTGTGTTCGCTTGCATTGGTTCATCCAGTTTTATTCTGCAACACTTTTTAGCACCTTCGTTGAATCAACTAAGCTCTATCTAACCCTTCTTGCACTTTAGGGTTTTATATTTTCATAGCTTAGATTGCTTGGTTCATTTCCTTTAGCGCGTATATCTATTATTTATTGTTGTTCTTTATATTAGATTAACTATAAAATTAGAATAATTCCACATTTTAGTTAATCATTTTTGTGAACCCCACCGCTTTCATGCTTAAGATCCTCATTTTTCCTCTATCATGGCTCCCAAAGTTGCTCGAGTTTATTTATCTCATTTACTTAAGAGATATCCTAATTTCCATGCTATTTTGCAAAAATCCCTAAACACCATGTATCTTGATGACAATAATACGCCACACAAAATAAGTCCTATATTCATTTGTCTATTTAATGACCCTAGTGTTCCTCCATATAATAAAACCTTATTGGACTCATTCAAGCTCTGCATGCTTTATTTCAAGACAAATTTAAGGCCATGGAATCCACGATTACATCTCTCAAATATGAAATTCACCACTTAAGGATGCTTCTCAAGTGCATGTTTGTTCTCCTTCTACATCTCATTCTCATTATATGTCTGCTACATGTGCTCATATTAGTGAGCCTCAAGTCATACCATTACCAAATCCTCTCATCCTTGATCATAATAATCAACAACATGGCCTTCTTACTGAGCTCCTTAGTCATCACTTGATCACTTTACGCCTACTCGGTGATATGCTCCTTATCGCCGGTAAAGTATCAAGAGCGTCCATATTGCCACTTTCATCGAATCAATGGACATAATGATAATGATTTCCATGCTTTACAGTGAAGAATCAAACATCTTGAGCATCAAGGCTTTATCTCATTCGCCGCAAAACATTCTATTATGTGCTCATCTCAGTAAATGCTACATCTCTTAAATATCTTCCTTCTACATCTAATGAGCATAAGACTATCACTTCGAGGTACTTTCTTTGGTCGGTCAAGCTCGCCTATTCAATCCACTCAACCTCCTCTCAAGGATGGTCCCACTTCTCTTCCACTCAAGCTATCTACAACATTACCAAGTCAAACTAAGCAATCACCTATCAAGATTCGTTCTCCATCAACTTCTCCTACTAAATCATCTACAATATTACTAAGCCTATCTAAGCAACCTCCACTAAATCTCAGTTTAATCTAGCCTCTACTCAGGTATTCCACAACATCCCTAAACAAGCCACCATCATGTAAAGCCCCTTCCCAATCACCACTTCAGCAACCAATCATTTTTGTCAAAGCAACTACCCCTTCTATTGTTGGTTAAGACACATTGCAAATTCCACCACCGCATGGTCCTACTATTACTCTTTCCCACCATATTTCCACCACTTCACACAAACTTGGTCTTTGGTAGGTGACTCTTGTCACCCTACCTTCCTGATGACACACTCATATTCTTATGGTTCTTATATGACCAGGGTCTGTTACAATAAAGAGCCACGTTTCATCTTACATTAACATATCTATCTATTACATAACCACTCATACATATGTACATCTATAATCATCTATCATTCGTCACGCATATCATACGATCTCTCATTATTTATCCCATTATTGAATCAATCTTACAAAATCTATGATACTTCACCACCTTCATACATCACTTCTCTATTTGTTTTCCAAAATCATTTATCGAACAATACACACATCACCACATACTTAGGGGGCATAGCATTCCTCCCCCCACCTTAGCATCAACACATCTCTCATAATTTCATCGTCATACATCAATCTACACACATAGGCATATTTATCTACACTTTAGCATTTTCATTACCCGATGACACACTTGTGCTTCGGTTCACACTTGACTATTGAGGGCATACTACACATAAACCCCACACACTACACAATATGTACTACACATCGTGGCTTTTTACACACCTCGCATAGCTCATACATCCTACATACTACATTCTACATTTAGTCTAAATCTACACAAACATACTAGTATTCATCACGTTTGTGTCATACTCCCATTGTCTACAAGTCTAGCATCATATACTACTCATCCTACATACCGTATCATTGTATGCACTCTCACATTATTAGACTATCTACACATCTTGCATTACATAGTATATACATCACATATTACATATTTTCCGCATCATATGGTTATATTTTATCATCACACATACTACATATGCTTCTATGTGTTCCACTCACTACCCTATGACGTAATTTAGTTCCTCGATCCATACTTGATTGCCGAGGGTTTACAAATCAAATGGACCTTAGCATATATACACGTTCGTCATTTGACCTTCTATCATGTGACATTACTAAATTAGTGACAAAATTTATAGGCTAATTAGTCACTTATTCTCGTCATCTTGTAGTGGTACACACTTTAGGCTACATCACCACTCCCTCTATTCATCTCATTGTGATATATGCTTTAGGCTACATCATCATGCATTTATATCTAGGTCGCATATCATCAACACCCATACACACTCATCACAAGGTGTGCTACACACCACCATAGTTCGACCATTTCTGACGATGACGCACTCTCATTTTTGGTTCATTCTTGATTGCTAAGGGGGAAAACTAAATGAACCTCATTACATACAAATCCATTCACTCTCGGGTGGCATGTGACTCTTATCATCCATCTTGCATTCCACTCCATCCATTCACAACATATTGTATATCTTAGTTACATTTATTTTTGCTTATGCTTACTTTTTCTTGTATATAGTCATTTATTACATGTGCTAGATAGGTCTCTTGTATGTCATTATATTTACCACACACACATGTGTGTTCACGCCCTTTTATAGTTGTGATCGTAGATACAGGTCTCCTACACACAACATGGATGCTCACCTCTCTAGCACTCCTACAACGGTCGTTAGGGGCATACACATTCATCTCTTACAAGTGTTATTGTTTCATTTTGTACTTAACACTCTACATTACTTGCTTATACACACTTTTGACATATGAGTTATCTTTCTAACATGCTAACGGGTGCTTCATGTGCAACATTTGTTTTGTAGGATTATTTGCTTCCATGGCTATCTATTGTTTGTACTTACTTATTTTGATTATTATTGTATGTGGGTCTTGTCCTTTGTGGTGTGCACACTTGTTTGTTTGCATCTGGCCATTATGGCCTTGAGTGTCTTGTGACATCTTGAGTGGTGTCCCATGTTTGTAACCCACTTTGGTTGTCTATATTGCTTTCTTGCGTGTTTACTTGCATTTTGGATTCTACATTGTTTGGTAGCGTACACTTGTCTTTTACATGCATGTTTTTTCATACTAACACTTGATTTCTAGCCATTTGTTTGTGTGTGCCTTGGTTTCTACCAAGCACATTCCCTTCCCCTATAGGGTGGTTTATGTGGTTGGACCTATTTCGGGGTTGCATTCTCCTATCAGTGACATCACATGCACCCCCAAAGAGGGGGCATCATTTGGGGTTTTACACACTACACAATGCTCTACTCGGTACAGTTCAATTTAGTTTTTGTCCTTGACATTGTGGGTTATAAAACAAATGGGTTCAAACCAATCTAAGAACCCCATACACAATGGCTTTTATAGGACATTGTTGTCCTTAGCATTCTGGGGAGCAGTTACAGGTTAAAGGATACAACAGATTTCCTCTCTACACTACTTCATCTAGTGGCGTCGGATCACCCAAAAAACTAGGAAGTATAGAGATCTCTTCACACATATTCAAGGAAACAATTATAGGTTGGAGAATAATGCAACTTTCTCCCTACACTTCTTCGGCCAGGGTGGCATGAGATCGCCCAAAAACTTCCAAGACAGGATATCCTCTTTACACCCTTTTCTCTCATCATGGATCAAGTGCACATGTTCCTTTTACATTTTTTTCATTTTCATTACGTGATTTTTAATATATATATGTGTTTTTGACACATATGCATACGTATTTGACTACTTGATCATCTTCTCTTGCAATTTCATTCGTATGGGAAGTAAGTAGTCAACAACAAACAACTACAATAAAGGTGTCAACAATAACAACAACAACATTTTGTGGCAACGCACACCTCATACTAATATGCAGGTACATCACACACGTCGACAACTACACACACATTTCTGCCCTAAGTTCACTCTCACCACTTTTTGCACTTTTACATCTTTAATTTCCATGCTCCACTATTTTCTCATTCCACGCTTTGTCTAGTCCATCGACACGCTTTCTACATCACTCTACATGGATCATCAGGTACACATATCTATCTACTTTATGTTACCAAGATTTCCGCTCACCAACATAAAGTGGGGGCAAATGTAGTCACAAAATCACACACTTTAGACATTATTTAGTCCGGTCTCATACTACTATTCATATGGTTTTTGAGTGAAGAAAGCGTAATTAACCCATGACATTTAGCCATTTTACTTTGCTTGTTTTCATCATTTCCGACCTCTCGCATCTACTCGCCTAGTTAGTTTTACCATTTAGCATCACTTTATCTTTGGTCAGGGCACCCTAGGTGCCCTAGTCCCATTTAGGGCACCCTGAGCCTTTTTACACTTTCCCGCCACTTTTTGGGCACTTTCTAGTCGTTTGATCTTTCTATCTTTTTAGTGGTTAGCATTTTCGGGGTTAATTACAAAATTATAATAAGAGAACCATATAAATATAAAGTTATGAGACCATAATGAGGGACCAAGCACTAAGCACTACTATCATCACCTAAGGTTGCATCCATCAAAGGCTCCATTTGCATCCATCTAGCTCCATCACAAGGCACAAGGTGGTTCATCTGCATCACACTACATAGGAGGGAAGTTTATTCTATTCCATCCACCATTTTATTACATTTCTACATAGTTATTGCTCACTACTTTCACAAAGTGTGATTGACACAAGAGCACCTAGGGCATGATTGCACACACAGCACAAAGAACTACATCGAGTCTGAGATGTAGTGCAACGCTTAGTTAGTAAGTCCACCATTGTGGTTGTTGAGGACAGTCTAACCCCTTCATATGCATATTTCTTTTTTAGGGGTTTGATACTTGTCTTAGGGTTTTACAAGTCTCTCCTTCATCACTGATTTCAAAGGTGACATTGCACAATCCAACAAAGCTAGTGTACAAGAAGTGAAGGCAGTGAATATCCAGCAATACCTCGAGGAGGTTTCAAACCTTTTTCACAGACCAAGGTGCCCATATCTCAAACTAGGGTGCCCACATGCGCCATTATACCTCTCTAGGCACCCCAGTCCAACCTACTATTTTATATATGTGTTTTGGAGCTTCTATGTGTTTTTTCCTGCATTTGGTTCATCCAGTTTATTCTGCAACACAGTTAAACACCTTCATCGAATCAACTAAGCTCTATCTAACCCTTCTTGCACTTTAGGGTTTTATATTTTCATATCTTAGATTGTTTGGGTCATTTCCTTTAGGCTTATATCTATTATTTATTGTTGTTCTTTATATTAGATTAACTATAGAATTAGAATAATTCCACGTTTTAGTTAATCACCACTCATTCTTTATTGATCATATCGATGCACATTACTTTTACAACCATGACTAGTACATGTGTTTTATATGGTTTACATCCTAAATGCCTTGATTATAGTCTTTATAAATAACCACATTCTCTTTGGAGCTAAGTGATACATGTAAGCATCCCTCTTCTCAAAAGGGGTATATTGTGGGTTCCTCTAAAAGTTCACATGTATCATGTCCAAGAACACAAGGCAAACATGGGGATAGTATTTCACATAGGTTGTATACATATATTCAAAATATATTACAAGTTTATATTTTATTTACATGGACTTGGGATGGTTCACCATCATAGATACTTGTCTATATTAAATTTACATGGATTTGGGATGGTGCATCATTATAGATTATAGGTTTATGCCATATTTTCATGGACTTGGTGGGAAAGTTCATACTTATAGGTTCACATACATTCATGAAAATTATTTAGATGACATTTACATTAGCTGCATTCAAGCTCATGCTTATAGATTCAATCAAACCTATGGTATTTATTCGGTTTATATGGGGCATGCATTATGGAAAATCCATCATTCGAGTTTATATCAATTTTCGATATAACATGAAAGAAACTCAATGCTAGTTCTAATAGTGATACCAACCTAATATTAGTTCTCATGGTGAAAGAAACCTAATGTCGATTATTATTGTAAAATCATCTTGATGTTTGTTCTCACATAAGATATTTACACATTTTGCATACTGACACATCGGGGACAATCAAGTGTATATTTTCTATGGTTTATGTCATTTCACGCATTTTAGATATTCTTATATTGATTTATATCTCTAATAGGAATTAAAACATAATTTTTCCATGTGGTTACAAATTTCACATTAGATTTCACGACAACACACTCATCAAGTTTCACATGTATCATCCTCTTTGATTTGGATGTGAGGTTTGCATTTACTTCTTCTTGTTGCTTTTAATATAACACTTTCAATCTTCGACTTAAAATGGGGGTCATTGTAGTACCAAAATTGTAATTTGCCCACCAATTGAGCCAAGATCTACAACAATAGTTTATCCGAAGCCAACAAATGGTGATTTTGTTGAAGTAGCACAAACAATTGAACCTAAATCTATTTAAAGGATCACTCGAAAATTATCAAGGAATATCGATGACCAGTCTTAAACCTGTGATGATGCAAGGGCATCACTCATGTGTCTAACAAGGAGCCATTTTGTATGTAGAAGCTTCACTGGGGGTGGTAGAGTAGGTTAGAGGAGTTAGGGGCTTTGAAAATTCAAATTTTTGCCTCTTTTGGGTTTTTTCCGCCCAAATGCACATTTGAATTTCCAAATTTGTTAATAAGGAGTTTTAGCTTGTTAATGTGTGATAGAAGGTATAGATGGTTAAAATGGTGTATGTTATGTGTTTAGGCATGTTGTAAGTGACTCCTTGGGGTGTAAAGTTGTTAGAATGTTCTAAAAAGTCAAAAATACACCTTTTATATGGTTTTTGTGTACAAGGACACATCAAAAACAATCAAAGTTTAGAAAACAAGTGAAAAGAGAAGGAGAGACTCGAAGGAGGGAGTTAGTCATCAATGTATTCTCATGAGGAGAACTGAGATGAATTATATTTTGGAAGGAGAAATCAAGGAGAAGAAGGAAAATGACTTTGTTTTGTGCTAAGATCTGTTGTGACGTTGATTTCTTCAAGACAAGCTTATGGAAATGTAAATTTTGTTTGAGAATGAATAGAATATTATTTTGGTTTCCTTTGTAGAAACATGTACATGTTTGATTCAATATTCTTAAGAAGGGATTTAAGGCTATAAGCTTTGTTTTGATCTTATTGGTTCTTGACATGTTACAACCCTGCCACCTACAGCACTGAGTCGTATGAATTCATGAACCTATTGCATCATTCAATTGGTTATTTCGACTATCAATATAGGAATGTTCAAGGGCTTAACACATACCTACAGATTCAATTTTTGTATCTTGAAACTATACCATTAGCAATTTAAAAGAGTTTTGGTCTTCCGGTTTGTCATAGAACCCTAGCTAAGGTTTAAGCACATTTCTTTATTTGAAGGACCAAAAGGTAGATATGAATGCTAAAATTTGCAAGATATTACTTGAAGGATGTGTTCTCACATATTATAAAGGAAATAATGCACAACAAGTCTCCATTTTCTTGTAAATCGTGACACTTTGCTTTTAGGGTTGATTGTTACAAAAGGAGACTAATTGAAAGCTACAAAATAGTGAAAAAGGGGTTTGTCTTTAGAGTTGGTTAATGAAACTCGATAGGCAACTTGAACAGAGAAATGGGTATCTATAAGTTCCTTATTTAGTTTTGAAACCCCCTGAGTAAAAATTTGTGCTTGAAAACCCCTTGTGACATGGCTACAAAAAAGGTGATCTAGTTTAAGAAAAATAGGATGTGACCGTAGGGGATTCCTTAGGAGTGGAGTCATACAAATTTGGAAGAGTCTTTTGGAGCTAAAAGGGTACTAATAAGGCTTACATTTGGTCTAGAGTATTTGAAGATTGTTCCCAAAATTAACCTTTGGATAGTGGTGTTCTTAAGAACAAGACATGGCAATTATGAAAGAGGTAATGAAAATTTGAAGATTCCCTTTGCTTTCCATCATTTTGTTTGTTGTTATTGCATAAGAAGAGCATATATATAGGGCACTTAAAGTGCACAACTCAGAGAAGACTACAGAGAAGTAAATTTGCATGATTGAGAGTCATTTAGGCTTGAGAGGGTGAATCCTCCAGCAGGGGGTTAGGATAGTTTTGGTGTGATTATTTGCACTAACTTGTTGGATTGGAAGGGTGCTTGATATTCCTCTACATAATTTGGTATCGAGCAAGGTTTTCTCTTGATGAAAGAAAGATTGAGAAACAAGTTGTGAAGAAAAAGTTTACAAGAAGACAATCAAAATACCACCAAAAAGAGTACCCAGGGGAGGTTAGAGAGGACAACCTATAGAAATGAATGGGTTACCATATTGAGAAACATATAGAAAAGATTGGGAGATTTAGAGATTTCTCATAGAAGAGGTATGGTCTTAGGAGAAGAAAGTGATAAAGATGAAGAGGTAGAAGAAGATGTGGTAGAAGAAACAATTGCAGGAAGAAGAGGGACTAGACATGAGGCTCTTAAGCAGTCATTGGAACAAGTTCAAAGCCAAAATGAAGGTTCCAGAGTATGGAGGAATCCTACATCCAGAAGACTTGATAAACTGAATTGTTAAGATGGATAAGTACTTTGGTTTTGAAGACATAATAGAGGCCAAAAAGGTAAAGCTTGCTCGTGCTAAATTAACAGGGGCATGTAACTATTTGGTGGGTCTTTGTGTAAGAAGAAAGAAGGAGAATAGGAAAGGATTAAATCAGATCATGGGACAAAATGGTTTCTAAGTTAAGAGGTAAGTTAATTCCATCTAATTATCAGAAAGTTTGTTTAAAAAAATGCAAAATTAAGGCAAAGAGAAATGAGTGTGGTGACTACATTAAGGAATTATATAAGTTAACAATGAGGTCGGGTCATATAGAGGGAGATGTTAAAGAATTATCCAAATCTGTGAGTGGAATAAGGCTTAAAATTCAGGATGAAATTAGTTTGTTCACTTTGAAAAATGTGGAAGAAGCATACCAAACAACCTTGAAAGCAGAAGAGAAGTTGTCTATAAGGCAAACAAAATATTTTAGAGGCAGAGGTAGAGGAATTATATGCAGAGGAAAACATACAAATAGAGGATAACAACAAAATCAATAAGAGGAAGCAAGTAGTTCACAAGCACAAGGCACTTTAAGAGGTGGTTATTTAAGAGGCGGTTATTCTTATAGAGTAAGAAGTAATTTTGAAAGAGGAAGAGGTGAGTTTATAGGTAGGTGTTTCAAGTGCAATAAGTTTTCCCGGTCATAGGTCCTTTGAATGTCCAGAGAACTCTCGGGTAAGTGGCAACGGGACAATAGAAGTAAGAAATCAGATTGTGCAAGTTGATGAAGATGAGAGCATGCGTTAAACAACATAAATAAAGGAACATGAAACAAGAGAGTCACTATTGTTTAGAAGAGTCTTACTCAAACCAACAAAGGAAAAGAACCAGCCCAAAGGAAAACATTGTTTAGGACCATCTGTGAATCGAGCTAATGCGAGCAATGTACGAGAATGAAATGAAGTTGATTTTTAAACCCAAATCAAAATGTAGAATTTGATGCCAAAAATAGATGAACAGGAGAAGGGATGCTCTTTCACTAACGTGATACTAATGAAAGGGAAGAAATGTTTGTTTTAAGCACCAAAATATGATTGTTTTTAGACAATAGAAGAGGAGAAGGTTCCAGGGAGAAAGTTTAATGTAAGAATTTTTTAGGAAAGTAACAAACATATAATGTTTTCACCTAGAAATGAAAGAATGCAAAGAACCCCGAATGGGTGTATTATGATACAAGTTCAAACACCTAGATATTTTTTAATAATTCTATTGAAAAAACATAAAAATATGTATTTTAGTTTTGAAGATGCTTCGATTAAATGTACAAAAACACTTAAATAAAGCTCTTTGACATTGCTTATGGATCGATGTAGTTTAGTTTTATTGCTGATTTTGGTCCCATATACCACTTGGTCTTGTGGATGTTATTACAATCTTTCATTCATTCATTCAAAACTAAACTTACTATATATCTTAAGTCTTTTGCTATATATCTTGATCAGAAACTTAATGTTTTGTTTAACCTTGCCTCCTCAAACAAGTTGATCATGCTATTGATTTGCACAGTTGTCTTTATACTTGATACATAAATGTCACTATACATTACACACTTGGCGATGTAATGTCATTCTATCTCCACTACTCTCTCATCACAAAATGAACATGTTCTTGTTTCCCATGCCTCCTTAGGCACTGTCCACCTGCCGGTTTCACATCTAAGATGGTGGGAGCTGGTCCTTAATTGTGTTATCAACATCTTTGCTTTCCAATCAATTTCTACCCCATATATGCCTTTTCTTCGTGGTCCCATGTGGGGTTAAATTCTTTGATGTAATATGATTTCTTCCGTCATATTTGTTTTGTCCATGTGGCTTCCCTGAATTTATCTCTCATACTCTTTAATTTCTTCCTTGGCGTTTAGACATGCTTGTATGTTGATGTCCCATTTACTCATCCATTCATTGTTTTGTTTCATCTATGTGTTTTTTATTCTATTTAGCTCTTTGTCTATTACCATTTTGGGCCATCGGCGATTCTCCATACTTTGCATCTTTTTAAATAACTCAATGTCTAAGTCATTGTTGATGCTTCCAAAGTAGAAAAGTTACCGTTTCAGCCAATAGAATTTTGTATGGGATTGAATCTTTAACTTTTAGGTTACTCGTGATTAAATGTTTTTGTATTCTCTCTATTTGTCTCCAGTTTATGTCGGACACATTGCCACCCCAAACTTCACATCCATATAAAACCACTGATGTGACAAGTAGGCCAAATAAAGTTCTCTTGGTTTTCAATCCCATAGTTCTATATTCCTACATCTATTTTATAGTGAGTGTACGGCATTCCATCCCAATTGAGCTTGTTGTGAAACTCGGTCCCAAGATACTTGTATTCACCCATTATATTTCCAATGAGCTTCCTTTGAAAATGAAATCATTTTGTTTCTTTTTTTGTAGAGAAATGATCATGATTTTGGTTTTGCTAGAGTTTACTTGCATTCCCACTTATCGAAAAAGAGCTCTAGAGCCCTCAAATTGTCTCTCAAGTTATGAGCTATTTTCACAATCAAAATAAGGTCATTTGCATATAGAAGTAACTTTACAACATAATTGGCTAGATGAACACCCCCTTCATCAACCTTGTCTATCCACTCCTCTATATTACCAATGTATAACCTAAACAAGGTGGGAGATAAGGGACAACCTTATTTGATGCCTATGTTGCTTCCAAAGCATTATGAGATTCCTTCACTTGTTCTAATTTTGGCCTTGAATTGCTCATATAGTCTATGACCGATGCTCTATACTCATCAGGGACCTCAATCTCCTCCATCCTACTCTAAAGTTTAATTCTAAGAACCATGTCAACTACTTTTTGAAGTCAACAAAGCAACAAGAAGCTTTCCCCTAAGTATCCCAAACATTTTCGATCAAGTGTCTAAGAGTGATGTAATGATCAATAATGGAGTGCTTTGGCTTGAACCCGATTTGGCATTTTGCCCTTTTCCCTCATTTTTCCCATCTCGCTAATTGCGTGCTCGATCATGCTACCAAATAACTTTCCAAGAAGGGATTGACCATGATAGTTACGTAATTAAATGAATTATTGATATCCCCACTTTTACGAGAGGGGATAATGACACTAGCCATCGATCTGTCAAAAGCCTTCATGAATGATACCATTGAAAATTTTTTGATGTGTGGTGTGAGGGTTTTTAATCCCCACTTTAGATATTCAACTTGCAACCCATCCATGTCTTACGCCTTACCCCCTACTAGTCTTTTGATGCCTTGAGTAACGTCCTTCGTAGAAAAAGCTTTATTGTTGTATTAATGATGGGGGTTTATCTTTATCTTGAACTCACTCATAGAGTACTTTTACATATTCTAACCATTGAGTGTCTGTGATTTTTTTTTGTTTGTTTTATTTTTTGTTGTAATTCCCTCCAATTTTTTTGGGGTTATGTTTTCCAAACGAAATTAATTCTTTTGCATTGTTTTCATGTAGCTTTATTTTTTAGAACATATGATTATTGCATAAGCCTTTCTATTTTCTTTGGTCATCCCAAGTCTTCTAAGTCCTTTTACCGCCTTACATTATTCATCATGTCGGGATTCATTAGAAAACTATTGGTGCTTCCACTCTCTCTGGTCTACTTATTTTGCATGCCTTTAGTGATAAGAACCTTGCATATAATAAATCAATAATATGTAGAATATAATGCAACATAAGAGATGTGGGGGGACAAGATACCAAAATATTGAATATATGTAGAATAATACCCTTAAGGTAGGGCAACACCATAGAATGCTCCTTGAGGAAGGAGTAACTCCATAATCTCCCAAGATGGGAATCCATTTTAGGGGGACACCTCTAATATACCTCTACCAAGTAGAAGACTCAAATCATACATACATGATCCCCTCATAATGATACTCACATCCTTTAAATAGGATTGGTAATACATAATCCCAATGTAGGCCGACCCATTACCCAATATAATTAATTCCTATGTGAGCCCATATAACTAACTAAGGGGATGTGTGCTACATGTCGGCATCTCCATCAACCCATATACATTATAATATTATATCCCATATGAACCCATATATAACTAAGGGGATGTGTGCCACATGTCAACATCTCCATCAACCCATAAATATTATATTATCATATCCCAAGGTACATAGCATTGCCTCCCTCTTTGACATGTTTCGTCCCCGAAACATAAGAAGAAGCCATATAATGAGTGCACTTTAAATTATTGCACACTTGTCACCATGCTCGATCATCCAACCACCCATATGAAATCCTAGTGGGTGATGTTGCTCCAAACATGATTCCATATTCCATTGTGCTCATCTGGTTCCATACTGGTCCATATGTGTTCCTTCTCGGCATCCATGCATATCCATAATTATTATTCTTGTGATTCCATGTCATATAATTATTGTTCCATTGATTCCATGTATAGCCAAAAGTATTCCTGTGATTCCTTGTATATCCATATGGATTTCTATCCTCATGTGTCCTAACATGTCTCCATGATTTTTTCCTCTCATGATGGTGTGGGTGTCGATATGGTGCCACCTTCGTATACTCAACCTTATCAACCTTTTCCTCAACTTTCTTGTCCTCTTCCACCTTGTTTGTTACTTCTTTTTTCTCTTGAGTAGAGAAATTATTTGTGACTTTATGTTCTTCATCCTCTCCTTCTGATTCATCCTTATTCCCTTCTTCACCATCTTCAAATTCATCTTCATGATCCAATTTTACATTACTTTTTTCTTTGCTAAGTGTGATATCTTGCAATGTAATTTTCTTTCTCTTGTACCATAATTTCATGAATTTATTTTGCACATTAAGATTAATTGTTCCCAAGCTCTCTAACCAAGGATATCCAAGAACAATATCCATACCATCCATATCTAAAGCATAAAAATCTGAATGTAAAACATATTTATCCATAGAGAGCTTTAAATCTTCAAAAACTTGAATATTCTTACCATCCACTTGAGATTCCTTAATATGTTTTGCTTGTACATGTAGATTTTGAGCTACATCCATATTGATGAAGTTATATTTGCTACTAGGGTTTATGGAAACAATTACATTTTTCCTTTGAATACACCCTTCAAACTAAAATATTGAAGCTTCCTTCTTTGGAGATGCACTATCATGTGTAACAGCTTCATCATCAACATTTTCTTCTTATTCTTATTCTTCTTCTACTATTTCCTCTTCCTCACTATTATCATTAAATTCTTCTTTTGTTTCCCATATGTCCATGAAAACTTGTTCCAGTTCCTCCAAGGACCAATTAGACTTTTCCTTTTCTAACTTAGAAAACCAAATCTGTGCAGAGCCACTAATCCACAATTTGAAGAACCAAATATCTGATGGTTCAGATAATTTATGCCTAAATTTGTTCCACCATTCTCTAGCATCAATCCTACTATCTCCAAAAAAAGTTACCATCCCCATGATCCACAAAACTAGGGTTTTAGGAATAGACCCTTTTGATCAAAACTTGTTCTAACCCTTTCGGCTAAAATTCGCCAAAACTCAAAATCACAAAATACAAACCCCAATTTAATTTTTGAGAGGTTTCTGAAAATGTAATAAATTCAAAAAAATTCCTCAAATTGCGGGCTAAGGAGCAAAATATTGAAACAACATAAAACTGTAATAACTTTGACAAAATAGATCCAAAATTTTTGAAATTTTTACCATAGCTTTCTAAAGGGGATTCACAATTTTGGTAAAAATTAGAAAGTTATTTCCAAAACGGCAGCCTGTAAAGCAAATTTAGGTGAAACCCTAAAAATGCAATAACTTCCACAAAACACTTCAAAAAATTCTAAAATTTGGACTGTATATTTATAAAACCATTTCACAACTATGGTAAAAAAATTGAGAAAATATTCATATCCATTTCCAAAATATAGCCGAATCAATAAAATTAGGGTTTAGACCCAATTTTTTTTTGTTGCCAAAATCGATGCTCTAATACCACTTGATAAGAACTTTGCATATAATAAATGAATAATCTACAGAAGATAATGCAACACAAGAGATATGGGAGGAAAATATGCCCAAATATTCAATATATGCAGAATAATACCCTTAAGGTAGGGAAACACCATACAATGCTCCTTAAGGAAGGAGTAACTCCACAATCTCCCAAGATGGGAATCCACTTCGAGGGGACACCTCCAATATACCTCTACCAAGTAGAAGACTCAAATCATACATACATGATCCCCTCATAATGATACTCACATCCTTTAAATAGGATGGGTAACACCTAATCCCAATGTAGGCCGACCCATTACCCAATATAATTAATTCCTATGTGAGCCCATATAACTAACTAAGGGGATGTGTGCCACATGTCGGCATCTCCATCAACCCATATACATTATAATATTATATCCCATGTGAACCCATATATAACTAAGGGGATGTGTGCCACATGTCAGCATCTCCATCAACCCATATATATTATAATATTATATCCAATGTGAACCCATATATAACTAAGGGGATGTGTGCCACATGTCGGCATCTCCATCAACCCATATATATTATATTATCATATCCCAAGGTACATAGCATTTAGAGCCTTTTGAATTAAGTGAATCAACATATTGTTGTTTATTGTACTATTGTCCATAACTGAAGTACTATTATTTGTTTCCTATAAGTGTTGATTAAGAGTTGCTTTAAAGAGTTCTCGGTTCTCTTGAGTCATGATGATTCTACCTTGAGGGGTCTTTTCCTTTGCTTATGGTGGTCTTGTCCTTCTCATTGGTTATTGATGTGCATGTTGAGGTCTACATATATTGGGTTATGATCTGATTTCATCTCAATAGGAAGTCCCCAACTTCAAGCTTCCTCAATTTCACGATAGAGTTTTGTGAACAAATAACACAATCTACTACAGTTTGACCATTATAGGTTTTACAAGTAATGTTCCCTGAATCCAACCATGTTCTCATGTCATTACATATAACCATGTCATACAAACTGCATACTCCCAAAAGTTTTGCTCCATAGTATGTAACTCCTCCATTTCCATCTTGTGATTTCCTTTCCCAACACTGATCTTCTTCTTCTTCTAACCATAACATATTGTTTCCCACTTCCCATTCATTCCATAGGTTAAGAGTTTGATTGTTTGTTGTCCATGCATTGAAGTCTCCTATTATCAAGACTTCTCCCAAGGTGCTAAAAATGAAATATCATTATTTAGTGATGTGTAAGGGTCTTCACGATCCAACTTCTTCTTCTCGACGATATAAGTTCAAATGCCTAAATTGGGTTTATGATATTATTTTAGTGAAACAGTGTAGTTCCAATCAAATCCGTTCTTTATGATTCAACTTCTAAGATACCTCAATAAAATTGAACAGGATGACAACAAGCAAGTGGTCCAACATTGATTCAAAAATACAGCCAAATTTTTTAATCGGCCTCGACCTATAGGAACTTGTTAATTAACTCCAAAAATATTATCAACTTTTAAAGGAAATTGCATGATGAAAAAAATGAATACCCACACACTGTGTAAACAAGTTGATAACGAATTTCAAAAAAATAAATTCCCACGTCACCAGGGTTCAAATGTTGAACCAATTCATTAACACTTTTGATTTGCAAACAAATACAATTTACAAATGAAGTTATGAATGTGTAACTGGACGAGATAATATACTCGTTGATTTGAGCGAATTCGAACGGCCTTCGGAAGAACAAATAACAGTTGATTCCCAATGAATCCGAACTGATCCTTCAAGTACAAATAGTCTCCTCCACGAACAACTACCACTTTGTTGTACGACTTCAAACAACCTCTACGCAAAGTGAAGATCTGAGTTGAACAATGTGCAGAAGAAGAGATGCCCCAATTGACACGCAATGAATTTGAATCGAAACATAAAGGTGATCACATACCCAGTTGATTCTCAATGAATCCAAACTGGATGACAAGATGATCCAATATTCAGTTGATCCCCAATGAATCCAAATTGGAAAACAGAAGATGACCACATAACGAATTGATTCTCAATGAATTTGAACCAAAAAACAAAGGTGATCGCATACCCAGTTGATTCTCAATGAATCCGAACCAGATAACAAAATGATCCAATATCCAATTAATTCACAATGAATCCAAATTGGAAAACAGAAAATGACCACATATCCGGTTGATTCTTAATGAATTTGAACCAGATAATAAAATGATCACATAACCAATTGATTTGCAATGAATTTGAATTGGAAAATAAAATACAAATGATCTCCTCCACATCCGGTGAGTAACAATAATCCGGCTTGCAATGATCGATGCGAGAATATCAAATCTCCATCGGTTTCCCCAACGAGGTGCACACTTAACAAAGGCTCGAGATGGACTCCAAGCGCTCAAATGACTTCTGCAACACAAAAAAGAGTCATAACACCTCTTAAACAGAAACCAATAGGTCCATGAAGAGGGTCTCAAAATTATGGACAACTTTCCGCTTTTACCCCGAGAGCCATAAATGCTCCTAAGTGTCTTAAAAATGAACTTGTACAAAGCGCCTCAATAAGGCACAATCACGTAAATAGACCGCTACCATAGACATATTCCAAATCTGTTACAAAATCCCCTCAATGGGACAACAATGGATCCATTGGAAGTGTCTCGAGTTCGGACATATCTCTAGTTTACTTGAAGTTACAAAAATGCCTCCAAGTGCTCCAAAAATGCATTTTTACAAAGGTGCCTCAATAAGCCCTAAGTGTAAACACAAACTTGTGTTACAATATCACCCACTGAGCTCCTTTACATACATGTCGAGCCACTATGGCATGGTAGTGAGGATTAAATTTTGTAACCGATGGGTCAAGGGTTCGACCCCCTCGCCCACCGCCAGTATCGATCACATTTACAAAGGGATTTAAAATTCCATATTCACGGGGGAGTAATGTTGGGTGATGTTTAATTTTTTTGACCACCCCATATAAATGTGGCATGGGCCGCACAATACAATGCTTTTGCCACGTAGTGGCTGCCAATGCGGTTGTGGAGAATCGTGGATCAGTGCATCAAGCGGTTTGAATTGCCACGTGGGTGGCGCGCCCATAACAATCCGCCGAGTTGATTGGAATGGGCAAAGTGGGGAATATATGTGTAGGCCGAGCAATGTTGACATGCCACATTCTCGGCGTTGGAGAATGTAAGCCAGCTTGCCTAATGCAACAACGAGCCCGTTGAGCTAAATAAACTCGCCTTGCAATGTGTCTGGGAATTTGTGAGCTCGCCCAACCGAGAGTTGGCTCGGTATGAAATGTGGTAGTGGCGGCGAGGCCACGTGGTGGCCTGCGGACCCACCACGTGGCGAAATGACGATGTGGCGACAAAGGCACCCCTCTGTGAAAAGAGTGTGTTGAACTGGTCGAGGCCTCCATTACTAACAAATAGCGGGATCACACCTGTATACATATGAGTGTCGAAGACCCGCATCGTAAAACCAAAATTTTGCTCCTCCGCTTATACTCGCTTCCGCCACGTGTTCTTTGTCGTATTGGTTAATTGATCTCGCTAGTTCGAACGTTGACCAAACTTTGATCAACGATAACTTGAGCATACGAAGTCCGTTTTTGTGTTTTGTGTACCTGAAGCTAAAGCTCATCAATGCTCTACCACATTGTCATAGTTTAGGAGATTTAGGGAAATCCTAACGTCACAAAGTGTCCATCGAGTCAAATGTAGTCCGCAAAGAGCCATTATGTAGGAGAAAAAGGTCATGGGTGAATCAAAACATCAAGTGGATGAAAAGATGGAATATTGAATGGAATGCATGGCCCAAGGACAATAAAGAAATAAAAACATTTGTAATAGATAAGTTCCACAAAGCTATGTGGGAAAAAATGGGAGAAAAAGAGATATTACCTCAAAGAATTTAACTACACTTGTGATCATCAACAAAAGGCCTACATAGGGGCCCTCATCCCTTGGAGAGCTAAGATTCTCATAGCTCAACTAAGGACTAACTCTCATCGGCTTAGATGCGAAACAAGTAGATGGAAAAGGCCTAAAGAAAAATGGGAAGAGAGACTCGTGTCTTTTGCTTAGACGAGCAGTGGAATCAGAAAAACACTTTATTATAGAATGCAATGCTTATAATGACATTCGTTTGAGATATGCAATCAATTTCACAACATTTTCATTACAGGATATGTTCAATGCAGAGGTGATAATTAAAATGGGAGACTTCATCATCAAGACTAATAGAAAAAGATTAGAAATGATGAAAATAAAAGAAAGTGGTTTTAGTATCTCATAAGGTATTTTTATTACATTATAATTTTTCATTTCATTACATTATAATTTCTATTTAGCTAGGTATAATTCGAAGAAGCTCTCTCTCCCATGTATAGCAAAGTTTTCAATGAACAAATGCTGTCTCTGCCCATTTCGCTCCAAACCAAGACTCAAATCTCTCTATATTTTGTTTATACCATCTTCCCCAACACTTCCCTGTCCGAAATACCCTATGCGATCACTTGCATTTTGCCTGGTTGCAGACATTGGTGATTGCAAATAAAGATGGACGCCGGAGTGCGCACACTTACAGTGCTAAAAACTTTTGAACCTTTCGGCCTGACCGTGGAAGCTTCTGATAATGGCGATGGAAAGCCTAACGAAGGGGAATACAAGTATGTTTTATTTGATTCACAGCTTATACGAGCAAATGAAGACATCATTTCCGCCTCCAGCAATGATTGCGACCACGAGCTTTTCATTCGCGGAAAACAGTAAGCGGTTCATTCCTTTTACCTGCCCTCTTTCATTCCCTCGTTGCAGTAAGCATTGCATTTTAGTTTCAAAAGAAACCACTCATTCATTGTATTTAGCCTCCTCCATTTCATTCCCTTGATTACAGTAAGCAATGCATTTAATTATGGCAACATATTTCTCGAAACAGCCGTGTTCTATACACATTTTGTATGTATGTGTCGGAGGATCAACTGGCTCATTATCAAATATTGAGTGTAATTAGGGGCAGTTGTTCAGTGGTAGAACTTGTTAATTCTGGAGAAAATGAGCCACACCCGAACTGTGACATGGAGCCTACCAAAAGCCCGGGCCGCAAAGGGCTATTTGCTCAATGTTAGAGCACCCAAGCATGCAAATGGGAGGTCTTAGGTTTACGTCCTAGCTGCTCTATTGAAAAATAACAGTGAAGTGCGCGTGGGAGCTCATAGGTTCCAGCTACGTTATTCCATGGTTTTCTTGCAATATATTCCTCCAAAAACGAGAGCCTGGGAAAATAATTTAAAATATGTTACTTTCTATACTTGTAATTTGCTGGGCAATAAGCATCAGGTCAATATTTTTTGATGAATGAACCCAAGGTTTGCGTTGTATCCACCCATACCTACAGTAAGTATCTTCAATAAACGAAAAACCAGGTAATGAAAAGTGCAGAAGCTTCATTTTCATTCCACAATACCAAGTTTACTAACAGAATAACCTCAAGCACCCACTGTCCATGGACTATATACAGCAAGGAGACTAGGCCGGACATGGCATACCTGACACAAAGACAACACACCACAAATTGAAATTAACATGACTTCTAAGCCTGACCGCTACAGACCTTACAGTATCAATGGACATGACACCCCTTCACACAGTTACAAGAACTAATTAGACAGCAGGACCTTTTTCTATAGCCGGGTCTTTTTCCTTGCTTCTATACTCTTTATCTGCAGATGAACCAGTATACATCAGCACCTCATCCAGCTCCACTCCCTGTTACTTGGCTGCCATGTACGGTGTACCAACCATGCTCAAACCTGCTGTTTGGCCTCCTCCGCAACCAGCTTCTGAAATTCAGATATATCCAGAATTTTTCCATCTCTGCATTAGAGAGAATAAAAGGACCTCAATTTTTCCGTGGTTCTTTCACGCTTTCAACTAACATCCCCTGCATGATTGCTAACTTATTCCATTGTTAGCTATGCGGATAATGGGGCATTGGTTTATTGACCGACGATTATGCTCAAGAGCACATCCTTAAGTAGGATGGCTTGTAGGCCATTTCACGCATCTGCATTACATTTCTCTGTCATTGACACTGGATCCTGGTCAACACCTGCACTAGCCAGCAGGTTAGCAGCTCTGTTCACCTCCCTGCATCAGTACTGAAACTTAATGTGTGCAATCTGTTGTACTAGGAACCTGGCTTCTTGGAGAAGGTTATTTAATTTTTAATTCTGGGTTGATCCCTTGATCATTACTCTAATGATTATTTGAGATTCCTCTTTAACAACCAAGGATTTGACTGTATATTCCAGGGAGAGTTTCATTCCTTCAATTAGGTCCATAGTTCAGCATCATTATTTGTACCAATGAGCATGAACTTCATTCCAGCTCCTTTGAAGATCCCATTGCTATCTCTTACCCGGCATCCTGCTACAGCCACCTCTGGGTTGCCCATTGCAGTCCTGTCAAAGTTTCTTTTGTGCCAGCCCCGGGGTGGAGATCACCATTTTGCCTCCGTTCTTTCTTTCCTTATCAAATCTTTCCTTGTGCTCTGATCTCTAATTGGGATTAATTTAATTGCGGGCCAGCTTCCCACAACCCTTTTCTCTCAGCCACATTAAGTTTCATGTTCCTCTTTTTGGTGGATAGAGGCAAGCTCAGACAATGCTCCTTCAATTTTGCTCCTGCATCTTTCCCATGGGACATTTTTGTTTACAAATATCCCCTGATTTCTCTCTAACTAAATGCTCCATACAACAATGGCTGGTGCAGCCTTTCATAATTTCTTACTTGGAACCAGCCATGATTGAAAGAGGCTCAACAGTGAAGCTTGTATGATCCATTGAAGGCACAACTTTTGCAAGATCTTACTCTAAAGTTTTACTGAATAACTGCAATGTAAACTGAGGAGGTTCATAGACACAAACAACACATTCGAGGCCAATTTTCTTGAGCCTGTCGCGAGTCAAAATTATGTTTTGCATTGGCAGCCGTGAAAAAGAGCAGGCTTTTTGCATTCCATATTTTGCTCGTATCAGTTTACATGGCATGTCCTTCCAAGGCCATTGGGCACGGGATTCCAATTTGCATTCATCTTACACTTTAAAACAACCTTCATTATTTCCTGTCCATCTCATAAGCTTCAGGTCAATGTTTTTGATTAAATTGTATCCTGCTACTTTAGTTTAAGGCCTTGGTTTAATATTGTATACAACAATGCTCTAGGAATCTAGACAGAACAAGTATATTCCATAAATATGTAAAGGAACTAGATATTTTAGAAAAATATATAAAATAGGAGATAGAATAGAAATATAGGAATCGGTTGTGAATATGATGCAGTGATCTTTTCATTTTGGGGCATGACCTTCTTAAACTTCAAGTCACACTCATAACTGTGTATCCTTGGATGTACCTTTGTGTGCAGTAAAGGTGCACTTATGTGATTAGAGTGAATTATGTTGGAGAACATCCGCATCGTACTCTACCATATGGGAAAGATGTATCCAGAATGCTGGATAGATTGTTTCTGCAACTTCTGCCTAAGGTCATTGCCGTGGATAATTTTTTGTATTTTTATTCATAAAAGAGCTATGACCTTTCGTCGGTTGAGAGCAAAGCCTCCCTCGACCCTCCCCCAATCAATAGGTGGCCTCTACCCTCCCTCCCTCCCCTCTTCCCCTTCCTATATATCTTATCTTATCTATCTAGGGATGGCCCTATAGAAAGAGGGGTCCTCTATATACCGTTAGCCCATATAGATATAGCCCCCTGGCCCGGATAGAGGTATGTCCTAACGAATATAACTATTGACATGTACTATATGATAGTGTCTAAAAATAATGGTGCAGAGCATGTCTGTTCTATTATTGACGATGCTTTAAACGACAAGATTAGTTCATTCTACTCATAAGATATTGACAAGAGTTTATTTTCTGTTTTGGCATGCATCAATGATCACGTTAATGAGACAGGAACTTGGTCTTGTCATAATAAACTCCCACTAGTTATTGACTAAGGGGAAGAGTACATCTTTAAACTGCATTAAATATACAACATTACTGTATGCAATCCATTATATTCTTAATATTTGTAATTTGCTGGCCAACAAGCCTCAGGTATCTTTTTAATATATAAATCCTTAAAATTGTGACAATTTTAACTGCCGCTGCTTTATTTTATGGCCTTGTATGCATAATCTTTTCATTTCACGACATGACCTTCATAAACCGTTTCAAACTCTCGACTCTGCAACTTCTGCTCGACACCAATATTATGGATAAAATTGCATATTTTTACTACCCTAAATAGGATACAGTAATTTTGGGTGCACAACAATTGATCATGGACATTTAATGGGACAGAGTGCGACTTTTATTTTTCTGAAGAAGGTTTAAATTACAAATGTAGCATTTACACAGTATCCAAAGTTTATTCTAATTAGATCAGGGGCTTGTCGTGTATTATATTGAAGCGCAAGAGTGTGACCCAAGTTCAAATTCTCCAGGATTACGGCAGCCCACAAGTCCGTAGCTTAATGGACATGTAATGAGGTTGTGGTATAACCGTATAATGATTATGGGGAACATTTGAGTGTGGCTGAAGGTTATCCCAGAGGATCCCCTAACCTCATCCAAGAATCATCCAGTAATTAGTAGGTAGTAATTAGATTTAATGCTTTATATTGGCAGGCAACATTATCATGAAATTGAAACCTGTTCTTGTCATAGTATGTGGCCCCTACTTACTAGCTAAAGGGGCAGTGTATGTAATGGGCTCAAGACATCTCACAAGAAGATCATAAGTGAGTGTTTAACATGAGATTGATATCCATGCAGAAATGAATGAAGGATATTAGTGATAATATCCACGCAGAAAAGAATGAAGGATATTTGTGATGATATCCATGCAATTGAATAAAATTTACTTGATATAAAGATAGAATTTGTTCTAGTTTAGCTAGTCAGTTGCATTTCAAGCTTTATTGCAAGTTTTTATATAAATTAAGCGATAATGTCCAGTTAAGTGGAAGCACTTTAGGAAATCAAATGAAAAAAATTAGAATATTTGAAGGATACGATTTCCTTCTCTAGATAGTGACATCCAACTTGTGTGATGCCAAATGTGCCCAATTGAGGGAGACTACACAATTAGAAATATTGAAATGGAAATCTTGTGCACATAGTTCAATGCAAGGCATCAGACAATGCTACGAAGGGTTACATAAAAGTTTGGACAAGTTTTAGAATGTTGCAACCGTTGAGAGTCCTAGGAGTCTCAGGCATGTCTGGCAGAGATGGTAAAATTACAGAACCCATCAACAACGGTTCAGAAATTCAGTAGGTTGTAAACTGACCGATAAATTTATCTTCAATCAAAGATGAAATTGTTAAGCTCAGCAAAAGAACAAAGAGGACATTGTAATCCACTGAATGCTTATTTGCATTGTCTAGGAAAAAATAAATTGGTAATCCTGGCAAAATAACAAATAAATTGCTGGGTATAGTATGCAAGGCAGAATGTCAGAAAGTACCTTTTGATAGTGAGAGCCTAAAGGATGAAATCCAACAATTCAAGGCTGACTACGAGTTAATACCAGAACATACACTGCTGCATTCCTTATGACTGCTTGACTATGAGTGGCACACTCCCTCTGAATCACCATGATTTCTTATGTTATTCCAGAGCCCAACCTTTCTTTTTAAGGGAAATAGATGAAGAAGGATATGATAACCAAATAGCGAGTTTTTGGTCATCATGCCACTCTCGTATTGATGCACTACTAATTAATTATTGAATCCCTTAGAATTTTCCAATTTCTCTTGCCACAATTTCTTGTTTGGGTTTAACCATTTATCCTTTTACATAACGTGGCATTTCTGCTAATCTCTCTCTTATTTATTTGCAGTTTGGTATGGAGCTCAGGTTGTCAAGTTCTTAAAAGATATAGTGCACCATCGACAATAATTATGGTACTTTTAATCAAAATTTTAGACTTTTGATTGTATCTTTAAATAAATCATAGATATTTTACTACTGTGAATACACGTATTAGGGTACCTCATTATTTGATCAAGTTGTGAGATTGAGAAACCCATTTCCTGTTTCTATTTTCCACTTCCAGGTGCAATTTTTTGTTTTCTAGTTTATGTTTTCAACTCCAGCATATCATTATATATAACACTCATTCAGTTTTTGCTGTAATTGTGCTTGCTTGTAATGTTTGAGAAACTATTTACTTCTTGGTGTTAAGCTGTATGTAATTGCAAATTTTCAGCTAAGTACCCCATTTTGTTTTTAATGCTATAGGTTCCGAAGGTTGATGGATCCTAGATGTGAAAAGGTTGGGGAGATGCCAATCCCAGGGTGGTAATTACTTCACTGTACTGAGTCAATGAACGATAAGAAAAAATAACCAACTAGAGGCTAAGAATAGCACTCTACCCAATGCTCAGAAGCCACCAAAACTTGAGCTATACTAGGATATTTTGTCCAAACAGTTGTTACAATCAACTGCTTGGAGCAAAGCAATCCCAAAAACCAACCAAAAATATGATAAAAACTTCTCAAGATCTGAAATGCAACTGAAGCAGACTGAAGAGCACTGCTTGGACTAAATCATTAACAGCATCTAGATGAATGGATCAGTCCAACCGATGTTACATTCCCTCTCATTTCAAAATCAGAACTCTTACATAGTCTGGTCTTTTGTTTATTTTTCTGTCACATAATACAGAGAAGAGAAGAGGAAGCAACCAAATAGTAAGCATCATCAATACACCGAATTCAAAACTGGAAGCAGTCCATTTGCAACAGGGTTCTTTGATCTCTCCTCTTTCTTAAATTTTAAATACTGAATCATGCACTACCACACACGCATGACTGAAAACTCATTCGAAATCCTGAAACCCATAGTTTTAAAACTTGGATCCAGCAGCCAAAATTTTGACATGGACTTGGCAAAACTCCGCAAATTTAAATGCATTTAATATCATAAAATAAACAAAATAAGTACATGATGTAAAATACTATTAAAAAGCATAAGAAATGAATGTAAAGGGTGCATATATTTTCTATTAGTTTAAGACCAAAAAAGAGTACAATGCACATCATAATATCATTCGATGATTGAGCATCATTAGAGAAAATTACAAATCCATAAAATATTTTATGATTGTCACATTCCCCTCCAGCTCCTCATAGTGGATGGCTGAGCCCTCGAGTGGAAGGTAAAGATTACTCCTCAGGAACAAAATCATCCTCGGTCATGTCATCGTCCTGTCCAACCCCTCCCAATGCTTATACTTCCATTGGTGCGTTTGTCATCGCTGCCCATTAGGCTGCTTTCCTATGAAAATCTATGATCTCCTCTTGGGTAAACATGGGTTCCCGATCATCGGAAATCTAGTCATAGTATGGATCGATGTCGTCCAAGTCGATTGTATCACAAGTCTCCTTATTGTGCACATTTTTGATGTGAAGACAAAGATTATATTGCACAAAAACAAAGTCATTCAGTTGTTGTTGTGTCAACTTGTTTGGCTTCTTTGCGTGAATGGCCTCAACGATGCTCCAATTGTGTTCACACCGAAAAGAGCCAAAGGGCTGGCACAAAATACAAATGGCTAGCCTCTAAAGATTTGGTGTTTTCGCATCATAATCTTCTCATTGCAAATCTGCAAATAGGATATTTATAATTTTTTAAGTAAACTAGAGTTGCATTTGTTAAGGAAATCTAGCATCTACAAGACTTCAAATAAAGGATTCAATTTCTTTTTACCTATTTGCTGGGTCATTCTCCTTTGAATGCTTAAATGCAAAGAAAAGAGCCTCCCCTTTGTGCCCTTGTAAATCTGCAACTCATCAATAATTGTGTCTCTAAGGGTTTCGTTATGTGTCATACTCTTTGTGGATGTGTTGAGGCTGCCTATAATCTCCTCACCAGTCTCGAAGGAATCCGAGAAGAAAATTTTGGATTTCCAAGTTGTAGGCCATTGTATGTATATGTTGGTGGAGCTGCTTGTTCCATCTCCACTCAATTGTGTGCTGAATGAGTTCACATTTTATTCAATTTTTCCCATGATAATGTTGGATGGCATCCTAGGCCCTATCCATGGCCTCACATAGATAACCCATTAGGTTTTTTTTTGCCATCCACCAAGCATAGAACCCTGACCAAAGGTTTCGTCACCTAAAAAAATAGTATGCTTTTTAAAAATTAAAATTAAAAGAGCATTCATAGCCAGCAAAGAGCCTTCTTTTTTCTAATCTTTTCTCCTCATAGCTAGCAAAGAGACATTCATCTCTCAGTTAATTTCAAGTTTCACTTTAATATGGGAGTATTGGATACTTTCACACCTGGATTCCTTCAGCAAACCATTACTACTAAAATATTAAGCCAAGTACATACACACAACAAATGGATCAAAAGTCTGATTATTGCCTCAGTATTCACAATCCGGCTTTTCCAATACAAGGGAGTCCATGTATAAAATCTCCATTGTAAATAATTAATGGAGACAAGAAATGAAGAGAAAGACTTTATGATTGAATTTTGTTAAAAGGAGTGTAAACAAATAATTGATTCTTATTAAGGGAGTACAACATAGACCTTTGTTAAAAAGAGAGTGAAAATATTATATTAGACCCAATTAATGGGAGTAATAAAATTGTTAGGAACGGGTGTGTTGGTTTTCAAACTAAATGGGGAGAAGCCTATAAAAGATGAAGCAATGAATTTTGAAAAGGGGATCATCATCTTTGGAGAACACTCTTGTAATACATTTACAAACATTTCATGTGTGGAAAGGTGAAGGTGGGTGGTGGGCTTTTGGAGAGGGGCATCTTGTGTGTCCTAACCAGGGGTACAAAGTACAACCTCGGATGGTTCTTGGAGGGCAAGGTATGATTTATGTGATATTTCTCCTCCATAGATAAACGGCCATAACTCAAGGTGCCCGAAGCCTTACACACAAGAGAGAGGCAAACTTTTGTTGATACAAATAAAAGTTCTGTATTTCATTCTTATAAATGACTGTAATTGATTTGTAACTTGAACGATTTCTATATTAATGCAGTAATGTAGTTATTTAATTATGTTTCTCTGTTATTTGTATTTAAAACACGAATTCATGTCTACGATACATAAATACATGCAAATAAAAGGATAATGTAAACACTCTGTTCAAAATTATGTTTTAAATTACTTTCTTAATGAAAAATGGTGATTCGATTTGTTAACAAACTATAAGGACTGTCTCTATGTACTCCCTACTAGTAAAAATGAGGATGCACAACCATTTTTAATTGGCTTATACATCGACCTCTAAAACCGCCTCTTATATTTATACATTCTGCATTGCCAGGATAAAACCCACAAAAATTCCTATTGGGTCACTTGTCGTTGAGTCATATGCCTTATATTTCGTGAACGGTGAAACCGGCGTAACCCGAGTCTCAAGGATTATGCCATGTGGTGGTATCTCGGGTTTTTGGGTAAACCATATTGCTGACTCTAACCTTTTCGACTACTCGAGTGCACGTAAGTTATGCTACTCGTTTCTATTTCATCCCTCATCGTACCACAACTCAAGTTTTTGGAATGCCGACACGTGTCAACATTTACGATTAGCTCATTCTTGGGAGTCGCCTCCACGACTCGGGCTCACTTTGTATTGCACAACATCCATCCACCCAACTTGGCAATACGTGCCACCTTTGGGTAACTTCCCATTTAGACCGAGCACTAGATCGCACAAGATCCCCTTAACTCGAAAGAATGTTATTGTGCCATGTGTCTACACCTCATACCCCATAGCCTCCACACATGAATTGATGCCACATCATCCTCTTATGTCCGCACCTAACAACTTGTCAATCGACTAACGATACCATGCCATGTGGAATTGCTAACTAGGCTAACCAACTCACTTTGGGTTTTGTTACGAGTCCCTTAAAATTAACTACGTCTCTCGCACTACTCACTCGACTAAATTAGACAAAGGAAATTACATCCATAAAATGCTTTCAACTCCAACAGTCTCAAAACCACACAACACAACAGAGAAAAAATCCTCAACCACCCTTTCTCGAAGTAGAAACACTCTCTCTAAAAAAGAACACTTCGACTACTCATCACCTACGCTTTTCATAGGCAAAGAAGAGGAAACCCCTATCTGTCCCATAAGAAGTTCTTTATCTTAGAAGCATGGGTACGTCCCCCTCCCGTACCCCCGAATACATACCTAGTATGGATATGTCTCGGGTATGTCACAACGTACCCGTAGGGTTTGGCGGTGGGGACTTAAAAGAAGTTTTTTTATAAATTTTGACTTGGTCTATGACCAAAGAAACCAACCCTAACTCTTGGTGATCAAACAGGTTAGGTTAGGATGACATCAAGTTCTAGGCTAAAAAATTAAATTAATAATTAGTAAGTATTGTTATTTAATCATTTATCATTTATGTAAAGGCAATGTTTTTAATTTTTTTCAACACCCTAACTCTGTGTATACTCTCACCTCACGCCTTTATCCAATTAGTTAAACGAAACAAGTTGGCATCCAAACAAGGCTGAGGATTTGGTATATGTACATTCCAATTTGCACTTCTTGTCACACAAGTCTGAGGACCCTCATAAACTTTGGGATATTATTTCAAAGACTGCAGACTTGGATGCCTCCACAACCACTCTTGCCCAATTTTCAATATTTGATGGCAAAGATAACATTCAAGGGAGTTCATAAGGAGTGGAGAGCGGAGCTACTAAGAGTGGAGCTAAAGGGAGTGCCATGTAAGAATTTGATTTTGAGGAAAATCTAGATGATATATTCTAGATTGTTTGTATTCATGTTGACATGATATTCATATTTCATATGTATGGTAGCCACATGATCAATGAGAATGCAAAATCTTAAGTATATTGAATGTTTTGAACTTTTGCTCCTACTATATTTTTCAAGTTTTGTATTTCTTATGGACTAAAACACGAGTATATATATGTGTGTGTGTTAATTTTTTTAATATATATGTATGGATGTACCCAAGGGTTTTTCAAAATCGACCTGTCCGTGTACTGAACCCGTACCAATGTCCTGGCAATGCAGCTCTTTATTCAACAAGCAAAAGGAGGCCAGTAAAATCAAAACTGAAAACACAGAACTGGACTCTCTCACACTCCTCTCCACTCATCTCATTCAGCATTCAAAAGAAACATCATCAATACCGCTAGAAAGAAAAGGAAGAAGCAAATCCTTACAAGCCTAAGTTTCATATATTCCACTTAAACTGCAGAGATAACTATTAGTAGATTATCAAAATACAAACTAGGCAGCCACCATTATGCTGGAGAATCAGCCTCAAAGGGAGTTTATAGTAGTATAAAATAAGTTTTACCAAGCTAAAGTCTCAAAAAAAGTTACAAGTGCTTAATTCGCATCGATAAAGTCTTCATAGGCATAAACAATTTCATGTTCATCATCGGATTCTTCTCTGTAAAGTGTTGAAGCAGGCAGAGGGATGAGAGTCCCAACAATAATATCTATACAACTCTGCAAATTCTTCATTCTCAGGTTCACCTCCATCTTGCCTCTGGCCTTTCCATGATTTAGATGACTATTTCCATTGTGGATCACCAAATTACTATTGGATTGACATGAACTGTCTGCAGTATCTTCCATAGAAGTAACAGATTGGCTATTAGCTATGTCATACACATTCCTTCTTCCAAGAGTTTGCTTAGGATCCTGCGTCATACTACTGACAATCTCATTCTTTGTGGTCACTTACCCCTTTGCCATTTAACATACCTACCTTTATGCATTCTTTAAGACAATTACAAAATTATTCTTTATCAAACTGTGCAGGTGGTCGTTGAAGTTGTCTACATGATTTGCAGCATTAGGGTACTCATATGACTACCATTGTCAGAGGAAGGCTTCACCTATAACTATCAAGAGTCGGGCATTGTCTAGAGGTTCTTCTGCTGGGAGGAGGCAATGCGCTAGCCAAAATTTGGCCTTCCTTTTCCTTCACAGTGGGAGGAGAGGAATCCATCTCAATCTTGTGACACACCGAAATGAGAGGAATCCATCGCCTGAAGCCTTCGCTGCATTCACCTAGACTGGAAGATTTAAACTTCACTTCACACAGCCACCATAGTGCCACGAAAATCATAGATCACAGCCATTTCAAGAAGCAGGGGGATAAGGGAAAATTGCTTTAGGGGAAAAATTAAGGATACAGGCACAACCAGAAGAGCCATGAAGGGCATAACTCTACCATGCTAAGATGAAAGCATGGAACCCATTCTAGACACCTAATCAAATCCATAAACGACTTTGACCCACGAAAAAAGCCGATGATTATAAAATTTAAAAAACGCAGCCTACCATTTCATCAACCTCACATGAAGGGAGTCCAAACACATCACACGCTATGCATGCTAGAAAAATTCAGCAGAGTAGAACCATTTCACTCCTCACCCCCATATGGTCATACTCTCCCATCCCAAAAAGAAACCAACCTACCTGATCCAAACTGCTGAGAGAAATGACAAAGAGGCTATCTTTAGTAAGGCGTAAGGCGGCACCATAAATTTTTAATTACAGGAAACTGAAAGCGGCAAAGTGTGATTTTTACCCTCAGCAAAGACTGTGTTCCTTAAGTAAAAGAGAATGGGGATGCACAATGTTTACAGCTTCATCCTTGGAATTGAATAAATCAATCCCAAAACTAATAATGAAAGGAAAGGGAAATGGGACTGGTAAATTAATCATAATAGAAGCACCTCCATGCAAAACTTTTTCAATTTCGAAAAGGAGAAGAAAGAGAAAGGGATAGAAGTTGTCGTAGAATGATCAATAATTTTATTACTTAATTCATTCTCGTAATAAAATAGGAGTGTGAGTGCCAAAGATCCCCATCCGGCCCTCCTAGCAAAACGCAGGGGCTAAATTCATAGAGGAGAAAATCACAAAAAAATGCTTTGAAATAACTGTGTTTTTTTCTGTTTGGACGTTTATACCCTAAACAGCGATTGTCACCGATTTTCCAGGAGTTTTATCACCATAAATCGCCGATTTATCAGCACAACAAAAATCGCGATTTTCCTAAAGATAAATTGTTTTCATGCTTCCAAATGATTTATCAATTTCTGGAACAGAGACCCAACCTATTTCTTACACAAACCACATTGGCCCCCACCTATGTAACCCAACTGACTTTAAGCCTCTGTTAATTTTAATTCCTTGGATACTCGGAAATGCACCTAGGGCACTAAACCTGTGTACAGACGTACCGGAAATGGGTACGGGTACTGAAACGCATGGCGAAACATGCCCGAAACGCAGCATAGTGACATACCCGGGCCATACCTGAGCCGTTTCAGCAGTAATTTCTTTTTTAAATTCCAAAAAAATTAAAAATACGCTCAAAAGCAAAAAAACCCACTTCAGATTTTTAGTTTTTGCAAATTTAGGAGCTTGAGTATTATCTTTTCAAAATACATTTCATTTCATTTCAAAATATTTTAAGTGTTTTCAAAATATTTTAAGTGTTTTATCTTTTATGGACTAAAAATGAGTATTATGCATTTTTATATATATTTATATTTTTTAATAATATATTGTACAGATGTTTCCTTGCCCTTTCATACCCAAGGGTTTTTTGAAAATT
The DNA here is from genome assembly GCA_018340775.1 of Taxus wallichiana var. yunnanensis. Lineage (NCBI taxonomy): Eukaryota > Viridiplantae > Streptophyta > Pinopsida > Cupressales > Taxaceae > Taxus > Taxus wallichiana. The sequence continues at coordinate 833,804,221 of CM031237.1, read as the reverse complement.
GGCATTTCCGTTTACCCGTACCTAAGTCACAGGGTTCAGCGAATTTCGGGAAATACGTTCGAAAATCGCCGAACTTTGGTCGTTGGCATTAAAAACGTGAATATTTGTTCATGTTCGGTGGCAAACAAAAACCCTAAAGTCTAGCGATAAGTGTGACTATGTGAGTGCTCTGGCTTTCAAACTGAGATTTCTGAATCTGATTAAAGGGTGTCAAGGGCCTGCAGGCTGCGAGCAAAGCATTCAAAGTGGTGTCGTCGGCAAGGGCCTACAAGTAGAGATTTCACAATGGTGAGTCCATTGACATTCATATCGTGACATCTCTATTTATGGTTCACCATTCGCCAAGACTCAAGAGCGATCAAATCATCACCATTCACAGGTCCGCCATTTGCAACTTTGCCACTAAGAACCTGTTCGGGAGGAGGAGCCCTCGCCACCAAAGAAGTAGGTTTCCAAATATCTTTGGAATATTTAGCTTTTGCCCCTTTAGGTATTTAGTTTTTAGATTTTTTTAATTTTTAGTTTGCTTTATTATTAATTTTTAACTTTTCATTACTTTATACTTTATTTAAAAGTTTAGTTATTTTAGTTAAAAAATCATTTTATTTTATTTCATTATTTAATTTTTTACTTTTTAATATTTTATAAAGTTTAAATTTAAAATATTAAATAAATGATATAAAATATAAAATTACATTTATTAATATAAAATATAAATTACATTTATAATTTAATAATATTTTTAATTTATGATATTATAAATAAAAATATTTAAAGTTTTTAAATATATTTATAATAAATATTAAAAAAATTGTAAATTATAACAGTCGAATTGAATCACGTTTTTTTTTTCTGAATTTTGTTGCTGCTGAACTTAATTCAAATTTTATCTTCACCAAACTTGAATTTGAATACAAACCTTGTGACTTAGCCTGTACCTGTTTCTTGGCAACCTATTTTAATTCTTATTATTTACCTATCGTTGATATTTATTATAATGGTTATTTTTTTAATGGATGTTTTTAAGAAGAACCATACCCTGGGTCTGAAAAAATGGACTTTACCATACCCGCAACAGTACCAGTACATGTTTCCTAGTAAGTTAGGTTTGAGAGTAGCTTAATGCGTCCAATATTATATGCTAGTGCAAGAAAAAAATCCTACTCCAAAACAAACAACATTCAAATGCTTTCAAACCACTCACATGCAAACAAACAAGAAAGCAAACCAAAAATAGAAAAGCAAATTGCATAAAAGAGGTTTTTGAATACTTAATCTGCAAAAATTGTCAAGCAGGAAATATAAACAGACAATATATGATTAACTAGACTTTCCTATTTTGTTCAAACAGCATACAAAACCTATAATAATGCTAAAATAAAATATATAATGGCTATTTTTAAATATTTTATTTATGGATGTTTTGAAGAAGAACCATACCTAGGTTCTGTAAAAATAGACGTTTCCGGTACCTACACCAGTACTAGTATATGTTTCCTTGCAATTTAGGTCTTGAGGTTAGCTTAATGTCTTTGATATTCTATTCTACTGCAAGAAAAGAAATCCTACTCTAAATCAACCAACAATTACCTGTTTTCAAGCCACTCACATGCAAACAAACATGAAAACAACCCAAAAATAAAAAATATGAACTGCATACAAGAGGTTCTTTGAATACTTAATCCACAAAATTTGTCAAGCAAGAAATAGAAACAGACGTTATGCTATTGATAAGCTTTCCTATTTTGTTCAAACAGCATACAAAACCTATACTAATGCCGAAATAAAAGAGATAGAACAGCAATGTGTTTATGTTTACTTCTGCAAATATTAGCCATCCTATACAAGCAATCTGCTGTTATAGTGACGATGAATGACTGAAACAAGCCTGCAGATATACTAGGACAACAAACTTCTTCCAAACGATAGGTGGTGATGATGCTAGGAATGCAATATGATCAAATTTTATATGCGAAAATGCCTCGTAAGGCTGACTGAGATTGAAGATCAGACCTTAAAGAGATTGGAGAAATCATTTCACTATCTAGTTGCATGTAAAACTGATCCTAAATATCAATTTTCTATTCTATCATTTTTTTAAACAGTTAGCATGCAAAGGCTGAAAATGGACAATGCAAACTACTAACAACTAACTTGAAAAATGAGTTAAATAACTCCTAAATGATTTGTAGATATAACGTGCGCGGGGTTGGGAGTATGAGGCGATTACCAAATGATTGGGTGACACACAAGCCTCATAATCTCACGGATATAAAGGTAAAAGTAAAGGTAGTTTTTAGGCCACTGCCAAGCAAGACATCAATTTGAACTGAAAATTATGAACCAAGAATTAAATGAAGCAGAAAAAGGTTTAAAACTGCCAATCACCAACTAAAAAGCAAGAAAATCAACAAAGAAATGCCTGAACTACAAAACCAATGCCACTTGGACAAGTATAGCACAGGTGGAATTGTGTGATGGCCTGTGTCCTCATAAAGATGATATTCGTGAGGGCATTATCCCTTATTCCTACGTTGCCAGGATACGGATACGATACGCGGATATGTCAATTTTAAAAAACCCTTGGATACGATACGTCTTGGATACATCCGTACATATATATATATATATATATATATATATATATATATATATATATATATATATATATATATATATATTTTTTATGTACATCTACTCATTTTACTCATTTTTTAGTCCATAAAAAACTGAAATAGTAATACAAAACTTGAATCAATGTTCAAAACATTCAATATACTTAAGACTTTGCATTTTTATTGATCATGTGGCTGCCATACATATGATATACGAATATCATGTTAACATGAATACGAACAAAACTTGAAATTTGAAAAATATACTAGTAACTAGATCCATGTTCAAATTTTCAAAACAAACAATATACTTAAGATTTTACATTTCATTGTTCATGTGGCTGCCATACATATGATATAGGAATACAAACAAATCTAGAATATATCATCTAGATTTTCCTCAAAATCAAGTTCATGTGTGCCACTTGCGCTAGCTCCACTCTCATTAACTCCACTCTCCGCTCCTTGCGAACTCCCTTGAGCGTCATCTTCGCCATCAAATAATGAAAGTTGGGCAAGCATGGCTACGGAGGCATCCAAGTCTGTGGTCTCTGGAATAAGATCCCAAAGTTTGTGAGGCCCTTTAGCATACTCCTCAGACTTGTGTGACAAGAGGCGCAAATTGGAGTGCACATATACCAAATCCTCAGCTTTTTGTGGGGGAGAGGGTGTATTATTTTATTCATTTAGTGTTTAGGGTTCGGTTTTAGGGAGTAGAAAAGTCAAACATTAAAAAAAAATGAAATAGAACTAAAAAAAACGTATATAATGCTGGATACGTACCTGATACGTACGGGGTACGTCAGGATATGTCACGGATACGTCTATACGTATCGCGGCGTGCACGGCGACGCACATGCGTTTCGTGGACGTATCCGCCACGTATCTGCCAAGTATCCGTATCGGATACGTATCCAAGGGGATTCGGGGAGGGTTTTGGAGTATCTGTGCAACGTAGCCTTATTCCACTGCCTTGATAACTTCCAAAAAGCGGTAAACACTAAGCAAGAACTGCAAACTAGCTATTGAGATGACTAAGGGATGTGATGAAGACCGATATGAGTGTAGAAACAGCAGAACAGGACCAATTTGAAGGCAATTGTGGACAGAGTACTGGCTCCATCAATTGTTTGATGCCCTTAGTTCTCTAAAATGTTGAAAAAGCATATTATAGACCTACAAGGAAGAACTGACTAGCTGTAGTATCATTGCAGGGATAATAAGTGAAAATACATTCTAGACACACCCATGACCCTTCGTTTCCTCTCCCGACCTTTCATTTCTTGTTCCAGCAAAGATAACCAAACTACCAGTTTGCAGGACAGAACATTTGCAGGCATAACTGCCAATGACGGCTTTGCCAGCTTGGTTAGAAAAGAAGAGAAGCTCAAGGGTAGACAACTGATTCTTGGGGAAAGTTGGGAATGACAATTGGATAAGTCAATGAAGCTAGTCAAGATATTGTTACAGTCTGAATATCACATGTGTGCAAGGGTAAACAAAAATGCAAAAGCAATAACCGAAAACAGGAAACACCTTTTGGTGATGGAACACTATTAAATACACGGAGGTTTTTAATCATCAATGGACACAAATGTGCATGGCACAGTGGAACGTAAATTCTGGGTGCATACAGTTACCATCCCTTTTGATATGTTGGGCTAGAAAAGACGAGGGGCTAAAGGGGAGAAAACTCATTTGGAGAAAACTAACTCTTGGGGAAAGTTGGAAATGAAAATTGGACAAGTCAAAGGCAATAGTCCATATATGGTTAAGCTCTGAATATCACCTGTGTGCTAGGGTCAACAAAAATGTGAAAGTGACAACCGAAAACGGGAAACAGATTTTGGCGATGGAACACAATTAATATGGAGGTTTTTAACCATCAACGGACACAGATGTGGCACTGTGGAGTGTAAATTGTGGGTGCCTACAGTTACCATCCCTTTTGATATGCTGGAGTATGGAGTCAAACATGCTAGCTAACCACTTGGCTTAAGCAATGATGGATTTCGGCTTCCAAGACTCAATATTGCTTCCATTCATAGCATTGACAGTTATACAAGAATAATCTTCAACTGTAACCTTTCTCCACCTTCTAACTATAGAAATCTGCAGACCCTTGTGCTTGGCGATTGCCTTGCATCAATAGCATATATCAAAACTGTCGACTGTTAGAATCTCTCAACATACCAGCAGCAGCAGCAAAGCCTGGGTTACCTTTTGCAGCCCCATCAAATTGAGTTCGAAGACAACCTGAGCAGGGGCAGTGAAACTACCTTAGGCTTCTTAGGACTATACAAGGTTGACCCATTATAGGAAATCCCGATGAGTATTTTACCATTGCATAGTTGCAAAAATTATTTTTCAAATTTGAAGATTTCTATGCTCTGAGTCTTGTCTTTGAAAATGGAAATCGGATGCGTGGTATGTGATTTTGTCATCTCACTATTGAATTTAGCTTTTGTGTTAGCAAAAGTTATTCAAAGTCAATGCTACGTGGAGTCAAAAGGTATTTGATCATTCGAGTTATTTCTTATTTGTTTTACCATCAATAATTTATTAAAAGATAACCTTGTCCATCCATTAGTCCACCCACCAATGCATCCACATTCATATAGATGTCTATATTTATATTATATGCACACATATATACATAAATTAAGTTTTTATAATATATGACATGTAGAGCTTGAGTATAATGTAATAAACTTCACTGCTTTCCAATATGCATCATAAATTACAAATCTGACTAATAAATTGAACTATAAGTAGTTTACATCATTCTCATATATTAAACTACATATTGGAATGCAAGGCTATCAATTGTAGCTTGATATTCTAGAACTCTTTAATCTGTAAGTGGAGTAATATTTTTGTTACAATATCTTCAATACTCACTTGTTATACCTAACGAACTAAGCATTATGAATATCATCTTAAGCTGATCATATGAATGTTCATGGGGAGAAGAATCTCTCGGACAATGTTACAGACTCCCTTCCCAATACTCGCATAGATATGTCAAGATCAACAACGAGTCTTTCTCACTCTTTACAGCCCCACGAGACGAATTACAGCCTTCTTTCCGGTTCTACCTGCAGGTGGAGGAACTAAACGACAGAGCCTTTCTGACCCAGATACAGTGCATAGATCAGTTCGTCCCCGGTTGGACCTTCACACTTCCCTTGATCACCACCAACAGAATCGGATGCACACACGTACCAGAGGGCAGCCCAGCTCCATTCGTCCCCCTGGCTGTCGCTTCAGTCTCAGATCTCAGCAGGGGAGGAGGTTTCGCCCCCTCTTCGGGTTGCCAGTCCATCAGGGGCTTCTTTTCGTCGGCCTCTAATGTTAGGAGGGGTGTGGCTACCATTCCTGAGTAGACCATTGGTCCTCGTTTGCCCCCCACCCCTTCATTCCCTTCTTTGCTTCTCTCGTCTTTCTCCCCTGCTTGCTCCATTGCCCCCGCCTGTGGGGGTATTGGCTTCGGGTTTCCTCTCTGCTTTGTCTTTTCTCATTTTTTCTGTTTTTGGGAACTCGTTTTGAGTTGTCCCTGCTTGCACTTTGTATATTGTTTGGGCTGCAGTCCCATTGACCTACTTTTGTGGTCATTCGTTGGACATTAATATATTTATCTTATCTTATCTTATCTATATAATACACAGACCCTTACATATTCATGTACATTGTGTGCAACACAATTCTTCTCAAGCGCTAAGGGAGTGTTGACACATAAGCAGTTCTACTAAGCTGTCAAGGTGTGGAATGGAGTACCCCATTGCCACAACTATTGTTGCAATATTTATAGGCACCATTTGGTGTTTATTTTTGACCTCTCATTCCGATTTTGGCTCAATAATTCATTTATTGAACCAAGTTTGTTGTGTCCATTGTACCTCATTTTATATTATCCTTGAGAGATTGAGAAGACCCTTAATATGAATCTCAGTTATGCTATCAAAGAAATCCATATACCAACTGCTGTTTGTGGGTTACCAAGCAAACACATTGACTAAATGTGCTCCATTACAAATTACAAGTTGATTGAATGGGACAGAATGTCAGCTTCAATGTCAAATTGCTAGCTTACAAGTATGCTTTCACTTGTTTTCTATTTCGTATAGTATTTGTTTCTAAGTAAGACATTTAGACGAAATTGGGACATATAGACACACCTTTACTTATAGAATTCTTCTCTTAACATACATGCTGCTATCAAACTATTTTGATCCAACCAATTTTCCGTATCCATGAATAACTGAATTTATATTATCCTCACGACATCAATGAGAGCCCCCTTAGGCTCTTTTTGTACGACGGCAGGGTACTGGTATGGCTATGCCCAGCAGTCAATCTGACTGACAGATTTTTGGTTGAAATGTGGTATCCATAGCAAAAATATTGCTGAGGTTTTTAGTTACAAATCATGATGATATCTCTGCTAAATCACTCTTAATATTCTCTTTAAGGTTTCTGTATTTTATATTGCCTTCTTTCTCTAAATGTGAGTGAATTTTATACTGAATCTCTTGTGATGATCATGAACTGATTTGTCAGGCTACTTGGTGCCACATGGGATCGATACCCGAGCCACTTTTATGTATTTTGCATCTTGATACCCTGACAACTTACACATCATCTGGTAAGTGGCAAGACATTTTAAACCTTTTCGAGAATCTTTTTGTTGAGGAAGGTATATAGCTTTTCAAAATTTCAAATATATGACCTTTTGGACCAGTCTTGTATACAGAAGTTACTTTTGTTAAAGCTAGAAATGTCCAAATTTGAAACAAAATATCTAATACTATTCATTCAAGTGTTGTTAGTTGTGAAAGGCACATTATTTATCTTTGAGTTTGCATTTATCGAACTAAATTTTACATCACGTTTGCTAATTTTTTTCATAGCGATCAAATACATCATATAGAATCATATTATTTGGGAGACTTAGCATATATGAGGGCTCTGACTTCATCATCGTCTAAGTCATTGAGTGCATGGGCCTTTGCATTTTGTTGTCTTCACTCTTAAGATTAATGGGACAAATGTAGGTTTCTTCATAGAAAGTTGTATGGATCTCCTTGCATTTGTGTTGTCTTCACTCTTAAGATTAATGGGACAAATGTAGGCTTCTTCATAGGCAGCTGTATGGATCTATCTTTATTTTGGTTCTTTACATTGGAAATAACCATTGAATAAGACACCTTTTGTTCAGTCCTTTGTTGTTGCATTCTCAAGTTTATCAAGCAACTTTTTCAATTCTGATTATAAGCGTCAATTATCTCTTTGGCCTTTTTTGTTCTTATATGTCACAATTTCATCATCATCTCTCAACACTCAAAATTCTATCTTAAAGCCATATTTCAATTGTTCCAAATTCTGAGGATGGTCTCAAAATGCTCCATATAACAGTCAACCGCAATCTCTCTAAAGGTGGCTGGGAATGACCACAGTCAATAGGCTTCATCAATCTGACCATTTTTTGATTTTTATGGTCTCACAAGCCCTGTGATGTCTGAAAGGGTCTCCTCTCTCATCTCCCTTGAACTTAGGTAATTTCTCCTATCAGATGGAAGTGGATTTGGCACCATGTTTGCCATTCATTTTTTCTGAAACTTGGTGCAATAACGATTCAAACTCTCCTGCCTAATTTTTGGCTTTTCACAGTGCAAGCTTTTCTTGCTTTGCTAGAATCCTTGCAGGCTGGCTTTTGCTCCTTCAGTCATCTCAGAATGTGCTTCCTCTTTGCCTGATAGTGATTCCGCAATAGAAGTCAATTATTTTTCCTGTTCTCTTTGTTCATTCTCTGTGTTGCTGATGAGAAACTGTTCCACTCTCCGATTCTCATGTTAGGCAGTATCTTCCTCATCTGAGAAGATGTCACATTGTCTCATTTCTCCTATGTGGATTTTCTTCAATCTGATGGTACAATGCAAATCCTTGACAGTGAAGGAGATCTATGCTCTATAATTCTTAGCTCTAAATGGGATGGATTCTTGTTGCCAACTCGTTTATTACATTTCCTCTCTCGTTTCTCTGCCATTTGTGAAAACCTTCTGAATTACTGCCCTCCTTTCAGTGTCTATTGTCTCTTTGAATTACAAGCCTTGAAAGTTCAAAGCCAAAACAACAAAATTCCCAAAAAACAGCTTGGATATACACGAACATAAACCAACACTATTCGAATTACACTATAGCTATAATACTAAGTAAGAGGGGAATTACTCCCTAGTCTCCAATGAGACAGCAACACTTGAAGCCAGAGACACTCGACCCAAGCAATCTTCTTCTTCCAGTTCCACCTTCACCGTGCCGTCGACTTCAGCATTCGCCCAACCCAAGCCAAAGAAAATCATACGCCCCTCCGCAGACAATCACAGCTCGTCCCATCCCGACAAGATAGGTTCCAGTGGAGCACTGAGGGCTTGCACATTAGGGAGCACGAGGCGGACATGGTTAGCAACACGGTCCCGGCATACACCACCAGCCGCTCAGTGAAAGCCAACAGAATGCCGAACCTCTTTTCAAGTTCTTTGAAGACACCCACATCCACCCCGACGCACCCTGTAGCGAATCCTCCACAACCCAAAATGCCAAGCAAGCAGCTTCGCCACTTTCAGAGGCAGATTTCCACATAACAGTCGAAGCCAGTGCAAAGCCAAATTCACCGCATCCATTTTGAAGGATGAGATAATCAACAAGTTTTCCACAAACACAGAGGCGATGCCACTATTGACGCATGTGTGGCCATCCTTCCGCAGATAGGAAATCACCACCCAAGATGGCTTTGATGGCTTCCATCTCTTCCACGCAGAAAATCGAAAAATCCTCTTCAACCGGTTATCCGTAATCCTGGACCAAAACGCCATCTCACGCAATTCACAACTCAAGGAAATACGCGAAGCGGAAGGCGTGGGGCAGCCATAACAAGCAAAAGAAGAAGGAAACAAATGCAAGGAGAGACCCTTGGCATCAGCTTTAAATAGACCGAACGCTTCACACAAGCGCACCATTAGGCGGCAAAACACTTAATTCCGCCTCATGCGAAACCAATATCTCCAGTCCTTCCCACGCTTTGGCATTGAAGGCCACTTTCTCCCATTGTGTTTGCTTCGATCCCCGCATTTGCCAGCTTGTCCGCGCAATGATTACCTTCCCGAAACACATGCTTAATGTTCCAGGCACTGAATTTCCCAAGTTGCCAAAGGACCTTTTTGATTCCTAGGTCCAATTTCCAAGACAGAGCTTTCCTTTTTAATGATGCATTCACAATTACTAACGAATCCCCTTCAATTTCCAATTTTTCCACCTTCAAGGAGGCCGCTAATTCTAGTCCCTTGCTCAGAGCCTAGAGTTTTGCTGAATTACATGTGCCATCCCTGAGTTTGAAGGAAGTTGCTCCCACCAATAGTCCCCTTTCGTTTCTTATAATGCAACCAACACCCGAGGCGCCCGGATTACCTCTGGCCGCTCCGTCAAAATTTAGCTTATGGAACCCCAGATAGGAGGATACCATCGAGCCAACCTGTGGAGCAAGGTGGAAGAAATCGTAGGATGCTGAGCACCCGCCCGGGTTTGACGATTTTTGGCCACCGCTGCTTGATTTCCCTATCGAAATTGGAGAAGTGGTGGAAGCGAGACCAATTAGAAACCGCCTCAGAAATAGCCCATTCCAACCTGAGAATGACCCTTTCCACAAAGTTCTTTTCCTCTCTAAAGATTCTCTTGTTACATGCTCCCACCAGATGTGCCAGAGGAGAAGCACGATACTACACAACCAAATCGAGGAGAGAGCACCAATATGAAGATTAACATGCCATGCCAAAATGGCTTCAGGAAGGGTAGAAGGTTGGACCCAAGGAAGATTGAGCCTGGCACACAACCAACTCCAACATTCCGTTATGAAGGGGCAATGTAGCAATAGGTGGTCACGATCCTCCTCATGCTTCGCACACAGAAAGCACATTGAGGGCCCATGAAACCCATATCTTTTCCTTCTTTCCTGAGTAAGTATTTTGCCTTAAAATCCATCCAGCAAAAAGGCCAGCTTTAGGAGGGCAAGAGGAGGACCAACAGGCATTCCAGATCAGATTCTTTGCATCCTGCTCAAGCATGCAACAATTTGTAACCACAATTTGGGGAATATTTCCTGAAGAGGCCATGTCCAAACAATTTCATCTTTACCCCCGGAAAGCATAAGTTGTCATTCTTGCAGGGCCGAACGGAAACTAGCCTTAGTTTCCAAAGAGATATTTAGGTGTTCAATACTTTTCCATTCCATCAATGCGGGGGTATTTTCTGAATCAGCCCATAGTTGGAAACAAATGGACCCCATTCCTCCACCAAAAGCCTCTTGATTTCCCCAAACTCAGGGTTATCCCCAAGCACAAGAAAACCATTCCAAGGATCATCCAAAATAACACCATGTCACCTTTTTCAATTTTCCAGGCCGCATTATATAAAAAACTCTCTACATTCAACCAAGAAATTCCATATATGAGAACCACGAGGAGGGTTAGCTATACGGAGAATAGATTCGGAAGATGAGCCCCAGATATTTTTTTCCACCACTTGACTGCAAAGACTCAAGTGGTTTTGTGAGGAGATTCAGACCAGCTTGGCACCTGGGCCAAGTTTTGAAGACCCAAATTGAGGATTCCAGCCCCGCCCAATTCTTTGGGTTTAGACAAAATTTCCAGCTAATCAAAGGGATTTTCCTTTCCGCAGAGGATCCTTGCCAAAGGAACCTTCTCATGATCCCAATAAGCTTCGCTAGAACACCTTTGGGGATTTTCAGAATGGAAAGCATGTATAAAGGGGAGGCACTAAGAACATATTTGATGAGAACCAGCTCCTAGCCAGTGATAACCATTTCCCTTTCTAAGAATTTAGCTTTGAATTAACCGAAGAAAGGAGATCATTCCACATCGAGGCCCTGCTTGAGCCACCAAACAAGGGCACACCAAGATATTTGACCGGAAGGGAGCCTTTTTGAAACCAAAAATTCTTAAAATTCTAGCCTCCAGAGGAGGGGGAACATTAAAAAGAAGATGAAGGATTTAACAAGGCTAACCTCTTGTCCAACAACGACCGCATATGCATCCAACAACCCCTTCATTCTCTCGGCCTCCTGAATACTAGCTTTTCCAAACAAGAAAGTGTCATCCGTGAATTGCTGATGTGAGATAGGATTCACCCCTCCGTAATTCTCAATCCCTGTAGTTTTCCTTCCCGAATTCTATTGCAAATGGCCCTACTCAGAGAATCCGCCACTAAAATGTATAAAGGAGGATAGAGGGTCCCCTGTCTTAGACCCCGATTTCCTTCAAAGAAACCTTCAACATTACCATTGATTAACACAAAGAAAGAAGGCCCAACAATGCAGCTAAACACCCAGTTGCAAAAATGTTCCGAAAAACCAAACTTCCTAAGCACCCTAATTAGAAAATGCCAATTGATCTTATCAAAGGCCTTGCTGATATCCAGTTTTAGCAACATACCTGAGACTTATTGCTGGAGAGAGAATGAATAAGTTCATGAGAAAGAAAAATACCATCAAAAATCGACCTCCCGACATAAACCCAATTTGCTCTCGGAGAAACAAGAGGATCCAACAACCCTTTGAGTCTGGAAGCAATGGCTTTTGAGATGATTTTGTATGAAGTATTGCACAAGGAAACCGACCTGAAATCCGCGAATGAAGAAGGTTGAGACAACTTTGGAAAAAGACTTATAAAGGTGCAATTCAGTGATTTAAGCACAAATCTAGATCTGCGAGATTCTTCCACAGTTGCCCAAACATCATAACCAACGATGTTCCAAAATTTCTGAAAGAAATCAGCTGAAAACCATCCGGCCCGGAGCTTTATTCTTGGCCATGGAAAAAACCACTTTCTCCACTTCACTCATAGAAAAAGGCTTAAGAAGGGCCTCATTTTGAGCATCAGTGATCAAAGTCAGAATATTATCAAGGAAAGAGGATTGATCTGATTCAAAGGATGCGATATCACCTCCAAGAAGGGAGGTAAAGAACCGAACCCCTTCATTTGAAATTTTTTTGATCAGAGAGGGCAATACCATCACTATTCTTTATTTGGAGATGAAATTCGAGCTCCGCCTAGCTTTAACGGTTGAATGAAAGAACTTTGTATTCCTGTCCCCTCCCTTGAGCCATTGTTCCCTTGATTTTTGTTTCCAGTATTCTTCCTCTCTCAGAAGCAACTCACCAAGCTCGGCCAATAAAGACTTCTCCTGAAGAAACTCCGCCTCCCCCATGCCGGAAACAATTTTTTTCTCATTCAGAGTTTTCAACTCCGCTTCCACTCTAGCCTTTTCCTGGAAAATATTTTTAAAACAAAACTTATTCCAAATCCTCAGGTCCCCTTTGAGAAATTTAAGTTTTTGAGCAAGCACAAACATCTTTGATCCTTCGATCTTATAGGAATTCCACCATTGCTTTATGTTATTTTCCAGAGAGAAGCATCCCTCAACCACATAAGCTCAAACTTAAAAGGGGATTTACGAGGGGCAAAGTCGATATTAACCGAGAGGGAAACCGGAAAGTGATCTGAGCTAGACCAGGGAAAAACCGAGCATTCTAAAACAACATTATTCAGAGACCACTTGGGTCTAGCTAAGAACCTATCAAGCCTCTCAACAATATTACTGAAGCCCTTCCTGCGATTGCTCTAGGTGAACCAACCTAGCTTGGGCTCAATATCAAGAAGAGAGTTATCAGAGATGAAGGAACAAAATCAGCCTGGGACTGCCGATTCCTTATAAGACCACCTTTCTTATCTTCTCTCGAGGTAATAACATTGAAGTCACCACCAAGAAGGAGCAGATGTTCTTCGAAAGGGAGCAAAGACCTAGAGATATTTTGCCAAACCTCTCTTTTGCCAATTATGCTATTCGGACCATACACATTGAAGAGGTAGAAGACCGATTGAGAACGCTTAGGGCAGACCCGCCTAACTGCCAACTGAAATTCTAGGAGATAAGATCAACCTGCACCTGACACTCCTTCCACTAGAAGCCCAAACCCCCTGAGGCCCCAACGATGTCTAAAAAGAAATACTTCTAGCCCTTAATAGAATTCCCCCAAAGCTCAGCCGCCTCAGCAACAACCATCTTGGTTTCTTGAAGCAACACCACGCTCGCCTCGAAGAAAAAGATAACACTTGAACAAGCGTTGTTTTTCAGGGGTATTAAGACCCCTGATATTCCAAGAGAGAATTTTCATTTAGGAGAGGGAAGGGCAATCGCCTTCCGGACACAACTTTGGCAAAGTTTAGGACACTTTGTTTCCCCGCATCCACTTCCTTCAGTGCCAAATCTTGCTTAGATTTTCTGCCTCTCTTACCGGCTGATCCACAAATGGCCTCCTTCAACCCCTCCTAGACATAGACGCCAATTTTGAGGGAACTAAAGCCGATACCAACATATCCGGCTCAAATTCCCCTTCCTCCAAAACACCACCACCTAAAAGGGACTGAAGTTTTTTTGCCTCGACTTTATCTGAAAGCCAAGATTGAAGCGAGTTCAAAGAAACCGCTTGCCCTTGCTCGAACCCTTCTTTAATTAGGGAGATTAGCTCCCCGGAATTCTTATGCACCTCTTCAGTTTCTTTTAGCAAAGAAAGAGGGGATAAATCACCCACCAAGGGGGATCCAAATCACTCTCAACCAGCCCCTCCACCTTAGAAGCAGCCTTCTGGGAATCCATCTCCTTGGAATCCTTAGCCAATTTCAAAGAGCAGGCCTTACTCAGATGTCCCAACTGCCCGTAATAAAAGCACTTTGCATTCAGACCCTCATACTCAATGGTGAAGCACTTAGGGCCAAATTTAGTTTGGAGATACAAAGACGGCGAAAAGGGGTAGTCAGATCCATATCCACACAGAGACGCACCGAGCCTTTCCTCCAAAAATTCAAGGAAGGATTTCGGATGGGCACGAAGACCCCAGAGAGTTCGCAATTGGCTTTAGTACAAACCATTTGCGGAAGTCCGAAGGCAAACCATGAATGCTTAACCAAAGCGGGGCCTTGGAGATTTTTTCCTTCCAGGGATCGAAATTTGGAGACCAAGGGCGAAAGTATAGGCTGGAGGAATTCATGAACCAAGGTCCTTCTTTATACACCAGATTCAACAGATCAGGGGAAGGAAAACAAACCTGGAAAAAACCATTGGCAAGGAAGTTGACTTTCGGTTTAGCTTTGATACCCCAGAACCGCGCCACCTAGCTTAAAATCCTTCTCCGAGAGAAACGCGCTCCAACAAACTTGCAACAAATCGCCTTTTCACCCGAGAATCGAAAAGTCATCCTTGGGGGGGAGGCAGCGAAAGTTGAAGACTCTCCGCAACAATTTTGAAATCGATTCCTCCGACCTTGAAGTCCTTCCGAGCACTTCAGCCCAATAGGCTCAACCGGAAACTGGATTGAAAGGGACCTCTTGAGGCACTCCCTCGAGGGGGGGCACAACCAGCACCAAACTTTTTTCCGCAGCCGGTTATCCAACACCAACTCTCCTAACAAGGAAACCAGAGATTTAACAACCAAGCAAGCGCCGAATTGATTGACCAATTCATACTGCCATTTCCGCCTCTAATTCCCGAGCTAAGCCATGAGCACTTTCACTTCTACCACTTCCCACGGGATCTTGTTTGCACCAGTGAGGACCCCGGCGCCTGGCGTGAAAACCCCATCTCCCACCACCACCTTATTTTTGAAAAATCAACACTTAATTCACATTCTTCGCTATTGCGACACTCCATGCTCCCCGTGTTTCATACCTTTTGTAGCTTTATATTATTTTCAAGCAACTTTCTAATTATGACTTAGAAAAGTTAAGTTGGTTCGAAAAAGTGCAAATACCAACTTGAAAAAATAAAAAGAAACTTATATTTCTACAAGGAGGTTGGTCCTCTTTGGGGGATCATCCTTTTGATTTTGGCGCCACCTTTAACTATATAAAGGGGTCGCTTGGCTTGGAAAAGGGGGCACATGCTTTGGAATTCATTTTCTCGAGTTGGACCATGAAATTGCTCTCGCTCTTCCATTGAGGCCGAAAACCCTCCATAAAGGTTTATTGAAGAGGAAGCCCCTCAATAGCATTCAAATTTGGAGATGAAAACCCTCAAAATCTGCATAAGGTGGTCTCATTTAGAGATTACATTGGGCTACATTCAGATTTCTTTGGTGCACTATCTATTTTCAGTCATTTTCAGCTAGGGCAGATCAGATTTGCATAGTTTTGAGTGTGGAACAGCCACAAGAGTCCGTGTTGGATCAGCACAAGGGTTTGGGCAGATTTTCAGTCCATTGGGTGGAAGCGCCATACTTTGGAGGGCTGTTTGGCCAATTTCAGACCCTCTCCTAGGGTAGCGACCCCTCCTTGGGAGGAGTTCATTGGTTTCTAGGGCACGACAACTCACTTTCCTCCCGTATTTGGATTCTTCATATTTTGGAGGCTGATTGTACTTTCCAGAATTGTATTTGGGCCTTGGAATCATTATTTCTGGCCATTTTTGTAAGTGGATTTGTTACTGTTTCAAATCTAATTAAATATACTCTAGCTGGGGTTTTAAAAACTCATTTCTTGGCTTGTACTTCTAAAATATTTCTAAAAGTTTCCTACAAGCTTTGAATGGTGTAAAAGTGGTATTGGTAGTGAATTATTGCAATTTTCCTCTTGCTGTCATAAGATTACAGACTGTTGTATTTTGCTGTCCAAAAATTTAGTTGCCTGTTATAAATTTCAGTTTGCTTTGATTTGGGTTTGTGCTATTTCCCTTCTTTTTTAGTTTTAGCCTCGGAAAGGGACATTACAGTGGTATCGAACAAAGATCTTGCCAGCCTAAAGGGTATTCATGCAAGAAGGTGACAAAGAATACATTTGCTATCAAAGGAAAGGAAAGAAGAATTCAGATCAGCCACTTGAAGGGCCTAACATGGCCAACAAAGGTTTTGAAGAGGCCAAGTTTGATAGACTTATTGAAGGGCAAGAGAGGTTGGCGGATACTATGGATTTGCTAGCCCTAACCTTGCAAAATCTTCATGGGCCAAGACATCACAATGGTGAGGGCAGTTCATCAGGGGTTCACAATATGAGGTAGCCCCAAGGGTCAAATTTTGGATCTGCTGCTAGGCCTTTTTAGCCTACCTTCCTCCCAAGAGAAGAAGTCATTCAGAAGGTTGAAACACGACATTCAATGGGTCACAACATTGTGGCCAACTATGAGGAGTATAGGGCTCTTCCAAATGAGATTCGTGATGCCATTTCACTTGCGGAGTTCATAGGAGTGAGCAAGGGTAGATCAAGGCCCGAGCCTAGATCTCAAGCACCATAGAAGGATCTTCAACATGCCTGGGGAAGTGACACTCTCCACATTTGATGGTTCCAACAAGGGGACAACCCGTGCATGGATACAAAAGTTGGATACTTATCTATCATTGAGGCCTATGACGGAAGAAGAAGCGATCAAGTTTGCAACCCTTCATCTTGAAGGAATTGCACATGAGTGGTGGTACCATGGATTGATCACACAAGGGCACAATCTCATCCACTCATATGATGAGTTTTGTAGGAGGATCATTGAGAGATTTGATAGGATTGATCCAGAGGTTCACTTTCGGGAGCTAGCACAATTGAGACAACACAACATGGTAGAAGATTATGTCGCTGAATTTCAGAGACTTTTCGTGATGATTTCGGATGTGACAGAGAGGAGACTCATTGTCTTGTTCATTGAGGGGTTGGTTGAACCACTCAAGGGTTTGGTAAGAGCATTCGATCCCTTGTCTCTTCAAGAGGCAATAAAAAAATCTTTGGACTTAGAAGGTGCTGCCCCAAGGACAACAGTGATCAGCGGGCAGCCAAGGACATCTTTGAATAGTGGACAGCCAAAAGGACCTTTGGGGCAGCCCAAAACAACATCTTTGGACCAGCCAAAGAGGCTTTTTCAACGAGCACCAATCATACAAAAGGAGCTGTCCAAAACAAGCAAAGAAGGGAGTCACGGAATGAACTAAGAAGGAAAACTTGTGCTTCTCTTGCAAGGATCCATGGTCTCCCGGTCATCGTTGCCTAGGTAAGGGTCATGTGCATTATATTGAGGTATTTTCAGATTGTGAAGAAGAAGAAGTGGAAGTTAAAGAGGCAACACAAAATCATGATCTCGGAAGAGGACCCGAAAACTTGGACAACACTCTTGCCACTTTGTCTAGTGCTCCTAGATATCATCCATTCCGGGTGAGAGGAGACCTACAAGGGCAAAAAGTCACAGTATTGATTGATAGTGGAGCTACTCATAATTTCATTGATGAGAGCTTGGTTGCAAGGATGGGATTGAAGGTGGAAGACTTCAAAGGCTTCAATGTTACCATTGCGGATGGCTACTCCCTTCCATGCACAAGGAAAATCCCGCAACTCAATATCACCTTAGGAAGACACCAAGTGAAGGATGATTTTTATATCATTGGAATTGGTGAGATGGATTTGGTACTTGGGATACAATGGCTACATTCTTTGGGTGAATTTACCCAAAATTATCAAACCATGGAGCTGAAATTCAAGGTGGATAACAAGGAAGTGGTGCTACAAGGCATGAAGAATGGAGCTCCTCAAGTTGTGACAGCAAAGAGCATGGAAAGATCTTTCAAGAGAGGGTAGATTGCATGGGCAGCACATTGCTTGGTAAGATCTACATCTTTTTCAATTCAACAGTCCTATCATGCAGATATTCAGCCCATCATTGATAGGCATGCTAAGGTTTTTGATGATATACCTCATGGGCTGCCACCGGATAGAGGTTTCCAACATGTTATTGAGTTAGAACCGGGCACCAAACCGGTAATAACAACTCCTTATCGCCACCCGAGAGCTTTCAAGGAAGAAATTGAAAGGACAATCAAAGAGTTGTTGGAAATGGGATTCATTAGGCCTAGTTCTAGCCCTTTTGCTTCTTCGGTGGTTCTTGTGAAGAAGGATGGAACTTTGAGGATGTGTATTGATTATAGGTTGTTGAACAAGAAGACAATCAAGAATAGGTACCCCATTCCTAGAATCGATGAGTTGATTGATGGATTGGTTTTCTTTTCCAAGATTGACTTGAGATCCGGTTATCATCAAATCTGGGTAAGAGATGAGGATGTTCACAAGACAGCCTTTAGGTGTCACTTTGGGCATTTTGAGTTTCTTGTTATGCCTTTTGGGTTAACCAATGCCCCAGCTACTTTCCAATCGTGCATGAATCATGTTTTTGAGATACTTGGATATGGTGCTGGAAATTTTGGAACAACAAGCTCTCTTTGCAAAGAAATCCAAGTGTGAGTTTGGTTTGAGTAAAATTTTGTATCTTGGACATGTCATCAATGCCCAAGGAGTCCATGTGGATCAACAAAAGGTCCAAGCCATATTGGATTGGCCTCCTCCTACCTCATTGACACAATTGAGAGGGTTCCTTGGTCTTTGTAGCTACTACCGGAGATTTGTCAAGGGATACTCACAACTTGCTGCCCCCTTGACTGATTTGACAAAGAAAGGAGCTTTTTGTTGGTCGGATTCAGCCCAACTAACCTTTGAGAAGCTCAAAAGGGTAATGAGTTCATGCCCGGTACTTGTTGTTCCAGATTTTTCTATTCCTTTTGTGCTTGAATGTGATGCATCTGAAAAAGGTGTGGGGGTTGTTTTGATGCAAAATAAGCATCCTATTGCTTTTGAGAGCCAGAAACTAAAGGAGCATGCATGAGCTGAATTTCCCCATCTACGACAAAGAAATGTTAACCATTAGGCATGCATTTTCCAACTTCCGGCATTACTTGGTTTGAGGCAGGTTTGTGGTCAAAACTAATCATAATAGTTTTTGGTTCTTTCTTCATCAAAAAGATTTGAATGTGAAAAATACAAGCATGTGACTTTGACATTGAATATGTCAGAGGGGAAAATAATGTGGTAGCAGATGCTTTATCAAGGCAACCAAGTCCTCGCCCATTGGATGTGTAATGTCCCCTAAATGGGACATAATGAGAATTGCATTCATATTTCTTCTAGTTTCCATTATGTCTTTGTTTGAGTCAATATTGACTCAATGGATGATGAATTCTACTTGATGTAATGGCGTAAAAGTATTTTTAAATACTTTTAATGGCGAGTTGGGCATGAAGGCCTCTTATTTGGTTCAAAGACTTCTAATCCTTATGGGTCGGCCTTGATTGGAGAGCCTACATAGAGGTTAATGAAGAAATAGAATTACTTGAAGGTCAGCCTATGCATTGGGCTTCTATTTTGATGTTGGCGCCACTTGAGGATATATAAGGACATGAAGGTTCATTTGAAGGGTTATGCATGTTTAATTTAAGAATTGATATCTTGGGTTTGTGCACAATGTGCCCTACTCTCCACTAAAGACGAAACCTTTAGTGTGGCTCAACTTTGGGGACGAAAACCTCCATTGTTGGAAGATTGAGGAACGAACACTCCTCAAGCTTGAGGGGAATCCCATACGGGGGTTTCCAAAGTACTTCAAGGTGGTTTATTGCTGGTTTTCCCCTTCTTACCCTAGGCGACTTGCATGGGTGGAGGGTTTGGTATGTTGTAGGGCTGATTTCACTATTTTGGTTTGATATTCTTGTTCAACATAATTTATAAGGCCGTAATCTGAACTTTGAAGAATTTTGGTGAGGATTTGCTATTTTTCCTAGCCCTCGGTTTGGCTGGACTGCTGCTGTTATAAATATTTAATTCCAGCTGTGATGATCAGATATTTCTTCAATCTTTTGATGTATTTGTGATGTATAAATATTGTTGTGGCTAGATAAATTATTTTGTGGCATTCTACATTGATTTGCATAGTGAAAAGTGGATTCGAATCTCATAGGCAGTTCACTGCCCTAGGAGACTGCAGATTTTGTATTGGTTAATCATTCTAAGATATTCTCAACTATTTTCAGTTTGTTGTGTGTGTGCTTGAAGGTGTTTTCAGATCAGATCTATTGTGGATAGCCGGTAAACCCTTTTCTCCGTTTTCAGCCGTAAAAGGGACATTACAGGATGACATATTAGACAAAGAAGCTCCAAAGAATGGTGCTGATTTTTTTGGGAAAAGAAGTTTGCAATTGCTTGAGGGCAAGCAATATTGGGAGGAGAGGACTGTAATGTCCCCTTCTTGGGCTAGGTAATTTTGAAGACCTTGGGCCCATTCCACTTCTCGTGGGCTTAAAGGGAAAGAGCAAGGGAAGTATTTAATGTCATGATTGTCAGTTGCTTTTGTAGCTTTATATTATTTTCAAGCAACTTTCTAATTATGACTTAGAAAAGTCAAGTTGGTTCGAAAAAGTGCAAATACCAACTTGAAAAAATAAAAAGAAACTTATATTTCTACAAGAGATCGGTCCTCTTTGGGGGATCATCCTTTTGATTTTGGCGCCACCTTTAGCTATATAAAGGGTCGCTTGGCTTGGAAAAGGGGACACTTACTTTGGAATTCATTTTCTTTGAGTTGGAGCACGAAATTGCTTTCTCTCTCTTCCATTGAGGACGAAAACCCTCCATGGAGGTCTATTGAGGACAAAGCCCCTCAATAGCATTCAGATTTGGGGATGGAAACCCTCAAAATCTGCATAAGGTGGTCTCATTTAGAGATTACATTGGGCTACATTCAGATTTCTTTGGTGTACTATCTATTTTCAGTCATTTTTAGCTAGGACAGATCAAATTTTCATAGTTTGACTGTCGAACAGACACAAGAGTCGGTGTTGGATCAGCACAAGGGTTTGGGCAGATTTTCAGTCCATTGGGTGGAAGTGCCATACTTTGGAGGGCTGTTTGACAAATTTCAGACCCTCTCTTATGGTAGCGACCCTTCCTTGGGAGGAGTTCATTCGTTTCTAGGGCACGACAACTTACTTTCCTCCCGTATTTTGATTCTTCATATTTTTGGAGACTGATTGTACTTTCCGAAACTGTATTTGGGTCTTGGAATCATTATTTCCGACCATATCTGTAAGTGGATTCATTACTATTGCAAATCTAATTAAATATACTCCAGCTGGGGGTTTAAAAACTCATTTCTTGGCTTGTACTTGTTCTAAAATATTTATAAAAGTTTCCTACATGCTTTGGATGGTGTAAAAGTGGTATTGGTGGTGAATTATTGCAATTTTCCTCTTGCTGTCATAAGATTACAGACTGCTGTATCTTGCTGTCCAAAAATTCAGTTGGCTGTTATAAATTTCAGTTTTCTTTGATTTGGGTTTGTGCCATTTCCCTTCTTTATTTGTTTCAGCCTGGAAAGAGACATTACAGTAGGCTGCCATCGATTTACATGCTTGTTTTGCACTTGGTTATCAGATTCAATCAGTGTAGCTTGCGCGTGCTTTGCTTCTTGTTACACATTATCTTTAATTGCAGTATCCTAGAGGCTATTGAAATCTTCTACAACTGATCTTTTCTTTCATTTGTGTTTGCATGGTCCATCTCCTACCTGTCAATGATGGTATAATATACTCTCAAAAGTCTATCTTTCTATTTGCAATGAATTCATACTCTATGACTGTGTTTGACATCTATGGATGCAACTTTGTGTGGCATCATGTCAGAAATGCAGTTTAATGGATTAACAGCAAAAGTCTATTCTAAACATACGGTGACACAACTATATAGAATTCACAATAGATACCCTTTCAGGTCAATAGCATAAAGTGAGACGCAGGAAGTACAATATTGGTTTTATTCTCATCATCATCAAGTATAGTGTACAAGTTTTCCAGATCAAATGGATAATATGGCACAGGGAAAATGCATGAGAGAGTTCCCCTAGTAGGTGTCAAAAGATGAACATATAGTCATGGCTACGTAAATCACTCAACATGATAAAAGATTAATGTAGTCACATGTACATTAGATGGCAACTAGTTTCATGTTGAATCACAGTGCTGTTTGTCTTATTCATAATTTTTAATTAAGCTGTCTTATCTCCCTGCATAGAGCAGCTGTATGTATATGTATTGTAAAAGTCCATCATCAACAATATAATTCTACTTTGGACTTAATGGAAAAAATACATCAACACTCTTTCAATCTGTTTGTCTCTTCTCTTAGAAACAAACAAATTAAGTAAATTGCATGTTAAATGATGAAGCGTTCTTAACGCTATTTTATTATTTATTCAATAATTACATGTTCATCAGAGGACTCATATACGCGTTTATGGTTTTAATTGTTTAAGGAGATTTTTGACGAAGCATAATGTCAAAATAGATTTTTATGTATTACATTAACTATAGCAAGTGCTCCTGAATTTTTCATCAAAGATGGCCTTTTACCATCTATAATACTAATTTTGGATGAAATTATGGCAGGGGATATGGTTTCGATTGCAACTCCTTCTGGTACTGCATCAATTTGGCCTGTTCCATGTGGATTGCTGCTACAAAGAGTAGCTGACAGAAATTATCTAACTAGTAGTGCAAGCTCTTCTCCAGGTCAGTCTATGCCTGCTGCAAGAGAGTTGGGTCGTGTTAGTAGAGAGTGTTCTCTGACTCCTCTCAACAGTTACTCTTCTCCTAATTTTCGGTGGCCAACTCATGATCCTCGAGCAGTCTCCTCACATTACATTCTGAAAGATACTTTGGAAGAGCCTCAGGTCTTTATTATTTTTTCAATTTTTATTCAGTTAATGAGGCACTTAGGGTAGGATTCAATTAAGACAGTTGTAACTTTTCTTGCTTTGGTTGGAATTGCACTTGGAAACTTCTTCATTCCTCAATATTAGTTTCTTAAGGTCTCCTATTTGACTCCTTTAAGAATGTAGATTTGTCTGAAAGTAAAACTTGTGCAGAGCCTTTAAGAAATAGTTGAGACCAAACGGTAAGGTGCTTATCTATTGTGTATTTTTTTGTATTATCTTCTCTTCGTGTGCTTTTAGGGTGTTACACAGTTATTTGATGCGTGGAGTTTCGTTTTGAATAACTCTGCTTTCTGTAGGAATTAAATTAACATTCTATTTTTTGGAGATTAATGCTCTCTCAATTCTGTCAAACATGGACTTTTCGTTTTGATTATATTTCCCTATTAGGACATAAAATGCCACCATTATAATTAGGACAAGGTCATGTTAAGAGCATTGTTTGAAAAATGAAATCTTCGTTTGCTCGGTTCTGAAGTTGCTTGCTTCTTTGTTAAATGTGTACTTATGTATAGTTGTCAATTAACCATGTTTGTGCTTACGATCACAAAGTTTATAGGGTCAAAATTTGAGACAACATGAAAGATTAGAAATAAGATAACGCTAAGACTCCCCAATACTAAATGTTATGGTGCAAGAAGGCATTGATGCTCTTAATTAAAGATTATGTTTGTGACTTTCAAAAATCAAAGACGAGCAAGGCCTATCAATTAAAAATTGAAAAAGTTGAGGAAAATGGTTTAAACTTTATGGATTTAAGGACCAATATTTAAAAACATCATAAAAGTAATATATGTATGGAAGAAGAAGAAGAAGATATTTTAATGTCCACGAGGCTACCAAAGACAACCTATGGGACAACAGATCTTGCTAAAGATCTTTCTGGCATTCAGATCTTGTTGGTGAGTTTGATAATCAGCTCCTAGTTTTTTCAACCATATTCTCGCTGAAAATATCTTGTAAGGATGCAACAACCATCGTGCTAAGAAAGCCGGGCCCTAATGTCATTATAAGCATTTCACTCCAACATGAAGCTGTTTCTTTGACTCCCTTTGCGCCATACGTGCAAAAGACATAGATTCTCGCTTCCCATACCTCTTTAGGTCTTTTCCATCTTCCTGTTTCACACCGAAGACGATGTGAATTAGTTCTCAATTGAGCTATGAAGATCTTTGCTTTCCATGGGATATTAGCCCCTATAAAAGCCTTTTGTTGATGATCACATGTAGAGTTAAATTCCTCCAAATAATACCTCTTCTTTCTCCCTAATGGCTTTCCCCACATAACTTGGCGGAATTTATCTGTAACATAAGTCTTTATCTCTTGGCTATTATTAGGACATGCATACAAGTAAATGTTCCATTTTTAAAGTCATTTGTTGTTTTGATTCATCCATGACTTCTTTCTTTTCTCCAAAAACTCATTGAGGACAACCTTAGGCCATCTACTACCATCCATTTGCTCAATCCTTTTTAAATATGTTATGAGATGAATCATAGCAATAGCTTCTAGAGGTACAACACCCATTTCAACTAGAAGAATCTCATATGGGACCAAGATCTTTAATTTGAACTTGCTAGTAATCATGTTTTTTTGAATCCTCTCAAATTGTTTCCACCTTGAGTTTGAAATGCTGCTAGCCCAAACCTCACATCCGTAAAGCACCATTGGAGTTACTAAAAGCCCAAACAAAGTCTACATAGTTTTCCAATCCCATAATTCCGCCTCTCTGCATTTGTTTTGGAAAGCATAAAAAGCTCTCCACCCCTAAAGTTCTCTTTTTGCTACAAATATGTAATGTCCCCAAATGGACATATTTTGCCCTCAATGGATTTTAGGCAAATCCCACAACCAAATGCAAGCTCACAAAATTAAAATCAGATTTTTACTATGCAGATCTGAATTTTAATGGAAAAATGCGACTAGGGCATAGCAAGAAACTCATACAAATTAGCCAATAAATTATACTTTCACCACTCCAATCTGATTTCATCTATTTATAAAGCCAAAATATGCATGAACATGCAGGTTTCTGATGCAAACAAGGCTGAAATAAATTTATTTTGAAACCCCAGTCTGCAGAAAATTATGGCAACTTCAAAAATTCATAACTTCCTCAAAAATGCTCCGATCCACACAAATAAACTATGCACGGATTCAGAAAATTAAGGAGAACGCAATGATGTTACCCATTCATGCAAATGACCACAATAAGTGCCATAACCAGCCAAAATACCAATTCGCCCTTAGGGTTTTGGGTTGGAAATTGCAGCAAAAACATATAGAAAAGAGTGGGAAATATAACAAACTTTTCTTCCAAACCCTTGACAAAAATCTGCAACCTTTATTCCTTCAACTGCTGAAAAGATACTGAAAATTATGGCTAACTCAATGATGCTCAATGGAATCCCTTGTGTAGAGAATCCTCACAAACTAGAGGAAGGGTTTTCGTCCTTCTCTAGACTCTAGGAGGGTTTTCGTCCTCAGAGAGAAAATGCAAGCCAAAATCTTTACACACAAATCTGAAATTTGATAATAAACAAGTGATGCCTCTTCTAAGCAAGTCGACTTGCTTATATAGAGAAGATGGCCCAACTAACCTCCTTCAACACCCAATCAGATTTGTCCCTTCATTTAATATTTTTCTACCCACTTTCCTTCCTAGTGCAAGTCGCATTTTTCTAGAGTGGATAACTTTGGCTCATATGCTTTTGCTTTTATTTATTTATTTTTACTAATAAATTATTATAAGTGCATATAATGTTTCTTTTTATTTTATTTTTATTTTGCACTTTATAATAAAATATTATAACTTAAGTCACCCTTATTTTCTTCCCTTAGCCGTCGGGTAGACAAAATAGGTTAAGGGTCTTTGATTGGGAAGGGGATATTACAAAATCTCCCAACTGAGCTTGTTATTAAACTCAAACCCAAGATATTTATACTCGTTACTTCCTCTAAAATGTTTCCTTTGAAATAGAAATAGATATATGCATGTTGTGTAATGCTTTAAGTATAAGTCCTTTACACCCCTATAATTCTCAACTGTATTTAAATCCCCTTGATTTTGTATGAGCATGTAGTTAAATCTCAGGTAAATTACACCCCTTATAAGTCTTAACGATTTTTGAATTCCCTTGATTTTGTACGTGCATGTCGTTAAATCTTGGGTAAATTTCACAGAGCTACTGAGGCATCAATGAGAAAATTAAATCAGCCTAATTTTTATTGATGATGAATGTCAGTTCCAACTAAGATTGATACTTGCAAGGGGTTTGATTGTGAGGAAGGACAAGGTTGGCAACCTACAATTGCCAAATTTAGCTGTCATGTCAATGTAGCACACATGGAACAAGATATGGGATTATCTTGTAGCATTTTAAGCTCACAAGGACAATACATTTACAATTTCAACATGGTTGGATACGAAATCTCATTTTAAGGGTCACTATATTATTTTCATTTTTGCTTGGTTTGCAGTGAAATGGTTAACTATTATGATTTTCTCTATTGTAACTGAATGCACTTTTGACTCCCATTGACTGATTGTGGTCATTTATGAATATCAAATGATTTCTTTTTTCTTTGAATATATTTACTTCACTTAAGTTTTTGAAGTGAAGGATTCATTTGGACGTGGTTTATTTGTGATGCCTCTAAATTAATATATAATCCTTAATTTCCATATTCCAAAGGTTTTTAATCATATCTGAAATATTTATGAAGTCATGTACTTTTTGTGCATTTTCACATTCAAGGTAGCTCTTAAAACATTTCTTCGCATACTTACATCCATGCAAACATCTTTCTTTTGTTACGAAAATGGATTATTTATCTTCAAGTAAATCCTTTTGAGCATAGTTCATTACTTGCCTATCCAATAAAGCCTTCACCTTTGTCAGGTTCTTCCATGTCAATCAATCCATGATCACATGTATCTTCTGTATATCAATTGTCGATACCATGACTCAAGTAGTCATCTTATTCTTACTCCATCCAAAATTCTAAAAACAAATTAGCACCACCGAAAAATTATAATATTCATGCCCAGTTTGGAAAATTGGCCTAAAGACATCATCCTCTTTGATGGACATCTGGTTATTCCTAGACAACAAGATTGATATTTGACTATATTTTGGGTATCTATTTAAATTTTAATTGCTATCTGGTAAATATTTTTGTTACCCTTCTAGTGGAGTCTTGGCTTCCTTGTTTGAGCTGCTTGCTTCAATCTGTCTGACTTATATGGTTGCTATGGCAGATTCAATGCTATTGTCCAGTATTTGCGTTCCTGCCGATTCTTCGTGTCATGGCACACTTCTTATTTTGGGATTACTCTTCTCTAATCAGCCTGTGGTAGTAGTGGGATTGGTTTGTTCGAATTTCTCTACCCTTTATCCCTGACTATCTACTTGGTTACTAGTGAAGAATTTGAAGTCTTTAAATGTCTACTTTGCTGATGAATTCTTGTTTGTTCTAGTGCAGGCCTTTGTTGGTGGACTTTTTCTTGTCTTGCTGAAGTATCTCCTTTTTGTCCTCTTCTTGGCTTGTTCTCTCTGTGTTTTCCTGCATTTTCAGTCTCTGTTGGTGGTTGAGACAGCTGTAACATTGGTCCCATAGACCGTTGGGTTTCTGGTCACAATTGAAATATTTTCCTTTCTTCTTGTTAAAGTTTCTGTCTCTGCTCTTTTTGCTATAGGAATGGGCAAACCGTTGGTCGATGCCCTTATTGATGGCAATTTTTGCACCTGATGGGGATTTGTTCATTGTCAAGTGGTTTTTCATATATATAGACACTGCCGTTGACTTTCAGTGTGTATAAATCCATTATTTGAGTGTCTTTTGGCCCTGGATAGGTTCCTATGAATAAATGAGGGCTTTATGCTTGAGATTCCATAGTCTTTGCTTGGCCTCTTTGAAAAAGCATTGGATTCTTGGGTTAAAAAATGTGCACAAAGAAGAAATGAAGAGAAACCAGAATGCACACATTATCATTGTGTGTTTGTCATTTTATTATGAGAGAGATGGTTACAAAATGGTTGAAGTGGTTACAACCGTTTATTAGCTAATACATAACTAATATTAACTAACTACTAAATTATAAGTCTTATATTTTAATACCCCCTCTTAAGACTTACACTATAAAAAGAAGATAGAATTACAATCTTCAGAAGTTTTTGTTTTGAACAACTGTTTTGGACCAATACAATTCCATCAAGTTGCGTCACTAACCCACGTAAAGGTGTAGTTCCCAAGTTCCTTGATTCAACCTCCCGAACTCCTGAATTGTTGGACTACCCTCTATGTTCAGCTACTCCCACAATGCTCCATTAAGTTGTCTTGTGACCCTTGTAAGGGTAAGTTCCCGAGATCCGAGACTTGAACTATTTGGACAACCTTCCATGCCAAGTTTTACCTCTGATGGACTCCTTCCTGTCATCATAACACTGACTTCTTAGAGTGTGTATAAATCTTCTTCTTCATCAATAAAATCTTCAACATCTGATGGATTGTCAACAATGGCTACATTTGCTTCTTTCGGGTTATCTTTGAGTTTGCCTTTGAGAACATCATTAGCGCGAATACAACAGTTTCAAGCTTTATGACCTCTTTTCTTGTAATAATAACACTTAACTTGCTTAGTCGCATTGTCTAATTTTTGTGATTATTTCTCATGGGAGAGTATAGCGCATTTTCACGTGAAGAATTATTACATACGTATCGTATCGTCCACAATTGTTTTCTTTTCTTCAGCTAGAAGAGCTGAAATCATGTCCTCAAGACTTTGCGAAGGCATTTGACTAGGAGAAAAATGACATTGCTATACGAAGAAGACAAACTATTTAATAAAATGGCTTTAGAATCTTTGTCATTTACTAGAGCTTTAACCTCTCATTAATTGTCTAAGAAGAGATCTTAGATTATTTATATGACTAGACATAGTAACATCATCAACCATCTTGAATCGAAAGAGTAAGCTTTAAAGAAATTTAGCATTCACTGCTTTTGCCCCAAACAACCTATTCATGTTATCTTGGATATTTTTGGAGGATTTGTCTAAATCTATATGGAGTTTAGATAAGATAAGATAAGATAAGATAATTATATTAAATGTCCAACAAGTGACCACAAAGATAGGTCAATGGGACTGCACCATACAAAGCAAAGCAGAAACAACAGGGAAAACCCAAGAGGGTCTCCGAAAACAACAAAAAAGAAGAAGAAAGAAGAAGAGAGCACAAGGGATGAGAGGAAGGTGGAGGGAAAGGCCTCGACACCAACCCTCACGACTGTCACCCAAGGTCAACTGAAAAGAAATTGGTGATGTGTTGCTGTCTGGTGTCAGGGACTGGAAACTGTTGGAGACGCCCATGTTTCGTGGAATGTCGAGCTCTCTGGGTGGACCTAGTGGTCTGTCGTCTAAAAGAGGGGGCTCTTGGTTGTGCACGAATCCGGAAATCTCTGGTCAAGGAAGAAGCTCCTCTAATCCTGACAGACCTAGCCAGGAGATCTCCACTAGGGTCATGCCCCCGCTTAGTGCCCCTCACACTCGGAATGCCCCTCACACTCGGGAGCAAATCAAAGAAAGATGTGATCTGTCGAATAGTAGCCTCCCTGGATGGAGGATGGAGGGCCTTGTCACGGAGCTTAATGGCTTCCTGTAAATAGAGAGCAAGACACCTCTGATCATAATACCTGAAGAAGGTCGTGAACGTAGGATGTTCACGGAAGAGACAATGAAACCTCCCTCTGATCTCATAATAGATGGGGCATCGGAAGATGAAATGTTCCTCTGTCTCAACCTCCTGGAGGGAGCAAAGCTGGCAGATCCTCTCAGAGCGAACCAAATGGTGATCACTCTCGACCCGAAGCCTGTGGGATCGACTCAACTGGCCCAAAGATATGCGAAGAGCATGCATCCAATGACGGGAGATATAGGTGGGCCGAATGATGAGTAGTTGTGGACTTCTAGGCTATGTTGCCAGGATACGGATACGAGTATCGGTTTGGATACGGATACGATACGCGGATACGTCAATTTTAAAAAACCCTTGGATACGATACGTCTTGGATACGTCCGTACATATATTAAAAATTGTATATATATATATATATATATATATATTTATGTACATCTACTCATTTTACTCATTTTTTAGTCCATAAAAAACTGAAATAGTAATACAAAACTTGAATCAATGTTCAAAACATTCAATATACTTAAGACTTTGCATTTTTATTGATCATGTGGCTGCCATACATATGATATACGAATATCATGTTGAAATGAATACGAACAAAACTTGAAATTTGAAAAATATACTTGGATCCATGTTCAAATTTTCAAAACAAACAATATACTTAAGATTTTACATTTCATTGTTCATGTGGCTGCCATACATATGATATAGGAATACAAACAAATCTAGAATATATCATCTAGATTTTCCTCAAAATCAAGTTCATGTGTGCCACTTGCGCTAGCTCCACTCTCATTAACTCCACTCTCCTCTCCTTGCGAACTCCCTTGAGCGTCATCTTCGCCATCAAATAATGAGGTGTATTATTTTATTCATTTAGTGTTTAGGGTTCGGTTTTAGGGAGTAGAAAAGTAAAATAAAAATTAAAAATGAAATAGAACTTAAAAAACACGTATATATTGTTGGATACGTACATTATGTGCGAGTGCGTCGGGGATACGTCACGGATACGTCACGTGCCATGCGTATCCGTAACGTATCCTAACATACCGTACGTATTCGTATGTATCCCTCACGCATCTATATCCGTCGTTTCCCGAGGGGATTCGGGGGTTTTGGAGTATCCGTGCAACGTAGCTTCAGGAAGTGATTGGCGTAGAAGGCCATTTTCGGCGTAGTTCCTCTCGGGAGTTGGTCCACGTAACCTGGGTGAATAGTCTGTATATGTCGTCTCTGATAATTCTGTGCAAATCCTGCGTGCTCGGAAGGAGGTGAGCAGGAGCATCCATGGAATACCTAAAAGGGGGGAGACGGTCCATGTTGATCCGAAGAGATCCAAGAAGACGAGAGGTCTCGGCATACCAGCACCGAACACGACCACTACAGTCGGAGAGAGTAATGGCCTTAGAAGAAGCGAAGCAAGGTAGATGTATCTATCCCTGCCAGTGGAGGAGTCCGAAAGTCCCTGGATGCGGTGCAAGAGTGAGATGAGACCAAAGATGACCTCTAGTCTGAAAGGGCGAGCCCCAAACTCGGCAAGGATGATATGATGAGAAACAATCTCTTTGCATCTGATGATCCGTCTGAGCAAAAGGATCTGAACCCGCTCAATAGAGGCCCAATCCGACTCGAGCAGGGAGGGGCCCCAAACCTCAGAACCATAAAGAACAGTGGGTCTCACAAGAGAGTCGAGAGAGACATCTTGGACAACGTGTCCTGAAAGTGATGGCGGAAGCATTGTCTCTCCAAGATCGCGAGGGAACCATACCCCTTGTTGATGCGGGGTTGAATAGCCGGACGTAAACTGAACCGAGGTCCAGAGAAGAGAACCCCCAGATAGGTGTAGGAGTTGGTGATCTCCAACTCCTCCCCCTGTAGAAGAAATGGAAATCAGAGGTCTTCAACACATTGAAGACCATAACCTTGGTTTTACCCATGTTGACTGTAAGTTGCCTATGATCGCAGAAGAGGGCTAAAGCATCAAGTTGTCTCTGTAACCCCTCCGCCGAAGAAGCCAAAAGGACCACATCATCTGCGAAGAGAAGAATGTAGATCAGAACATGGTGGAGAAGACAACCGTCCCCGTCCTGTATGTGGTCTCTAAGAAAATCCTCCAGCTCATCAATATAGATACCAAACAAAGTAGGAGAGAGAGGGCAGCCTTGTTTGACCCCGATGGTGCTCCTAATGAAATCGGAAAGCCCAAAGCAGCAGTGCGAAGGTGACCCAAAACCTCCTCATACAGTCGGGTAATGGCAACAAGAAGGGTTTCGGAAATACCAATGTCTCTAAGTCTGCAGAAAAGGGCTTCCCGCGGAACAGTCAAAGGCTTTCCGAAAGTCCACAAAGCAACAGAAGACCCTGCACGAACGGTGACGTGCTTCCTCGATGATAGCACGGAGGGTAAGAATGTGATCAGTAGTCTGGTATCTGTCCTGAAGCCAGCTTGTCCTCTGGCTCTGCATTGGTACTGCTCAAGAAATGCCGAAAGCTGCAAATGAAGAACAGTGGCGTACAACTTAGAGAAGGTGTGACCCACCATAATTGTCCTGTAATTATTAGGATCAGAAGTAGGACCAGATTTGTGAATAGGGTGGATAATGTGGTGGGACCAAGATTGCGGGAAGCCAGTACACACCACCTGATTGAAGAGGTCTACCAAATAACTAATGATGGTGTCGATCCCATGCTTGAAAAATTCTGCCTGGAAGCCTTCCTCATCTGCTGCTTTGCTGCAATTCATCACCGATATGGCCTTCTTGACATTTGAGTGGGTGAAAATGTGGCAGGTGGGGGTGGGGATATAACTTGGGTCTCGGGATGACCGGGGATGTCATAAAGGGTGGATGTGTGAGTGAACATAGTATGGGGGTCAAGGTCTAGGGGTAAGGGAGAGCGTCGGGGAATGATGGTACGCCAAAAGCGTTTGGGGGAATGCGAAAGTGAGGTGCGGAGATCCCTTCTTTTGTGGGCAATAAAGGTGCGTTTCTTGTGGCGGAGAAGATTACGATAGGCAATTTTAAGGGGGGGAAGGATGGGAGGTCATGGGTAAAGGCCATGCGGAGCTGACGGTGGAGGTTTTTGCAGTCGTCATCATACCATTGGTTCATGGGGCATGTCCGTGTACTACGGGGCTTGGAAGTGGAATGGGGGTAAGAAAGCAGGGCAACCTCATGGATAGCAGTGGCAAGAAGGTTGTACATCCTGTCAGTGGGGTACACAGTGAATTGGGGCAAGGGGGGAGAAGCTGGCGAAGATGAAATGAGAAGGTTATGGGGTCACCCTCAGCAAGTCTCAGGGTGGTGTGTGGAGGGCAGTGAGAAGGGCTAGGGGTCCTGGGGGAGTAGTGTCCAAGGAGAATGAAAGGGCAACATGATCGGCGAGGGGAATGGGGGAGATGGAAAGGTGGTGAATAAAGGGAAGAAGGTCGGGGGTAGTCATGACGTAATCAACAACACTGGCGCCACCACCGTGAGGTCTGCAGGTGAAGAATTGGGAATCTGGGAAACATGATATGCCATTAAGGATCAATAGGTCATGAGCTTCCCCCAACTGTAAAAGGTGTCGGTGTATGTCGTCAAGGGCCCTGCCACATCATCTGACTCCCTCTGAAGACCAAGAGAAACCGGGTCCACCTCCGAAGTACAAAGAGCATCAACAGTCCTGTCATGACATGAAACTTGGATGTTTTTGGTTCGAGCATTGAAATCACCTAAAAGGATGACCTCACCAATTCTTTGAGAACCGAGAAATGCTAGCGAAAGGTCAATTCATCGCGAATTTAGAATTAGAAAAGAAAGCCTTATTATAGCTTTATTTTATTCATCATGAATTTCCCACTCTAACACTTTGGTAACATTAGTGGGTTGTGTTTCTTTTCCATTAACAATACCCCACAATTTTTGTTCATTAATTGCATTTGTATTTTAACTTTCCAAGCGTGAAAGTAAAAGCTAAATTTTTCTCCATTGGGATTTCCAATTTGAAATATTTATTTAGACGAAAAAAAGAGAATAACTCATAAGTATGAATCCTTGTAAAATATCCTCGAATTTGACTGGTATGAAGTATTAAAATGTTTGAGACAATGGAACCCTTTTGCGACTGTAAAACTTGTGAAAAACTGTTTGAAATTTCGTCTCATGCCCTAGTAGAGATTCATGATTTGCAACTTTTCTTGGCAGAAATGACTTTGAACTCGCACTTTCAATGGTGTTTACTGGTTTAAAACTCCAGTGCATGATCTTTGAACTCTCATGATTCGGTTTATGATCTGTTACAAATGGACTGCTCCTCAATGCATCATCCAAGTTGAGTTTTCTGCCTATCCTCTGTGCCTTGAGACTATCTCCAGACTTACTTTCTACATTCATAGACTCAAAATCATGTGGGTTTTTCTTCATGCCGTGGGAGCTGTCACACTTAGCCCTATGTTCTTCAAAGAGGATTGCATCATTGGGCCCTAGTAGATGTTGACATTGTTGGTATTCTGAGACTAGTTTTATCTTTTGGTCTATTGACATGTCTATTGATAGGTTATCACCTTTTAGGTACTCTTTGGATGCTCATCACCAACTTCTTCCCTTAAAGGAGAACATCATTAGGGTTTTTGGAGAGGATATCTATAGGCAGCACATCCATGTCACTTGGTCCTCTCCTCCTCACCCACTCAACCCAATGCTTTCCTTTTACGTTGAGCATTTCTTGCGGGCGGTGGATGGTGTCACTTGTTGGCTTGACTATCTTCAGTGTCATTGATCTCATAGCTCGAGGTTGGCCCTTGACCAATTGAGGGTGTGCTCACACCATTTGTGGGTTGAGACTAATCATCATATTCCATGTGGGGATCAGATCTGTTGTCTTTGCTTCTTGCACAAGGTGGAAGAAAAGGAGCACTTCATTTTCAGATTCCCTATTTATTATGAGATAGGTGGGAACCACTATCTTTATTGAGTTTTGGGCAACTCTAGATCCACTTTCTTTTGATACCCAGACCAACGATGTCTGTCCATTTTTTTGGCACATTGTCACCCTTCGACGCAAGTTCCTTGAGTAGTCCCTAGGCTGATTACTTCTTTCTTTTAGCCCATCTCGAGGTTGGTGGTACTAAGTGCCCTCTGGATATTTTTTCTTCTCACATCGACTCATTGAGGTGGCACTCATTTTTGTACGCCATTATTAATAAGGTGCCCTATTCCTCCCCTATTCAGTGTCATGGAACTGTTCCTTGGTGACATGTTTCTTTGCTACCAAGGGAGTTTCTTCGGCCGTGGATGTTTAGAGGGGTTCTAGGGCAGTGTTTTACTTCCTCCTAGGATTACACAATTTGTCTCCCGACCCTAGACATTTCTTGATGAGCATTATCAATTCTTGCATTAGCCCTTTCAAAATGATAGACGATGACACATATGACTTCTCTGCCTCGAGCACAGTTAGAGATGTTTGATGGGACTACCATCCATTCTTTTTGACTTTCATCAGCCCATGCTCTTTGGGGGTTCTTGCTCCTCCCACATGGCTATTTATATTGGTACCCTAACCACATGGGTTGGGGGCTTTTCTATGCTAGGTTTAGCAATTCCTATTGTAATTGGATGTATTGTTGAGTTCCATTGCTCTACTTTGGTCATTCGTGGACATTAATATAATTTCTTTCTTTCTTTCTATGAATTTCTGTAATATTGTTTACTAACACAGAAATTTGATTTAGGATTTGCAATTCATGTGTTCTTACTACTTAGATGAATTGTTTAGGTTTCTGTGTTTTTAGCATAATCTGTATGCTGTTAAGGGAATTCATTTATAAATACACTTAATTTTAGCTTCTTAGGACTGAAGTCATGCATTTATTTTGAAGGCTGATTATTTTGGTGATGTGGGTTTACCTGCATTTGCATTTAAATTGGGCTAATGCAACTTTCTTACTGTTAGAATGATTTTAAAGGGTTCTTTTTTCTTAACATAGTTATTGATATGCAATGTTTTATGACATGGAATGTTTTTATAGGCTTTATTAGTTGAAGAGAGGGAAAACCATCAGTAGTGAATGATCCACATGAACAAATACTATGGACAAGTGAAGTTGTTCCTTATATTGTATCCTATCACAAGGGTAAGGTTGTCTGTGATTTTGATTTAAGTCTTTACTCTTATATTTGATCAAAAGTTCATAGTTTTTGATATGTACACTCCATTGATCTTAGGCTACAGGAGGAATCTAATTAGTGTTTTTGGTTTATTTTACTTTAGAGTTCTTAAAATAAAAATAAAAATGAGCTTTTATTTAGTAGTTATATTAGGTAGCTATTATGTGGAGTTTACATGTTGGGATGATAGTCAACAATTGGTTCTATGCTATTGATTAGGCTTGATTGTGCAATAGGGAACATGCGGCATTCTGTGTGGTACTTGAAGACAATTAATTACAACATCGAAACACTATCCACTGTTTCAGTCCAGAATGTGGTTTCTCATGGAGAACAGACAAAGGCTTTGTGCTTACATCGAATATGGAAAGATCGGGGTCTTCAGCCAATTGCTAATCGGGTATCACTTTTGTTTTTTAATCATAGATCACCTAGTAGTTGGGTTTAAGTTTCTTTTATGTTTTGCGTTTGATTTTACTGCAATTTTTCCAAGATAGTTCTTTTCCATGATTATAAATGGAAGAGTTTTCTTATACCCATGTCGGTTCATTGACACAACTCTTGTTTAGTATATTTAACTATGCATTTATTCATAGGTAAAAATGTTTCTCTGAAGGTTTTGAGTTCTTTTCCCAAATTTCATGTGAGAGAAACTTAGTAATATAACTGAACCACAATAATATACAAATGGAAAATTTTATTTGTCGAAGGATTTACAAAGAGAAACCCAAGTGAAGGTTTAGAAGTCTGACACCTCTCCAGTTCAAAATGTGGGCTATGAATATCCGTGGGGAGGAATAACCTCACAAACCACCTAAGTACCTAATTACCCGACCAATGTTAATTTAAATTACTTCTAGTTTCAAATTTAATTAAGAGATGCATGTCCCATACGTATATTTACTATAACCTGAACACTATTTTGATTCAACACCCTAACAAACCCCCTTGATTCAAAGGGATTAAAAATATGTATGCCGGTGCATATATTGCTGCATGACCAAGTCACTGCAACCTGCTATCTATACACTGTACTATGATCAACCTTTGTCGACTCGTTACTGCTTCAGTTGCAGCTTGAGCTCCTGTGCCTGTTCCTGCTGTAATCCTGCAGCCTCCTAACACTATCTAACACGAACATGGTGATGAGTGTTCCTCACAGACCGTCTTCCTCTATCTGCAGTATGGAAAATATACATGTCCAATCACATTTATCACTACTGCCTCCTCTGAAGCTATATTTGCAGTATGGAACATCTATGACATGCTCCAACTATACTGACCACTGTCTACAGATGATTGACTGCGTGCAACACCATTGTCAAACCTGTACAAAAGTACTTGATTAATTTTCATCCATGAAATATGATCTGTACCACCATTTCAAAGATTGATCTACAACTCCTCCATCCCTATTAGACGAGAGATGGGAAGTCCATGAAATTCCATATTACCAATCTACTCCACATTGTGACAATCACAAATCAAAGCAACAACAAAAAAATATCTCCTAGCTAAAATGGGAACAAAACCGACAAAACGAACACCTTATAACTACCCTTCACATCTCCTTATTCGACCCATTAATGATATTTTCCGAATTTTATCATTTTCTGTCCATTATATTAATTTCCTTATACCTCTGAAATACAAAATGATTTGTCATCAAACACCCTAATTACACTTATTTTTCCAAATATATTTATTTTTCATCACTATTTAGTATTTACACACTTCTTTTTCCGAATAATTCTTTTTCACTTTTTAAGCAAAAGAATCTGAGAGTGGGATTTGAACCTAGAACCTTTTAAGCAAAACAATAGAGGATGAGTTTTGAACTTGTAAGCCCTAAGATTACGTTGTTTTGACAATTTATCATTATTACTTCCACCATGTGACACTTTAAGATGGAACGTATAATTATTTTACATAACCCAATTTTAATTTAGCCTCCAATTGACAAAAAGAAGAAATGGCAATGTTTATAAAGTTTCATACACAATACTACTTGCAGCAAAATAAAAAATATATGGGGCTCTCCTGTCACCATACAGTACGCTTTGTTATAACAAAATTGAAGCTTTAAGTTTTCTACATTGTGACGCCTTTGTCACAAAAGAAAATAATTTTTATGCATCGGCCAACTCTTTCATACAGCTTTGCTTCCTTGTCTGTGTTACAACCGGTATGGATTTCATGCAACGGCAAATTTATAGAACATCTTCTCTCGCCCATCTAACAAAAAATGCTTTCATTCTGAGAAAAAGATAGCCGTCATTCTGCACCAATCACGTCCATACTGACAATTGGTTGGACAAATACACATTCTTTCGAGAAATTATTACAACACAAAACTGATGGAAAAAATACAGCAAAAGAAATGTTACAACTTTGAACACCGCCAACAATTTTTTAAAACGGAAATATGTATGTATTCTCTTCAGAAAAATGAAATTTCAATAATTGTACGCATCCTCAATTCTTCATCCATCTTCATTTCAATCTTCTTCATTCAAGCTAAACTCTTCATGCCCATCTTCTTGTCTCACACTAGGCTCTGATATCACTGATAGCACGAAATCAGTAATATAAATGACCCAGAAAATATAGAAATTGAGAACTTTATTTATCAAAGGATTTACAAAGAGAAACCCGGGCGAGGGCTTATAATTTCTGACACCTCTCCAATACAAAAGGTGTAATGTCCCCTTTTCTAAAATAAAATAATTAATAATGTTTTAAGTTGGGCCTGGTCATTTCCAAATCTTGAGTAACTTAATAATATCATTAAAATAAAAGGTATTTTTAAATACTTAAAGTATTTAGCCTATTCATTATTATATGTCGGCTAAAGGGATGAAAAGGAAGGGACTTTATGGAATAAAGTGAAAACATAAAAAGGAGAAAAGTATTAAAAGATTAATTTATTTTAAATGCTAAAGTGGCCGACCCAAGGTGAAGAAAGAAACTAGAGGGAAAAGGCAATAATTAAATCAAATTAATTCTCCAAGTGGGGCGACCCCTTTTGGAGATTGTTCTAGAGGTTTGTGCCATCATTTGTGTATAAAAGGAGGTCACTTGGCTTGTTTGAGGATCATCTATTCCTTATCATAATTTTCATGAGGTTTTTGGGCTGCCGCTCATTCCTTTCCACTTGAGGACAGAAACCCTCTTGTGGGGCTGCAAGTGAGGACAAAAACCCTCCTTGTTCCCTAATTGAAGGACAAAAACCCTTCAATCCTTGAGGATTCTCCATTCAAGGGTTTCCATTGGGCTTCAATAAATTGATTTAGTGATTTCAGCTGAGGGTTCTTGTGATAAAGGGCTGCTAGGGCATTTTTGGGAGTTTTCAGACCCTCTCCTAGGGTGGCGACCCCTCCGGGGTGAAGTTTGTTGGCTTCTAGGGCACGGCAACTCACTTTCTATCGGTAATTGGGTTCCTCATATTTTTAGAGGCTGATTGCACTTTCCAGACTTGTATTTGGGCTTTGGAATCATTATTTCCAGCCATATTTGTGAAGTGTATTTGCTGCTGTCATTCATTTATTCTAGCTGTTCAAAAATACAATTTTTTTCCGGTGGGCTCTTGTCTTATAATTGTTCCAGCTCATGAATAAAATATTTTGAAGGGTTTCTATATTTATTTCCAGCTGTTTTGGCATGTGAGCTGCCACAAATTAATTAAAATCAGTCGCTGCTAGGTTTTGAAAATTATTTCAGTTTTCTATTATTGGGGGTTTCTGCAAATTCTTTATCTTTCAGATTTGAGCCGAAAGGACATTACAAAAGGTGGGCTATAAATATCCTTTGACAGGAATCACCACCCAAACCACCTAAGTACCTAATAATCAACTAATTATGCAGCCAATGTAAAGTTAAACTACTTCTAATTTCTAACCTAATTAATAAAGGGGGTGTCTCTAGGAGTGATATGGGGCCTAGGGGAGGAGACCTGGTGGCCAACTTCATGTAATGGGTGAAATGGGTTATTGTGGAAGTGCATTTTCAATGACAGAGGCTGAAATATACATCAGAGTGCAGTAAGACAAGGGAAAGATCCAATAAGACAGTGGACACCGGATTAGAATTGTAATTACAAAGTTGTCTTATGCAAACTCGTGTACAAGTTCCAGAGGGGTTAGATGTGTGATGTCTACATAAGTCTAGTCTATCTCTGTATCTCCTTATTTCTTGCTAAAAAGAATAGAACAAGACACTTATATGAAAGAGAGGAAGATATAGCGCTGTCTGGACTGTTACAAGTGTTGCTGAAAATCACATCATAACTAATCATTATTTTTTCGTCTTCTGCTGATGCTACTATAAAGTTGCATGGTACAATACTGACACTGTAGGAGTTTTGTGGCATCATGGAGGAGTTAGGACTTCTCGATATCCACACTTGTGCATGGGATGATGCTGAACACACTGGTGAAGAAGAAATCTTGCTGCAGAGAAACTTCTTGGTGCTGTGAATCGATTGAAGTCTCAAATCCTTGTGGATCAGTCGCCCCTCCTTGAAGAGCAATGCCCCATTGCATTTAGTTGTGAAAGAAGATGTGGGAAGTTGTTGGCATCCTGCACGCTGTTAAACATTTTCCCTTGGAATTAACACTCTAAAAGAGAGGGATCTCTTGCTGACGTGTTTGTATGACCCTGCCATCAAGTAATTACTTGATCCTATTCTGCTGGCGTGCTGCAGTCAGGATTGGTTTCTGCTTGCTAAAGTGCCTCAATAGCATTCGAAGTGTCCAAAAAGGTGGAAAATAATGGTGCAGGAGTATTGCATTGAATACTATA
Organism: Taxus wallichiana var. yunnanensis; assembly: GCA_018340775.1. NCBI lineage: Eukaryota > Viridiplantae > Streptophyta > Pinopsida > Cupressales > Taxaceae > Taxus > Taxus wallichiana. The sequence continues at coordinate 833,763,271 of CM031237.1, read as the reverse complement.
TGCAACCCTATTATCTCATTTTTGAGTTTACGCCAAAAATCAGATAACCCTAAGAAATTTTTGAGCTGGTTTTCTAAAAATTACCTTTCAGAGAGATAATCGGGTTTTCGGGTTTCACAAGCAAGACAACATGTGTCTTGGATGCTTCATGTCGTGTGTTCCCCGAAACCCGAAACCCACATCAAGTAAGGCGAGTCGGGTTTGCGGATCTTCCAAGCATCGGAACATGCCTTCGTCAAAACATGCTTCATGTCGCATGTCTTCCGATCCCGAAACCCGGTTTACTCCTTTGTTTCGGGTTTCCGAGGCTATCAAACATCATGCTTCATGTCGATTGTTTCCCGCAACCGAAACCCGAATTACTCTAAAAACCTTTGTGTCGGGTTTCGGATATCCCAAGCATGCTGACATGGCATTAATGCCGAGTTGTCGGGTAGTTGGCACGTGTCAACTGAAGTGTATTAAATGCAAATTTTCTTATATATATTCGGATTTCCACGTCATTTTTACCAGACGTACTTTTTACCTCGTGGATTTTCGTGCATGCATCTTCGACCCCGAAACCCGAAACTCGCCTCTGTGCCCGATTGCATTGCTCGTTTTTGATCATTCCTTGTCCGGTTGAAGGTATTTTTCTTCATTCTTTGTTTGTGGTTTTTGTGGATTAATTATGTGAGGAATTCTTCCAAGTTTCTTATCAGGGTTGTTGTGGGATTTTATCTTTTCCATTTTAGGGGTTGTTTTCAAATCAGGTTTATGTTTTAGGGTTTTCCCCCTTTTGGAATTAGCACTTTGATTTATCCCTCGGAATGATGTTATAATTAAAAATATGTTTGGGATATAAATGGTGAAGGAAAAACTTGCATGTTTCAACTCAACAAATACCCTATTCCCTCTTCCCGGGTTTTGCAGGGTGCTTTGCAGTGTTCAAAACCCGCAATATATCAGAAAATTTAAAGTGTCGGGTTTTCCAAGGTCTCCGGCATCCTCCCAGCGTGTCGGGTTTTCCAAAGTCTCCGGCATCCTCCCAGCGTGTCGGGTTATTTCAAGCCTCGGTATCCATCTCTAGTGGGTCGGGGTTTTCGCAGTGTTCAACGTCTCTCGATCTCCGACACTCTCCTCCTTGAAATCCTTCATGTCGGATCTGGTCCATCACAAGAAAAACCGAAAAGTCGGGGAGGATGAAATACAAATTCCGGGAAGGTGGAGTCTCCATCCTATATTGGTTGTAATTACGACATCCAGGGATACGAGCTCGGAAACATAGATATGGAGGATTTACGGAATAGGGTAAAGAGCTCTTCTCAAACTCCATGAATGAAGATCAATATGTCTTCCCACCTATTGAAGTTCGGTGAAAAAGCCTCCATTACAAGCAGGCTCAAATTTGGAGGAAGAGAAAGATGAAGGAGCAAAAGATGACGATTAGATTAAGCCTTGATGCGACGTGTCATTTCAATCTTGAAATTGACATGTCTTTTTCATTCTGTTTTGTCACATTTTTGAATCATATTTTGACTTGGTCTCTGCGTGAGAGTCAAGCAAAATAGAAATCTTTTTAAAGAACACTATTTTCTAGGATTTATCCTATTTTCTCTCTACTCCTTTTATTATAAATAAGGGATGCTTATGCATTCCAAAGGGTCGAGATTTTTGAAATATTGGGAGCTATTGGAAAGAAGAAAAACTTTGTGTTTTCTTTTAATCATTTTGAAGAATAGGAATTGATATTATTTTGCAAACTTTGTGTTGTGGGATATATCTTTCTTAAGACATTGTTCTTACGTTCATAATCTTAAGCTATTCTTTGTTTAGCATCTTAGTGTTTCTAATCATTTCAGACATTATATTTATGATCTAAAGCTCGTATGATTATTTCGTGCTCTGTGTTTACTCGAAAGAAAATACGTTTCTCTCATTTCCTTTCCATTGTGTTTCTTCCATTGTAATAATTTCTGACCCTGTCCATTTAGAAAAACGATGTCTTCCCAACGTGTGGATATGGATTTTGGGATTCTATCCCAACCCCAATGGTTAGATTAGTGTGAATAATGTATATATTATTTATCTTTGTGTTTTAGATTAGTAATAAAGCAGCAGCCTCACTGTCTTTGAGGAGGATTTAATCCCATATATGCGTGGTTGAACCTCATATTTTGGATTGACAAAATATCCAACCAACAGATTTTTGGCGACTCTCATTTGGGAATACGGATTAATAGTATAAAGCTTATCCTCTTGGTGTCTGCAGCGACTCCGTATTTACCTTATTCTCAACAAGATCTCTTTCTCGGTTCAAATTGGCCAGAAAGATCTTTACTCTGTCCCGCCGAGCCCGGGGTGAAATTGATCCACTCTTTGAGTTACTACAATGGCACAATTTCAGTCTTTCCCCCAACAGCGTTATTTCTAACCGAACTAGAAGTTCTTCGCCTATTCGGAGAAACCGGGTCCCTGTAGAACGAGACGTATCTGCAACTTGTCGTGCGTTGTTCTTGTCTGACACTCGGATCCCCATACACACTCTTGTCAGAAGGATGGCAACCTGACAACCTGTGCCCCCGGGGCGCCATTTATTAGTCCTCTTTCTTTAACTCCACCATTGCACGAGTTACCACATGGATCACGTAAAAACATTCCCAAGTTCAATGGGGATGGGAAGTAGCATCCTGATGAACACATTGCATCTTTCTTCGTAGCATGCGGTGTCCTCGAGTAGCTCACGAAGATGTCTCTGTTCGACTCTTCGTTGAAACGTTGCACGGTGCAGCAGCTGAATGGTTTTATCACCTTCCGAATGCATGCATCACAAATTGGGCTACCATGCGGACCAAGTTCAAAGCACGTTTCAAACCAGCCAAAGATTCTCATGCTTTGTTAGCTCAACTTACTCATATGAAGAAGGAATCGCATGAACCCATGCGGGACTTCGTGGCGAAGTTTAACAAGCTGATCCGGAAGATTCCAGAAATAGTTGTACCTACTCCGGAAAACCAGAAATGCTTCTTCATTAATGCTCAGCCTCCTGATGTAAGCTTTTTATTAAGAAGGTCGGTTATCCCAGATTTGGCCTATGCTCAGTCAACAACTATTGAAATAGAGGATGATCTCATTTTGGCCGGAAGGATCAGGAAAGATGCACCCAAACCTAAAAATCTAGGTTCTTCCCAACGTAATACTGATCTTATGATTCAAAAAATGGCTAATGATTTGATTGCTTTTAAAAAAGCAAATGTCTCAGCAGGTGAGCAATGTTCCGTATCGGGATATCCCTAGACGGAATTTCAATAACAACAATGGTGCGCCTGCCAGAGATAGGCCACGGTTAACTCCTGCTCAACCGAGGCTAGCAATCGAAGCTCCTCCTGTTAACGCGGCAGTAGAAATAGTTGAAGAAGAGGATGAACCAAAAGAACAAGATTCCCCCGAGGCTTTTGAAGCTTCAGGATATCCGATGAGTCTTATAAGATTGGTGGCGACTCCAAAGATTGGGTATTTGGAATACGAAGAAGATGAATGTGCGCCGGATGGTCAGTCATTTTCTGTCTTCACTCGATCCCAATCTCAGAATCCAAGAAAACCTCTTGAAAACCCCAAGGAGAAGAACAAGGAACCTCCCATAGCCATAGTTAAGAGAGGTACTCCTATTTCAGCACAAACTGAAAGAGAAGTCACCAAAAAGGCAACTTTCCCTCATTCTCTTCTCCTAAGGTCGGTGTCCGACTCAAACTCATGTGATTAGAACTGAGCCTACCATCACCCCTTCTTATACTGCTTTTGACATTATCGATCATGCAAAGAGAACCAAAATCCAGATGTCGGAAGCAGAATATCTTCAGTCAAATCCTGAACAGTTTGAAAAACTTGCCAAATTCATCAGAAGTAAAGCGGCTGTTCCACCACCTTCAAAAGGTCTCCTTCCAAATCCTACTCAACCCCACCTCGAACAATTTGACCTCTGCTTCTTCTTCGGGAAAGATTGAACCATTTTATTTGTCTTTACTTATAAATGGGTTTAAACTCAGTAATTGCATCATCGACTCAGGGGCCTCGACAATGTTATGCCCGCGAAAGTAGCTCATGCCCTTGGGCTTACTTTGACTAAGTCATATGGATGGTGTTACTCCATGGAAACTAAACAAGTTCCTTTGATTGGTCAAATCAAAGATGCACAGTTTGCATTCGTTACCTTCACAGAGAAGAGAGTGAAGATGACCATTCTAGTTGCTGACATCCCTGCAGCTTACGGTATCCTCTTGGGTAGAGGTTTTTGTAAAGATGTCGGAGGTGAGATTAATATGGATTGGACCAAGGCCAGGATTCCAGTCAATGGGGTTTATCATGTTCTCCATCCCGAACCTCAGGTGAGGTATTTGGTAACTAAATCTGATGATCCTAAGGCTCAAATTCTTTTCGAAGATGCTAGCTTCGGAAATTATTTCATGACTTCAGAGATACCGACTGTGGATGTCAAGGAAGAAGATCCCAATGCTATTTGGACCCTCGAATTCGATGGTAGCTGCTCAACCACCGGATCAGGCGCTGGTGTAGTTCTTATATCTCCTAATTCCGAGATTTTCCCATCAGCTTACAAGTTGCAATTTGATAATACTAATAACACGGCTGAATATGAAGCTCTGTTATTAGGATTAGAAATGGCCAGACAGAAGGGAATTCGAAATCTCAAGGTTCAGGGGGATGCGGAGCTGATTGTCAACCAGGTCAAGGGAATCTATCAGGTAAAAAATGATCGCTTGAGGCATTACAGGAACAAAGTTTGGGATAGTATAGAATGCTTTGATGCATTCTCTATTAAGGCAGTTTTGAGAGATTATAACGACAAGGCTGATTCTTTGGCCGTGTCTGCATCCCTCCTTCCTCATCCCCAGTTCAAACAAGATACGTACACTATTGAGATTGTGTACCGTCCCAGTATCCCAGATAATGCGACTCACTGGCAAGTGTTCAATGATGATCAACAGGTGTTGGCTTTTCTAGAAAAGGTGACAAATTGATGAGTGTTTGTACTTTGAAGGTTCGGAATCAGCTTTCCGTGAATCTATCTCAGATCCATATCAAGAGGTTGATGGTGAGTTTATCCAGCTTAAAGGAAACAAGATACCCAAAGGTCTGGTTTCTCTGGAGGGTTTGTTCGACAAGCATGATCGTTTTATTCAAAACAAGAGACAAGTTGAAGGAGCTTCTTCCTCGGAAGTAGATCAAGTCAATCTAGGTTCGTCTGATCAACCTCGGATGGTGAATATTGGGAAATGTTGTTCCCCTGAAGAGAAAGCAAGATTCACTTCACTCCTGAAGAGATACATGGATGTGTTAGCCTGGTCTTATGCAGATTTAAAATCCTTCAAGCCCAAAGACGTACAACACAGTATCCCTTTGAAGCCTGATGTGAAACCATACAGGCAGAAGCAAAGACATTACAACCCCAAGATCTCAGGGACTATCCTTGCGGAAATTCAGAAAATGTTAGATGCCAGAATTATTTTTCCAATCCATCACTCCACCTGGATTGCTAACATCGTCCCTGTCAGGAAGAAGAATGGCGAAATCTGAATTTGTGTTGACTTTGAACCTGAATCAGTCTTCGTTGAAGGACAACTATCCCTTGCCTATCATGGATCAGGTGTTACAAACTGTTACTAGATCAGAAATGCTATCCATGCTCAACGGATTTTCAGGATATAATCAAGTTGAGGTAACTACGGAGGATCAACACAAGACGGCCTTCACAACCCCATGGGGTACCTTTGCTTACAGGAGGATGCCTTTCGGCTTGATCAATGCCGGAGCCACCTTTCAGAGAGCTATGGACTTGGCATTCAGAGACCTGATGGGCAAAGTCATAGTGGTATATTTAGATGACTTGACCGTTTTCTCTAAAAAACGGAGTGATCATTATGATCATTTAGAGCAAGTACTTTTGAGATGCAGGCGTCACGGGATTTCGTTAAATCCCAAGAAGTCCATGTTTGGAGTGACCGAAGGAAATTTGTTGGGTCATATCGTGACTAAAGAAGGAACCAAAATCGACCCAGAGAGAGTAAAAGCCATTCAAAGTCTTTCCCTACCCACAAGTAAAACTGGGGTTCATTCATTCTTTGGAAAGGTCAATTTCCTAAGAAGGTTCGTACCTGATTTTGCTGATAAAACTAAGGATATCCTCGGGATGATGAAAGGTAAAGTCCCATTTCGATGGAGTACTGAAGGGAAGCTTGCTTTTGATGAAGTCAAAAGGGCAGTTGCTTGTGCTCCTATCCTAGTATGTCTAGATTTCAAAAAAGATTTCATCATGTACAGCTACGCCTCTGCTCACATAGTGTCGGCCATCCTGATGCAGAAAAACGGGGAGGGCATTGAAGCTCCCATTGCTTTTATGAGCTGTCCATTGAAAGAACATGAGCTAAAAATCTCACAAATTGAAAAGCATGCTTATGCAGTGGTGCGAGCGGTGAAACATTTCAGGTACTATGTGCTGAACTCTCATACCCTCGTTCTCATTCCCGACACTGCCGTTAAATCCATTTTGACTCAACAAGAGCTGGGGAGCCAACGAGGTACCTGGATAGCTAAAGTTCAGGAGTATGACTTGGACATTAGACCTACCAAGTTAGTACGAGGAAGGGGCCTGTGCCAATTGATCGCAGAAAACCATGTTGAAGCAGAATGTGAAAAAACCCAAGATACTTCTTCGGAGTTGCCCATGGTGCTTTTCGTGAGTACAACTGATGAATGGTACACGGATATTGCTTTCTTTCTAACTTATGGTGAATGCCCTCCGCATTTAAGCCAAAAGGAGAAGAGGACGGTCAAGTTAAGATCTGTGAGATACCTCCTGTGGGATAATGGGATATATAAGAAAGGTATTGATGGTGTATTCTTGCGCTGTGTTGATAAATCACAACAGTTAAAGTTGTTAGAATCCTTCCATAGCCTAGCATGCGGAGGACATTTCTCATCCTCTGTAACAGCTTATAAGATCCTACGGGCTAGGTACTATTGGCCTACTCTTTTAGGATTCAGTGAGTGGGTGTCCAAGTGTGAAGCTTGTCAACATTTCGTTGGTCGTCCCAAGCTAGCAGCTCTCCCCTTGAAGCCCGTAGTGATTGAAGAACCTTTTCGCCAGTGGGGAATTGACTTCATTGGAACATTGAATCCTGCCTCCAGTGCCGAACATAATTACGTTGATCAGCTCTGACTATTTTACCAAGTGGGTGGAAGCCGCACCAATCAAGCAAGCAACCTCAGAAGCTGTGTGCAAGTTCCTTAAAGAAAATATAATTGTCAGATTCGGTGTGCCTCATAAGATTGTGGCTGATAATGCCTCTAATTTCTCATCGCATGAGTTGGAGAATTTTGCTATGGATTCGGCATCACCTTAGCTCACTCATCCGATTATTATCCCCAAGGCAATGGGCAAGTGAGTCCAATGAACAAGAACACAGTTACCATAATTAGAAAGCTAGTAGATGAAAACCAGAGGACATGGCACAAAGCATTGTATGACGCATTGTGGGCTGATCGAATTACCCCAAAGCGAGCTATAGGAATGTCTCCTTTTCAAGTGTCAGACGGGATTGATCTTTGAGATTCCTATCTCAAGTAGAATTACCCGACCTTACAGATTGGCAAAAGCGATCGAAGATGCGACTTTTCAAAATTCTATCAAGAAAAGGGTTATGTACCTAGCTAGGTTAGAGGAGGAACGGAGCAAGGTGGTTGATCGCATTGTAGACCATCAGAGCAAAGTAAAGAAAATTTTTGACAAGAAATCAAAGCAACGTCATTTCCAAATTAGAGACCTGGTGTTGCTTTGGGATAAGAGGAGAGAGCGAGAAAGGAATGACGGAAAGTTTGACTCCTTGTGGAAAGGACCTTTTAAGATTCATCGGTGAGGCGGTGAAAATAGTTTCCATCTATCATACCTTGATGGAGGGTTACTCCCTTTGCCTTTCAGCGGTCAACATCTGAAGTTGTTCCATCATTGATGCAAGACGCTCTTTTGCATTGTACGTACTTTATTTTCTGTCGTGTGTTTGCTTTTAGTTTTCTTTCTTTCCTAGTTTTGTTTTTCGGTTTTCTTCTTTTCTGACTCCATAGCCCAATGGATAAAGGCAGAGATTCTGAGTTCTCTTCCTTTGATATCACAAAGGAAGTCCCCAACTAGAGCCAGTTGTTATCCCATTTTTGAGTTTTCGCCAAAAATGAGATAACCCTAAGAAATTTTTGAGCTGGTTTTCTAAAAATTACTTTTCGGAGAGATAATCGGGTTTTCGGGTTTCACAAGCAAGACCACATGTGTCTTGGATGCTTCATGTCGTGTGTTCCCGAAACCCGAAACCCCCCATCAAGTAAGGCGAGTCGGGTTTGCGGATCTTCAAGCATCGGAACATGCCTTCGTCAAAACATGCTTCATGTCGCATGTCTTCCGATCCCGAAACCGGTTTACTCCTTTGTTTGGGTTTCCGAGGCTATCAAACATCATGCTTCATGTCGATTGTTTCCGTGACCGAAACCCGAATTACTCTAAAAACCTTTGTGTCGGGTTTCGGATATCTCAAGCATGCTGACATGGCATTAATGCCGAGTTGTCGGATAGTTGACACGTGTCAATGAAGTGTATTAAATGCAAATTTTCCTATATATATCCGGATTTCCACGTCATTTTTACCAGACGTATTTTTACCTTGTGGATTTTCGCGCATGCATCTTCGACCCTGAAACCCGAAATTCGCCTCTGTACCCGATTGCATTGCTCGTTTTTGATCATTCCTTGTCCCAGTTGAAGGTATTTTTCTTCAGTCTTTCTTTGTGGTTTTTATGGATTAATTATGTGAGGAATTCTTCCAAGTTTCTCATCAGGGTTGTTTTGGGATTTTATCTTTTCCATTTTAGGGGGTTGTTTTCTAAATCAGGTTTATGTTTTAGGGTTTACCCCTTTGGAATTATCACTTTGTGTTATTCCCCGGAATATTGTTTTAATTAAAAATATGTTTTGGATATAAATGATGAAGGAAAAACTTGCATGTTTAAACTCAACAAAAACCCTATTCCCTCTTCTCGGGTTTCGCAGGGTGCTTTGCAGTATCCAAAACCCGCAGTATATCGGAAAATTTAAAGTGTCGGGTTTTCCAAAGTCTTCGGCATCCTCTTAGTGTGTCGGGTTTTCCAAAGTCTCCGGCATCCTCCCAGCGTGTCGGGTTTTCCAAAGTCTCCGGCATCCTCCCGGCATGTCGGTTATTTCAAGCCTCCGGTATCCATCTCTAGTGGGTCGGGGTTTTTTCGCAATGTTCAACGTCTCGATCTCCGACACTCTCCTCCTTCGAAATCCCTCATGTCGGATCCTGGTCCATCACAAGAAAAGACTGAAAAGTCAGGGAGGATGAAATACAAATTCAGGAAGGTGGAGTCTCCATCCTATATTGACTGTAATTACGACATCCGGGATACAGAGCTCGGAAACATAGATATGGAGGATTTCTGGAATAGGGTAAAGAGCTCTTCTCAAACTCCATGAATGAAGATCAATATGTCTTCCCACCTATTGATTGGTCTGTCAGTGAAAAAGCCTCCATTACAAACAGGCTCAGCTGGAGGAAGAGAAAGATGAAGGAGCAAAAGATGACGATTCAGATTAAGCCTTGATGTGACGTGTCATTTCAATCTTGAAATTGACATGTCTTTTTCATTTCTGTTTTGTCACATTTTTGAATCATATTTTGACTTGGTCTCCTGCGTGAGAGTCAAGCAAAATAGAACTCTTTTTAAAGAACACTATTTTCTAGGATTTATCCTATTTTCTCTCTACTCCTTTTATTATAAATAAGGGATGCTTATGCATTCCAAAGGGTCGAGATTTTTGAAATATTGGGAGCTATTGGAAAGAAGAAAAACTTTGTGTTTTCTTTTAATCATTTTGAAGAATAGGAATTGATATTATTTTGCAAACTTTGTGTTGTGGGATATATCTTTCTTAAGACATTGTTCTTACGTTCATAATCTTAAGCTATTCTTTGTTTAGCATCTTAGTGTTTCTAATCATTTCAGACATCATATTTATGATCTAAAGCTCGTATGATTATTTCGTGCTCTGTGTTTACTCGAAAGAAAATACGTTTCTCTCATTTCCTTTCCATTGTGTTTCTTCCATTGTAATAATTTCTGACCCTGTCCATTTAGAAAAACGATGTCTTCCCAACGTGTGGATATGGATTTCGGGATTCTATCCCAACTCCAATGGTTAGATTAGTGTGAATACTGTATATATTATTTATGTTGTGTTTTAGATTAGTAATAAGCAGGCAGCCTCACTGTCGTTGAGGAGGGATTTAATCCCATGTATGCGTGGTTGAACCTCATATTTTGGATTGACAAAATATCCAACCAACAAACCCAAGGTAGGAAGGAAGATTAAGCTTGGATGTATTATCTCCTACTTGCTTGGTGATGGTTTAGATGAGGCTTATGGTGAGGTACTATCAGTCTTTCCTTTTTCTAATTAAATCATACCTGATGACCAACCTGAAAAGTGTGTGGTGTTGATCATGATGTTGGTTGTACTTAGCATTTCCTTTCTGTAGAATGGTCTGCACTTGGTGCTGAATGTGCTGAATATGCTCTTAACAACTTTGCCAACCTCCTTTTTAGTTGAAGGAGTTGCTATTGTTGATGTCATTTTAATATACACTATGTCAATGAGTTCCAGAGGTTGGAAACCCAAACAAACTTGAAGAGTGCTGTGCAATAGAGTTAAGTTGTAGCTGTGCTAAATGAAGGGAAGGCTTTCATCTCATGTGCATTGCTTCTTTGAATTGTACATTCGAAAAGATGCACTTTGATCTTGTTTACCATTTCTGTCTATCTATTAGTTTGCGGATGAAATGCAGTAGACTTATTCAACTGTGTATAGATCAAAGTGCTTTCCAAAAGTTGCTCAAGGTTCTCGTGCCTCAATTTGAGAGAATAGTTTTGGTATCCCAACTCGAACCTAGAAATGCCGAAGATACGATTGAGCTCTTTTTAGATTTGAGATTGCTTTCTTACAAGGTGTGAGAATTGCCATCTTTGAGAATCTATCTACTACTATGTAAACACAATCATTACCATGCTTGGTAGTAGGGTAGCCTGAAGATTCCCATGATGTCGTTGGCATTGGTAGAGGTGTGTACAAACTTTGCTTCTTGTTGATCAGTTTGGAAATTGCACATGCGGTACAAGACCTGATGTATTTGACAACATCTGACCTGAGCCGAGGTGTGGCTCGTAGAAATATGTCTCTAACACTGCAAGGGTCTTTTCAGCTTCAAAGTGTATTGCAACCTTAGAATTAGCTTCCCATATTAGTTTTTGCCTCTCTTCCTTGTGCGTACACACAAGTGACCAAGGTGATATATGAGTCCATCTTACAAGTAGAAATTTGGAACCAATTTTCTACCGAGAAAATCATGATAGATTTCTGCAAACTTTGAATCAGATGGATGCAATTCTAACCAAGTGTTTACTTCATGTCCACATGCATTAAGCATAGCGAGGAGAGCTTGAATTGGATATCGACTCAAACAATCTGCAATTGGATTTGTACTTCCCTTCTTATGCTTGGTGTTGAGATGGAACTGCTGAAGGTGAGAAAACCATTTCTGATGTCGTTCTTGCTGCAATTTGTTTTGTGCTCATAGGAACTGAAGTGGCTTGTGATATGTGTGGATCATAGTCTCCTTGCCCAATATATAATGCTTCCAATGCTTACATGCCTACACAATAACATAAATCTTGAGATCATGGGTATGTAATGTCCCCTTCTAGGACAAGTTAGGAATTAACACAAATCTGATCACACATAGCTGTAAATAATTAATATTCAAACCCTAAACTGCTGCAATTTTTAAAAATTCATATCTTTGCCTAGAGAAGTCCAAATGAGCTGAAATTTTGGATAATGGACCACAAAAATATGAAGAACAATATGCAAAAATCAGATTTCGCACAGCCAACCCAAAACCCTAATTTTGACCTAAAAAGTAGGTCGCCTAGCACATTTAGGGCATCAAATCCACTACAAAAATTATGAAAACATCTTCTCCTTATTTCTCCTAGTTTCTGCAATCATATGCAATATTAAATCAACCCCAAACTCAGATCGATATAAATATCAATTTTTCATACCTAGAAAACCTCGCAAGCTTGAGTTGAAATATTCAAAAATGCATAACTCCTTCAATATTCCATATTTTCTCCTCAAATAAAATGCAGATAATTCTATAAATTAAGATCTTTCCAAAGAACTAAAGATCTGAATTTTATGACACTCGAAAACCCTCCAAAACAGCCCCCAAAAGTCTCAATCAAGTCGCTAGGGTTAGATGGAATGACAAATTATTTTCAGCTCTTTCTACACTTCAAAAACCCTCCAAATAACAATCTTCAACACAAGAGAACTCAACAATGGAGCAAGAGAAAATACTTCAATTGATCAAAACCAGCTCACTAACTTCCCACGCAAGAGAGAGAAAGCATCAATGGGCATGCATCCCAACTCCAAGCATGGAGCATAAAATAAATATCATCATAACATGAGTCTAACAATGATCCCAACACTCCTTTTATAAGCAAGGAGGCACAAAATTCAAAATCCCTAGGAGAGGGAAATTATTAAATAAAAGAAGTTTATTTCCCCTAGGTGTGGCGTCCCCTTTTAAAAAGGTGATTTTAATATTTAAAAGCCACCTAATTATTATTTAATTAATTCCCCTTTTTAATTTGCATTTTGGGAATTTAATTAAATAATTAAATACATTACTTGCTCCATAAATATTAAATAATTAAATAAATATTGCTTTATAATGTCAAATGATTAAAATCACTCTCTAGGCAATATTATCTAATTATTTAATATATTTTTCCCTTTGCAACATCCCTAAAGCCCACGGGGAATGATAGGCTAAGGGTCTTCAAAAATTGGGGACATTACGGGGGTAGTTCCTAATCGATGCATTGAATGTTTCACTGTGGTAAGCAATTTGATGACCATGTTGAGTGAGGATTTCTCCGAGTGCATGATTAGATGCATTAGTCTGTACCTCCAATGGTTATTGAAGATTAGGTAATGCAAGTAATGGCGTGGAATAGAGTTTGCATTTCAAGTCTTCAAATGATTTTTGTTGTGTGATTGACCATATCAATGTTGCTTTGACATCACCTTTGGTAACCCAAGTAATTCATGGGCCAAGTAATATGAGAAAAACCAAGTACAAACTCGTTATATAATTTGCTAATCCCATGAAAGTTGCGAAGCTTCGTGAGATTCTTTGGTTTAAGACATTCTTAGATGACATGAATCTTGGTTGGGTCGACATGAACTCCTTGTGCGTCTACTATGTATCTTAGAGACTGTATCTCCCACATGTCAAATGAACATTTATGTATGCTAGCATGCACCCTCACCGCCACAAAGTGTGAAGCTTGTGTCGAAAATGGCACAAATGTTTATACATTGTTTTGTTGAAGATTAGAATGTTGTCAAGGTAGACTACAACAAATGATATCGAAAGGTCGAAGGACGTTATTCAACATATGCATGATGGCGGTGAGTGTGTTAGTTAAGCAAAAGGGCATAACTAACCACTCAAACAAACCTTTCTTGGCTTTGAAGGGCGATTTCTAGATGTCTCATTTGTTTCAACAGGAATTTGATGATATACGAACTCGAGATTGATTTTAACGAAGAATTTAGCACTTTGAAGCTGGTTGAGTAGGTCCTCAATCCTTGGAAAAGGACAGTTGTTCTTCACTATGATCTTGTTGAGAGCTCCATAATCGATGCACAACCTCTAGTTGTAATCCTTCCTTTGCGCAAGTGCAATTGTGCTGCAGCAAGGTGGCGAGCTGTTCCTCATGTGTCATTTATGCACGAGTTCATGGATTTGCCACTTGATCCTTTCATTCTTGAGAAATGATTTGTGGTACAAAGATGCATTAGGTAGCGGGAATCTTGGTATCAAATCACCGGTATGCTTTATCGTGCGGTGCGTATGAACTTCTTTAGGGGACTAAAAAAGTAGCCTTGTATTCATCTAGCATACTTTACAATTGCTGAAGAATCTGCGGTATGAGTTTGAGCTGCAAGGACTTTCTTACGTTCAAGTTTAACCATTAAGAGCACAAACTTCTTGCTAGAGTTGACTAATTTCTTTGAGCCGCAGGGACTTTCTTACGTTCAAGTCTAACCATTAAGAACACAAACATCTTGGTAGAGTTGACTAATTTCTTGCATTGCTTGGCACTAATGAGTGAAAACTTAGGATCTATTTCCGGTATGTGGTGTCTTATATCACCAACATGTATGACAATATTTTTGGGATATTCTGCAAAGAATTCATGTTGATTTTTAAGATATGATTAACCAATTAAAACATCACATACCTTAATGGTGCAACATCACAAAGGACTGCATCTTGAAAAGGCTTGTTTTTGTAAACCGAGCGACATTGATTGCAACTTTTTCAATTTTTAATTTAAAATTGCAATTTTTTTTGAAAATCCAACTTTTCAAAATTGCATCTTTTCCAAATTGTAACTTTTTCAAAATTGCAACTTTGTCAATTTTTTCGAAATTACAACTTTTCAATTTTTTTAAAATGGTAACTTAATAAAATTCCAACTTTGTGGAAAAATCAACTTTTTCAAAAAATCAACTCTTTCAAAATTGCAACTTTTTCAAAATTTCAACTTGTTCAAAATTTTAAAATTTTCAAAATTGCAAATTTTTCAAAATTATAACTTTTGCAAAATGACAATTTTTCAATAGTGTAACCTTTTCAAAATTGCAACTTTTTCAAAATTGCAACTTTCTCAAAGTATAAATTTTTCAAAATTGCAACTACTTTAAAATTGCAAGTTTTACAAATTGCTACTTTTAAAAATTGTATCTTTTCAAAATTGAACTTTTTAAAAATTGAAACTGTTTCAAAATTGCTCTTTTTTTGAAATTGTAACTTTATCAAAATTCAGTTGTTTGAAAATTTCAACTTTGTTTAACTTTTTCAGAATTTTAATTTTTGCTAAGTAATGTGTCTCTCAAAACCCGAGTTGAACCATTTGATGGAGTATGGATGTGGGTGAGGCATTAATGGCAAGTTCAATTTGTGAACTGTTTTAGTAGAAACTAGATTCATCTGACTTTTGCTGTCAACAATGAAGTGTACTAGTTGGCCATTGACCCACATTGGAGTATGGAAGTATCTTTTTGCTTCCTTTTAATGTGGGTTGGAGGATGAAGCAATGTTGGTGATAACTACCATAACACTAGGTTTAGAATCCACGATCTACTTATGTTTGTCAAGTGCCGCAATCTTAGTACCTACTATTTGGAGTTGTGTAAGTAGAGTTTTACTAGCATGACACTCATTTGTGTGATTGGTAGTTTTATGGACTGAACATCACTTGTCAGTCTTGGAGTGCTTATTTTGATCATTTGACGGTGTAGTCTTCAACTGAGGATGGTGTGAAGGGCCATTCCCTGGTTTAGGATTTTGCTTTATTCCAAAATTGGGAATGTTTACACTACATTTTATCCTGAGCCTCCAATTCTTCTTTCTTAGAATTTTGCACAACTTTTTCTTCAAATTTGCAATCGAATCTGCAGGCCTTTCCCAAAGAGGAGATTTCTAGAAAATCCTTAAATAATTGGATGTAATGTTTGAAGCTTGACCTATACTTTAAGATAAGATTTTGTTTTGATTCTTGAACATTCAACTTTGCAACCAAAGTATGAAAAGTGTCTCAGTATATTCTTGAACAAATCTATCGGGACTTGACACAATTGTGTAAACTTGATGTACCGATTATCATAGTTTCCTATAGGGTAATATGTTTTTTTGATTTCTTGAAACCTCTTTAGGTGTCTAGACAAGTGTCTAAGTCATCATCTTCGTGTGTAGTGCAATAGTTATCTCTCCAATGCTTTACAAATAAAGAAACTTTTAGAAGAGAAAAAGTAATTTTTCTCCATCAAAGAATTGATTCACCTCGTAGTATGCACATCTTTGGGTTAACCCAATTATCTAGGGCATCTAGATCTATTTTTTCGTTCAAACATAGGGATGTGTAGATTGATTTGTACCTTGTATGGGGTGTGACCAGCAAAAGATTGATGTGAAAGGACTGTGTTAGGAGTGTGAACATGCTTGAGAAGTTGACTCAAGTGATCAACAATACCTGCTTGTTCTTGTGCATGTTCTTCCAATTCTTTCCATTGCTCGGTCTGCAAAGCATCCTCTATCTAGGTTAACCCAATTATCTAGGGCATCTAGATCTATTTTTCCTTCAAACATAGGGATGTCTAGATTGATTTGTACCTTGTATGGAGTGTGACCACCAAAAGATTGATGTGAAAGGACCGTGTTAGGAGTGTGAACATGCTTGAGAAGTTGATTGAAGCGATCAACAATTCCTTCTTGTTCTTGTGCATGTCCTTCCAATTCTTTCCATTGCCAGTGCAAAGCATCCTCTATCATTTCTTGGAACATGTCTGAAGTCTTAGTCTCTGTTGTGAATTTGTTTGCCATTGGGGGATGTGAAGAAAGGTACGTTGAAGGGTCACGGGTTTGAGCCCTAACTTCCTATAATCAAAACTCGTATGAGCGGGCATAGAAACAAAGAAGGATTTTAGATAAACCTTGAAACCGCTGAGTTGGTATGAAGTGTGTTTATGGCTTGATACTACTGGTCAAAGAAAGAAAAGGGAAAGACCAAGGAAGTGAATGGACACCACATTAGAATTGTAATTGCAAATTTTTATTATGCAAAGTTTTGTACAAGATCTGAGGGGTCAGATGTGTGATGTCCACGTCCTCCTAATATATTACCATATCTCCTTACTTCTCTCTTACTACAGAGAATAAAATAATGTACTAATATACACAAGAGGAAGATGAAGCATCAACTGGATAGGAACAAGCGTTGGTTATAACCGCTTCATAACTAGTCATTAGTTTGTTGTCGTCTGTTGACATTACTACAGAGCTGCATGCTACAATACGAACACAGTAGGAGCTGCATTATAGAGGACTTATTGACTTTGAGGTATGCACATGTGTGCATGGAATGTTGCTGAAGCCGTTGGTGAAGACAGATCATGCTGCAGAGCAACATCATGATGCCGAAATCGGTTGAAGCCTCAATTCCTCATAGATCAAAGAAATGCACGCCCGTACATTTACTAATTACAACCTAAACATTATTTTAGATCAACCTAATGTTTCAATATGAAACATGTATTACAGACATGTTTCGAATATGATCATGTAGCTATCACTTTTTTGTTACAAGTGCTAAGCAAGATGTGTATACCAAAATATGAAGCATGTCATTCCCAAAAATGGGCATCAAATCATTAGATCCATCCACAAAATAACCAAAGATGGAGTCAAATCAAGTCATCGAGTGTCATCCACAAAGTAATTGAGGATGCCAAAACTGCGTACAAACCACCAAGAATAGTATGTCGAATCATTAAAACAATCCACAAAGCAACCGAGGATGTAAACATCAATATAAGATCCTAAAGCGCAAGGGTTGATGCAAGTAAAAGCACAAATCATAAATGAATAAATGATGTGGCCAACTCACACGAGCCTCAATAACTCACCCATGGTTACACTAGTGGGAAACAATCAAGAATGATGTCACCAAGCCAAAAATGAGTGTAAGAGAACGTTCTTTGAAGAGGAACAAGCTCCCCCTTAGAATGGGATTCTCAAAAAGACACTCCATACAAAAACTCCTCTATCCCATGCTACTCTCCCCTATGATGTCTTCATACACTCAATATGCCAACAAACCATAATAGCTAAACCATCAATGCTAAGGGCATCAACCACTCTCCATCATAATCATACCAATGCAAGAGAACCAAAAGCATGCGCAATCCATCATAAGATGGACCACATACAAGTTGAAGGCTGCCTATCAATTAAAATAATAATGAAATGATTAGTGGTAAGAGTTGAGGGGCCTCACTATCGAGGAGACATTTGTGATATCATCAAATATGAACATGAGGATCCATATGTTCTAGTATTGATCCATCCAAAATCAACTTGTGCAAGAGGTGTCGAACTAGAACTATGCCATATTTGCCTCGAAGCATGGCCAAAAGAAGAATAACGAGTCCCAAAACATCTATCGAGGCATAAAATTATCCCATATTTGTTTTCTTTCACTATATGAAATCTACATTGAGGCTTACAATGTTGTCTCTCTCCGAATGTAGATGCTTATATGGTGTAGCTATACATGATTCTTAATGCTCTTCCAAATAATCTCCCAATGTTCCACTATTAGGTTATGAAAGATCAACATATGGTGTAGGAGAACCATGTGAAACATCTCTCGAAAGTGATCTTAGAATAACCAAGACCTTTTCTCTTGTTACAATAATGTGCTCAATAGGGCTAGTAATTCCTTATTCATATCTTCAAGTTCTCTTGTATAATTCATTTTCTTAAGCACCTTGGATCCAAATCCTTCATACGCTTCTTAAACTCATCCATACCATAAGAAGTAAATAATGCATGAGTGTGAGTAGTATCATCAAGAATTAGAGATTGAATACGGGTATTATCAACAAAAATACTCAAAATGCCACCTTGGAAGGCATAGAAGAATCATCGATACGAAAGGCACAAATATTAGAAGTACTAACATATTCGTGAGGACCATTACCACTTTGAGAATAATCTTCCTTATATGTGCAATGGTGGCTTGCTTATCATTGCTATCAAGAAATGGTTAAATTCCCTGTTTTGAAGGGAGAGATTTATCAAGAGATAAGAGGATATATCATTGATGGCATCACCATCCACTTATATTAGTACTAACATACTCATGAGGACCATTACCACTACGAGAATAATCCTTCCTTATATGTGCAATGGTGGCTTGCTTATCATGGTTATCAAGAAATGATTAAATTCCCTGTTTTGAAGAGAGAGATTCATCAAGAGGTAAGAGGAGATATTATCGATGGCATCGCCATCCACTTATGTATCTCTTTGTTATGTTATGAACCTGATAAAATATTTACATCTTTCTTCATTATGTCTTAGACCATTGTAATCATAAAAGACAAAAACACCTGGTCCAAATCATCAACAATATCAATGGAAACATTAACAGAAGAAGGAAAAGAACATAATCATCAATAGAATTGATACAACCTTGTGATGAAGATGTTTTTCCAAGTTTATACTCAACAATGCCCGAGTCATCAATTTGGAGTTCATGATCAATGCAAACTCTTCGATTTGTCTTCAACTTAACACTTTCTTTTAAGTTTTTTGATTGAGGTCTTATTTTTGAATAATCTTGGCTTTTGTGTGAACTCTTTATGAAGAAAATTAGAATGGCTGTTCTAGGAGATCCTTAATTGTAAACATCTCCTATCTGAATGGATTGTTGTGGATATCATATAGTTCTTTCAAGAGCCATCCATAATACATTTGTTGAATCTATTTTCTCAACATAAGACTGTAATTGATCGGAAACATAACTTAGAATAAGCTCATGACTTGATTTTCTTTCATTAGCCAATCCTCTTTCTTTTATTTTTCGGCCATTTCTCATCCTCTCCTTCATTAGACAATCCTCTTTCTTTTATTTTGTAGGCCCTCGGTGACATTTTTTTCATAGTTCTCGACTCTTCAAACTTTCTTCAATTTTCTTCCACCGGTAGATGTTATTGAAAGAATGAAGCACCGAGATAACATCTATGATTTCCACTTACAATGAAAATTGAGGGTTTTTAAAAAAATTGATAACATCATCTCCGAGTTGAAGAGTTTAGGGAGATCTTTCCGTTGGAAATATTGTCATTGATGTCAAAGGAGTTGTTGATGTCACAAGAGAATGCATGAAATAGGAGTCATTGATGTCAAAAAAGAATGCACAACAATCAAAGAGAAATAGTGTCCTTGATGTATTACAGTGATCAAATTTAATATAATAACAATGAATGTAATGAACAACAATCACATTGTATACCAGTGTTTTAATTATGAAAGGGCCAGCGATTTCATCTAAGGAAATAAAAGAAATAAACAAATATTAAATACAAGCCCAGTTGACCCATTTGGAAGGACGCTTGGTTAGTTAAAGAAGTTAATTAATATTAATTTAAGAGACATATCTTTTGATAGTCGCCCTCTTGGGAAGAGGCACATTAAGGCTATAAAAGATAGATGAAAAGGTTGAGAAAGATAAGAAAAAAATGAAATAGATACATCATTTGAGAGAAGAAGTGAAAGAGAGGAGCAGAAGTAAAATGAGAATATCATTTGAATAAAGAGTAAGAAGGAAGAGCAGAAATATAAAGCGATCTGATTTCATTAATTGGACTAGTGTCCATGTTGGAAGTATGATCTGATTTGTGTGTATGAAGAGAAGTGGAATTGCCATCATCCAATTGAAGAAGCAACTACAGAAGGTGGAAGTTTATATTGTTGAGGTCGGTGCCTCACAAAATGGGGATTAGTGTCTCTAGTGGGTTGGTGCTCATGAATTGGTTGAGTTGGTGCTTGGCATTGGGGATTGGTGTCTCTAGTAGGTTGGTGCCTACGAACATTTGTAAAACATTTAATTTTGGGCTGGATTTGGACGGTAGATCCAAGCAGTCTTATTTTGTGGTTTTTCCCGAGAGAGGGTTTTCCACGTAAATCTGGTGTTGCTCTATGTTATGTTATTTGAATGCTTTTAAATGCTTTAATTGTGGATATAAGTTTTAATAAGTAAAAGTTTATTTTTACTGATCCTCCCAGTATAAGCACATGCTTAACACTTTCTTATGCTTTGAATGAGGCATAAAATAGAGTCCGTAAGCGAAAATCATGTGTCCAAGAATTTTGGCTTCTCAAATTGCTCATACTTCCAATTTCTTTTCTATAAAAATGACCATTTTGAAAAAAAATAATCAATTTCATAAAAACACAGCATGTTTTCCCAACACTTGTCATTATTTGATTTGAAAATTCCTTCATCTTCACTCTGCCACTTGGCTTCAATGGACTCAATTGGAATTTAAAAAAATGTTGTATATTCTCTTCACTCATCAAACCTTTATTTATAACAACGATTGACAATGGTTTTGGCGTTAACACCCTTTGCACAAATTTTACTTGATGATGCTCTTGTAATGACAGTCCCCACTGCCTTCAATTTTGTTTGACCACCTCTGTGCCCTATTCAATCCTTATGTTTAGAATTCTGCTATTCCCTTTCGAGTTCTGATCTACTCTTTCATCCTTTGACATGTGCTTTGCATCGTTTGCGGACCACAAGCGGTGCCCTCTGCTCCACCTTGACTCCATGTCATTACCCTTTGCCTCCACTAGATTTATTGTGTAGATTCCAAAAATGGAGATGGTTTTGGAAAAGTTTTTATGAAACTCTGGATATTGTGGTTTTATGAATAACTCTTTCACGCTTGAATAATGAAACAATTTTTTTTTTGCAAAGAAAATCTGTTTGGAAAATGATAAATTAGTTTCATTTATAGCCATTTGTAACATCTTGATTCTGTAAACATCTTTCATAAATAATTGTGCAGGTATTTTTGCAACAGATGAAGACAGGGTGTCACTTATTTGCCTTATGCTAAAAGATAAAAAGAGTCTACTTTCTCTAAGGCTTCCTTCTAAAGAAAGACAACAAGATCTTCTAACAGAAGTAGCTGATATAAGCTGGAGGATTCCTGCAATTGATGCGGCACCAGTTGCCATGACTCGTCCAAGGTATATATTTTTACATTTTAATTGACCTTGATTAAATTTTTAATTTCTACATATCCATCTTGTGATCAACGTCTCTGATTGGCAGACTAAAGATACAAGGAATGCATCAGTTTGATCTGCTTATCTTAGGTCTGGATGGTGACCTTTTTTATATGTAAGTGGCTGTGGGGAGGTCTTTCTTTTTTGTTCCGTGAGCATGCTGCTTATGAACATGAAGCAATTTGTAGACAGTTATATTGTTTTTTGACAAGGTCTATCTTTAATAGATTGTACTATCTTGTACAAAATTCATACATGATACAAAATGCATATGCATACACTTATAAGTCATTTGTTGCTGAAGTATTTTCTCAAGTTTTACAAATCTTAATGTCAACAATATTTTAAAATTGAAAGCATTGTTTGAAACCCAATTTTTTTTGACAATCAAATAAAGTATTTACTAATTCAGCAAACAATAGCATAGTCTCCTCAAAATAGAAAAAAAAACTTATCAAAAGACTTCCAAAGCTTAGTGCTTTCAACAAGCAACCATTTTTGGGACATGAAGTTAGGGATCCTAATCCTTAATAAGCGCATTGGTATTTCTATGGTAGACGTGTGGGCCACATATCATGAGAACAAAATGGGATTTCCTTTTTTGAAAGCTTGCTCGCAGCACAGGTGCAAAATATCCAATGTAAATGACAAAAACATGTGTATGAGGGTGTGGAACCCCAAAATACGGATATGCTATAATATTGAAATCAAAACTTGATAGTTAAAAGTTGAAACTTGAAACAACAGATAATCATGAACATTAGTAAAGTTGAAGTTAAATATAAAATATGATATCTATATAAACCAGTGCATAAATATATGCCATGAGCCAATAAAAAAATGAAGTTAAATTTGAAGTGTTTCAAAAACTTTTTACTTCACTCAGAATTTTAATTGAGATGGTGCCTACAGTTTAATTTTTACTTATTTTTGAATGGGTTGCATGTGATATTTAGGGTAAATGCAGTGGGGAGAGAGAGAAGATAGGAGAAAAATATTTTCCTATTGCTGAAGCCCTTGCACCATTAAAACTACGCGCCCTCACCCCACCAAACGACAAATTCTTTCCCAAACCAGCTGTGAAGGCCATTCTTTCAGATGATGCCACAATCTTCTCCAAAATCCTCTCTCAGAAATTCCAAATAATATTTTCAAGTTTGTTGTCTCTAATGAACCCTCTCCCACAAAGTACCATTCACATAGGGCCATAACCAGATCCAACTTACGCACCAAGAAGGAAGTAGCTACTACCTGTAATATCCCCTTTCCCAATCGAAGACCTTTGGCCTATTTTGTCAACCCAACGGCCAAAGGAAAAATATAAGGGTGACTTAAGTCACAATAAATTATTATAAAGTGCTAAAAAAATAAAATAAAATTATTAAAGCACTTATATTAATTTATTTGGCTTAATAAAAATAAATAATAATCCCTATGGTCAATATGAGGGGCAAATATCATTGTGAAGGGGTTATTATATTTTATTCTTCCTAGAAAGGTCAATGGCGACTTGGGCCAAAGAGGAATAATGAAGTTAGGAAGGATAAAATATTATTTATGTTTTGTATTCCTCCTATGGAAAAATGCGACCAGCTCTAGGAGTGAATAATTTAGTAAAGTGTGCCAATGGTCTTTCCTAGAAAATGCGACCTGGTCTAGGGGATTGCATAAAATATGATTGGCTGATTTAGAGGTCATTTTGTGACCATTTTCCTTTATAAGGAAAGGTCGACCTGCCTTATGGTATCCAAAAATATTTTATGACATTTTCTCTTGCATTGAGCTTCAGCTTTGCAGAAAATTCCAAGGACGAAACCCTTAGGAATTTAACTCTTGTGGACGAAAACCCCAAGAGTTTGAGAGGGTTTTTCACTCAGAAATTCCCATTGAAGGCAATCTGATTTTTAGTCATTTCAGCAGTGTACTTGGAGGTATTTTTGGAAATAAAGTGCAGCAGTGTTTCTTTTATTGGAGCGACCCAGTTTGGTACAGATTTGGCATCATTGTGGAGGTATTTAGATCTGAGTTTATTATCAAATCATCTCCCAATTTTTATGAATCAAAAGGCTGAAGTTTCATAATTTTCTGTGTGGTTTTTAGAGGATTTCCAGTCAGTTTATTATTCAGATTTCAGATCTGAATTCTGAGTTATTTTGGCTGCTATAAATTCTGATTTTCATATATTTTGGCTTCTAAAAATCGTGGCAATCATTTGTGTTAAAAAGAATAATTTTTGAGTGTCATTTGCATTGGGTACAATCTCAAACCCTAGTCACTTTGCCTCTAAATAATTCAGATTTGCCCTAGTTTGCTTGCCGTAGTTTCCAAAAATCATATTTTATTATTTGCAAGTCATAAAAAATTCAGATTTGGGCAAAAGATCTATTGGGGATCTTTCACTACCTTACAATGGAAACTCCTCTCAATTACATTCTCTAAGGATGAAATGGAGAGCATGTGATGTAGGAGCATCTTGGTATGATATACAATCTTGCATCAACCAAAAATATGTAGAGTGTGTCATGGTATGATATACGGTATTTTTAGCATGTTTCCAATTGTGGCAATGTAGAAATTGATCTGTTGGAATCTATGGAAAACATCAGTGCTTTATCAAACTAAAGGATTCTAGAGAAATTGGTTTTGGTCAGTAAACAAAGTTCAAATTGAATGCCCCCTGTTTGGTAATGAAACTGCCAATTATTGCAGGGGTGGTTGCAACCTGATAAAAATATGCAAGTTGAAGAACATAGAGAATTGCATTTTATTGAGGCATAAATAGAATAACAAATTTGGTTACAATGTTTAATACAAGGTCAAGTTTAACAATAATTATGTGGTGTTTCAGCCACTGGGTTTTAACTGCCTGTGTAACCATCCGTAGTTAACCACATATGTAAATATCTTTAATCACAATGATTTATTGGATCACGATTCACAAACCCAATAAACACCTCTTGATCCAAATAGGGAATAAAAAAAGATCTGGAGCAAAGAATCATTGTCTCTAAAGAAGTTACTGCACAAAGCAAATCATACCCTATACCCTGATCAACATATGCAGACACGTCCACTGCAATCTCTGCACTTTGACCTCCTGTGCCCTGTACCTACCGCAATCCCTGCAGCCTGTGTGACACTACCTGACATGATGACTATAAATGTGCAACATTCACCATCTCTCTGATCCTTGTACCTGTAGTATCGAGCATCTATGGAATGCTCCAACCAAAATGGTTATTACTGCCTTCACTGAGCCTGTACATGAAGTATGAAGCATCTAATGGAATACTTCAACTTTTGGGACCGCTGTTTACAAACAGTTCACCACCTGCAACATACACCACTGTCAAACATGGGACCAAAAGTACCTGATTTGTCCTATTTCAGGAAGGACCATCCATATCAAATCTCAAATAGCGAACTCAGGATGGACATCTACAAGATTCTTAGAAGACATTGTGAGGTCCTTCTGAACAAAAAGCCTCAGCAAAACATGATGCTTATTCAGCAGAAGAATCATCGTTGGACTCCTCAGCAGCATCGTGGGCAGCGTTTAGTGTCATCTTTTGAGGGCTTCTTCCTAGAAGAGTATTCTTGAGTATGGCATCCAAAACAAACACATTTGTAACATCACACCTTTTTCTTAGATTTGTGAGATGACTTATGACTGCTAGTATTGGGATATGAAAAAGAGTCTCTTGTCCAATCAGGGCACTAAGAAAAATGCTTATGTTGGAAAGACGTTATTGTTTGGAGTGTGAAAATTGCTTCTTCATTTCTTGTGAAAGAAACATCCTCTCTAGGTTTAGCACGCGGTTTCTTTGCAAATTGTCTCTCATGTTGGATGAGAAATTCACAGATTGAGTCAAATATTGCTTGATTAAGTTTGCCACTAAGTTGCAACATTTCCAAGATATTTGTATATTTAGAATTGAGACTATTCAAAACAATAGAAATCATCATGCCATCATTTAATTTTCTGCCTCTAATACTATGTTCTTGCTTTACAGTTTTCAATCTAAAAACATATTTGGAAACATCTTCATCATCATTTAGCTTAGTGTTCAGCAACAGTATTAGTAAATCATTTTTCTTATATGCAGGTTGTTTGTCATATAAGTCCTTAAGGTTTTTCAGGCTTCAGATTTAATGGCCTCTATGTGTACAATGACTTGTGTAGAAGAGGAAGACTGTAATAATTATCCTGGTTATGAAATCTTGGTGTTTCAGCAGCTTCTGTGGGAACTGTGGGCTTTTTTCAACTAAATCCC
This sequence comes from Taxus wallichiana var. yunnanensis, assembly GCA_018340775.1. Taxonomy (NCBI): domain Eukaryota; kingdom Viridiplantae; phylum Streptophyta; class Pinopsida; order Cupressales; family Taxaceae; genus Taxus; species Taxus wallichiana. The sequence goes on along the minus strand of CM031237.1, from coordinate 833,737,161 downwards.
AAAGATCATTAAAAACAAAAGTGTTTTCAATGCTCATACTCCTATCTTTGTAATTTTTGGGTGTTAGTTTACCGGCTTTGGGAATGAGACTTTTCTACTTTTGCCATGTTAACACACAAAAAAGAACCCAAATAGGAAGAATTCTACTAGGGTTTTTCCTTGATGCACAAGCAGATCTTTGTTACAAGACTCGTCTCTCCAAATAATCATTCCAAAAATACATTTATACTACCCATGAAAACATACTTTCCTTTGAAAATAGCAAATCAAAGCCTCAAGTAAAAAGAGAGATATTGAGAATGGAGCCTAAGGCCTCCCAACTTGCACACGTTTCATAAATCCTCCTTACCACTCGTGCTATTAGCATTCATGGAGATTAAAATGCAAAACACATTCATATAAACTGCTGTTTAATGTTTTCCAAAATAAAAATATACGAATAATCTTATATATGCTCTCACCCTCTGCAATATGCATGTACAACAAAGTTAGTGTCTGGAGATAAGTTTTCCAGCAGTGTATTTTTGGAGGACCCACTTTGATTTTGAGGTGAAAATCAAAACCTCACACCTTGCTTCAAACTTCCAACTTCCAATGCCTTTGTTGATTTTGAGGCATATATTTAATTTCAGCAGTTTCGACACCATTTAGGCAATCACTTGCTTGCAAGTTTAAGACTGCCAACACACTCCCTGACAGATTTAAGACTTCCAATGACCCTTTTTTATTTCAGTGTTCAGCTTTCAATGCATCTTTCAGGAAGATTTTCAATCACGCCCTTTGCATAATGCCTCTGGCAATTTTGCAGGCTTTTGTCAGATGCTTCAAGAAATAAAAATCAACAGCTTTTAATATACACGCCTAGCCACATGTTTAGTCTATTTTCAAAGTATATCACCCTTAGTCTGATGTCCTTCCCACGCTTTTGAGCTCCAGGCAAGGTAAACTAATTTCCAACGCACTTTTTAAGGGAAACTTTCAATCATAGACTTCTGATGCCTGTGGTGAAGCATCTGAAGAAGTTTCCAACACCTTTCTTCTTACAGAGAATGACAATTGTAAAAATAAACTTCTGCTCATGGGCCTGGTATCATTAATTACTCTAATACCATTAATAGAAAATATGCAGGTTGAAGAACACAGAGAATTACATTTTATTGAGACAAATATAGAATAATTACGCCAAAGGCGTTTTTCTAAGTTATAGTAAGTGGACCGAACGAGCTCCTGCTGACACCTTCTGCCACATCCGTATCAACGTCCAGCATCGGATGGCTGTGGCGTGGATTTGAAAATCAGACGGATTAAATTGTTTCACGTCAGGCTATTGTCTGTACATGCAGGCCCTCACCACCTGTACTAGAAAATACAGAAGGCAGATTCGGATAACTGATGCCTGTAATTTCTGTCAACACCCATTTAAATGGTGTGAATTTGCCAGCCAAGCATCCAAATCGCTAACACCTATCACCGCAATTTTCCAACATTGAAGTTCAAAATAAGTTCAAAACTTTATGATTTATTTATGGCTACTGTTTCTTCACGAATTCCACGTGTACAATTGGCACAAAATCAGCTGCTTCAACGTAGAGTAAGTGCATCATGTCTTAAATTAAGAAAACAAGGAATCTCTTTCACACTTGGACATTACACGGTACACTTTGATGGTAATTGTAATGAGTGGTCCCACTATAATGTATTGATGTTAATGTTGACCTACACTCCCAATATAGTAGAGTGTATCGTTCTTCATGATGACCTACACACCCAAATGCCTTTGGGAGAAAATTTTGAAAAACAAAATTCCTTAGGTTGGGTATTCTTTTTCAATTAAGAAAATGATGATTTGTGATGTCTTAAACTTGTTCAGCAAAGGATTTCATGTCACGCAAACACGTTCCGCTATCTACAAGGGATTGTGAAGGAGATTTTAACTGTGATCAGCCAGCGCACCTCAGTATAATAATGGGTGCGACTTAAAGACTGATTAGTGTTATCCTGTATTTGTCGGCCAGGTCAGTGGGGTAATCGCTATAACAACATAGCTAGGCCACGTGTTAAGACCTTTGTGATAACATTGCTAGCATTGGAAAATTCAACAAAAGAGCGGGTCGTTAAAACCTTGCCTGATATATATACACGTGACAATGCTTCACATTTAATGAGTGTTGAGAACCTATAATGACGAGGAGGCGATGCCAGCTACAAATCCACAAGGAAAGCTCTCGTGTATGCTATCGCCATTGCTTGGGCAAGCATGGAGAATGGCGTAAGATAATGGTATATAAAGATGGCGCAAAACCACCAAATCGACCATGTTTTTGGTTATCAAATTCAACTACTACATCAAATTGACTTGGGATGCCGAGTCCACTTCACATATCCCTATCTCTAAAGGTGTTGGGCTGCCATCTCAAGACTTTGTCCAAACTCCCAAACTCCCCAACGATATTCGAGAATTCTTTTTGGGCTGTTGAATTTTGAATACCCGTTTGTAATAACTTGTTCTCCTCCTCACACTCCTGTAAAGTGAATTCCTCGTATCTCCCCTACGCTTCACTTGGCTTCGTGCTTGCATCAAAGATTGTACTTTCACCAAGCTCGACTTGATCCCTCGAATTCAATTTGTATTGGATTTGCATTTGGTTTCATGATCAATAAGCATCCATCTTTGCATAGAGGGTCCTCCAAGATCGACATCGTTTTACATCAAGGACCCAATATTGAATATTGTGATTCAAACTTGCTTGCATCTAGCGGCTCCTTGCACCACTGAAAAGATCACTCGAGTTTGCATTTTCCCTTGACTAGCCCACTATTTTGCTTTGCATGCGGTAGTTGAACATTGTATTGGTCAACTCTCCAAATGACTAGATAATGCATGTTACACATGTCCCCATGCATCAACATACGAGTTGGCATCTCTTCCAACTGCCCTAGACTGAAATCCATGCATTTAACAGTTATTCTGTGCATTCAAATTTTCGGCTCATCAAGAGACTATAATCTTCAAGCTGATCAACTGAACTATAATCATCAAATTGATCAATTGAATTATAATCTTCAAACTGAAACGTTCCCTATTTATAACCGTTGATGACATAGAGCATTCAAGGAGGGCACATAAACACACACAAATAATATTTTTTTGTATTTCCAATGCTTGAAACATAAATTATACTAATATGTGTTTCCAAATGGAAGTCTTATTGTGCATGACACACATTGGGGAAATGGAAGGTTGAGATTTTGTGCTGGTGGTCATTGATGAATGACATCATTAGGACTATTGATGAGGGAAACCCTAATCGTTGAAGAGAAACCCAAATCACAAATGTGCATGAAATCGGTGAGAAGGAACCCTAAACAAAAACTTTCTATATCTAACATATGTAGTATTTAGGATTCAAACATATGCAATTTTTCATATCTCCAGTTGTGGCGAAGGAGAGCTGTCAATGCTACTAAATGGCCTATTCCTCCATACATGACACCAATGGGTGCCACTCAAAGACTGATTAGTGGTATCCTCTATTTGTTGATTGGTCGGGAAAGGTAATCGTTATAAGAGCAGTGGTAGGTAATGTGTTCAAACCTTGATGATAATTGTGTTGGCAATGATGGAATCAACCAAAGAGTGTCGATCCTGAAAACCTTCTCGATATAGATACACAAGACAATGCACCACATTTAATGGGTGTTAAGAACTTGGAATGTTGAGGAGGCATTGCCAACTACAAATTCACAAGAAAAACTCTTGCTCCTAGTATTTGATGTTTCTTGGGAAAGTGTGGAAAATGTTCCAAGATAATGGCCTTTAAAGGTGGGGAAAAAGCACCTAATCGACCGTGTTTTGTGGTTATCAAAATCAACTACTACATCGACTCAACTAGGGATGTCATGTCCACTCCGAAAATGTTCGTATCTCTAAAGTGTCATGTAACATGCACAATCAAATTCCCCTTAAATTGACATGTGTTCTAACTACCCACAAATCACAATGTCTAACATTGCAAGTGGAAACTAGTGACAATGGCAATATTGATCGACAAGCCTTCCTTCCCGAGACATTTTTGTAGTACATTGCCTCAAGAAGACAACTTTGTGCACCGAACCCCTTTCTCCTTATAATCATTGACATAAATGTCACGTGCTTCATATGTTCTTGGTCAAAATAAAGATGAGTTTTGCATAGGTTCCCCCAACATTTCCCTCCTCGCGGAATTCTTCTCCCTTAAATCCTTTCTACATCGCTATGGAGCATTCCTCCTATAATGTTTTTCTCCCTCATATTTAACTTCTTCAACACAACTCTTTCGGTATCTCCATTGCTTGTTCATGTGCGTTTGCTTTAGTATAATCGTTCGTAATGTTTAATACAAGTGCAAGTTTTATAATGCTTGCATGGGGTTCAAACACGGGCTTAACTGCCTATGTAACCATCCGTCACTAACTGCCTGTGTAACTAGGCTTAACTTCCTGTTCAACCACCGAGCTTAACTTCATTGTCACTACACTTGTTCACTCACCTACATGTTGCAGATGATTAGATCTATACATCTCAAGATCAAAAATAGGGATCCAAGCATTAAAATCAATCGGGATTATTTGGGTCCAGATTAGGGTCTAATTCTGCGTAGATGGTGTTGTTAATTTTGATAGCTTGGCGGAGGAAGGGGATAGACGCTGCTGCCATGGCCATCAACTAGTGGTTCATGATTGACATTGATTAGGGAGATGAGCCCCTGTCTTGCCCTTCTTGTCTTTGTCTGCCATGGATAAGTAGAAGCATAGAAGTCTTTTTCCATTTTTATGTAAGTTTTTACTAAGCTTTTTTCATTAAGTTTTATGTGAAGTTATATGTTTGTCTTTTTGTGTTTTAGATTTATTGTAACGTTTTTAATTTTAAACTTTACTTAAGTGAATCGTTATCACTTCTTATCATGTTTTTATGTTAATTTTAATGTTTTATTTGTTTACTTTTATTCTATATATGTAAATATATATATTAATATTTTTGTATGTTTATTTTTATTTTCTTACTTTCATTTTTTTGTTGGTAAGATTACCTAGGGAGAGAGCCCTAGCTCATTGTGGCATCACTAACTCACACACCAGTTGTGGAACCATCCAAGGATGGAAGTTTAAGCTCTCTCGGTGAGCCCATAGATTAAACCACATTATCGTGGCACCCTATCAACAAGGAATCCATCACCAATGTAGTGGGCCGTCTTAACATGGAGCCGAGATTTGAACCTTGGACCTCCCAATTAATTGGAGACCCAAGAACCGTTACACCACTACCCGATGGATTGCTTACTTTCATTTATAATGTATAAAATATATTTACTTATTTTTTAATTTTTAATTTTTTTTTATAAACTATTTTTTTTTATTATTCATTTTTTTGTATGTATTATGTTGAAGCATATATATATATATATATATATATCTTTGATAAGTAAATGCTTTTAATCCGGAGCTATGAACCGGGGTTGTTGGGGCCCCACCCTTACATTGCCATATTCGACGGATTGCCAAAAACAGGAAATCTACACATAATTGATTCTGATTGCCACCCTGATACAAGTATTACAAAAAAGAACTAGACTATACATCGAAAAAGCCGAAGGAAAACATAACCTACTATAGGAACTTAGTTTGACAACACAATGACCTCCTCCTTAACTCGAACCTCGACGTCAATTGCAGCCCTCTGCAATACTCTTGTGCTTCTTTGTGGCGGCGCCCCATTTCCCTACTTTTACCGCCTTTAGGAGCAAAATGTATGAAGATTTACCTTTGACCATGAGTTGTGAGATTTTTGATGGAACAAGGCCAATCGGGGCAGCCAGTGAATCGAGATCCAGGGGTGGAATGAAAATAGGACCCAAATCCTTCATCTGACATTTCTTGTGGACGGTGACCGCAAAATCCCAAAGTGCAGAGTTTTTCCTTTCCGAGTTCGACCAGCGGTCCTTATCGGCCATCTCGGGCTCCCCTGCTACCGCCGCTTGGAGAAAGGCCGATGGAATGCAGAATTTTGCGACTTCTTCCTCCAAACCCATGGCATGCTTCGGCCAAATGATATGGCGAGCTATCAGGATGGCATCTTCCTTGTTCTTGCCAATGAGCAGCAGATTGGAGACGAATGTAAAGGCAATTTCGGCATTCACCCTAGCTCGGTCACTCCTCAATGAAAGCTGTCCCCCAAGATTCGCTTAACCGCGTTGCATACTAAACGAGAGCCGATACGGAAGAATTTGCTCAAAGCGAGAGTGGAAAATTTTTCATAGAAGGCCATCTCACGGGATTCCCCCTTCAAGAATAGGCATGGAAAGGTTGGAGAAGACATGAAAACTTCGACGAACCACCGACCTAATGCACATAGAATTCGAAGGGGAGAAGGCATGAATGAAAAGAGAGGTGTCAAATCGCATATTTAAAAACAAGTTCCCACGAGCCAAGGCTTGTCAAGCCTATGTAACAATGAATTCGTAGTCTCTTGTAATGATGACGGCTAAGTCGGGCCACTTATCCACATCATTAGATGTGATTGCCTCCTCCGCTTGCATCACACCATAATTGGCCAAGTAATCAGCTGTTGAGTTGGCTTCCCTAAACACGTGTCCTATGCTCCATGATTCCAACTTGCCAAGCCAAAAGAGAATGTTTGAGATGTGGAAGTCGAGTGCCCAAAGTGGAGAGCTTTACCATTTTTTACTGCCTGGACTATAGTTTGCGAGTCACCTTCTATGATAAGGTGGGAACTCGCGCATTTGACTGCCCTTTTTACCCCAAAAGGAGGGCTTGGGCTTCTGAAATTGCATGTCCCATCTTGCAAATGGAACGAATCAACACTAACCAACTCACCTTGCTCATTACAAAGAATGCACCCGCCCCTGAAAGTCTAGGGCTCCCCTTTGAAGCCTTGCTAAAATTAACTTTGCGAAACATAGGGGGTGGATATAACTTTGGAAGATAAACACTTTTATTATACCAGAGCTATGAACCGGAGTGGTGGAGGAACACTTTTTCTAAGTGGGACATGAGGATGGGTTTGGGTCCTTAATGTTTGTTGAGCGATCCGCATTTAGAGCACCCGCTATGTTCCACTTGGTCCATATGGAGAAGTTCGACCCCTACCTCAAGGTGTCCCCATGGCCACTTATTGAAAGCGTCCAATGGACTCAATGGGAATGGAACTTGGGTTGATGATTACAAACTACTTGTAACTCACCAATAGCCCAAGACCTCGACTCCAAAAACTTTGGAAGGCAAACGCTTTTATTATACCAGAGCTATAAACTAGAGTGGTGGAGCACTTTCTCTAAGTGGGACATAAGGATGGGCTTGGGTCCTTAATGTCCCCTGAGCGATCACCCTGCTATGTTCCACTTGGTCCATATGGAGAAGTTAGACCCCTACCTGAAGGTGTCCCCATGGCCACTTATAGAAAGCGTCCAATGGACTCAATGGGAATGGAACTTGGGTTGATGATTACAAACTACTTGTAACTCACCAATAACCCAAGACCTTGAGTCCATAACTTTGGATGGTAAAAACTTTTATTATACCAGAGCTATGAATTGGAGTGGTGGAGGAGCACTTTCTCTAAGTGGGACATGGGGTGGGCTTGGGTCCTTAATGTCCGTCGAGCAATCTGCATTGAGCACCCCACTATGTTCCGCTTGGTCCATATGGAGAAGTTCAACCCCTACCTCAAGGTGTCCCCATGGTCACTTATTGAAAGCATCCAATAAACTCCCGATTAACCGTAGACCCAAGGACCGTTATACCACTACCCGATGGATTGCTTACTTTCATTTTTAATGTATAAAATATATTTACTTGTTTTTAATTTTTTCATAAACAATATTTTTTTATTGTTCATTTTTTTGTATGTACTATGGTGAAGCATATATTTTATTTTTTCAAATTCAATGGAGTTTTTTTCCATAACGTCATCCTTTGGGTGAACTTGAACTGAAGTTTATCATCGTCGAACTCAAATTCGAACTCGAACCTTGTGACTTAGCTTGTCCATATTAATATGAGGAAGGGTTAACACCTCTTTTGTGACACCATTTCAAGATAAACAATACCCCTAATAACATAAAATTGTCGAACTACATAATTAAGCTAAGTTACTTATGCAAAATGCAATCGATTACCCATTATGCCACCTACAAATACTTTTTGTTTTGATTTATGAAGAAAAACCTTTTTATGACAAGTGTGTCATTAGTTGGTTGACTTAAACTAGTTTTATAGTTTACCTTTATTTTGGGTTGAAGAACATTAGCTCGATAGGATGAGAAAGGAGTTGAATTGATTGAAGTTAGTTCGCTATTAGTCTATTAATAATAGGAATGACATATAAAGGTAAATGATTAGCATTAAATAGAGAAAATTATGTTAATATAAGAATAGCTTTAAAAACGGTGGCCTAACATTAGTGCATGGTATAATTTGGCCTTTGGATGTGAAAGCTAGTTCTTGGCATTTTCAAGCGACCTTTGTTATTTTTCTCAATTCGTCTTGTTATCTTTGTTTGAATACCATTCTAAAATTTGAAACTGAGATAGGTTTGTGCTCAAATTAAGAGGTATATTATAAGAACGTCCCTTTTGGGTCTCACACGAAACTATGCAAAACTGAAGGTAAACAACACTTTTCAGATTTTTAGTTGGCTGTTGGTGACTAAAATAAATATATAAAAACCCTTAACTGCTGCCAACAAATACCCTTCTACGACAGTGACCTTTTTGGGGTTTGAACCCACTTTTGTGCCCTCAAAACCCTTGAAATCAGCTACCCTTAAGTCTCTAAAATTATTATATATTACCAGCAATCATATCATGCAAGAAAACTGATTTTTATAAGCTTGGAAGTGAGAGATCTGATTTTTATGATAAAACCCTCAACTGCAGAAATTAATTAAATATTCCAGAACTGTAACTAACTTGAGAGAGCTTGGAAAAATAGCAAAACACTTCCAAAATTAATAAAACTTCAGATCTTGGCCTCTAAAAATATGAAGAACATGATTCTAATCTCAAATCCACGAAATTGTTGCAAGAACACACCAAACTATTCCTCCAAGCTGGTCGCCCTACTTGGAACAACTAATACATATGCCAAATTACACCATAAAGCTGGTCGCTCCACTCTAGGAAGGCCAAATATGCATTAACAATCATAAGTAGTGCAAAGATCTTCAATTAATGACCAATTGAGCTCCTTAGGGCAATTCACCTAGGGCTGGAAATGAAGATTACAGCAGCAAAGAGATCCCTCAAGGGGGTGGAGACTCCCGTGTTGAAGTCTTTCTGGTCTTGGTGAAGGGTTTCGTCCTCACACAAGGCTCTCCAAGGGTTTTCGTCCTTAGGAGAGGGAGAAAGATGCTTCACAAGCAATCTTTCTAAAATAATAGAATTCACATATTCTTATCAAATGGCCAAACAACCTCCTTTTATAACCATAAGGGGTGCTACATTTCAAATGATGGCCGACCCAAATAAAAATTACTTTTTAATTATCTAATTTGTATTTGGAGCCTACATGCTCAAAATACTTTATTTTCTAATTAAATAAGTTCTTCTATTGGAGTGTTAGGCTTCCCAATAGGAATACATGATGATAATAAAAATATCTACTTGGATAATGAGAAAAATGTCATCCAAGTCTTCCCCTGCTTCCTTCCTTAAACCCACGGGAAGAAAATGGGTTAAGGTCTTCAAATTCGCTAGTCTCCAAAAAGGGACATGACAGTCCCCCTTCCCAAGATTGCTTGTCCCCAAGCAATTACAAGTACTCGGATCCCAACTAAAACTCAATTGCTCCTTTCATGTACTTGCACATGAAGCAAACTTATTAAAGAAAAAATGTGTCCCCTTCTTCATCCACTCTTGCCTTGTGGATATGATGACCAACTCTTCTTCTTTGCTTGCCAAGGCCTCATAATTACCATCCAAACATTGGTTGTTCCCAATTTCCCTCATGCTGTCCCAAACACCAATGTAAACTTGCCTTTCTCCTCCAAAAATCAAAATGAAGGTGGCTGGAATTCCACTTTTACTTGCATAAAATAGTACAAGTATGTTAGTGTGTAGTGAATACAACTCCCAACTATTAAGATGTCTTTTTATGCTCCAAAACCTTGAGAAGAACAAACTGAAAATGCACCAAACAGCAGGCCTCCTCTGTTGGACAGTCCTCCAATTGACCCTTGGGTCAAGGTATTTGTCACCCCTCATTCCCTTTGGTTCTTTCATGGAACCATAGATCGGAAATCAGAATTACAATCCTTACCTTGATGACCCAAACACATCAATTGCATGGCATAAAAATGATGCAAACAATCTCCCATATGAAGATGATCATATTGCTTGTGTTCCCCATAAGATTCATTTGATCTTTCCTTCATCCCGACACTCATAATGATAAAATCATCAGTAGTGCTGATCTTGAAATCAGAAGTTTCTCCTTTTACAAGCCTCACAAAAACACCCATATCCCATATACGGAAACAAACTTGAAATTGAATCAAAGATGTGCTTCTTACCTCATCATTCTTTGTAGTATGAGATGCATGATGATACCCATACAAAAGTGATATAGGAGCTGGAAATGATCCTATATTGATTGCCAACAATGCTATGAACTGAAAACCAACACTTCCCATGGCCGAATCTACCTGTATGCTTACAAATATGTCACTGTGCAAGCTGGAAGTGCGTATGACAGCAGTGTTATGATCAACAACCAAATGATTTTTGCCATGCTTACCATCTTCCCATGTCAAACACCTTGTTGCCCTTGCAATGATGAATGAGGTGAGAAGGGACCAATGCTAATGGCTAATGACTGTCCTCTTATTGATGACAACAAATATATTGTAGGGAAAACTGAAATAGTTGATAACAACAAGTTCAAAATCCCAAAAATCAATTTTTGCAACCTTCAAAGTCATACCTTCTATGAGGATAAGCAGCTGGAATATCTTCTTTGTGCATAGTGCATTCTTCAAGAAACATGGACCATCAATTTCCCCTATGTCTGAAATATGTACAACTGCAATCCCATCATGATTGCTCCTCTTTTTCCACCTTCTCTCCAATCCTCCCATGGAACCATGGGTTAGCAATCTATGGAAAGGATAATCAGAATGTCCTTGATGCCCAAAACATACCATGATAGAATTGTTCCCCATACTGATTTTGAAATCAGCAATCCATCTTTTTGTAGGGTTCAACACAACACTTATGTGAAAACAATCTTGAGATTGAATCCAAACATCCATACGCTCTTTGCCACAAGAGGTACTTCTTACCTCGCCATCCCTTGACATATGATGCCTTGGGTTGCTTACAACAATCTTGTCACTTAGAGATTCCAAGTTAGGTGCAACACTCTTGTAGGGAACATCTTTGGGCTCCTCTCCAAAGCTGAAAATGTCATTAATTTGCTTGTTATTGACTACTATTAGGAACAGTCCAACAAGCTGAATATTATTAATTTCACCTCCCAATTTTTGTAAACCAAGCTCTTTCTCTTCCCACTTGGTACCCTTCATCTTCACAAAGTGGTTAGAGTATCCTTTATGATGACCAAAATATTGCAAAGACATAGCATGAAGGTGATGTAGCAAATCCTTGAAGATGATGAAATTGCTTACCATAGGTTGCTGTCCTGCAATTTCCAGAGAATTGAAAGTGATTATACGCACCTGGAAAAGCACTCTCTTCATATGTGTGGCTTCCAACAAGGTCACCCAAAGGTCTTGGCCCATTGACCCTTTGCAATTTTGATTTGTCTCCATTCTTAGCATAATGAAGACTACCCATTTGTCGTGATTTACTATGGAGCATCAAAATTGCCCCAAGGTCTTCTTTTTCCACAAAATGCCTATGAATGTGAATCTAATGGCATGATAGAAAACAAGAAATCTGAATTACCCTCATACCTTTAGTGGTTTTCATGAGAAAGTTTTGTAGCCTTCTCCTTATCCTTTGGCAATTGAACTTTATCAACACCTTGTAAATCTGATTTTTCTTCAAATCCTTGTGTCTTCGTGGTAGTGTTGGGGTTTTAGGACTCCCAAGGGCTGCTCCATCTTGGTAACCAACCATTGCGATATATCTTCTTCCTTCTTTGGCCTTAGAAGGATGGCCATCCTCTCCATCATGTAGCTGATCCGCCACATGCTCTTTGACTTGTTTCTTCATGAGGGAAGGGTTTTCCCTTCTAGGGTTGAGTCTTTTTGTCGTGGCTCCTTGGTGTGGTTCGGTTCTTAGGCCTTGTGCCAATGCCCACTCTCTTGTTCTCTAATTCCACGAATTCCTCAAAGGAAAGGGCATCACACATCCCTTTCGGAAGGGCTTGGTACTCTTCTATCAATTTGTCAACCCTTGAAACCCTTTTCTCCTTGAGTGAACCACCACCTTGCATATTTTGGATGGCTAGGGTAAGCCTCTCCAGTGCCTCAACTATCCCTTCTTGTGTTCTCATGATCCTTTCTAACTTGTTTTCCATGCTTCACAGGCTGGGAGGATGATGCTCTAATACCACTGTAATGTCCCTTTTTGGGGACTCACAAGAAACTATGCAAAGCTGAAGATAAACAACACTTTTCAGATTTTTAGTAGGTTGTTAGTGACTGAAATAAATATATAAAAACCCTTAACTGCTGCCAGCAAACACCCTTCTAGGGCAGTGACCCTTTTGGGGTTTCAAACCCACTTTTGTGCCCTCAAAACCCTTGAAATCAGCTACCTTTAAGTCTCTAAAATTATTATATATTACCAACAATCATATCATGCAAGAAAACTGATTCTTATTATATATTACCAACAATCATATCCTGCAAGAAAGCTGATTTTAATAAGCTTGGAAAGGAGAGATCTGTTTTAATGATAAAACCCTTAATTGCAGAAATTAATTTAATATTCCAGAACTGTAACTGACTTGAGAGAGCTTGGAAAAATAGCAAAACACTTCCAAAATTAAAAAAACTTTAGATCTTGGCCTCTAAAAATATGAAGAACATGATTCTAATCTCAAATCCATGAAATTTTTGCAAGAACACACCAAACTATTCCTCTAAGCTGGTCGCCCTACTTGGAACAGCCAATACATATGCCAAATTACACCATAAAGCTGGTCGCTCCACTCTAGGAAGGCCAAATATGCATTAACAATCATAAGTAGTGCAAAGATCTTCAATTAATGACCAATTGAGCTCCTTAGGGCAATTCGCCTAGGGCTGGAAATGAAGATTACAGCAACAAAGAGATCCCTCAAGGGGTGGAGACTCCCATGTTGAAGTCTTCCCTGGTCTTGGTGAAGGGTTTTGTCCTCACACAAGGCTCTCTAAGGGTTTTCATCCTTAGGAGAGGGAGAGAGATGCTTCACAAGCAATCTTTCTGAAATAATAGAATTCACATATCCCTATCAAATGGCCAAACAACCTCCTTTTATAACCATAAGGGGTGCTACATTTCAAATGATGGTTGACCCAAATAAAAAGTACTTTTTAATTATCTAATTTGTATTTGGAGCCTACATGCTCAAAATACTTTATTTTCTAATTAAATAAGTTCTTCTATTGGAGTGCTAGGCTTCCCAATAGGAATACATGATGATAATAAAAATATCTGCTTAGATAATGACAAAAATGTCATCCAAGTCTTCCCCTTGCTTCCTTAAACCCATGGGGAAGAAAATGGGTTAAGGTCTTCAAATTCATTAGTCTCCAAAAAGGGACATGACATATATATTTTTAGCTTATGACTCAATCTTGCGATTCTCTTGAATGCATTTTCAAGGATAACATATAATTAGGATCCTTTTGATATATGTTGCTGCATAATTCTTGTGGAACCCTGTTACTTAATAGTCTTTTATAATATTGCCATGATACCACGTAGATTTTTTTCTTCATTTTCATGTCAAACTGCAACTGCAAAAATTGTTGTATGACTTTGATATCATGGCTACACTAGTCAAATAATGATAAGTGGCATTCAGTTGAAACATGCTTGTACTATATTGCAAAACATTGTTTTTAGGTCTTAAAACTAAGATCCTTGGTAAAGTAACGTATGTTTATACATGCCTATGTTAAATAAGTTCATCAACTGTTTGTTTTTTTTATAGCAAACAATTTTATTTTCTAAAACAAAGTCCGTTCTTTTTGACTGACAATGATGTTTATGTTAGGTTGGGCGTCATTGTCTTTGCAAGTACATTTTACCACAAAATGCGCTTAATGTTCCAAACATACCCATTTCACATTTCAATCAACATACAAAGGGCAATGGTGAACAAGTGTATGAGAACAAATTTGATATAGTTGGATTGTCTGATGCAGTTCGAGGTCGGATAAACTTGATAACAAGTGCAGGACAGGTACTATGAGATAATTGTAAAAGAAGTTGGAGAATGATATATTTTCATCTATTAATCTGCTGTTGCAAACATACATGCGTATGCACACACTGTGAGTGTAGGGACATGCACATGCATTTATGCATGCCTATGTACAGAACGTGTGTGTTTTGGTGCTTGTTAAAATTGCTATTAGTCAAGAATCAAGATCAAAACGAGACATAACGAGTTCTTGAAAGATTTCACACTTATGCATTTTTTTTCTGTCGACATCTTATGTTTTAAAGATTTAAAGTTTAATGTTAGAAGACGAGTTTTAATGGTGTTTTCTTATTCTTGTTTTATATTTGTAAATTTCATACTGATTAGTTATCATTTTCTGATAATAATGGTAAACATTTAGTTTGTTAAAAATTATAAAATGATAGGTCTGGAATTTAAAGGTTGCTCAATCATTGTAGTACAATTTGGATTTGTTGATGTCTTGTCTTTTGTAACTTGGATTTATGTCTTTGATTGTGCTGATAAAACATAAAATTACCAACACTTCCATTTGTTGGTTTTTAAATAAAAGAAATGCAAATGCGTCTTATATTAGATCAGTTAACAAAAGGGTTACATCAATCTAACAATAGCCATACATCTAGGCCTGTGCCCCTGAGAGGCATTGACTCAACATCCATATGGAAGCACTTGATTTTAGCTGGACAAGAAAAGCCGATTTCTGTATGAAAAGCTTCGAGAGGGGAAGGACACTCTCAAAAAGTAGCCTTTACACTTTATTGTTAACTGAATTGTGTGCCATGAAAATTTACAGCTATGCTTGATTATCCAAGTCTCCCAAGGAGAGGTCTGCTCGAAGATAGGGCAGCATTGAGTAGATACTAAATTCAGCTTGATATCAAATCCAATTTAACTTAGTAGGAGATCTCAGACAACGTGAATGGAGGTTTCCTCTCTACAAAAAGCCTGCATAAAGAACCTGTAATGCCATATTTGGGAAGCGTTGTCTTAATTGTCTAACCTTGGTGGAGCGCCATCCACCCCAAAAGTTTTGCTTTACAAATAGTCTGATACTGCCTAGCTGAACCTGCTCAAGGTCCCTTTACCATTGTTTTTCTATTTAAGAAATGAAATGAATGAAATTGTATCAATGCCCATGAGTGCTTAAATTGAGTATTCTTAAAATTTCATAAACCTCATTTTAACATTCTTTAGTGCTCCATTTTAAATCAAGTGTCGTATACAATTAATCGTTGAAGCTTTTATTGTCACTAGAATAAAATAGAAAAGGAAGACAGTGGATACTGGGTACAAATTTTAAAATCAGAACGCAAAAAGAAAGAAACCTTTGTCAAGTCCTCCTTAGTAGTAGTATTATCAACAGTACCAATAATCACAACACAATCACCAAGGATGTCCCTGAGAATGCCTTGTAAATGGTTGCTCAGAATACTATATTTGGTTGAGCAACACTCAATGGCAAAGGAGTGCATCCCCAAGAAATAAAAGCAAAAATCCCCATGGCATTAAAGATTGAGGAATTGTCGGTGGAAGAAAAATAGCTGCTGATTTATGACAAATTCAAATTTCATGCCAGATGTACAGGTTTCCAGGTTTCTGTAGAGCTCTCAAGCATGGTAGAGAATTCTTTGTATGTTATTTGCATTAGAATGCCAAAAGCATCGACAATTAAAAATTAATTGAAAAAGATGGTTCTCTTAAAATGCCCTATGTATAGAATAAAGGGCCCTAATGAGAGTAATTGATTGAGTTAATTCACCTCCATGAACTTGTCTGATTGCTTATGATGGAAAAAGAGGAGACACTTCCTAATATTGGATCATGTCTTTGTCAAGAAGGTAGGGATTCACTTTTGAATTGCAATATTTTTAATAAGGCTATTAGCTTACTCACCTATTTTCCCAAGAAGCTTTATCACCCTTTTAAAGATATTTTGTCCTGTTTCACGTCAAATCCCGAGGCATTAAGCATAAAGTGGGGCAGGTCACAATCATCTTTATTGCATATAACTGCATTTATCGCCTAATGTTGCCTTTTAACTTGGGCTTCCCTATAACATTTGAATGATTGATAGTTATTGACTACTCTATGAATGTGCACCATCTAAGACATTGGACACATCCTAAAAAGTCACTGTTGCATATCCCACGTGTCCAACACGTGACGCATTAGGACACGCATCAAACACGTTTCTGACACACACCCTAGACGTGTCCCGATGTGTCGGACATGTACGTGCAAAAAAGAAATTGTGGTGGGGGTTTAAAAGCATTTTTTCACTTCATATTTGTCACTGTGTAACATTGTGCAGGTGAAGGATAAAAACCAGATTTGGAAGGGATTTGGAGAGATTTGAAGGCATTCTAGCAAATCAGATTTGTCATTTCTCCAACAGCAGTGTTTTTCTTCATTCATACCACAGAAATCATGGCTCAATCATCCAAGGAAGCTGGTAAAGGTCAAAGGAAAGGCAATGATATCAGAGTTGGTGGTGCCCGCCCCTCCAAGTTTATCCATCTCCATCAGTAGTTCATCTGCTGCAAGTGTAGCTGAAAATGCTGCAAATGAACTTGCTGTAGCTAAACAACAAGCTCAAGATAAAAAATATCTGATGTGGAAGTATGTCACAAAAAATCAAGGGCCCAAGGCAAAGGTTGTTGGGGGAGGAAATGTTGTTTGGACATGTAATTACTACCATGTCAAATACAAGAGCACCTACTACTGAGTTAAGGGCCATTTGTTGGGCCTTAAGTGTGGAATTGGAGCATGTAAATTGGTGAATGCTGCCCAATGAAATATGATGTCAAGAGAGGATAATATTTGTAATGCCTCCTTGTTGCAAATCTATTCGTGTACCCATACCGGCCCTTGTTGCCTTTGTGAGTCATTGCGTCTGATGCATGATGCCTTGTCAGTAAGAGAATTACTTATCATCATGGAACATCTGAATTCAAGTTAAAGACCTTAAAGATTTGTCTCTAGGAGTATTTAATAGAGGTGTAGATTATCATATTGGAGACATTACTCTTGATGTTGGGATTAGCATGGATGTAGGCGATATTTTGTACTATATTGTGTTGAGTTTGTTAAATAATGTATGTCACTTAACCAATTGTGGAATTAAGCTAGAAGTGTCTATCCTCCTAGTTCGACCACACCTATGTATGTATTGTCTTAGGCACATAAGAGGTACCATACCCTCTTGCATTAGTTATGCTAATATTAATGACCATAATAATAAATTAAGCTCCATAACACTTTGTTAATTAAACAAGGATTTGTTGAATACTGGTTCCAAAGGAGACATCCACATTGAATATTGGACATTATATTTTATTGTATTCTTTTCTTGAAGCCACATTAAATATTGTGAATCATATTTATTTTTATTCTTTCTTGAAGCATGAAGTTAGTTTTATGGCAGATTTAATGCCTTAAATAAGGGATTCCTTACCCAATTCCCAAACCTTTTCTTTGCTTGTGAACCACTCCCCTTCCACCATTTAAAATGAGAGTTTGGGTGAACAACTAGACATTGGGAAAATCAATTAAAAACAAAAATAATAAAACTTAATAATCTCCTTCCAACATTGCCTCACATTGAAATTGAAGCTTTTTGTTTTTGTTGTTTGGCATTCCCACAAAGGGCTTGGCGTGGGAATGGAGGGCACAACGGTAGGTGAGGAGGGTGTGGGGAGCTACATAGGGCATCTTGCCTTGTCATTTGGTCAAACACTACCCCTACAACCACCAAACCTCTGTGCCCCTGTTCTAGTTTGGCTGGCAATGGCTTTGGCATCAGACGAGGGGTGCTAGAAATAGGATTTGTCTCCCTCTGCCATGCTTGAACTCTGCTACAGGACCAAACATTTTTCAAACCTTCTTTTCCTTAATGTAATTATAGCATTACCAATAAGATTGTGTTGAAAAACCTCTTATTTGCATGCCCAGGGCGTTTTTGCTTTCCGTGGTGTTTTTTAATGTGTCTAAAAGTATTTTTTTTTTTGAAGAATCTCTTTATTGCATACCTGAGGTGTTTTTCCATGCCCATGGTGTTTTTAAGTATTTGAAATTATTTATTTTGCTTTAAAAATGTCTGATTTGCAGACCTGGGGTGTTTTTGCTTGCCACGGTGTTTTTAAGTGTCTGAAATTATTTACTTTTCTTTGAAAATGTCTGATTTGATTGTGTTTTTAAGTGTATGAAATTATTTATTTTCCTTTGAAAATGTCTAATTTGCAGACCTGGGGCATTTCTGCTTGCCCATGGTGTTTTTAAGTGTCAGAAATTATAAATTTTGCTTTGAAAATGTCTGATTTGCAGACCTGGGGCGTTTTTTGCATGCACATGGTGTTTTGTGTGTCTAAAATTGTTTAGTTTGTTTTGAAAATGTCTGATTTGCAGACCTGAGGCATTTTTGCATTCCCAAGTGTTTGAATTTATTTATTTTGCTTTGAAAATGTCTCATTTGCAGACCTGAGACGTTTTTGCTTTCCCATGGTGTTTTTAACTGTCAGAATTTTTTTATTTGGCTTGTAAAATGTCTGATTTGCAGACCTGGAGCATTTTAGCTTGCCCATGGTGTTTTTAAATGTCTAAAATTATTTATTTTGCATTGAAAATGTTTGAATCGCAGACTCAGGGCGTTTTTGCTTGCCCATAGTGTTTTAAAATGTCTGAAAGTATTTATTTCCCTTGGAAAATCTCTGATTTGCAGACCTGGAGCGTTTTTGCTTGCCCACAATGTTTTTAAATGCCTGCAAGTCTGTATTTTGCTTGGAAAATGTCTGATTTGTAGACTTTTGACATTTTTGTTTGCTCATGGTATTTTTAGATACCTAAAAGTATTTATTCTTGCTTAAAAATTTCAGATTCGCATAGCTGGGACGCTTTAGCTTGCATATGGTCCATTTAGTTGATTGTAACATTGCTATTTTGTGCTAATGTATGATGGTATTAATGGTGGATTGTTTAATAAAATGCATTTTTTTAATTTCTGATATTATAAGCTGGTTTGAAACACATTATTTTTCTGACATTACAAAATAGTTTTGAGATTCGGATTTGCTTACTTTAAAAGATCTACCAATTTAATATATGAGACGGTTGATGAAGGAATGCGAGTTTTTAAATCGGGTATGGCTTGATTAAGTCTTTTTCGTGTATATAGTTTTGATGGCCTTCGGGATAAGGTAGTATGTGAATGAGGCATTGTACTTTAACGTTAAAAAGATGTGGCGTATTTCAATTATCCTGCAATTATAAGTTCTTCTATCATTGAATGCTTCCCGTTAAGATCAAGGCAACCTGTTCTTAGTTCTATGTTGATACTCTTGATCTTATTATGTTGATGTCAATGTATTGATTGGGTGAACCTAAACATATGATACAGACATTTGGTTGACCCCATGAGCTTTTCTTAATGCTAGTATTGTATTTTTTGATTGATAAACACTTTTGACCGGAGCTTAGAACCGGGGGCTGAATGCGGTCCCACCCTTACAGGAAAGGAAAGACAAATGATGGGGACAGTCACCCAAAGCAAAATACATCGATTACAAAGTAGGAGTGGGACTGTCACCCAGAAAAACCAAAAAACTACGACAACAAAACAGAGGCGAGATGAACATATAGCTTCATAGCAGCAAAAGGAGATGGAACAAAAAAGATTAAGCTTGAAGGACCTTAGTCGTCAGATATTTCCACAATGTTAACCGACACGGAATTTGCAACCACTAGCTTTTTCATACCGAGCTTGCCAGAGGTGCAAGTTTGGCGATTTTCGCCAAGAAGGTGAAGGAGGAACTAGCATGAAACCGGAGCCATTGAAACCAATTAGGAGGAGGTTCGATAGGCTCAGCCAGAGCAGTGATATTGAGTGATGGCACGCGAGAAGGACCCGCTCCTTTGGATCTACAAATGGAGTGAATCGAAAGCGTGAATCGCAACGAGAAGATTATTGCGGCGCTCCGATTCCATTAAGAAACCACTATCAACCCGCCTAGATGAGTCGGACCAACGCAGAGGAATAGAGAGAAGGGACACAGTGCGCATGGTCTCGTACGATGGAAAAGTGACAAGCGAGCATGGGAATCTACAAGTAACTCTTCCTTGCACTGACCTCCCGAGGTCGGGCCGAGACAACTGTGGGGATGGAATATACGTGGGAGTCTGAGACAAACTAGTTAGGCAATCTTATGTCTTCGACGCACACTAATGGAACCTGCGAATCTAAGGCAAAGAAGACCCTTCTAACCTGAACTGGTGTGATAGATCGGTTGGCGAGGATGACCGCTTGAAGGCTCCAATCAATATCGAGCTCTGGCGTGATTCGATCTATGGGTTGTGGGATACGTGGAAAATCACTTGGGATTGTTTCGTGTATGTCTCCAGATAGGGTCATAAGATGGAAGGCGGATGTATGGTGGATTCTATGGACGATTCTCTGGTCTAGTCCAGAAATCTTTAGCTAGATTAGCTGTTATGTCTAGTGAGGATAATTGTGCGATAATGGTTGGTGGAAGTGGAGAGGATCTAAATACTAATGTGCGTAAACCAGCATCAACATCTGATTGGCTGTGGGTTCGTTGGGTTGTGGGATCTGTAGATCACAACCGTAGATTCGTGGTTGTTGTGGACCTCCTATGGTCATGTGAATAATCAATCTCTAATCCCTGATATCCAGTAGTCGTATGCCTTTTTGGCCTCTATATTCAGAACTAAAAGTTGTGAGATCTTCTTAGAGTACCTTACACGTGTCTGGCAACTTGAATTCTTAAGCTAGTGTCTATGTCGATAAGGATATCCCCTGCGTCTGGCTGTGGGACCAAAGGATCACAACCGAACGTTTGCTCTCTTTCAAGCCCTTCTACAGTCATGCGAATATCTATTTAGGGCAATCTGTAGTTTGGTTGGTTTGTCCAAAACGCATGTGCTTGGTCGTCTTCTATGTTTAATCCTCTTAACTGTGGGCTGATTTCTTGTAGGTCTGTTGTTGTTCGGAAGACTTGGATTCTAAGATTCTGATCTATATCAGTTATTGCTGTAACAAGATTGGGTTGAGGCACGATTGGCTCGAATACGTATTCTCTGGGCTCCCTAGGTCCCGTGATTGTCATACGAAAGAAACAATATAAATCTAACTAAGTTAAAGTAAACTAATTATACGAAGTATATCCACAGCATATATATATATATATATATATATATATATATATATATTCCCTGTTTTTGTATTTTCGATAAACTATGGAACGAAATTGAAAGAACAATTATTTAAAATATCTAGAAATTGACAACTAAACTAATAACGAAATTAAAACAAACAAGGTAGCCGAGTATAGCTACTTGCCTGTGCAGTTGTAAATCTATTCTAAATAACGAAATAACTGATCTAATCTATTTGAAAGACTCTCGATCCTACCTCAGAAGTGAGGAATGAATCATAGTTTCTTAGAAACTATCAATCCCCATAACTTCCCCAATATCGAAAGTGAGATTAACTGAAATGAAATGATTCATTATTCTATTTGATATATTTTAACTAGAACTTTGAAAGCTTGAACTTGGATTTTTGCGTAAAGCAGGTGGCGAATCCGATTGTGTGTGGCTTTGTCCCTCAAAGTGTGGTCTCCTCGTTCCTTCTGCTCACGTGAATCCGAGGAAAAACGTGTAATGTTAGCATCAACAAATGTAGGTATTGGAACAATGGCAGCTTTGGATGTAAACTAAATATAATGCGAGTAGGAGAGGGATAGCGCAGAGAAGAGCAGAGCTTGGCTTATGCAATTCCTAGCGGGATTTATGCATGAGTCATACAACACAAAAACGCCCGAACAGAAACTATCCTTTTTGACGAACAAAACCTGCAACTCTAATGGCTTTAGACTGAAAATAAAACTATCCTACCTCAATTGATTGTATGAAACAGTAATAGCACTAGCACAAGAAGATTATGTGGCTTCTAAACAGCAAAACAACACTAACTATGCATGCAACAAATGAAAACTATGAATTCCTAAGAACTGAAAGACTAAACTATTGAAATGAGAGGATGAGAGGCAATTTTTGAGGGGCCATTTGCTTGAAAACCAACCAGCTATTTATAGAATTCCCATTTACCCAAAGGTGAAATCCAAATTGAACTCTTTTACAATAAACAATGGAGAAACACTATTCCAGGGAACTAAAATCATAAATACAAGCAAATGCGGTGAAAAAAGCTGGTAAACGTTGAAATTTTATGCGACTCGCGTTAAAAAGAACATTCTGGAAAACGCGTGAAGGACTGCCGCCACGAGGAGGCGGCGGTTTCGCTATCAAGACCAAAACGCAAAGGAAAAGAGGGAGAAAGAGCAAAACAAAGCACGCAGAGGCTAAAAGGGGCATGCGGGATGTTAATGCACACTTGGAGAGCTTTTCCGAATCCCAAACACCTTGCGAGGAGACCTGTATCATCATTGGGGCACGTGTGACATCGTTCCGGCAGCGTAGTACCTGTATCTTTTTGTTGTTTCTTTATTGTGTTGGTCGTGGTTCCTAGGGTCCTTTTATCCTAGCACTTTCTATTGTAATTGGGTCTATTCTTGATTCCCATTGACTTACTTTTGGCTATTCATGGACATTATTATAATTTCTTTCTTTCTTTGTTTCTTTCTAACCTTGGCTTTTTACTGTTATCTGTATTTACTATTTTTCTTTAAAGAAGCAAACTCTGCTTTCTTAGCACTCAACTAAATGCTTTCCCCTACAATATCTTGAGATTTTCAATATCTGGGTAGCAAGTTTCTTTAACATCAACGGTGAAACCTGATAGGGTGTTATTCAGAGTATTTGTAGTTTCAGAATATCATCACCGAGTAGCTGAACACTGTTTTGAGTACCTGAAACTCTCTACATGAGGATTTCTACTAACCATTTCTCGAGAGATTGGACCACTACTTTCTCCTCCCCTGAAATTTGTCTTGTGGCGTTATGTTTACACAACTTCTGATTGTTGAGACTATCAAGGTCAAAAACTCCATCTCTTCTAGGGTTTTCAAAACTGCTAAGATTATCATTTTGAGGCTTTTTTCAGCTATTATTTTTTTCTTTTGCTATTATACATGTCCAACCAACCAGGAATCTTTTTTATGCCCTAATTTTTTTGCACAGACACTTAATCCTAAAAATTTGTGGTAAACATACTTGCTTTTGACTTCAAAATTCAAAAGACATATTATCAAAGATATTAAAACCCTAGCTTTCATATGAGGAAGAGGGGCATATTTATTATCAATATTTAAAACATCCCCTATAGGGCTAAGCATTTGTGGCAGAAGACTCCACAATTTCACATCTACTTTGCACACCTCAATCCATCTAGGTTGCTTCATCAATCAACTTATCAGCTTATATATAAGCTTTCCAGGAATGGCTTCAAAAATTGATTGCCCACAATACCAAAATCCCTTTTCTTAAATCATCTGTGACATGCTTTTTGTTTTGAAAGTAATAAAACAAACTATTTTCAGTGTTCAACAGAACATATGCACAACATCATTATTGAGCCAAATATTCTTTATCCAGTTTTCAAGACTTCCTAGACAACATTTTCTGTAACCAGAGAAATAAGATCAAGTTCTTTTTAGGGCTACCTCTTCTCTTTCTATTCTTTTGAACATTTTAGAATTATGAGTGAGGAACAGAGCTGAACGTGATGTTGTTTGCTCCTCGTTCTTGGTTGTCCTCACTTCCTGTTGCTGTTCAAAGACAAAGGCGGCGGCATCATTTTCTTGCACGTCACTCTTTACTGATTTCACTAAGGATTTGGGCGCTGCTCTCTGTCTGCTCGTTCCTCCTTTAGAACCCAAACTTCTTCTCTCCATTCGCTTCTTGTAACAACATGTAATCCTTTTCTTCAATTTCTTCAACTCCATTCAAAGCGATAACTTTATCTGCATTTTCAACTGCATTGAATGCAAGATAAGATGCTTCTTCTTTAAAACTCCCTTCTTGTTCATTAGAATCACTACCTCTCACACTACCTCTGCATATTCTTCCTTATTGAATACGCCCTTCCACCATGAAAGTGTTGCGCAAGCTTTTGTGTGTGCAAGAACAAAACTACAGAAAATTTGAACTGAAAAAAACACATCCACGCAAAAACAAAAACATTCGGTATGGAGAAACATCCTTGCAGCAGAAAATTCCATGGAGAAATTTTGGAACTGCTATTATAGCTTCTAGAACACTTTATGCCAACTGCATGAAATATGTTGTCTTTGGAACACTAATACTTTGATTCCTTATTTCCAAATAATGGCTATAATGATATCCCCTATTTCCTAATTGATCTCTTACATCCTTCACAGTTGTAAGGAATATTTTCTGCCATATTTTAAAGAGTTTTTGATCCCTAGTTTTTAATATTTGGGTTGTTGATCCGTCTTGAGTTTGTGGAAACCCATCATACAAGTCACATAATGCGTTCTTTGGGAGTCATACTTATGATGTTTGGGGTGTCTTTCTTCTTGAGCCAAGTAATTTGCAATGTGGAATGCCACCTACTGCTGTGATGTGAAAATTGGAAATGATGGTTTCAAGTTGAAAACCAGAAACGACAATTTGAAGGTGATCCACTAGGTTGAAAACTGGTAACAGTGGTTTAAAGAAGTGTCAAGTGGAAAACCGCTTTTGGATTTGACAAAGGCATCTCGATGTTAACAATCAGAAATTTGGTTCTGTGAAGAAAATCATTACACTAGTGAGTAGAAGCTTTTGTTGTTGGAGCACATAATATATCATCCATTGCAAGAATGTTTTACGGAATTTCAAATCACGAATCTGAAATACAAGAATGAGGATTCGTGAATAGCATATTGGATAATTTATGGGGTATATTACAAAACAAAAATGGACATCTTAGGTTAAGCTCGTTTAGAGAAGTGTCTAGAAAATGATAATAAATCATACATTAATTTCTACTTCAAGATGGGCGTCTTAGGTCAAGCTTGTTAAGATAAGTGTCTACAAAATGATAAAAATAATACATTAATTTGAACCTCAAGATGGCCCTCTTCTAATGTTTTTAAAATTAATTATTTCATAGTGGGATGTATTTATAATTGATTGATTACTCAATTAATTCACTCCCCATTTATTTATTAATTAATATATGTATCAAGCTTTCTTCAAAAGATTGGAATGTCTTGATTTAGAAGACGAGGCATGCAATTAATTGATGCTATGCTTAACCGTAAACTGGTGTCCTGGAGAATCGTGCATTCTGTGAAAAAGCCTTTGCATGTGAATTGCAAATTATAAACCAAGCCCTGCCTTCTATTTAAGTAAAAATTGAGTCAAAGTAAAGTTTGATGGTGTGGAACATGCACTTTATCAAAATCATCTCGAACTTCTTAAAAGAAAGATGAATTGAACCCTAACTAAAAGATAATGTGGAGGTGGGAGTGAAGTTGTGTTCAAAGTTTTTGAAAAATAGCTCCCCACCGCTGCCTCCTGCTCTAAGAGAATAGAATTTCATTCCACCTTCCGCTCAAAAGGTTCAAGTCGAGTTGTAAGTTAATGTTTATGCAAATTCCAAAGGATCAAAATCATCTCCGCCCTTGCTGAAAGTTGAAAATGTATTAACATACCTGCATACAATTTGATGCCCTGAAAAGAATCCACTGCTAATGAATAACCCCTGAATTAGGTGAGGTGTTGGTTGATAATTGGTTGTTGGCATTGATGATTGAATCTTGTCCTGCACTGTTCGAAGTAAATAATGCGTTTGCAAAGGATTGAAAACACAAATAGGAAGGAGGAGACGTCTCTTTCAATGAACATAGTAAAAGGCCATTCTGCTTTCTTGTCAGGAAATTTATGGTCATAAGTAGGACCTCAAGCCTTGAGAAGACCTTACCGGCAAAGTAAATTTGAAAAACTCACGAATGCCATGAGCAGAAGTTGCACCCATGGCCCAACTACGGCTTCAAAAATCATGAAGGAAAGATGCAGATGGAGGCCCGAATCACGTTTCTGCAATTCATGCTTAAAAGAAACCAACAAATGCATGGCAAATTTGCAGACAAAGAGAATATGAATTTGTAGAGAGATATAGTGCAGCATAACTTGGCCAGGGAATAAAACATCTTTATTGTTTACAACTTTACAAGCTAAAAATGTTATTCCATGCCCTGATTGCCCAGCAAAAGAAAAATAGAAAAGGATGAAAGGAAGTTTTATTGTTGCTCCGAGAGTGTTTGACGTCCCAGCTGCAATCACACCACTGCTGCATACATATTCTTTCAGCAGCATTAATTTATATTAAAACTTGTCTAGAAGCTTTAATAGTGTCCACAATCTGAATAAAGCGTTTGGAGGTACTGTCACAATTTATCTTTCCTCAGGCGTTGCAAAGAGCCTGACGTTTATGCTTTTGCAGTAGGATGAGAGATATTATGATGCATGTGCAGTCCCATTCACGTAGTTCATGAAAGCTTCAGCAAGTAAGGCGTTCGATGAGAAAGGAAAGAGGAAGATACGTAGAAAGATTACACAGAAAGATAATAGTTTGAACATTGAAAGAGTAATGACTGATGCCCATCACCATCTCAAATGTGGGAAAATTGAACAAAGTTGAGTGCAGCGTGAAGATTCCTAAAAGAAACAATCCATTGTCACACCACAACAAAGCTCATCTCCAAGACTTGTGAAAAGCTGATGTTTGTGCGATGTGTGCAGGTTTTGCCAGCATTGAAAAAACGTTTGTTTCTCGGGCATCCCAACTTGTGCATTCCTGGTGAAATCAATCTTTCTTGGTCAAGAATGAGGTACCTTTCAAGGCATTGATATATTTCACAATGGAATGCGATTCCATTGTGGAAGAGTCGCAGACTGTCATGGCCATAGAAATCTGTTAAGTCTTTTGTGTGGTACATACTCCACGCTCTTAGATGACGACTACAGAATATTTGCTTCTGGCCTACATTATGCCCATCCAGATTTTGAGTATGATGTTTATGTTGAACACACCATTGGATATTGAGTTAGTTTGTTATTGCTCTCCTGCGAACTATGAAGAGAACCTTATTTCTATTTTACACTAGGAAATGGTACAGTACAACAACATTATAGAGGTCATCCATAGTAGCCTCCAATACAGGGAAAAGAACACCGAGAGGGTTAGTTGTTATGTATGCAACAACTTCCAACAATCATATGAGATTTGTGCTAAAAAGTCACTTCCATCCTTGAATCCATTAAAAATCTATTTTGTAGATCTAATAGAGTACCTGGATATGCTCACCAAATGGATAGGTAATGGGGCTCCAAACAGGTTTTGGATCAGTGGTTTCTTCGTCACTCATGTATTACTTATAACAATGACGCAGAATTCTGCATGGAAACACAAGATTCCAATTGAGAGTTCGATCTTTGAGTTAAATGCATGCCAAAAGATGTTGACAATGCCACCATACCAGAAGATGGCGTCCATATCTATAGAATTTTCCTAGAGGGAGCAAGATAGGATGGGGAGAAAATGAGGTTAGCCGGAAGCCAGCCCAATGTTTATATTATGCAGCACCCATTTGGAAGGATTGAAGCCATTGTGGAACTTGATGAAAGCAGCCGAGAAGAAGAAGAAGCAGTGACCATGGAAGAAGAATTGGACTTTTGAGTGATCTAATTTTGCTTTGCATTTGGGGGACCCATCTCAAGTATGTAAAGGTGCGCTCAAAGTAAATTTAGGTGAGCTGGCTAGGGTTTTGTTCGTAAGCAGCCAGTGAATAAGTGGGAGGTAGCTGTATGGTTAGTTATGTGTTAGTTATAAGGAAGTTGCTCTCGTATAATTACCTCCTCTTGTAATAAATAGAACAAATAGTGTCTTATTGTAATCATCTTTAGATCACCGAGTGCTGAATGGATACTATGGAGCTTCCATGCTAATATTTTGTAATCAGAACCATTTTGAATATGAAGAAGAGAGAAGATGAATGCTATGGGGACTCTCTGCCACGTAGCGCTTGTTGTTTGTGATTTCATTTTGCAGATCCTTTGTTTACTTGTGCAAGTGATCTTTGCATGTTTGCTACATTAGTTGGATAACAACAGTGACCTTTCAGAATGGTGTTATATTTGTTTTTCTTACGTTACATGGTTTATTAATGGAACTTGAGATCATTTTTATTAGTTACAAAGTCTTAATCAGTTCCTTTAGATACTTTTTATTTACTGGATAATGAAGAATTCTTAACCTGGCTGAAGCTGAATGATGTACTTACCTCTAACTTAAGATAGACACTCCTTTACTAATTCGTCAATGCAAATCTTAACATACTGAAGTTCTGATATTACTGATTTAGAATTATGATGCTTTATGTGCTGAAACTAGATGAGGAAGTTGCATGAAATGAAATTAGGAAAGTAAAAGACTGAAACAACACAGAAAAAGGAGAATCGATACAAGAAATTTACCCTACACAAACCCAATACGGGAAAACTCCAGAAGAGAGGTGCTGTGCCTCCTCATATCAACTAGTACCATGGAAGATTGACAAGCCATTTGTTTCAATGGAGCCTCCAATAACATTTTAGTTTTTGGCAGCACTTCTACAATGCTCTACAAGCTTTCCTTGCTAAAAAAGCTTGCTCAAACAACATGCTTCTTTAATGTACTTAGTTGTACGCACATCCTACAACTCTAGAACAAGTACTAAATGATTCAAAGAACTGCACAGAAAATTCAAATGACATTACTGCGAAGACATAGATGAGGAAATGTTTTGGCTTCCATTTGGATCCTTTGGTTTTTTGTTTTTGTACTATAAGGGGCAGATTCAGTATTTGCCAAATCAGACCGTATAGTCCCTGATGTACGAAGGGAAATTTGCATGTGCCAAACATGTTAGTGTATTTGACACTTGTAGGATATGTCACTGTGAACTGTTCTCACTGTGGGTTCAGTATGTCTGGATCATCCTTGGGCCTGTCTGCCTTGTTTTTTGATTTGTGTATTTGACACATGTCGGGTACATCACTGTGAACTGTTCTCACTGTGGGTCCAGTATGTCTGGATCATCCTTGGGCCTGTCTGCCTTGTTTTTGACACTGGTCAACCATTGTACTTTGGGTAGTCCAGTCCCACTTCTTGGAATGAGCGTGAGCATGTGTTAGAGCACTCCTTTGTTCATACAAATTGTGAAGTTGGTTTGATTCTCAGATACCAATACACCCCCTACATGTCTCAGATACGGGCACGATACATATCTGATATGGATACATACCGAGTATGCCTATGGTTTTGTGAAGGGTACATTTTCGGCAGTCCAGATAAGTTTGGAAAAGTTTGCAGATGTATTCAGGCGTATCCCGACTACCAATGTCGTACTCGAGCTGCATTTGGGCAAAACATGGGTTTTTAATTTTATTTTTTATTCTTTTGAACATTAAAAACATAAAATGCCAAAAAACATAAAAAAATACAATGGAAACCCTAAAAAGTAAAAAATATTACATAAATAATAGCAAAAATGCTTACCTCTCATTCCCTCATTGCATACTTACCTCAATAAGCTCTCTTTGCTCATTTAGGTATGAGCCTACATCAACAAAACATTGTTATTTCGTACGCTGGTGATTGAGGAGCTTGAAATGAGGAGGATTTTGGGATTATTCATTGAAGGTAAGGTTTTAACCTTTAAGTTTTCATTTTGTTTTCAATCTTCACACACTTTCTTCATTCTTGTTTTGATGTTTATTGTTTTCATTTTAAAAATTTAAAACGTTTTTGTCATTTATTTAACAAGTTGTCAACTGTATACATGCTATGCCTTGGGTTTGTTTGTTTTCTTCCCTTATGCTGTTGGTTTTTAAACTCTTGCGGGTGCGGTTGAATAGAATATTACTAAATGGCAACAAGTTCTACCTCCTCTGGCCAACCCCGATTCAAAATCGATCTGCATTCACCATTATGGAGGCACACGACAATGCTAAAGTAGCTTCCTGGTGGTAGGTGTTTTCTTTGGCAATGCCATGATTGTGATGGTGAATTTAAAAGCTCATATAGTTGGGTGAAAGCCCACTTGTGTGCAATACAAGGTCAAGGCATTAGAACTTGCAAGGAGAGGGTGCACGTGTGGCAACATAAAAAATTATGGAGTATGTCAAGAAGTTGGAAGCCGCAGTGTAAACTATGCCATGAAAGTGAGTCATCCTTCACAAAGAAAGGATTTTCAACTTGATCGATGAAGCCACCTTTGGTTTTCCCATCTTGTAGTGGTTCTTTGTGGCCTCAATACATTTGTTTGTGGCGACCTCCTCCATGGAAGACGAGGATTCGCTCTTTCATGAAAGAGAACAAAAGGACCATTGGAAAGATCCTTTCAAAATGTGAGCAAAGATATTGCAGATGAGCACATTGTGTGATGTGTGTATGCGAATGGTTTGTCATTCAATGTTGTCAACTCAATATATTGACAAGCTATGGTGAGAGCGATCAATGAGGCCCCGAAAAGATAGAAATAACCAGGTTGTGAGAAGTTGTGCACAACCCTATTAGTAAATGAAAAAAACATGTAGAATCCTCATTGTAGCCAAATAGAGATTTGTGCACCGAAATGAGAGTGTACATCATTTTGATGGATGGAAAGATGCAAGAAATCGGTCTTTGATCAATGTGGTTCTAGTATGCCCTAAAAGGGAAATACTTTTGAAAGCAGTTGATTGCGAGGGGCTTGTAAAGGATGCCCAATCAATCACCAACACCCTCTTCAAATCCATTGAGGTGGTGGGGTCTCAAAATGTTGTCCAACTCATAATGCAGACAATGTTAAAAATTGCGAAGTTGTGATGTTAGTAGAGGTGTGGTATGGGCATATTTTTTTGGGTGCCTTGTGTTGCCCACTCACTCAAGTTAATGCTGAAAAATTTGGGTAGAAAAACTGAGCAGATTAAGCAAGTGTATGTCGAGGGCTAAGAGATCCAAATGTTTGTGAATAACCATCACCACCACAAGGCATCTTTAGATCCTACTTGCATTTGGAGTTGTTGATGGTAAGGGAAGGTATTTTTTTAGTTATGATGTTGTAAGTTTTGTAATATAATACTTGTAGCTTTTCAAGTTTGAAAGTTTTTATCTAGGGTTATGAGAATCAATTTGCATTGCACACAATTATTTTGAAACAAATTGTAAAGGTATAAGAAGCACTTAGTAGGATGGCCACTAGCAACCTATGGACTGTATGGAGGTAGTCAACATTGAGCGGACCTAGAATGTGAAGATGTTGATCTTAGATGATGATTGGTGGGATCGTGTAGAATACTTTCTAAGTTTCACTAAGCCCATTATGAGTATGATCCGCTTTATTGATATGGATCATCCATGTTTGTGGGAGATATATGATGACATGGACTCAATGCTTGAAAAGATAAAGACTGTCATAAATGAAAAAAGCAAGATCTCTGAAGAAATATTTTTCAAACAAGTAAAATCATACCTCATTGAGTAGTGGAACAAAATGACCACCCCTGTTGCATCTCCTTGCCTTTGCATTGACTCCTAGATTCTACAGCACAAAGATCCTTTCTTTGTTAGGAAGGGTGCCACCATATAGGGATACGAAGTCGGCCGAAGGGTATATGTTGCCATTCTCAGCTCCTCCTTGACCCCGAGGTCAATGATATGGTTATGATTGAGCTTGAAATTTCTTAACCTCCACAAGCCATAGCCTTCATGCTTTTTGGGACAAGGTGGTACCTCCATGGTCAAGGATCCATGAACCTTCAACTTCGTGCGCTCAAAGTCTTGTCACATGCAATATTTTTAGTATTTCATTCTCTTTCCTTTTTGTTCTAACTTTTTAAAAGTTTGTCTTGATTTTGACTTGCATTGAATTTTCCTCAATAGGTTACGAGTGCATCTTCGTTTGAGTGCAAATGAAGTATATATAGTTTCATCTGCTCATTGAAGTGCAACAAGTTGGGGCAACAAAGGCCGAGAAGTTGGTGCATAGACATTCCAATTTGTGCCTTCTATCCCACAAGCAACTGAAGTACAAGGAAGGGGCAACAAAGCATTGGGATGTAGACCCAAAGAATGTTGACTTGGATGCTTCCATTTTCCACCTGTCATTACATGACATGGAGACTTCTTTAATGTCACATGACCTACATGGGGGTGCTAGTGGTAGTGGGAGTGCTTCGAGTCCATGTGGTTCTAATGAACCACATCATGATGTTGATGCTCTCAATGAAGAGCAATATGATGAATATTGAATACTAATTTTGATGTAATAATTAAATTTAATATTTATCATGACATTTGTGACTTGTTTGGCATTTGGTTGGCATTTTACGAATTATGAGAATTTTTATGTGGTTATTTAACTTATTTAGTTTTTCTTATGGATAATATGTGTTTAACTCCTATTTAGTAGGCCAAAATTTATATTATTTTTGTACGATTGTATCTACAACCAAAAAATTTGCCATACCTATATATCGTATCCTTCGTATCTATGCTTGTATCAGCTACATAGGACTCTGATTATCTTAATCTAATTGAATAACAACATTCTTCATGGTTCAGTTCAGACAATCACATTCACTAGAACTTACATGAAGTGCTTTTGAAGCCGAAGCATACTTCACCATTGTGCCTTTTAAATTCTTTATAGCTGGCACATCTTCCTTCACCGTTGGGGAAGGGTAGCCTTCAGAGGAACCCTACCTAACCACGAGAGAACAAGAGGAAAGATGGATGCCTATCTTGGGGCTGGCACGTGCCATAAAGGCATCCATGTTGAACTACTACTTTGAATGAACTTTGCTACCTCTATCGCCAAATGGACACTTTGTTTTTTCTGTATCTTTTTGCTCCTTGTATTTTAGCTTGATCCAATTTGGATCGATATAATACTTCATAAATCCATGTTTACAACATGCCTTAGGCACATTATTATAGAATACTCAATTTTTGCAACTTGTGTAATTGTGTGTAGGGTATTATAGAAATGTTTTGTTTTGAAGCGCGTTGTAAAATTACAATGGTAGATGCGTTTAAGGCAACTTTGTTATTATAATTTGAAGAACTCCATAACACGAAATGTGAATAAACATATGCGCCTCTTTTTGAATTCTATTTTCATTTAATAACATGTTTCCACAGCCTTGAAGAACCATCCAACTACATGTGTTCATTAGACATGCTAATAAAGGATTAGACTTTGCAATCAATGTTTTTATAACCATGTTGTCATGCATTGCATGTTAGTTGTCGATGTGACTTCTCCATGTTGGTGGCAGCCACTTGGCCAAAGAAAATGACGAGCAAGAATTTCTGGATTTTACTACTTAAAATTGTTAATGCCCGCCATTTTGAATCTGGCTTCATTTCTTCTCTTTCTTGAAGATGGACCTAGAAGTGGGGTTCAAAACATTGGGCATTAACAATCTTTCGCATTGAATCCAAAAATTCTTTTGACTTTACCTTGTGAATAAACCTTTGTTTTGAAAATCACGATTAATCGTGACACATAAGCAAAACGATAAATCTTATGAAAAATCGCGATTTCTTTTCTAGCGATTAATCGGCGATTTCAGTGATAAAACTCATGAAAAATCGCCAAAAACCACCTTGAAAATTGTGGAAAATTGCCATGCAGGGTATAAAAAATCCAAACTAAAAAGAAAAGGTCATTTCAAATCATTTTTCAGAAATTTTTCCTTAGCGATTTGACCTGCAATTTTTCCACCAAGTTTTGCTAGGGTTTTGACTTTTCAAGCCTACTAGGGTTTTGAATATCGTGTTTTGCATTTAATTTAAGTTTATTTTATGAATTTAAAAGTTTTTAATTTAGCGATAAAGTTGGCCTACCGAGTAATTGCCGATAACAATTTTTTGAACTATGGAACAAACTACATTCAAAATTAAAATATGATGAGATTCACATGGCAAACTAAAATAAAGTTGTGGCATGGTTGCCATTACTGCTAATCTAATATTTCCAGAAAAGAAAATTTATCTGTTTCTTGAAGTTCAACTTGTGATATTTGGGTCATATTGTACACAATAAACTTAATTTCTTCAATGTAACATATTTACATTTATAGACTCAGTAGACTCCTATTAATATGGAGTCCACCCTTATCATACACCAACTACAAATCCTTATTATCTCTCTTACTTACCTAATTACGTGAGTTGTTTTAACAGCTCTAAAAACTCACTCACACTTATCATATAGGACGAGTTGTTACATAGCAACGCATCCATACATACACCAAACAATATGACATCTTTCACAACTATGTTGACTCATACACCTGACATGTTGATACAAATTATTTACTCACACAATAATGTGACTGCTAACTTATAATATCCAACTTCCCTCCCTTTGTATTAACATGGGGAAAAAACTACTCTATGACTAAGCAAAGTGTGCCACTCTAGAGCTTGCACATGGTCTTGAAACTCACATTGACTATGGGAACCACATCAATCATGAACAAGGGCCCATCAACCTATTCACGTGAATACATGTACCCCAAATTGAGGCACATCAAACCGGTTGACAAGTAGTGGGATGACCCTTCTACATCACTTGTCAAGAACATTTCTTGCTACAACACCTGTGGTCGGGATCTCCGCATTATCATAATAGTAGGGAAAATATTGAATACGCACACAGAAACTATCAAACAAGAAAAATTAAAATGTTTGATGACTAAGTCCTCAATGTTTTTGTTTGCAGCCTTTATTCACAATCACTGCCACTCGATCACAAACAACATAACTAGTACACACTTGCCATTGGACGCTAATCTCAACTTTAGTTGATTTGGCAAAGATGCTAGTCCCACTATTTCAACAAGCAGTCCTTGAGTTAATTATTGACTCAAGCTCGCTAATTGACCTCTAGCCTCTGTTGCCTCCGTCCTCTAGTAAAGCGTTGCTCACTCAAGTACGATGAATCTTGAAGCTCAAATTTGTACCCTCTTTTATTGTCACGACTTACCCACCAATTTTTCTCCAGCTGAAATTCAAAAGTGGGGTATGACAGAGCCCCTGATGCTAGGCACATTTTCCTTCATTTGCAGTCTTCAGAAAAATTCATCACAAGAATTGACACGTTTCCAAAATTGGACTTTGGGTTCGTGTGATAATGCATCCATACAAGAATAATTTTGATGACTTGGATGACATACAATGACTATTGATAGTTCTTATGATGACACAAAAGGACTCTTTCCTAACTAACAAGACTTGACTATTAAAACTAATAACAGTAACACTAATTTTGATGTATAGACACATTTCGACCCAAGATTTAGCTAAAAGTGATTACTGAAGAGAGTATTGACTGAGCAAAGTTATTTAATATTTTAAACAATTTCATTGCAAATGGATTATAACCTTTAGACAATTATACCAATTAAATCCTAATTTAGTGTTAATCAAAAGTTTGACACCTAAGAGGACTTGAACATTATATTAACCTAAACATTAGATTTAAAACTTGAAAAAAATCTTTATCAACTTTGGAAAGATTTGTCAAGTGATGGCAGTGACATGGATTCAGTGATGGCTGTCAGCTGTGCTTGTCCATTGGATGGCTCGGATCTGTCATAGAGGTTGAGGACACCAAGGATGCAGGAGCAGATTTGCAGCTGCTGGAAGACTGTTTGTGCATGGCTATGAGCTGGCGAACAGACATTTGCACACAAATAAAACCAGTACACAAATCTGATGTTGAAGGCAAGTGTGTAACTGCATAAACTCCAGGTGGTTGGGTGGTCAAATCTCGAAATGTACACAATACAAGAACTGAAAGAGCTATAATGTGTAAGTGCTTACTTCGGTGAAATAGTATCAACAAAACCATTATAGAGATGCACAAGAGGGGTGTATGGAACCGTTGTGATGAAAAGCCGACAAAAGACATTCAAAAGCACCGTAGGAGATCTATAAGCTATTTAAATAATTGCTACGACACCTTAATCTATGCATCAAATGCCTACAAAGACCACAATCTTAAACATAATATGAGGCTGTTAAGAATAATAGTCGCCCCTCCAACCAATTTAACCTTGAAAGGACAGGACACCGACACACAATGCTTTGATACCAAATGTAAGATTTGGGTCAGATTGTACACAATAAACTTAATTGTATTTAACTTAACATGCTTAAATTTATAGACTCAATAGATTCCTATGAACCAATATAATCTCTCTTACCTACCTAAATACGCGAGTTGTTTTAACAACTCTAACAAGTCACCCACACTTACCATTTAGGACGAGTTGTTACATAACTCATCCATACATACACCAAATAATATGACATCTCTCATAACTATTTTGACCCGCTGTAATGTCCCCTTCTTGGGACATTTTAAAAATGGAAGAACTGCAGACCCTCAACCCATTTTCTCTTCATGGGTTCGAGCAGGGAGCTTGAAGATGGTCCTAAGGCGTCTGTTGTCTACATTGTACTCCTTGGCATGCCTAGTGCTAGAAGTAGGAGTCTCTAGTTAGTTAAAATTGTGCACATAGGTTAGTTACTCTTTATTATTTAATTAGAAAATAATAAAGTGCACATAGTCTTAGCATATTAAATATTTTAATGTAATGGGAGGGAAACTAATGTAAAAGGGGCCACTTGGCTATCCAACTTGTAATTGCAAATTTAAAATGTGTATTTTCCCTCCAAGTGGGTTGATCCCTTTGGGAAGTCTATTTAAGGGATGTGAGGGGGTCATTTCACCTCATATTGGATTTGATCATTTATGTCTCTCCATGCTTGGAAAAATAGGGATGTATGCCCTAGCTCTTCATTGTTTTCTCTCTCTCTCTCATTTGATTTGGAGTTGAAGTAAATCTGATCTTGATAAGGATCCATTAGTGTTGTGTGCATTTGTTGTGTGTGGCGAATTGCACTAGGAGAGCTTCCTTGCCCTAGCGCATTTATTTATGGTGCAAATCTGATTATTGTTGCATGATTTGGGAGCATATTTGTTGGTTTTCAGATCTGCTGTGTTTTGCAATTAATTTCATAATTTTTGGAGATGATTTGATGCCCTAAATGTGTTGGGAGACCTAGTTTTTAGGGAAAAATTTAGGTTTCATGTTTCCTGTGCGAAAATTAATTTTGGAATATTATTCTTCATATTTTTGTGGCCCAAGATCCAAAGTTTCAGCTCATTTGGACTTCTCTAGCAAAATATATGAATTTTTGAAGTTATGCTGCAGACATGGTTTTTTAAAATAATTTCCAGAATTATTTGGCATGTTTTTGGTGATCATAAAGCAAGATCTGCAAATCTGATTTGTTTATCATTTATTTCTGAGCAAGGGAGGTACTTTGTGGTGTGTTTGGAGGCCGGGAAAAGTGCTGGAAATATTTTATTAATTTCTTCTAACCCTAGTGCCCAGATCTGGAATTTTAAATGCTATTTTGGTGGGGTTTAAGTGCTCAGAAAAATCTGATTGTTAGTGCATTGGAAAACTCTAAAATTCTAGTTTATTATGCACTTGGTTTCATGCAAAAAGATGGAGTAGTGATTGAGTTATGAATTTTAGAAGTTTTCAACTGTCTGCAAGCTATTTTAAATTAATAGTTGCTGTTATAAAAATCTGAACTGGAAAAACTTGGGTTTCCAATTGGTTCTCCCATCTAACTGTTGGTATCCAAATTGATTCTCCTGCGAGGGCTGAGCAACATCATGAAACTGGCAGGATGCTTAGAGACAGACGAATCATGATATAAGTCATTTTTAGCCGGGGGGGATTCAACTGACTCTTTGTCACTCAGGCGTTGGAGAAATGGATAGCACCTTATTGAGGGTTTGATCTACCCTCACTACTTTAGGTCATGCCTTCAACTAGGGTGAGAGGACCCGTTATGTAACCCGTGTTGGTGAAGGATATCAAGAGATCCTTCTTTGCACAATCTTAATGAGAACCTTGAGAAAATATGATCAATACAACACAATCTAACTCTCACGAGTTGTCACACTAGAGAGTGGAGATGTTTCCTGGACAAGGTTCGGGTTACTAAAGACAATAATTGAATCCTGATTGTTTCTGCATATTTTGGCAGTGGAAATTGTTAAACCTTTGTGGATACACAAAGTACAAACAGGGTAGTTCATGTAGGATTTATCATTTGAGAAGTTTTTGGTGGGAAGTTTGATTATACCAAATCTTTGAGAACCTTTACAAATATTGGAAAACTCACAGACAAAATGCTTCAAAATAGCCAAAATATTCCTTCAACCAAAAGGTGTGTATCAATGGAGGCCCAGAGATGCATGGTTTCATACACTCTTCAAGAATTCAACACAAAGGCTCATGCTAAAGACTCAATTAAACGTTGAAAGTCCCTGATTCGTCACGCCTAAGATACACTCATAGACTTACAAACAATCTTTGTCAACCTAATGAAAGTAGAGTGATTTTAAATTGTTTATTTCATTACAAGATGAAAGCTCTTCTCACAATGAAATTGCAAATGCAGAATACTACCACAGGGATAAGATCTTGTGTGATTTAGAGGGATTTCAACATAAGATTGCAATAGGAACAAGAAAAACTATTTGAAAACATTCTGAAATGAGACAAACACAATAATGCTCATGATCAACACAAATTCATTTCAAGGTTCATTAGATTCATCAGGGGAGAGTTTCTTTAACAATCTTAGAGCTTGTCAATGGTTGTACACTTGCAACCATCTTGACGTGATTAAATCTAAAACACAGGAAAATAAACAGGTTTCTCAGACGGTCTCTCGGGAAAATGGTTTTTCTCAAACTTTCTCAGAAAAATTAACCCCCTCTCTATACAAGAGTATTCTCATTGCATTTATACAATTTCACTCGCTCACTCATCCCAAATTTTCCCCAAAAGTCTAAATCTTCAAGAGAATATTCCTCTTTACAACATACCATTTAATCATGTTTATTCCCTTGAAAATATCTTACTTTTTGTTGCTAGGTGGATAAATCATGAACTGATCACGTTTCTCAGTTCCTCAACTATGACCGGGATGCCATGTCATAACTTTTGTCATCTTTTTAATCATTCTTTTATTTTGTCATGCAAGAAATCCCCTTTTAATAATTCTCAGGTGGCTCCATATGGCTTGATCTGACAAGCAATCCTTTTCACCTTCGAGAATACACCTTGAGGAATAGATACTGCATTCGTGCCTCTCAGAAATGAGTGTCCTTGCATGGATTATACCACATATCTGTGCTGCGAGTCTGAGTCGGCCAAGTGTAAAGAGGAGCCAGTGGAAGCCTCCACGTGTCTCCTTGGCACAACTGCAAAGGTGAAGTCCAGAGGCAAGTTCCCAAACGAGCACGGGCCCTCCACGTGTTTAGAACCCAAGAGAGTTGCACCGGTCGCTGAAAAGTCCGAGCATGGGAAGGTCTAGCGGAAGCTTCCACGTGTCTGTTCGACGCAACTTCAAAGATGGAGTCTAGAGGCGGGACCTCAAACGAGTGTAGACTCTCCATGTGCCCTGTGCCTAAGAAAGTTGCCTCAACCATTGAAAAGTCTCAATATAAAGAGGAGCCAGTGAAGCCTCCATGTCTCTTCGGCGCACTTTTGATATGGTGCCCAAAAGTGGAGACCCCAAACAAGTGCGGGCTCTCCACGTGTCTCGAGCTCTCCACGTGTCTCGGGCTCGAAAAAGTTGTACCGGCCGTTGAAAAAGTTTAAGAACCAACGGAAGGTGCCATGTGCCTAGGGTCCGAGAAAGTTGCATCGGACACTTGAAAAGTCTAAGTATGGGAAGATCCAGTGGAAACCTCCACGTGTCTCTTCGGTGCTCTTTCAAAAGTAAAATTCAAGGGCAGGTCCCCAAACAGGCGCGGGCCCTCCACGTGTCCGGGCCCAAGAAAATCGCTTCGGCCGTTGAGAAATCTCAGTGTAAAGAGGAGCAGTGGAAACCTCCACGTCTCCTTGGTGCAACTCCAAAGGTAAGACCAGAGGCGGATCCTCAAATGAGCATAGGCCCTCCATGTGTCCTTTTGCGGGTCTTAGGCATTTACCTTATACTTTCAAGCCGGCTCCGACATCCTTGTACTCTTGCCCCTTATACTTTCAAGCCGGTTCGAGGAATACTTTGTTTGTTACAGATTTGTTCCAGAAAGTGATATTTAACAAATTTACACCCAAAAGCTGCCAGGTGTACAAAAGATAAGCTTTTTCAATTATTTCCACCGGTTGTTTTTAACTAGGGCGTCCGGTTGTCGCTTCTGGCAAATTATTTGGAGCATTCCCTCCTGATTTTGAAAACATGACGCACAAAAAAAAGAGGAAGAATGTGCGTAAGCCTATTGATCATCCTTTGCGCTGCAGCTTCCTTCTCTTCATCCTTTTCCTCTGCATCTTGCTCTGCTTCATCTGGCGGTTTTCTACAGTGCCCGAGCAATTCTGATTCAAAACAACAACTTTCGCACTTCTCGGGTTCACAAATTGAGCTCCACAACAATTCCGATTGCACTTCACTAATAAAAACGACAAGAGACCATGAAATTAACAATAAAAGACAAAATGCATTCGAATCTCTTGAGGTCCTGGAGCGTTAATGGCGGCAGAACTAAATGCCTTGTATCATAGCCGTTAACTCTGTCTTTCACAACTTCAAAATTGAGTGTCCACGTGGAAAAGATCTTAGTTGAAGCGGGCCTGGGGGTACTTTTTGTATTTTGTAATACTTTAAGAAAATGTGTATTTTTGGACATTTTGGCCCGCCCCTCCGCTTTTGATATGGGCTCAACACATGGCTTTACCTGGGCGACAATGGGGTCGCGGCTCACTTTATAACTTTACTCCTTTCCACAAAAAAGCCAAAATTCCCAAAGTGCTCCGCGACCCGCCTCCCGCTTTGACTTTTCAATGCTGACTCAAACATGTGACATTATTTGGTCCCCAGTGGAATTGCGGCTCATTTTATAACTTTGCTCCTTTTCACAAAAAGTTCAAAATCTTCAAAATGCTTCGACGATGCGCCTCTCGCCTTTGACTTTTCAAACCGCCACGTGTTCTTTTGCCGGCCTTAGGCATTCCTTTTACACTTTTACACCTTTCATCAAAATGCCTCAAAACTCCAAAAGGGCCCGCCTTCCCGCAATGGCTCGACTTATGACACGTGTACACTTTTCGGGGCCAAAGTAAGAAATTGCTCCACCGCTTCATATCGTTGAATAGCCAATCAGAAATTATCGGAGCCATGGGACCAATTTGGCATTTTTTACAAATGTAACAAAAGTGACAAGTTCACCAAATAGACCTGCCGTGTTGCGTCCAATTAAAGACGACCACGTATCCACGGATGTTGGGACAAGATTTACAAAGGAGACACAATCGTGGAAGACACCCAACAACAAATTTTTTCCCGAGGAGAGAATACTGTAAATAATACCAAGACTCAATGTGATCCATGACCCAAGGAAAAGACTGACAACGACATCTAAATGAAGGAGAAAGTTTTCACGCATCCATACAGGGAGACAAAAATACTTCTAACCAGGCGGGTTGGAAATTTTAAATGACAAAGGGGCGAGATTACAATTGAGCACCAACATAATCCACCACCTTGGCTAATTCCAACCCCATTTTGGGTTGTAATTACGCTGACATTGGGTTATTTGAGGTTGAATTAAAAGGATCTCATCCTTCTTGGTTCGATTTGTGTTGAAGGTTTTGCAAATTTCTATTTGTCCCAAAAGGGGACATCACACCCATACACCTAACATGTTGATACTAATTATTTACTCACACACAATAATGTGAGTATTAACTTATAATATCCAGCACAAATGACCTTTATTTGATAACCCAACTAATTGTTCTCAAAGTGTGTTATAGCACCACTTTTGTTTAGCAAGTGTTCCTGATATTTTTGTTCCATTCTGATATGGTTCAATCAGATCCATTTTTTTCCCTCTCTTTTTGAGTCTTATCTCTTTTTAGTCATCCTCTTTCATGTGCTCCTATTCCTTGCCATGTACTCTGTTAAATTGTTAAGGTTTTGAAGTAGAGACATTGAGTCTTGCTTACTCACATTGTTCTTTAATATAATTTCGATATACATTTCTGTATCTATTTCTATGTTAAAGCCATTGATGGAGAGACATCATTAAACAATCTCTATTGAAATCCAAATTCAATTTTTATTTGAAACACATACATTAATGTGTGCATGGTTAAGGTGTATGACACCTAAAATTCTTAAAAGTTCGCTAGGAACGATTTTTGAGTAACACAATGTTTTTAGAAGCTTTTCATGATTATTGTTCTCGTTACCCATTAGTTTTCAAATTCTTCAGTATGGTTGTACAAATTTTGTTTCATATAACCCATTTTTGAATTTTCAACGAGTTGAAGCTTGAAAATGATTCCCATTGTAGATGCTTATAATGAAAGACAAAAAAATAAGACACTTAAATGGATATTGATATTATGGATACTTGTAAGCAGTGTTCAATGATGTTATCTTTAGTTCATTCAAAACATTATTATATGTACATTTGCATCATTGCTAATGTGCAATTTCCAGTTTGTCCTTTATATATGCTTGTCATTAATCTAGTTTCCCACTTAATGATCAATTTTTTTTTGAGTTATTGTAGGTATTGAGGTGCACTTTGAGAGCTGATCCTGTTTCCTTGGTGATGGAAGACTGCATCAATGCTCTGGAAGAAGGAGTTAGCCCTTCAGTTTTTTTATATTTTTGAAATCATTCTGGGGCCAAGAGTTTCATTCACCATTATCAGAGATAGACTTCAAAGTTGATACTGAATGGGAGAACTTTTCAAGGCTGATAATGGAGTGGACGAGAAATGCAAATTATGCATATTCAGTACAAGAGGCCAAGACAAATTCAGCCTGGGATTTTTGCTGTGCAGTAAAATGCACAAGAAATATATCAAGGATCCTAGCTTAACTGGCCTTTTGCTTTCTTTGTCTCCTCAATATTCAATGTCTTTATCACAATCTGCTCAAACTGATACCAAGGTGTCACCTGAGAATTCCTCTTTCTATGAACAAAGTTTGGTCGAAGTGCTAGGCACCTTACATGCTGTCTATGAGGACTACAAGCTGGATATACTTCACAAACAGTATGTTCCCTGGCCTTCTATAAATGCTTTTGCTTGCAGTCTTCAATAGGTCTTGAGAATATTGTTCAATTGGAAAAGGAAAATGGCATAAGGAAATTTAGGGAAAGACAAACAATGAGTTTAAGGGATGTTTCCTAGGACTTGTATCTGGAAAGTGAAAGGTATTTTAGTGTCCAGACAAACTCCGTGTTTGTTGGTTGAAAATATCTGTTTGATTCTGTAACCTGGTTTTATGCTAAAAATAATAGAAAAGGGCATTTTCTCTGAAATGTTTCTTGTGGATACCGACGCCTGAGACAGACAGGAAAGTTAGCCATATTTTTGGCAAAGAAAAATGCTTTTTCTGAGAAGAGGATCTAATGAAGCACAACATTATATAATGTTTTCTTTTTCATTTTACTTCGGAAAGCATTTCGTCGCACCTATAAGATTCAGGATTTTGTTCCAGAAATGTTTACTGTGGGTTACAATGTTTTCTGTAGTGTCTGCTTCCTTAACTTCTTTTCCACTGTATTGTTTTCTTTGTACTTTAAAGGAGAGGACTTTATTTCTGAAGTTGTTTATTTTCTAAATTGTTTTGCATGGCCCATTATGGTCTCGTGGTACATGTCCTATTGGGGATGATATCTTTCGATTTCTCTGCCTCACAACAAGTAAATGAAAATCTGTATGGAATCTGGACATTGTTCTTCTTGTTCTTAGTGTTTGTCTTTGGAAAATTCCTCACATTTTTCTGTTTTGTCGTTAATGTAACTAATCACTGTTCTTGAGCCCTACGCTTGGGAGCTCCTTTCATTGTAACACATCTTTTTCTTAAATGTATTTTACCCCTTTCAAAAAAAAGAAAAAATGAATATGTTCTTGTGGATGAGATAGGACTGTCATTCAAAAGTTTTTCCATCGCCTATATGGTGTTCACCGTTTCAATTATTAAATGGAGAGACATTTTTGGTTTTTATGCCTTACATGTTCCAACTTGATGATGTTCCAGTTTTTTCACTCATAGTGGCCGTCTTTTCAGGGATTTGTACCTTCTTGCTTCTCTCTTGAGCAGTATAGCAGCATGCCTAGGCGAGGAAAACTATGTCGATTATTATGTTCGTGATTTTCCAGGGATTTTACCACATTTTCCTGTCTTCAGAAGAGCATCTGATCTCAAGAATCCACCTAATTTGATACAGTGGCTACAGAATTGTTTGAAATATGGATGCAGATCCCAAGATAGGGAAGGACTTCCTCCATTGCTTTACAAAGAAGGAATTATGTCAGTAGATTGGTCCCGAAAAGTTGTAGCATTTTATTGCCTTTTGCTCGGTAGCGAAAGGATTGGTAAACATCTT
The DNA here is from genome assembly GCA_018340775.1 of Taxus wallichiana var. yunnanensis. Classification (NCBI taxonomy): domain Eukaryota; kingdom Viridiplantae; phylum Streptophyta; class Pinopsida; order Cupressales; family Taxaceae; genus Taxus; species Taxus wallichiana. The sequence goes on along the minus strand of CM031237.1, from coordinate 833,692,289 downwards.
GTTTCAGGTGTTTCTTTTAATGTTGCGAGTGGTACTGCTAAGTCTCCAGAACAGTGGACTGTCTTATCAATGGTTTCTGAAGGGTTTGGGTTGCCACAATTAGATCGGCTACCTTATGGAGTCTCTCTTCCGTTGAGGCATGTAAGTTTCTTTTTCTTCTACATGCAAGCAACTGTTTGTCTTGGCCTTGTCCTCCTTGATGCATTTCAAAGCAAGCACTAATCTTATGGTTACAATTATATCCACCATGCATACATCTATTAGTGTATTTTTGTATAAGAAACTTTCAAGACATTTTACTTTATTTCTGTAAACATACAAATGTAATCTTAGATTTTGGATTTCAATACTATATTTCTAACGTATTGTTCTTTTTTCTTTCATGTAAGTTAGTTTGGAGATTTATTCACACTCGGAGGTGCTTGTATGATATAGACTCTTGCTAGAAACAAAAGTAATAGTTTTAGATGAGTAGTACTTGGATGCTATGTATATCTGTAAAGCGTTTTAACATCCTTCCCTTGCGTTTACAATATTATGTAGGGATGATACAAACTCTAAATATTAGTAGTACCATTGACAAGACAGTCCACTGTTCTGAAGAGTTAGCAGTACCACTGGAAACAATAAAAGATATATCTCAAACAAGATGTTTACCAATCCTTCTGCTGCCTAGCAAAAGGCACTAAAATTCTACAACTTTTCAGGATCAATCTACCAACATAATTCCTTCTTTGTAAAACAATAAAGGAATTCCTTCCCTATCTTTGGAACTGCAACCGTATTGGAAACAATTCTGCAGACACTGTAACAAATTAGGTTGATTCTTGAGATCATATATCGTTCTGAGGATAGGAAAATGAAGTTAAATCCCCAAAAATCACAAACACAATATTGGAGATAGTTTGTGTTGTGAGAGCATAGTTACTAGGAGATGGGGATTTAGTACACCATTTTTCAGAAAAACAGGAAGTGGGTACTTGGAGATGGCCAACAAAATAATAATAATATATATTTTTGTATATATTCAAATATATATTTAAATTTTAGGGAAATCAATATCATATAGCCTAATAAATACATTAATAAATTTTTAATGTCAAGATATTAGATGTCAACAAAAGACGAGTACATTACAATGATATTTATCTTTGGTATCTCATCATATCTAGTGTCAAGAGTACAAAATATATAAAGAAAAAAACATCCAAACACATGTCTCTGAGATGAGTACCAACCTTTAAGACAAGTACCAGTCTCTGAGATGCATTTCTAGTGGTAAGAGACGAGTCTCCGTGCAACACGATCAAGAGTTATCTTATCACAACATTGATCATGCACAAGATCACATAGATGAGCCCTAGAAGTAACAATTTGTGTGAAGTGCGAGGTGTTACAATTCGGAACAATTTAACATGAGGTGTTCTTAGAGAAAAATTGGGTTTGGTAATTGTTTTTCTATTGCTGTTGGTGGGGCATAAGGAAAATATGCTAAGATGTGTAAATAACATTCAAACATCCACAATAACATACCTATAATAGATAAACACAAGGCACAAATAATGCAAGACAACTTAAGAGAATTCAAGCTTCCGCAATCCATAATGTTTAAACACCAAATTATTTTGTATAAATTAAAATTGTGATAATTTCTTTGGAACTCAATGTTTGGGACCACAAATTGTGGTTTGTCATATGGATGAATGATAAGCACTTGTAGAAAAAGCAAAAGTTTGGTCAAGGAGGAACAAATTTTGAAATGGAAATTGGTGGAGGCTATCAAAATTCATAAGCATCAGAATAATCTTAATAGGGATGATAGGCCCAAGCTAAGTGATTCTTGAAACCCGTCATTCATATGCTCAAAGTGCATATTAGAAATAGCTAATGAAATTTTGTAAATAACTTATGTTATATTGAAATTTATTTGATAATGCCAACCAAACATGAGTTATTTATTTTTGGCCATCTATCTGTACTTTTTAAGGTTATCTTATGATGAGGTCATGTTTTCAATCTTATCATTCATCCTTATGATGGACCTAAAACTGTGCTCCAAAATGTCAATTTCCAAAAACATTATTGCAGTTTATCCGGATATTTTTTGTTTAAACAAGACAACTTCTCCACAACCGCAATCAGGAAAGCTGTTATATTAATTTCAGTGATCTGCAATTAATTTTCCGCAATTTGTAAAAACATTGTGAAGTTGCAATGACATAATGGGATGAGAATACAATGTACAATGCAAAATGAGCTCTTGCTCCTTTTATAGGTTTATATCCTACCAACCTGCCTTAAATGTTTGCTGCACATTAATGTGGTTTGTCACCTATCTTACATTTCCAATGTGATATTCATTGCTGGCACACTCTTTACATGTGCCACTTCAATATATAATAATTATATTTTACACATGCCAATAGAAACAAAATATAATGCCCTCCTCTACATTTATGGTTCATCTCAACCCATCCCGCATGTGGCCTGTGCTGGTTTATAAAAATTTAGACTGCCCTGAAACGTTCAGTACCGCCTCGTACCAGGTCTGAAACATACCTGGTACAGAAACCGGTATTGGTATTCTCTGGGTACTTAGTGGGTATGTACCCACAGTCCCTGGGTACCTACTGAGTACAGAAAACCTAGACTGTTGTGGTGCAGTACAGGGGACGCTACGCTGAAACGACATATTTTTAAAAACTTTGGGTACGGTACTCTGTGGGTACGTATATGTGTATATATATAAAAATTTAAAGAAGCATTTGCATACTTATTGAAATTTAATACTCATACAATCATTCATGGAATATAAAAACAAATTTCAAATACTTTGAGAATTGAGACTTGTATGGATTCATAAAGTTCAAAACATAATAGTTAATAACTTAATACATTCAAGTTTTCAACTTGCTTCACTTTCCGTTTCCTAGGGCTAAAAGCCTAGAACATATCATCTAGATGATCCTCAAAATCATCTTCATGGATGGCACTTGCAGCTCCACTGTCGAACCCTTGTGAAGGGCTCCCTGGAAATTCGTCATCAATGCCAAGTAGTGAAACATTAGACAAACAAGCAGCAAAAGCTTCAAAGTCTGTGGTTTCAGGTTGAATGTCCCAAAGCTTGTTAGGACCTCTAGTATACTCTTTTGTCTTATGTGTTAAGAGGCGCAAGTTGGAATGTACGTATACTAGATCCTCAACCTTCTTGGATGCCAACATGGTGCATTTGGCTGAGTGGATGAAGCCATAAGTACTCTAGTTTCACTTTGCTGAAGAATTATTAGCCACTTGTCACAAAAAAGTATTATTAATATACAAAAATGAGTGTTATCATCTTAAATTTTAATTTTTAATTGGTAATCAAAATATCAAATAACAAACTTCATACCTGTGAGAGCAATTTAATGGCAATAGGTCGTAGGTACTTGGCATCATGGCCATGTACATACCACCACTTGATTGGAGTCATGGTGGACTTGTCACAAAGAGCCTCTACCTCTCCCATGCTACCTTCTGAAGATACAAACATCCCCATCTCATTGCGAATTGCACTAGATATAGTTGGATCAGGAAACAACCTCTGAATGTTGCCCTCGTCCCATTTGCAACCTCTTGGTCATCATATGGTGGCTACATACTAGGTAACCCAACTATTTCATTGCAATATTTGGGATTTAAGGCATAAGCAAGGAGATGCAATGGGGTGGTCATTTTGTTCCACCTTTTATGACCACACTTTTAACTTCATTATAGAACTTTTCCTCGGGGTCTTGCTCTTGGGGCTTGTATGATTTCTTTTATTTTCTCAAGCATGGAGTCAATGCCATCATAAAAGTCTCAATGCAAACACTATCTTTGTCTACAAATCTAATCATATAAAGAACATGATATGTGAAACTCAACAAATACTCAACTTTCGCCACCAATCATCATCAAGGATCAATGCCTATCTTTGGACTCTTTCTATATTTGCTTGCCTCAGACGGTCCAAACATTGTCAATCACTATGCTACTCAAAACATGTTTCACCTTCACAAATTGTCTCAAGACGAGCGTGTGAGAGGCAAACTTAGTCTCAACAACCTATTAGAAAGGAATGAAAATAATTCAATAACAATACAAATTGAAATTGATTTAAAATTAAATATTAAAATGAAAAATTAAAAAACATAAAACTTATGACTCTGAGTTCTCTTATCTTTAATGAGTCCAACTTCGAGAATCTTTTGAAAATGGCTTGAGACATGTGATGGTTGGTGACAAACATTTGAATCTCGTTTGCCTCCATGTAGATTTTCTCAATCCATGCGATTTTCCCAATCTTCTGCAACATCAAATTCAAGGAGTGTATTGCACATGGTGTCCAAAATATGTTGATACCTGTCCTCTATTGTCAATCCCGTTGCCTTGCGATTTTTGCATTGTCCATGATGACTTGGACAACATTTTGAGGACCCACTGACTCAATAGCCTCAACTAGAATGTTTGCAAGGAATTGGGCATTTTTATTTCCCCATCAGAATCAACAACCTTTAGAAACATTGCCCCTTTAGGGCTTACTACAATAATGTTGATAAGAGGTCTATTTGGGGATTATTTCCATCCATTTGATATAATAGACACTCCTGAATCCTTTCCAGGAATCTCTAATTAGCTGTAAATATGTTTGTATGTGTTCCACTTCTTTTGCCAAAAGAGATGTGGGGACCTTATTTTAGTTAGGACTTGTATACCCTTGTGGTGCGTCATTAATGACTTTCACCATTTGCTGCCAATTAGGTGACCTTAACACATTAAATGGCATCCCACTTGCATAAACACACCCAACCATCAATTCATGTGCAATTTCTCTCTTCTGCATGTTGAATGCTTTTTCTAGAGGCCCTTTTGTTCTCTTTCTTGATGTGGTATCTTCATCCAAAAGAGTTTCAACTAGAACAGTTTCAATATGACTATCAATGAAAGGATGGAATGATGGTGGTTTTCCCATAGCCCTCTATTGCAAAGAAATAGTTTTAGAGCAAGTTCTTGCAATTTCAAAGTTAGCCTCCTCTTGCTCTCTTAAGTACATAGCTATTTTATTCTTTTCCACCTTCTTACATGGTCTAATGCCCTGTCCCCATTACCGTAGTTAAATGAGCTTTCAAACGGGTATACGAGGACTTAAATGTGGTGCCACAATGGGGGCACGTCCAAACACGAACACCACCTTTGCCAACAATGAATTCTAGCACTTCCACATGCCTCCATAAAGGAGAATGAAGATCTATTTTCACTATCAAGCCACCCAAAACACTTCCTTGTGTTCCTCCCTCATTGCTTGCTTCCCCATGCCCCCTTGAAGTTGAACTGGATGCCATGACTACAATTGTTTAATTTGTTTTAACCTACAATGAGAGATATTTTTTAAAACATTGCTAAATAATTTAATAAACAATTAAAAACAACAAATACAAATTATACAATTAATTTGTTAACCCTACACATCATTCTTTGATTCGATCACCAAGTTCACCATAAATGGTGCGAGGTGAGAGCATACACAGAGGGTAGATGTTTAAGTTTTTAATGAATTCAATTTAAAACTTTAAAATAAAATAAAAACAAACAGATAACTAACAAACAAAAGTTAAACAGTTAAACCCTACACGTCAATCTCTAATTCTGATCACCAAGTTCGCCATAAATGGTGCGAGGTGAGAGCATACACATAGGGTAGATGTCTAAGTTTTTAATGAATTCAATTTAAAATTTTAAAATAAAAAACGAATAGATAACTAACAAAAGTTAAACAATTAAACCCTACACGTCAATCTTGATTCTGATCACCAAGTTCGCCATAAATGGTGCGAGGTGAGAGCATACACAAAGGGTAGACATTTAACAAAATAGAACTTAAATATTAAACTTTAAATATGAAAAAATTAATTAATATTTAAGAAAAAGGTAAAATAAATAAAACATAAATAGATCATGATCAATGATCATGAATAATGTGCATGCATGATCATTGATCGCATTCTAGTTTGATTATTGCATCAAAAAAATTGATTAAAAAAAAGAACAATGGATGTATGAAAAATACCTGAAATTGATCCTCGTTGTTTGTTGGCTTGTAGTTGATCCTTCTTCTCTCTTCTTCAAGCTCTCTCTTTCTCTCCTTAAAGCTCAGAATTAGCAAGATGCGAAAATATGAGTGTGTGAATTAACAAGAGGGTTTGTGTGCTACATTGCAGGATACGCTCGACCCCCATGAATCTGTCTCGATATGTATCTGGTATGGATACGTACGAATACACCACGGATACGTGTGGGTACCTCTTGGATACGTCACGGATACGTCATCACGTATCCGTGACGTATCTCGGGAGGTACCCACACGTATCTGTGGCGTATCCCTTCCTAAATACGTCTTTTAAAGGTTTTAATTCTTTTTTTTTTTTTGACTTTTCTAATCACTAAAACCGAACCCTAAAAATAAAATGAATAAAATAAACCACCCTAATCACCACAAAAAGCTATAAAAAGCAAGGAGTGGAGAGTGGAGTTAATGAGAGTGGAGCTAGCGCAAGTGGCACACAAGAACTTGATTTTGAGGAAAATCTAGATGATATATTCTAGATTTGTTTGTATTCCTATATCATATGTATGGCAGCCACATGAACAATGAAATGTAAAATCTTAAGTATATTGTATGTTTTGAAAATTTGAACATGGATCCTAGTATATTTTTCAAATTTCAAGTTTTGTTCGTATTCATGTTCACATGATATTCGTATATCATATGTATGGCAGCCACATGATCAATAAAAATGCAAAGTCTTAAGTATATTGAATGTTTTGATTCTTTGAACATTGATTCAAGTTTTGTATTACTATTTCAGTTTTTTATGGACTAAAAATGAGTAAAATGAGTAGATGTACATAAATATATATTATATATTTTAATTTTTTAATATATATGTACAGATGTATCCAAAAAGTATCGTACCCAAGGGTTTTTTAAAATTGACGTATCCGCGTATCATACCCGTACCCGTACCGATAGTTGCACCCATATTCTAGCAACGTAGTCTGTGTATAAATAGCTTTTTAGGGGTGTCTTTTAGGGCGAAATTAGGGTTAGGTTATGCATTTCTTAAGTTAGGGGCTTTTATTTTTTAATTTTTTAATGATTTTAAGTTAAAAATGGCGTACTTTGCAGTGGGTATGTACTTGCAAGCCCGAGTACAGATTTCCGTACAAGGGATGTACTCGGGGCATGCAGGTACATACCTGCAGCGTACTCGTACCAGGTACATATCAGGCCTGATAAGGGGAGTACCAGGCGTTTCTGGGCAGTCAAGTGGAAAACCGTACCCAGGACGTACTCACAACATACCCACACAATTTTTTTTTGAAGTGCAAAATAATAATTAAAACTTGAATCCTTTGATTGGAATTGAACCTTGGAAAGTTTGTGTGAGATTCAATATTGCCAATAGGCTCCCAAGGGTCAAGAGAGATGAAAAAGATTTCATTTGATTGACTTACTATTTGGGGGCTTTCTTGTTGCTTGTCAAGGGTCCTTTATTCTTCAGTCGATTTGGAAGGCATGGGAACAAGTGAAGCACTTGGTGGTTGGGCAGCCTATCTTCTCTTCCTCTAACACTAGGTGCCAAGCCTACAAATCGTTTTGGTGGAATTTGAAATATAATGATAAGATCCTTTCCTTGACAAGAGGTTGCTCTGCCCTCCTTTGGTTTGAGAAAGGAATTAAAATATTTCATGATTTGTACAGATAGTGGATGGAATGGACAGACCTTAAAGCTTTCCATAAGCTTCGTCAATCTCAGTTCAGAATGTCTACAATGCTCAGAAATGCTTTCATAGCTCCCTCTACTGGACTAATTATGGAGGATAAGAATGGATTTTGGGATGCTATGAGGTGGCTCAAAGGACCCCCTCTCCAAGAGGCTACCTCCAAACAACTCTATGAAAAGATTGCCTTCTCTTTCCCTGAGCCTTAACAATAAGTGGAATGTATGTGAGCCCATTAGTAGATGGACTCATAGATTTAATGTTTTCTGGTCTTCTTGTATTGAGTGAAAGAAATCTTGCTTTAGATGACTTCTAATTCATAATAAGCTTGATGTTGGCTTCTAATATTTTATAGGTTGCTGAGACTATAAGCTTGTTGTTTTCTGTAATTTTTTTATATGTATTTATATTTTTAATTTTTGAAAATATATTGTACGAACATACTGCAGCATATCGTACCGGGGTTTTAAATTTTTTCCATTTGTACCAAACCCAAACCCATACCCATATCCTGGCAGTCTAAATAAAAATTAAATGCATTTATTCAACTGGCTACTGCAGAGGTTGGAGGTCTGCAAAATGTGGTGGAATATTTACCAGCAATTGGGCCACAGCCTAGAATATTGTGTGGTTAAGGTGCAGTCAGAGAAATTGCTGCTTCCAATCTGTCAGAGTATTGCAGATATTGTGCAAGATAGCGCACACCTTGGGAATATTCTGTGGAACATTCATGAGTTGCATTAGCTGTGTATGGAAGGGAAAATCTTCAGTGATCTCTGGGTGAAGCTCAAAGAAGCTCAGCAGGGTTGCAACCTCCATGAAACTGGCAGAGACATCAGCTATGGCATGATCAAACATGAAGCTGTTAGTTAACAAAGGTTTAACATGAACTTTTACTGCACTAAGTTCAGCTGGATGGCCTCTATTGGCGAGTATGAGCTGCATTTGCGTATTCTGCTACCCCAATTTTCTTTAGCAGATTGATATCCTTGGAGCTGTTAGTGTGGGCGAGCAAACAATTATTTGGTGCAGAGATTAAGTTCTCTTCTTGCACCAAGAGGGACTTGCAATAAGAGTTTGACAGTTAGATATGTGCAAGAGCGATAGGCAGGGTAGGTGTGGTTGGCACAGTTGCTATCTGCACCATCTACAAGTCTTTTGCCGCAAGTTGGTCAAGACTGACTTCATGTTTCAGCTTGGATTGTGCCGTCTCTGTGAGGAGATCCTGTAACTGATCAGATTGCATTGTGCCTGCTACTGGTAGCTGCAGAAAAGTGTGTTAGAAACATGCAATGCCATTATCTGCAGGTCCCAAAGTAGTCATATTTGTTTGAAGCGAGTATGACCAAACAGTGCCTGCTTAGTTCACAATGAAAGGGGTTTCTAGTTCAAGTAGGCTCCATACTTAAAAGAACAGGAAAGCGTCAAATGTCAAAATATTGAACAAAAGATAGAAAAGCCGATGCTCAAACTTAGTAACCCTGATTAAAATTCAAGGGACCGCATATGCTTATGAAGAAGCAAAACCTATGAACCAAAAGGTAAATGGCATCAAGGGATAATTCTGAAGGTTATTCATTCAGTGCCTATTTCAATCGACTGGGACCAATCAGCATGCAGTCACAACCTATCAGGACTGAGAATCTTAGGACTATGAAAAGCTGCAATTAAACACTGATATCCAGAACTTAAAACCGTCTTTGTACAACTATCTTTGAACAAACATATCAAATTAAGATTCAGCAATAAAAGTAATATATTACACTTTTCACATCTCTGCTCTGATGCTCACGTAAGGAAAATAATAAACAATGCAAATTTCCAAGCACACCACATCATAATGGAAACTGAGATCTTGTAGCTCTGATCTTTAAACATTATCATTGTGTTTCTGAATCTTTGTTGATCAGGTTTCTAGTGGATATTAGTGGGCATGGATGTAGAGTGTATGCTTCAAACCCCCTCCTCAGACTTTGAACTAACTCATAGATTCGCTGGAAGATAGGCAACATTATCCCCTTCCCTCTTTATACACAGGATGTTTATCAACGTTACCTCTTCAAGGCAATTATCAATGTCCTGTATGATTCTATCTAGCTACCAATTAGGAAATCTTCGTCTTTTGATTGCTTCAGCAATTATCATCGAATCGCCTTCAATATCCACTTGTTTGAATTAGTTATCAATAGCTTATTTGATAGTGCGAAAAGGGCCTCTGCCTCTGCTGGATTGTTTGAGCAGGAACCCTAGTTTTTGTAGAAGAGCGTGAGCATATTGCATTTCATCTTGAAAGGCTCCACTTCCATCAGCTGGATGCGAACCTTTGCTGCTCCATCAAAATTGAGTTCAAATCTACATGCTTTTGGGGTTTGCCTTTTAATCAAGGTGGCAAAAGCATTATCAGATCTAGACTGTGTTGGGGATTTCTTATGTCCTTTTGGTGCTTTCTGCAACATTTTTAAATTTTTATTTATATATTTATTCCGTGGAGAGATGTAATCTACAATAGCATCCGGGGGTGGCGGAGGTGTGTGTACTTTTGCTAGTGTGTTCATAAATTGACAGACCTTAAACTTGGCGTTCATTTGACTGTCATAGGGTAGTTTTCTTCTTGATTGGAGAAGTTGATTTTAAAATTATGATACCTTGGGCATGCATTGGAGTTTGGAGCCTGTGTTTTTGCCTAGAAAAGATTTGTTCGAGCCTTACGCAGTGGGGCAGCTAGATTAAGGCCATCTGACACAAGTCAGCGGGCAATTTGCGGAGAAGCTGATGGACTTGCTAATCAGTGAGGAACCCTCAAAATGGTGATACCATATGATAAATCTAAGATAGATATCAGCATATCAGCATTGTTACATATCAGCATTTTTCAGATAGATATATTTAAGATATATGAGCTAGTTTCACTTTTTAGCTGATATAACCGGGAAATCCATTCTCAACATACCTTATATGGCAATATTTGCAATCTAAAGCTTAAGCCACATTGGAACTCGGATATGGTAAAATACAGTATGCCATCAATTTCCTGGGCATGTTATTATCCTGTTCATATCATATATGCTTGGTTGTTGGCGGGAGGCAGGGGGGTTGATGGCTGTCGTATTTGTATCATATCTTAGCTTGAGAATTCTTTTCTTAAAACATTCCAGGATTGATTTTTTCCTGATCCGTAGTATCAAAATTCTGCATCATGGAAAATGGGACATAATGCTTTTATCATTGAGCTGCTTTTCATGGATTTATGGTTTGTGAACTTAGGATTTAACTCATTAATTATAGAGAATTTTTGGCCCTGTTTCATGTTGATGACTGACCTACGGCATTAAGAAGAATTGCCTATCGAAGAGATATTCTAGATTGCTATTAGACTAATTCAGGGGACTGTCTAGATTGATATTAGACTAATTCAGGAGATTGAACTTGTATTTTATGCAATATTTATGTAAGTTTTGCATTGTGCTTACTCTTTAATAAGTTTATCTGTTGCTAGAATGGTTAGTATGCAACAAGCATGGTTGTAGGTAGATATTATTTCTATTACTTCAATTTCTTACTATTTCTGGGACATTGTGTTATTATTTGTAACCTAATAAAGTTAGGTCCTTAGCCTGCACATTGTGTAGGAAAATCTGTTTGATTACATTAACCATTTGGTTTCTCCTCTATTACATTGAAATTTGTTTTCTAGGAGTATGGCTTACTAGGCGGATGTAACGTCGAACATTTTCTTTAGACTGGTTGTACATCTGGGACATTGGCTTATGAATTCAGTGACAGAGTTGCTTATTAGTACTTTTGGAGAAGACTTATTTGTTTAAAATACTTTTCTCCACATGGGCTTATGAATTCAGTGACAGAGTTGCTTGTTAGTACTTTTGTAGAAGACTTATTTGTTTTTTTAATTTTTAATTTTATTTTTAAAAGGAAGAAAATATTATATTAAGATCAAAGGATGCAAATACATAGTCGTCCATGCCATGCTTGAAAGCTAATAGCGCAAGTCATGGCATTAGAAAAAGGATACAACTTATCTTTCATTTAGACAAATCCTTATTCAAAATCATCGACATTTCCTGTTGAAGTGTGGTTGGCCACCCATAGGAAGGCCAACCATAGCAATTAATATTGTGATTGTCCAGTGCCCAATTGGCTAAGGCATCAGCTGTTTTGTTGCTTTCTCTTGGAACATATCTGAACTGGATCATCTGGAATTTGACCTGCAGAACAATTGGGACATCTACCTAACAACTTAGCTGAGATCAAGTCTATTTGCAAAGGGATGCAGGAGGCGATTAAAATTGGATGGAAAAAAATCCAAATTGAGTCAGATTCCCGGATAATTATTAGTCTCTTACCTGTCCCCACGAGAAGACTTATTTGTGTTAAATACTTTTCTCCACATACATATTTTCTTACCGTGTTCATATTTCTATTGTATATTCAGCTAGTAAAAAAACATTAAATCTAATATAAGCTGGTTTATGGATATTCTTATTGTAACTCCAGAGTTTTCTTTCCTTTAGGCACTTGACAGATGTCGAGAATCTGTGCCAGTTGATTGGCCTGGGCCTGCTTATGTGCTTGTTGGGCGTGAAGATTTGGCTTTAGCTGCCATCAGCCGTTCAACTGCAGTGAGATCACCACATAAAGTTCAAAGCGTGTCAAACCATCTTAATCTTATACGCATGTCTGCACCGTACACATTGCACTTGCACCCGCTGATTGTGCCTTCATCTACCACTGATCTTCAAGAGGTTGTTGTCTCTGGGATGGAGAAAGTAGATTCTGCAGCAGCATCAGTTATTGATGGTATGGAGCATATGTTCAACCCAACAACACAGCTGCGATTTGGCCGTGACCTACGACTTAGTGAGGTATCTGTTTTTCCCTGAAGATTGAACTTATATCTAAATGCATTGAAGAGTGCAGGTATATAATTTATACGGTCTCAGAGATGGGTAGAAAAGCATTTCGACTTCAACTATTTTAGCTAACATTGTTCAAGAGTTGATGAACCTGTATTTGTACTTGCAAAGCTATTTCAATTTTCTTCTATTTGTTAAATTCTTGTATAGAGTTGAGAATTTCTCCTACAGTTTGAGGGCTATTGCTTTTTCTGATTTATAACAATGCAATTTGTTTTGCTGTTTCTGCATCTGCTTTCATAATTCCATAAGACCGCCTTACCTTACACAATCTGCAAAATTTGTTTTTCTACACATATATTGGTAGGGCACCATATATGCATATTAGTGATTTCTTGTACATAATCAGTAATTTCTCCTGCAGCCTGAGGGCATCTGATTTCTGAAAATTGGAGCTTGCCCTATGCTTCTCCAATTGCGGCATCATTTTCTCAAATCTTTTGAAGTGGTGGTGTTACAGGTTTTGCTTCTCATAGTTGGAATCCACAACAAACACTGATAATATTTATATACATTTATCAGCCCTGATTCAAGTTTGATTATTCCTTCGTGAGTTCTTAAGATTAAAGTGTGGAATGATAAGGATTACCGTATGCCATACTACCAAAGAAGTTACAAATAGAATCCAATAAGATGCTATAGCTAGAATTGCCTTAGTAGAATCATTTTTTCTTTCGCCCCTCTGTATATATTTGTTTAGCAGCCCAAAAACTGTTATAAAGGAAGATAATGTTTTCTTGCCAATTGTGTATATGTACTACACTCTTAGCATTACCATAAAAGTACTTTTTGGCATCTAGCCTTCAAGATGTTTTCATATTATATATCTAGATCCATGAAATGTCAATCATCAGATTCATACAGTAATTTCATAGGGCTCCAAATTAGTTAATGGCTTATACCCAAAATGAAGATACCATTCATTGGTTAAGCATTTATAAATTACCTAGGTAAGGTTTCAATACTTCTTTGTATGCAATTTTCTCCTTACAAGTATTGTCATTCATCATAATTAACATCCTTTACTAATCATAGAAAACACATGGCAGCTTGTTGCGACAAATAGTTGGAGGATAATGAAGTGGGAGCTACTTCTTGTGGCTAAAGTAAACTCAAATTATGGTTTTGATGCATATAATTGCTTTTTACACTTGTTAAAATGAGAATGCTTGATCTTGCTAAGCTGGATGCTGGAAGTTTAATTTGATGGAATGAAAATCAAGCTGACATGTGATTGTGTTTGCACATAACTAGTAATCCAACAAAAAAGAAAATTGGTTTTACTAGTAATTTATAAGATGCATGGGAAGGATAGCTTTGATCTTGAGTTGTCACCTTGTAGTTCTTTATATGTAAATTGTTGTTTTTCTTAGAGTGGTTTCGCAGAGGACATCCTCGAAGGAGATGTTCAATGTTTTGTTGGGAGGTACTCTATAATGAATCTATTTATGATCTAATTAACTATCCTAAGCACGGTATCAAAAACCATGGTAAACCAACAGGTTTATCGTGGGTACCCATATGTTGAGGTCGAAACGAAAAAACCATCATACTTATCGTCAGTAGTGCAGTCGACCCCCAAAACCACATTTTTGGTGAGTAAATACAATTAGTTTCTCACCAATTGCGGTTTTTGGGGGCGATCTGGATAGCTCGATGTTATTAAGATTTAAGACCAACAAAATTAAAAATCCATCATTTTTCCTGCTCGTGATTTATCATTTATTCATTTCAAACTTTCAACTTTTTGCTTTGCTTGTGACTTACTTCTCCACTACTCGTAATTTAGGGATTTCTATTTTGGATTTGAGTGCTCACGATTTAGGGCTTTTTAGTTTGGATTTGAGTGCTCACGATTTAGGGATTTTTAGTCTCGAGTTCGATTGCTCCCAATTTAGGGCTTAAGCCTTTTGAGTCTTGACTACTTTAGCTCGCGATATAGGTAATGAGACCTATAACCACGCCTCAAGGCTTGTGGGTATCAAAAAGTTGTATTCAAGTGCTTTAATGAATTTTGATAAATTTCTTTAACAATAGTTTAGACCATAGATGGAAGACTCATCGAGTGATTCGAAGAGTCTGCAATTAGTCACCACTTTTTTCCCGGTCGAGTATTTTTCGTTTTAACTCACGATTCGACACTTTGTTTCTTGTTTTTCAGGTGTCCTGGTTCGTTTTTCTAATTTGGTTGGATGAAAAATCATGTGGTCTGCATTGTATATAACTCGGTTAGGGTTTTTGCTACATCCGTTAGGGTTTTTATTTCTTTGTTAGGCGTTTTCTACATCTATGTGGTCTGCATTGTATTGTTTGGGAAAAAGAATATTTCTTAATTTAACACACATGAGTCTAATAACAACCTGTGCTAAAATGGGAACTTTGGAAGAAGGTATGGCCTTTCATCAAAGCATAAGTGAAAGTAGGATTGTCTCATGTTGTAGTTGTTTATTCCTTGCTAGACATGTATGCCAATTGTGAAAGCATGCGAACTGTTTGATGAAATGCCTCAAGGAAATGTGGTCTCATGGAATATTATACGGGCTTATCATTATGTTTACCTTCTTTAAATTTACATTACTACTTAATGCATGCTATAATAGTGGTTTATACAAGTAGCGTTTTAATAGTTCTTTGTTAACTTGGCATTTCAAATGTTGAAAATTTTATGAGTAATGTAATAAATTTCAATTAAGTATTTTTTTAAGTTGCTGAATAATTTCCGAGTTAATTTTTTGGTTTGTCAGCTATTGGCCGAGTACGAGGAACTATGGTTTAAACTCTACAAGATGCCTGATCATTTCTTTGATACAATATGAGTGCACACAATTGATTTTTGTTATATTTTGAGTGCATGATCTTTACCTTCGATTCCAAGGGGCAGAAGATTTATACTGGCGCTATAGCTGATTTGATATTTGATATTAGTATATTTTGGTGCATTGATGACTATGTCACTATAGTCCATGACTTTCTGAGGCTATGAGCATTACAGTTTGTATTTTGTACTCTTTTATGGTTGAAAAGCAATGGAAACTATACTTTTGTGTTCTCTACATTCATTTTGCATGTCGTTTAAGAGTGTTTCATATGTTATTTAAGCTTATTTAATGAATCTATATATTTTATACAGTAGTGATACAGTTGCGAGTCCTGAGTACAGGTGAAAATTTTTGGCTGCCATGTAGTTGTTGAGTACGAGTTTGTAAACTATGATCCTAACTATAGTGAACGGATGTGACCCATAACGTTTTCTCCCCAATGATATCTATATATGAATGCCATTTGTATTACTGCAACATCGTCCTGTACATATTTGAATAGTACAAATAATATAATATATTTTCAAATCTTTGCTCTCTTCTTTTTGCTGTACTTTACTATCTCTGAAATAAAATGTTACTCTACTCCTTTGCTTCTTAATTATGAGATTTGGAGGAAGCTGCACATGTAACTTATTGAGATGGGTGCAATTTTCATTGAAGCTGTTTGTTTGTCTAGAATTTTGAGAATCAATATTGATAATCAGGGATGTTGGTTTTACTCTTAGCAAGACATCATTGGCAATAGTATGTTGTTACCATGTCATTCCCCTCATTACTGTCCTTAAGCATAATTGATTAGTTGGATTCAAAAGGTGTAATATTTGAAATTAATGTTATGCAGTAAATATTTTGAGCGTATGATCATGGAAGAATAAAATTTTGTTTTTATTCGGTTCTCAATTTGTTCATACATTTGTGAGCTTTGTGAAAAAACCCATATATTAAGTTATTATAGGTTGCAAGATATGGCGATAAAGTTTTCTGCAACGACTCATTTAATCATTTGAAATTTACAGGTCAGGCGTCTTTTATGTACAGCAACACCTGTAGTTATTCATTCGGTACACGGGCCTGTTGATGAAGATCACCAGGTAAAACAATATAGATGATAAGGATGTTTAGTTTTTTTATTGATTTGCACAAATGGCTCGTCTGCATTAGAAATGAAGAGTCAATTTCAATTTGTAAATAGTCATTGCAGTTCAAGGAACTCAGCTTTAAATGAATATTGATTCTTCTATATCAAAACACACAAAATTTAATTGCAATTGTAAATTTAAAGGCATTTTTAATGTAAATCTTAAACATTTTTTTCAAGATTTACATATATATCAAAGGCAGATATTTGTTGTTGAGTTTAAATGTTTTGAGAGCACAATGTCAGAGCCGTCATCATAATCCTCACAGTTCAAACAGGAAGTACAATCTTCATGTAATTGAAGAAAAAAAAATCCCATTCCATCATTTTTGAAAAAAATTCAAGTAAATAGCGGAATTATATTCCAGGCATAATATCCTTTCTCTATTAAGTAGCCGTTTATGTGGAAAGCTGTTACCACCGCACCATTGTGCCACAAGGACTGATTGAGTTATCGTTCATGCCAATATTTGCAGTACTTGATATTGTCCGCCTGGTTTTCAGAAAGTGAAACTCTTCTTTTAGTGGCTCAGAAGTCACTCTAAATTGCAACATAACAAAAATGACACTGTGTGAAATGCAAGTATGCCTAGTTCAATCAGAAGCAAGGGAACTGTTACCATATTTCCACCGCCAGTTAAGAGGTTGGCGCCAAAAGGATAAAGGTGCAAATAAATAAATAAAATAAAAGGAACTGCAGTCCTAAGGTTGGCGCCAAGGAGGGATAAGGGTGGAAATAAAAATAAATAAAATTTAATTCCTATTTCAGGTGCCAGGATAAGATGGATCAGTGAACTGCGGTTGACTGAAGACTTTGCATGGATCAAACTGCTATTGACTGGAGAATTAATATTTAATTCTATGGAATTAAATAAATAAAAAATAAACTACGGTTGACTGAAGACTAAGAATGGAATTAAATAAAAATAGATTGCTGCTGTTCCATGCACCAGGAAGGAGGATAAAAATAGGAAATAAATAAAATAAAATAACAGCAGCTGCTGTTAAAGGATGCACCAAGGATAGACAAGGAATTAAATAAATAAAAAGTGAACTGCTGTCCCCATGCGCCAGCAAGGGATAAGAATAGAATAAAATAAATAAAACAACAACAATTTATTCTTATCATTTAGTAGTCTATTCTTATCATTCATCAGTCTACAGGCTGATTTTTATTGTAAAATTCATATACTTGGAGCGCTGATTTGCTCTTGCATCTCCAGCTTTTGTACTTGCACCTCTGAATAATAAAGGTTCATTTTGCCCTCTCATATTTCTGTTTTCAGATTATTCATTGTGTTTGTTATAGGATATTGTGTTTGCCTTAGTGTGGAATTCATTCCCTCTACCGCTGTCTTTTCCTAAATCCTTGAATTTATTATGCAAAATAGTTTAGAGTTGTGCAGTGTGTGGATCTTTAAATTCTCTGTGTGCAGAGTTACATGCAAGTGTCAAACTTTTGGTGTATCACCCCTATTTCCCATTTTCCGCATTCCTTTTCCCTTTTCCTTGTCAAGTTTTCCGTTTTTAGGTGATTCACAAGGGAACCAACCCTCTTTGGAGGTTCACCTCAGCCATAGGTCACCCACAACCTTGAGGTGTTCCAATTTTGTCAACAGGAGAGAGAGTACACACACCATTCTCTATCAAGGTGCAACTTTTGGGTGACAACAGTTTGGCACATTGGGACAAAGTGGGAAAGAGGATAAAGTATTCAAAAATCAACATCTGGCGACTCCTCAGGTTTTCACAGACATACTGGTTGCAGACTAGTCAAAGCTAATGCCAAAAGTGACCACCAGTCAAAAGCTAAAGGTATTCCTTTTGAATTTATTCAGCTACCTTTACATTCTTATAAAAGAAGCAGATTTTATAAATCCTCTCCATATACTTACCGAGTTAGCAAGCTAAAACAATTGCCCAAAATCCCACAGCTTCCCACTCCAAATTTCCTAATGGCTCTCAATAGAAACGAAGCTTTTGTGACCTTTAATGATTTGAATCTTAATGTATACAATGATATCCCTACTTCCGCATTAAAGAGTTTACCATCCTTTACTGGTCAAACTCAAACCACTCCTGTAGAGCATATTAGAGATATTGCAAATCTTTGCTCTGTTTATAATATAACTTAGGAGAATGTAGCCATGAGACTCCTTGCAGCTTCCTTTAAAGATAAAGCCTTGCAATGGTACAAAAATCTACCTATTAACTCTATCAATTCTTGGGATCAATTAGGAACAACCTTTTGTAGCCAATTTGAGGACAAATCGACCACCTATCCCTGATTGAGCAATTGAGCACAATCAAAAGAGCCCCTCAAGAGTTCATGGCTGATTTTAACTTGAGATTCTAGAGAACTTGGGAAAGAATTCCCTGTGCCATTAAGCCTACAACAAAGCATGCATTCTTGTACTATTTGAGATCCCTAAACAACGACATTGCTGTCATGATTCAGTCCATGGGGGTAACACAATTCTTGTTGCCTTTGATTTAGCCATTAGAGCTGAAAATAATCTCATACAAGCTGACAAAATTGCACCTAGACCTCCCATGCCTATCTTTCCAAATATTCAGCCACCAGTATCAGCTATAAACCCAATTCCAGTAGCAGCTAGCCAAGCAGTTACTAATCCAAATCAACCCACTGAGTTGAGTGAAATAAAAGGTATTTTGCAAGCTTTTGGAAATAAATTTGTATCTATTGAGAGACAACTTGCTCAACCTTACAGACCGTATCAGGCTCCATTCCAATCTGCTAGACCCTCATACCCAACATATCCTACAAGTAGGCCTCCATATCAAGGCCCAACAACCATTAAAGTTGATCCTAATGCTCCTACATCTATGGCTCTTGTTCTAGTGCAAACTAATCTAATTCAGGAACCCTTTTGGTGTGCTCCATGTAATCATTCACATGATCCTTTTTCTTGTGCTAATGGAATGTTAAATCAAGCTTTGATTGCACAAGGGATGACTCCACAACTTTCAACAATTGAGGCTCCTCCTCAAGGGGATTCTAGTGAAGCACCAAAGCCACCAGAGGCAAATTTGGTGAATTGGCAACAAGAGGATCAACATGCAGCTAATACAAGAGTATACAAAAGAAGGGCAGTGGGAGAACCCACAGAGGTAACTAATTTGCATGGATCATCTTCTTTATTTCCTAATAATACTAATAAGGTTGCTGCTGTCCCTAATGAGAAAGAGAGAAAAAAATCAGATTCAGAAGGGCAGCTTGGAAGCACAAAAGAATCAGGAAAAAGAGGTTGAAAGTGTTCCAAAAGGTCAAGCAAAAGGGGGCAACTCTCCCCTTAATATTATAGATCAAATGAAGAAAGCTCATGTGAGCTTATCCATGTGGGATACATTGACTATTCCGGATCAAAAGAACTTACTACAAGATGAGTTGGCCAAACTACATGTCGAGTGGATCATTCAGCTAGAGCTAGTGCAGTACTTGCAAATACAGATCAACCCATTAAGGCTGAATTTCAGGCAAAAGGGATTGGTAAGCCTCCTCCTTTCTACCTTTCTTTGATTATTGGTGATAATTTGGTCCATAATTGCATGGTTGACAATGGTGCTAGCAGACAGTGATGCCTAAACAGATAATGATAAACTAGGGTTCAAATATGAGCCACATAACAAAGGGGTTTTGCAGTTGGATGGCACAACTACCAAAACAGTTGGTATAATCAAAGATCTGAAGTTAAGTTTGCATGCATGTCCAAGCCTTCCAATCTTACAGGATGTTATGGTAATAGATCTACCTCCATATTTCGCTTTGTGCTTATCTAGAGATTTTACAGCTAAGATTGGAGGGTATCTATCATTAGATTGGTCCTATCTATTTTTCAAAACAAGGTATGACACAAAGGTAACAATTAATTGAGCCTCTTGCTAAATTTCATATTGAGCCTTATGTGCCTAATGCTTGCAGTGTGAATTGTATTGTTTTTGACCAAGAGGATCATCTTGTTGTTCAAGATACAGACACCCACTCTGAGAGCATACCAGATTCATTATTGGATGAGTGGGGAACTGACCGTCATGGTTTTGATCCTTACAAATATGTTGAAGAAACATATATTAAAGAGGCTGGTTTGAGAATTTATTGCATGCATCAGGATAATGTTTTTTTACCATTATTGGTTAAAACTGATGAGATTGATACAAGATTGTGGAGTTTATACTTTGATGGCTCTAGAAGCAAGAATGGATCAGGTGCAGGTAATGTTCGATATCACTAGATGGTCAAAGGTATTATTCTTCTATTCGATTTCAGTTTGGTTGTACATGCAATGCAATTGAATATGAGGCACTAATTCATGGTTTACAATGGGCTAGAATGAAGGGAATTAAGTACCTACAGGTATTTGGTGATAGTGAATTGGTCATACATCAGGTGAGAAATTTGAATATTGCAAAGAATCCCTTGTTGAAATCATATAGACATAGAGTTTGGGATCTTATAGAGGATTTTGATGCATTCAATGTTCAATCAATACCTAGAGTTGAAAATAAACAAGCAGATAGATTGGCAGCTGTTGGAGCTGATTTTGATATTCCTAGTGATGTGAAAAGAAAGGATAATCAACCTCATATTAAGGTGGTTGTAAGGCCATCAATTCTTGATAATAATACTAATTGGCAAGTGTTTGATAATGATGAGCAAATTGTACGCTTTATTTAGGAAGAAGCTGAATTTTCAGCTAAAAATCAGTCTAAATTGCAGCAACAGTATGGTGAGCAAATCTTGCAATTAAAGACTAATAAGCTGCCCCAAGGATTGGTAACCCTTGAGAGTATTTTTAATAATGATGATCAGCTGAAAAGGGACAAAATCAGGATGTCCACTAAGCAAGAGAACTATGAGGACATAGCAATTAGTGATGGCAAGCTTTTGAAGCATGGCAAGGTATGTAATTTGGAGGAAAACAAGTTTTTGTTCAGTTATGCAATGAGTTCATTGATGTTTTTGCTTGGAAGTATGAGGATCTAAAAGGTTTTGATCTAGGATTAGCTCAACATACCATTGAGCTTGAGCCTAATTCCAAACCGGTAAGGCAAAAGCAAAGACCTATTAATCCAAAGATAGAAATTTTGATGAGAAATGAACTAACAAAGCTTATTGAGTCTTGCATTATCTTTCCTATCAAGCATTCCTCATGGGTTGCAAATCTTGTACCCGTGAGGAAGAAGAATGGAGAGATAAGGTTATGTGTTGATTTTAGGGATCTAAACAGGGCTTCACTAAAGGATCATTATCCATTACCATCGATGGATCAAATTCTAAGGATTGTATCAGGTGCAGAAAGGTTCTCTCTTCTAGATGGTTACAGTGGTTACAATCAGATTTTGGTAAAAGAAGAAGATCAATACAAGACAACTTTCACTACTAAGTGGGGGACATTTGCTTACAGAAAGATGCCTTTTGGTTTATCTAATGCAGGAGCTACTTTTCAGAGAGCCATGGATATGGCTTTCCAAGGTTTGATCAATGTCAATGTTTTGATTTATCTTGATGACATTACGTTTTTTCTAAGAGTGTTAATGATCATTTGAGCCATCTGAGGCAAGTTTTTGAAAGATGCAGACAATATGGGGTTTCTCTCAACCCAAAGAAGTGCATATTTTCAGTGCATGAAGGTAAACTTTTGGGCCACATGGTCTCAAAAGAAGGTTTGGCCATAGATCCAGAAAGAGTAAGCTCAATTCTATCTTTATCTTTACCTCAGCACAAGAAAGCACTTCAAAGCTTTTTGGGTAAGATCAATTTTGTGAGAAGATTCATTGCTGATTTTGCTAATTTATCAAAGCCTCGACTGCTATGTTGAAAAAGAATGAGTTTCAGTTGGACAGATGAAGGGAAAATCAGTTTTGAGGCTATTAAACAAGCTATTGCTCAAGCTCCAACACTTGCAAATCCAAACTTTTCAAAAGATTTTATATTGTATGCATTTGCAGGGGTTGAAACAATTTCTATCTTAACTCAGTTGAATCATGACAATTTAGAGCAACCCATTGCTTTCTTTAGCAAAGGGCTACATGACTATGAGGTGAAGTATACTTTTGTGGAAAAGCAAGTACTTTCTGTTATTAGAGGCTTAAAAATTTCAGATATATGCTCTCTAATAATAGAATTCATGTTATGGTTACTCACCCAAGTGTAAAAGAATTTTAATTAAGGATTTGAATGAAAAGAGAGCTGGTTGGATCACAAAAGTCATGGAATATGACGTGGACTTCAAGGTAACAAAGTTGATCCGAGGTAAAGGGTTATGTGAGCATTTGGTTTCAGATTTGGAGTCAAGAAAGAGGTTGTTTTTGCACTCATAAATCAACCACAAGCAGCTGAAATACCATCTTCTGTGAGTTGGACACAAGATATGATTAATTACTTGCATGTTGGTATTCTTCCCCAAGGTTTGGATAAGACAAAAAGAGGTATTTCTGGTTACAAGCTATTCCTTTTGCACTCATTGATGGTATATTGTTTAAAAAGGATATTAATGGTGTTCTTCTGAGATGTGTAGAACCTTCACAAGTTGACAAATTATTGCAAGAATTTCATGAAGGTTTATCAGGTGGCCATTATGCTCCAAGGACTACTGCTCTCAAAATAATGAAAGCAGGTTATTATTGGCCAAGTATTTTCAAAGATTGTTATGCATGGGTCAAAAGATGTCAAAAGTGTGCTTTCTTTGTGGGTAAGGAAAAGCTTGCAGCCCTTCCTCTTCATCCTATTTCAGCAGATCAGCCCTTTATGCAGTGGGGATTGGACTTTATAGGAATGATTAACCCACCATCTAGTTTGGGTCAAGTGGATTCTTCACTTGCCACTATTTTACTATTTTACTAAGAGGATTTCTTACTTGTCACAAGTCGATCCAATGTCCCGACCATCTATTATTTTTGCATTGTAATAGTCACAAATTTCTTTTGGCTCGTGTGCTTATTGTGAGTGTCGGGTCGATCCTTGAGCATTAGGCTCAAGGTTTGTAATGAAGCTCGGGTGCCCATGTGTTGTAAGGTTGACCCTTGAACATTAGGGTTAGGGTTATAATGCCTATATTGATCTTGTAAGGAAGAGATAGGGATATATTTTGTTGTAAATGAGTTTTTTTCAAAAGGAGGTCAGTTGGCAGTCAAAGAGGCTCTGCTATATTTGAATATAAGAAAGTTCAAAGGTATTTCTTAAGTTCATTTGGCATTTGATTCTTTGCATTTTGTTATTTCTGTTTTCATTAAATTTTTTTGCAAGCAAATTCATATTAATTGGTATCAAAGCTCTTTCAGGGAACACCATTAGGTTATAATGGTATTGCCCACCGTACACCATATGCTCTCACTTGGCCCATCAGGATCTCGGTGATAAAAAAGTGTTAACATAAGTGGCAACATTATTCTTTCTTCCCCAAATCAGCTATTTTTTCCTATATGTAGGTTTTTTTCATTTTAGATCAGTAAACGCTATATCGGGACTTCGAATATCCATAAAAGGTTGTTGTTTTGACTAAGCACACGGGATTTGTGTGTGAAGTGAGGTGGGTTTGACCCTTCAACATAGGCTTCTACATAATGCTATATATGGATTTGAGCTTCCACGTATCTTCAAGTATAGCAGAAGACCCCACAAGTTCTTTTTGACGACTAGCCATGAGAAGCCTATGTTCGTCTAAAATTTGTGGTGCATCGGTTAACAACTTTCCCGGGAATTAGTCGCATGCACCTCATAGATGGGATAGTGTGATATGGGAATGGTAATCTTATATAATTAGTGTTTTGAAACGTTAGGCTGATGTTTTTTTTTTGTGGGAATCAATATATCAACGAACTCACACAACAAAAACACCTTGTAATAAACCCCTCGCTATAATCCTAACTATGATAAACACACCACCAACAAAATTTTCTAAAACCCCCGCTATAATCCTAACTATGATAAACACACCAACAAAATTTTCTGAAAGGAAGTTTCCGAGATAGTTACAGAGGTAGTTACAAAGGTTAGAAAGGTAAAAAATTCCCAGCCACTGTTGAGCCCATCAGGTAGTCTATTGAGTTAAAATTTCTCCCAAGTGTTCCTCGAGAGATTGGGCTCCTACTTTATCCTTGTTAGAAATTTGACTCTTGGTGTTATCTTTGCAATTTTCGATTGTTGAGACTATTAGGGTTAAAAATTCCATACCTTCTAGGGTTTCCAAAATTGCTAACATTACCATTTTGAGGCTCATTTCAACTATGAGATTTTTTCTTATTTCTATTCTACATGGCCAACCTACTAGAGAATTTTTTTATGATCTAATTTTTTGCATCAAAAAACGATTAGAAAGATCCCGTAATCCTAAAATTTTGCAGCTAACATACTTGGCTTTGACTTTCATCTTCAAAAACATACTATCAAAGATAAACCCGGCATTCATACGAGGAAGAAGGTCACATTTATTTTCAATTTTAACATACCCTTTAGGGCTAAGCATTTGTGGCAAACGAATTCATAATTGCACATCTACTTTGCACACCTCAATCCATCTAGGTTGCTCTATCATTGAACTTGTCAACTTCTATATAAGCTTTCTGGGGAATGGCTTTAAAAATGGTTTGTCCACAATATAAAAATTCATTTTCTTAAATCATTTCGACATACTTTTTGTTTTGATTTTAATTGAAAAAAACCACTTTCAATGTTCAACTTAACATATGCACACCATCATTATTGAGACATATTCTTAAGCTAGTTTTCAAGACTTCCTCGACAACATTTTCTACATTACTAGAGATATAAAATCAAGTTCCTTTTAGGGTTACTGTTTTGTTGCTATTCTTTTGAACATTTCAACATTAGGAGTGAGAAGGACAAGAGCATGCATGAGGTTGCTTGCTTCTCATTCTTGGTCATTCCCGCTTCCTCTTTCTCTTTCAAGATGAACGAGGGGCATTGTTGCATTGCACAGACGTCATTCTTTACTCATTCCATTAAGGATTTGGGCATTGCTCCTATTTGCTTGTTCCTTTTTAGAAACCCCAAATACCTTCTCTCCATTCTCTTTATCCTTTCCTTTGTTTTCTTCAACGACATTGGAATAGATAACTTTATCTTCGTTTTCATCTCTTTATGAATGCAAAGCAAAATGCTTCTTCTTTAAAACTGTTTTTTTGTTCACCATTGTTCACATAGAATCTTGTTATAAATGTCCTCGCACCACGAAAGTGTTCAAGCCTGATGTAAAAATGCATAAGAACCTTTGCCAATATAATTCTAATGGAAGGTGATGTATAAATGTCCATTGCACCACGAAAGTGTTGTGCGCTAGCCTCGTAAAATGCATAAGAATCTTGCTCACTTGCATGTGCCAACGGGAAAACATTGATTGCGCAGTGCTCGAAATTCTAATGGAAGGTGATGTTTAACACCTCATACCCACAAGGCCAAAATACTATCGTCCAAGCTACCCTATCCCCGGAAGTGGTCTTCTTTGGGTTGATATCACTCTTCACGCCCTCTTTCGATTTTTCTAAATGAGAGATTAATTTTGGAAAATAAAATCTAACATATTATAATGATCCCATTTGGATAAAAGTGGAATTTTGGGAGCGAAGTCCTTTTTGTGTGATGGGAGAGATTATCCTTTTCTGTAAAGCTATTTCAACAAAATCATTCTTTCTTCTCCCAATGTGCGAACATCATCCCCACGAAGACCACAGTGCATCCCCCAAATGTTGGAAGGTGACTTCCAAGCCAAACTATCACGAAAAGCAAGAAAATATTTAATATTCACAGGAAATTGCAGCGAAGTTCATATCAAGTGGCCTAAGAGCGTCTTTCGGCATGGAAGCCGGGAAATTCCTTTTTTGCGGTCACGAGTCAAATATTAGGTGAATTTCCGAATGGGGTGTTGCGATTTACACCTTATGATTTGCGCCACGCGGGAAGTGAACCGACATAGTAAATCTATGAAAGCTCATAAGCAAAGATCTTTAAATGATCGTTGCGAAAAGTGGGTAAAAAAGTACATTTTAAATGTAAATTATCTCGATTTCATACACCGAATCAACCATTTTTTTTCGAAAATAGTTTTTGTTCATTTTTAGGTTGAAACCAGGGTTTTACGTTGTTTCGACTCATATTTTGCTTATCGAGGGTTTTGAATTATCCACAAAAATCTTTCATTTTGATATTTTGCTCAAGCACATGAGATCCATGTGAAGTGGGTAATAAAAAAACACCTCATACCCAAAATCTTCTAGGCTATCCCCTGAACTCACATTTCTAAATGATAAAATAAAATCTAACATATTATAATGATCCCAAAATGCTTAGCTTTTGTGTTGGGAAGATTATTTTTCTTG
This sequence comes from Taxus wallichiana var. yunnanensis, assembly GCA_018340775.1. NCBI lineage: Eukaryota > Viridiplantae > Streptophyta > Pinopsida > Cupressales > Taxaceae > Taxus > Taxus wallichiana. The sequence continues at coordinate 833,665,239 of CM031237.1, read as the reverse complement.
AAATATTTCAACAAAAAAATATCCATAAAAAAGAAAAATATTTAATATTTGCAAGCAAGTTCATATAGTGGCCTAAGATTAGAAGACCATATTAGGTTTTTTGTGTTGCGATTTTGAATGTTTGCCTAGCCATTGTGGATCTTAATGATCAAAAAGTAACAAAAGTTGTAATGTTATCTTTTCATACACCGAATCAACCATTTTTTTTCGAAATAGTTTTTGTTCATTTTAGTAGTTAGAAACCCTACGCCGAGGGTTTTGAATTATCCACAAAAATCTTTCAAGCACATGAGATCCATGTGAAGTGGGGAATCGACTCACCATCATAGGCTCCCGAGAAAATGATGCGGAGTTATACGTGCCTTCGGGTATATTAGAAGACCATATAGGTTGTTTTGAAGCCTAGCCATAGAAGCCTTTGTCTTTTTCTAATTTGTAGGCAGATAGATAAGCAATTAGCAGGAAGTTACTTGCATTATACCTCGGAGTTGGGATAGTGTTCTACATGAATTGTAAACCTTCGTAGTTAGTGTTTTGAAACATTGGGTGACAATATTTACGATAAGATCAATATATCTCGCGAGCCCACAAAAGAGACACACCCTATAACAAACCCTCCTCGCTACAACCCTAATTGTGATAAACCCACCACTAGCATAATTTTTTGAAAGGTAATGACAAAGACGATTCTAAAGCATAGAAAAATAAAAATTTCCGACCATTGTTGAGCCCATTAGGTAATTTGTTATCTTTTTGAGTAATTTGGAAATTTGTTTTGCTTATTTCCTACCTATCCCAAACCCATTTTCTTTTGGCTTGATCAATTTGTTGTAAAAATAATCCTAGTTCTCTTATATGATGGTAGAAACTTGTTCCAAAGAAGTGGACTAAATAATGGATGATTAGATTTTTTGAAAATTTTCAATGACGACTCAACAAGTTGCGTATATGAAGCAAAGAAGTTTATTTGTCCGTCAAACCACCATGGACCAAAAACTTCCTATAGTTTCATTCAACTTGGTATTTGAAAGCCATTTAGTGGTATCGTGGTTTGCAAAACGCAAACTACGCTCACATGGGTGGAGTCTAGTAAACTCCCACTCACCTGATTTGGCACTAGTGAATATGAAGACTTCATAGGCTCATTGATAAATTGAGGCAAACTTGTTTGGTCCTAAATACCAAATTGAGTTTGCAAAATTGGCGATCGGATAAAAGGGTTGGGTGAGCACTTTTTCAATAGCTACTTCATTAGTAGATTGAAGGAAGATGGTAAGGTAGAAGTAAAAATGTTCAAACCTACTACCTTGATGGAAGCAATTGGGTTGGATAAATTAGCCGAAGACAAACATACAACTCAATATCGTTTATATAAACTCGTCACAAGTTAGGATTCCACAATGTTTGTCTCAATCGACAACCAACGAAGGCACCAAACCACTAGGTGTCAAGTGCCTAACTCACGAGGAAATGGCCGCCAGAACCAAAGGGCTATGTTATAATTTTGATGAAAAATATAGTCTAGGCCATAGTATGCCTATTTGGCGAGTACTCGCCAAAATCCCGCATCAGCGAATAATCGCTTAGGAAAATCACGACTCGGCTTTTTGAAAGTATCGTGAATATTCACCGTGAATATTTGCCAATACTCGGCGAGTCCTAGCCTAAAACTTGCCATACGCAAAGAATATTTGCTAATACTCCGAAGGGCTCGAACCTAAAACTCGCCATATGCAGGTCTGACTCAAAAAAATGTGAAAAACATGGAAAAAACGCTGAAAAACCTACCAAACAAGTGATTGCCATATGCGATACCACAATGCTCAAGATCTAAAATATTGATCCTCTAGAAAGATGGGCCTTGGCGGCTATGTGTGTGTAATGTCCCCTTTTCCCACTTGAGAGCCACTATTTGGGCTTCTTGCCATTCCTTCTCCATGGCAAAGAAGTAAAGAAGATGGAGGAGAACATTGAGCTTCCGTTTGCTATGTTTTTTACTAATTTTTTATATTTTCTTTTAGTGTTTTCCTCTTATAGTAGGTCGGATGAGTTAAAGCAAATTAATGGAAGCTAATGAAGGAAAAGAACATCTCTTGGGGCTCGGCCTTACCCTTTTAAGCTTTGGCGCCAATGGAGGAATATAAAAGGAGACTTAAGGCATCATTTGATATCTAGTTTTGGCGCATTTTTCATAATCTTGGGCATTGAGAGCTAGTTGCTCCTTGTTCTTCCACTTGAGGACGAAAACCCTCTTGTGTGGCTTTCCTAGAAGGACGAAAACCCTTCTAGTGGTTTGGTGAAGGACGAAAACCCTTCATCTTGGCTTGGTATTGAAGTTTAAGGCAGATTTGAGGAGAGATTAATCATTTTCAGATTGTTATTGGCTTCCTACATGTGGAGCGACCTACCTTGGTGTAGGGTTTGAGGGTTTGGTGAACTTATATTTGCATTTTCAGTTTATAATCTGATTTGACATATTTTCTAAGGCCGGAATCTGCATTTTCATGATTTTTGGGGGTTTCTAGACCCATAATCTATAATTTTCTTGTGGCTGCTCTTTGCTGGACATTTATTAATTTCCAGCAGTGTGTTGTTTCAGATTTATCATTGTTCTTGGTTCTATTGGATGCATAAAAGATATCTCTAATTTGTGGCAAGTTTATTTGAAGTATATTTGGTGTTTGGCATATATTTTATACCCTTATTTGAAGAGTTCAGTTCGCTGATTTTAATTTTCAGTCTGCTGCTATAAAAATCAGATTTGAATAATTTGGGGTTTGTCTAAATTCCTTGGTTATTGGTCTAATTCCTTGAAAGGGTCATTTCGGTGTGGATTTATGAGAATCAAACAAATTGGCAATCAAGGAAAAATTTCCTGGTTTGGTGATTGATGCATTAGTGGATGAATCTCATGGGGCTTGTTTCTTTTCTAAGTTAGATATGAGGTCGACTACGATTATATTGTCCTATGGGAAGAAGATATCCATAAGACAACTTTTTGGACCAATGACGACTACTATGAGTTTTTGGTGACGACTTTCGGTCTCACGAATGTGTCATCAACCTTCTAGAGCGTAATGAACATGATCTTTTGGCCTTTGTTTCATAAGTTCACCCTAGTATTTTCTTAAGTCTATGCAAGACATCAGAATAACTCCTTGCTCACCTGGACCACACCCTAGAACTCCTCGATGAAAATCAATTGTATGTCAAGTGCTCTTTAAGAACTATAGAGGTGGCATATGTTTGTCACATGATCCCAGCCAAAGGGGTTAAAATGGATTCCAAGAAAATTAAAGATATGAAAAATTGGCCCAAACCTAAAACCTCTAAAAGTCTTTGAATTTTTTAAGGTCTTGTTGGCTATTACCTCAAATTTTCTTAAGGACCATGATAAGATTGTGGCTCCCTTGGTGGCCATGCAAGGCACAAAATCTTTCACGTTGTCTACATCAATAGAGTGCTTTTGACTTTCTCAAACACGCCACGTATCATCCTGGTCCTTATGGTGCCAAATTTCTTGAAACCTCTCAGCATTGAAAGTGATGCTTCTAGGAAAGGAATTAGAGCAAGATTGATGTATGAAGGCGGGACCTTGGCATTTACTAATGAAGGCCTTAGTAGGAAAAGCTCGTGTTAAATGTGCTTATGGAAAGGAAATGCTACCCATTCTCCATGCAGTAACTCACTAGTGACCATATCTATTGGGTTGACTATTTTTGCATCAAAACAAATCATCACAACTTGAAGTATTTTGTTGAACGTGCACCATTGCCAAAACAACAAAAGTGGGTGACTAAACTCTTGGATATGACTCGACATTTAATCAATTTTTTGAGAATCGGTCGAACCGGAACTAGACAGGATTCGAGCGGCCGAGTATTTTGGATGAACAGTTGAAAAACCGGATTGTTTGACCGGTTTGGCCCCAAACTTGTCAAACCAGTCCAGCTTTTCGATGCAAACCGTCCGAGTTGTGTGGCTGCACAACTATATGGCACAATTTTGAAAAATTTCACTTTTAAAATTAAAATTTCTATTTTTAAACAAACTAAACCCTAATTTATTGTTATATAGATACTCCCCCTCTATTCACTTCACACCTCTCTCATTGAGCATTTGTGAGCTACTGATTGAAGAGTTCCGTGTTAAAAACCCTACATGGAACTATGCAAACATAGTTGATAGTCAAATATTTTGTAAATATTGTAAGAAACACATCAAGGGGGATTCATAGGTTGAAACAACACTTGGCTGGTCAAAAGGCCAAGTTTCCCATGTGATGCATCGGATATTGATGCCATTAGATTGGAAATGATAAACTTGCTTGAGAAACATAAAGAAGAGAAGGCTAGGCAAAAAGAGATGGATGCTGAAATAGGGAGGCAACATGCCATGGTCCAAACAAGTGTTGAAGGCTTTGTCTCGACCCCTCTGTCCATGTTAGAGACCCCTTTCGGTATATGCCTCCCACATCCAGTCATAGTCAAGAAAACGGCCTCAAAAAAGAAAGAACATCCAAATCTTTTTCCATTTTCTTCCTCACTGCTAGTGCCTCCATGCTAATAGAAAATCACCCCACCTTAGATAACCATTGGAAGAAGCAATACAAAGAAGCACCTTTTGAATACATTGCTAGATGGTGGTATGGTGTAGATATCCCTTTCAATGTTGTCCACTCACCTTATTACCGGCCTATGTTTGATTCCATTGTTGTTGCTAGTAAGGGCTTCAAATGCCCTAGTATGCATGCCTTTTGAGGATCTCTTTTGCAAAAGAAGTTGCAACCATAGATGAATATTTGAAGAGTTTTAAATTATCATGGGCCAAAACAAGATGTACTATTATGTCAAATAGGTGGAGTGATGACAAGAACCACACCATAATAAATTTTCTTGCCTCTTGTCCACAAGGTACTATGTTTTTGAAATCAGTTGATGCATTTGATAGGGTGAAAGATGCAAATTTTTGTTTGAGCTTTTGGATGAGGTTGTTGTAGAGGTGGGGGTGCAAAATGTTGTACAAATCATCACAGATAATGCCTCTAACTATGTTCTTGGTAAGATGTTAGAGACTAAACACAAAACAATATTTTGGACTCCATGTGCTGCACATTGCATAGACCTCATGCTTGAGGATATAGGAAAACAAGATTGGATCAAGAACATTGTAGAGCATGCCAAAAGCATCACAAAATACATCTACAATCACTCATGGGTATTGAACTTAATGAGAAAAAACATTGAGGGTAGAGAACTTGTTAGGCTAACCATCATGAGATTTGCAACAAACTTCCTCACATTGCAATCTCTTCTTTCCCAAGCACAAAACTTGAAAAAGATGTTTTCAAGTGATGAATGAAATGCATCAAAGTGGAGCCACAAACAAGATGGGAAAGACACAAAGAAGAAAGTTTTTGACAATTTATTTTGGAAAAAAACAACAAAGGTTGTGAAAATTGTTGAGCCTCTTGTTAAGGTGTTGTGGTTGGTGGATGGGAAAAAATTAGCCATGGGCTATATTTATGAGGCTATGGATCAGGAAAAGGAGCAGATAAGGGCAACATACAAAGACAAGGTAACTAAGTATGGGCCTATATGGGAGATTATAGATAATAGATGGAACAATCAACTCCATCGCCCTATACATGCAACTGGATATTTCTTGAACCCAAGATATCATTATAGAGCTCAACTTGGAGAAGATCAAACAGGAGAAGTAAAAGATGGTTTGTATGCATCCCACAGAGCGCATGGTCTTGATGAGAGACAATAACTTGAAGTTCACCGACATGATCAGTTTCTTGGCAGAGACACAAGTACCTTTGGGAAAAACCTCGCAAAGATCGGGTAAGAGATGTGGGCCAACCAGTAAGCAATTGTAAGTTTTTTGAAGTTCATTTGATTAAACTTGTTAATGAATAATCATGAATTTTTAGCATAAGACACAATTTAATTTGTTGAATTACGCTTTAAGTTATAACTTTTACTTTTGATTTTTAACTTTGTTTTTGTCGTCATTTTTTAATAATAAAAAATTTACATTTTTATTGCAACACATTGGTGGGATTCATTTGGTAGTCGGTGTAAATCAATTGCAAAAGTTTGTAATTCGGATCTTGAGCCAAACTTACAATGCCTCTAGAGTGCGAAAGCGCAACAAGTCCGTCTTTGAGAGAATTCACACGAATAAGAGAAACCGATTGGAACTACAACGGTTGAATGATTTTGTCTTTGTGCGATCTGACCTTCGGCTAAGGTGCGACTAGTTCTTGAACCGAAGACCGATACAAATACCATTGTCTTGGATGATATAGATCTAACCCGATTGGGTAGAGGAGAGTCACCAACGAGTTTGACCTGATGACTTGGGGTGGATGGGTTTGGATTAGGATGATGAGCCACAAGTAGCACCGCCGCCACCGTCACTGAGACATAAGACACTAGTTGCGCACTTGTGCTTTGCCGGTGCAATACAATTGTTGTAGATGTCCCTGAGGATTTGGATGGGTCCGAGTCAGAGGACGGTGATGATATTGATGAGGATGAGCCTGAGGATCCCATTCTCAGCAGTGGTGCAGAGTTTGATGATTGATCATTGATGTCATCTAGTTTCTTCTAGAGTTTTGTAACTTGTAGTATCAATGATCATCAATGATCATAGCATGTTTTTTGGAGTCTTGGACTATAGAGGCCATTTAGAGCCTCATTATTTATGTATTTTGTTTTGGAATCTCATATATGATATATGTATTGTGTATTGGACTTGGAGTTCATGCCATTTTGCTATAAACACCTTTCTTACATATATACATGAGCAAACTTTGCATATTTTGTGTGTAATTGTTGGAATCGTGGTTTCTAATCTTTCAAATATATTGTTTTCATTAAAAATATAATTTTTATGTGTTTTTTAGTAAACCGGTTCATAAAGTTTGAACCTCAGTTCCGATTCGGTCCAACCCGATTGGTTTCAATTTTTAAAACATTGCATTCTATACAGAATGGCAAGGGAAATGTTGTGGTAGATGCTTTATCATGTAATATGAAGAACATATGACCTTGTGCGCCTTCATCTTACTAACACCGATCGGGTCATAGGAGCTCCAAGAAGAATGTTTTAAAATGTTAACGAGATGCAACCGCTCAACATCATTCAACAACTCATGAGCTGATTCTACAACTAAGAAGGGATACGCTTGGGATGGCATCAGCTTGACCCTTCTATTAAGGATGATTAATGCTCTTTGCAAAGTCACATCTTCGAGAGAAACTATTGCTGGAATTACATACATCCTCTGTTGCGGGGCATTCTGCGTTTTTGAAAACCTATGCATAGGTCTTCGTAAACTTTTTCAGAGATGGTATAAAGCAAGATATCAAACAATTTGTGGTAGAATGTGATATGTTTGCGGAAAAAAGGAGAGACTCTGTCCAAATTTTGGCACTCAAGAACCACTACCAATTCCCACTGTAGTATGGACGGATGTATTCATGGACTTGATTGAGAGGTTGCCTAAGTCTAGTGGGAAATTGATGATCCTTGTTGTGGTTGATTGCCTTGACAAATATCCCGATTTTTGCTCATCGACCCATCCGTTCAATTCTTCCATAGTGACACAATTTTACATTAATCAAATTTTTCGTCTCCATGGTATGCCCTCTCAATTGTTTGGGGTCACGATCCCACTTTCACTAGCAACTTTTGGCAAGAATTGTTTAAATAGCAAGGGACACAACTCAAAATGAGCTCAACATACCACCCTTAGATTGATGGACAAATAAAGATTGTCATAAATATTTGGAGACTTAATGCCGGCGTTTCATCTCGCATAACAACAGATTCACTCGGGTTAAGTGGCCCCCTGCTGAATGGTGGCACAATACTTCTTACCACACTACACCTAAGATGGCACCCTATGATGTTGTATATGGCCAACCCTCACCATCTCTCATATCCTACCTTCTGTAGCTCCAAAGTGCGGATTGTTGATTCAACACTATATCGCTGCAAAAGTCTAATTCGGGCTCTATAGGATAACTTGATATAGGCTCAAACCGGATGAAACAACCAAATTATCACGGTTGCAAAATGCACCTTTTCCATTGGGGACATGGTTAAGTGCAACTCCAACCATAAAAATAGTCTTCCTTAAAGCTTAGTGGTAGTTAGAAGTTAGTGCCAAGATTCTATGGACCATATCGAGTGCTCGAAGAAATCAACAACGTGGCGTGTTAATTGGACCTACCTTTGCTCATAAATCTTCTAGGACTCATCCTGTTTTTTATGTATCTTGTTTGAAGAAGGTCCTTGAACAATGAGTTCGTGTACACATGATTCCTACAGTTGGGGGAAGAGAGCTCAATCATCTTAGAACTCGAGCCTATCTTGTTCAGACATATGCACACTACACAACCCCACCATCAAGATTCTCGTTTAGTCTAATGGTAGGGCATGCTTTTGGAAGATGCAACTTGGGAACCCCTTTATCAGCTTTGGCAATAATTTCCTAATTTAAGCTTTGAGGACAAAATATTTCTCAATGGGGGAGGGCATGTTAGGACCCTAATGTCCTAAGGCTGAAATCATTGTTTTTGCATTTTAATAGTCATAGTTGTCTTTTGGCTTGGCGTCTATTGTGTGTGTGGGGACGACCCTTGAGCATTAGGGTTAGGGTTGTAATGCCTATATATTGATATTATAAGGAAGAGATAGGGATATCTTTTGTTGTTGCAAAGGAGTTATGCTTAAGGAAGGTAGCCCTCTCAGAGAGGCCTTCGATAGTAAATTATAAGCAAGTTAAAATCTATTTCATGAGTTCTTTTATCATCACTTCTTTGCATTTTTTATTTCATTTCATCAATATTTGGGAAGTAGGTTCATTTCAATTGTTGTGTGGGTGGTGTCATCTCTTGTGGCATTGGTGCTATGTAGGATCATATTACGACTACTCATTCGGCACTTCATTATGTGGGCACTCTTGTCTTATATGCCCTTTTCTTTGTACCATACCATGTTGAATCTCATATAATGATCCTGGATAGTTAGTTTCAAAGACCTTAGGCCCATTCCACTTCTTGTGGGCTTAAAGGAAAAAGCAAGGGAAGTGTTTAATGTCATAATTTTCAGTTGCTTTTGTAGATTCTTATTATTTTAAGTAATTTTCTAATTATAGTTTAGAGAAGTCAGGTCAGCTAGGAAAAAGGTGAAAAGCCAATTGAAAAATAAAAGAAAAAGGAACTCTTATGTCTCCAAGGAGGTCGGTCCTCTTTGGGAGGATTCTATTTGGGTTTTGGCACCACTTCTAGCTGCGTAAAGGGCTCTTTTAGCTTGGAGACGGATATGCTTGCTTTGGAATTCATTCTCTTGGAGTTGGAGCATGAAACCACTTTCTCTCTCTTGCAATTGAGGACAAAAACCCTCTTTGCACTTGGTTTGAGGACGAAACCCCTCATTCCTTCATTGGTGGTCTCACACGAAGGTTGCACTTGGTGATTACATTCAGATTTTCCTTGGAACATGCCATTTCTAGCCCATTGTAAACCCTCTCCTAGGGTGGCGACTTGCATTATGGAGATTTTTGGTGATATCTAGGGCACGAAACTCATTTCTTTGTTGATAATTGGATTGTTCCTAATTTATAAGCTGATTTAATTTCTCAGATTGAACTTTGGGCCTTGGAATCATTATTTCTGGCCATTTTTGTAAGTGGGTTTGCTGCTGTCATAAAATTAATTATTATACTTCAGCCAGGGTTATAAAAATTCATTTGTTGGTTTGTACTTGCTCTAAATAATTATTATTGTTACCTACATACTTTGGATGGTGTAAAAGTGGCATTGGAAGTGAATAATTGCAATTTCCTTCTTGCTGTCATAAGATTTTAGACTGCTGTAGCTTGCGGTTATAAATTTCTGTTTATTATGATTTGTGTTGGTGCCATTTTCTCCATTTCTTTCAACTCAGCCCGGAAAGGGGCATTACATGTGCACAATATAGTTGCCCTTCCTTGTGGTGAATTCCTAGATGATGTAGGTATGCTTGTGCTTATGGCTTCACCTTTCGTCAAAATAACATGTTTTAATATTATGGCTCAACTGTTATGCCCTAGTCAATTCATCTTTCATTGCAGTCATTTTCCCTCCTCCATGACTCTACTTCTAATTACACCGATAATCATTCAATGAAGAATTGTAATGTAGTGAATTGCTCACAACTTAAATTCGACATCCATTTGATAGTTACATGGAAATTTACACCTTAAATTTGACTTCCATTTGACTGTCACTTACAAGTTTTTCCTTTTTCTACTTGGAAAACTCGATCGAAAAAATTGTAACATCTTTGCCATATGGTGGAGTTTGTATAATGTTTGTTTGTTTTTTCCTAGAAAGATTCTCGAGCCTAACATAGTGGAAAATCGGTGGAGAAGGTAGTGAAATTATGGATCAAGGTGGGTAAGAATCTTAAGATTGATATCTCTCGGTGTATTTCATATAGGCAAATTGCCTCATGTTTGAAAAGATTGCAAATGAATTACCATCTATATTTGCTCTTTAGATAGGGCGTCAATTTTGACACAAACCACTCGCACCTCTATTGTTCATTCAACAGTTCTTCTATCTTTTGTACTATTATTTCAAATCTTCTGCTGTACTCTTTCATTGACTCATTTTTTTTGAGTTTGGTCTCTCATTTTTATTTTTATTGGGATAACAATAGTCATTCTTGATCATCACTTCCAATTATGGCCATAACAATCTATGGCCGAACTTACTTTCATGTAACATTTCAATACTTCATCCTTGAAAGCTGCTACAAAATCAAATATCTTCACAATTGGGTCCTTAACCCCATGAATTCTCCAAAGATGAGTCCAACACAAATAAGTGCTCTATTACACTTTTGTCATCTCTTCTAGACATTGGTAGCTTCATCTTGTTATGAAGTTAATCTAATAAGTACAACATTTAAATAAGAGCTAAACTAAATAAGGAAAGTGACCCAAGCAACTAAGTAAATAAAAATGTAAAACCCTAAAGTGCAAGAAGGGTTAGATAGAGCTTAGCTGATTCGACGAGCTTGTTGGACTATGTCGCAGATATGGCTGGAGAAATAGGAGGAGGAAACGTGTCTTTGAGGTCCCGAGAAGTGCAGATTTGCGCAAATTTGAGTGGGTAGGGGAGCTGGAAGAGGATCGGGCACTGTGGGCGCCCTAGTTTGAGTTCTGGGCCTCCTGGTCTGCGGAAATATCCTAACAACCTCCTTTGAGGTGTCGCTGGAGGTTTGCCTATGCTCTCTCTTTGTCGCACCAACTTCGTTGAATTATGTCCGATGTCGCTCAATATCCACAATAAGGAATCACTTGGAAAACTCCAAGACGAGCAAAGCAAATCCCTAACAAAGAAAAATGCAAATGAAGGGGTCAGATTGTCCTCAACGACCACAATGGTGGAGTTACTAATCGAAGGCCGCACTACATCTCAAACCCGATGTAGTTTTGTGTGTGTGCAATCATGCCCTCGGCTCTTGTGCCAATCACACTTTGTGAAATAATGAGCTATAACTAAGTGTAGAAAATGTAATAAATGGTGGATGGAATAGAATAAACTTCCCTCCTAACGTGTGATCTAGATGAACTAGCCTTGTCCCTTGTGATGAAGTTAGATGGATGCAAATGGAGCCTTCGATGGATGCAACCTTAGGTGCCGATAGTAGTGACTAATGCTTGGTCCCTCATTATGGTCTCATAACTTTATAATTATATGTTTCTCTTGATCTAATTTCGTAATTAATTTCGAAGAGGCCGACCACCAAAAATATAGAAAGCTCAAATGACTAGAAAGTGCCCAAAAGATGGAGGTAGAGTGGGAAAAGGATCGGGCGCCTCTGGGTGCCCCAAGATCTTGCCCGGGCGCCCCGATCAAGGCTAAAATAACGTAAAGTGACGAAAGCAGATGGATATGTATGTGCGGGAGGTCTGTTGTATGGGAAGCAAGCAACCAACACCAACCCAACATCACACTACATCACACACATCACATTTACACGCAGTACATCACACATTGGCATCTACACATGCATTTTCACCCTAGGTTCACTCTCATCCCTTTGTTTTACGCTTTTGCATCTTTAGTCTCCATGCACCATCTTTTTGTCATTCCACGCTTTGTCTAGTCCCTCAAGTGTGTTTTCTATATCACTCTACACGAATATCGGTACTCATCTCTATCTATTTTATGTTATCGAATGTTCCACTCACCAACATAAAGTGGGGAAAATGTAGTCACTAAATCATGCACTTTGGGTATTATTTAGTTCCGGTCTCATACTATTATTCATATGGTTTTCGAGTGAAAAGAGTACTAATTAACCCATGTCCTTTGGCCATTTTACTTTGCTTTCTCGTCACTCACTTCGACCTTCGCATGTACTTTCCCGATCTGTTTTGTCATTCTGCGTTGTTTCTATTCCGAGTGGGGCACCTAGCCAGACGGGAGTGCCCAAGTGCCCTGGTCCCCTGCAGGGCGGCCCGGTCCTCTTTGCACTTTCCTCTCATTGTTTGGGCACTTTTTAGCCATTTGAGCTTTCTATCTTTTTGGCGGTCAACCTCTTTGGGGTGAATTATGAAATTAGAACATGAGAACCATACAAATATAAAGTTTTAAGACCATAATGAGGGACCAAACACTAAGCACTAGTATCTCTACCTAAGGTTGTATCCATCAAAGGCTCTATTTGCATCCATCTAGCTCCATCGCAAGGTACAAGGATGGTTCATTTGCATCACACTTCATAGGAGGAAAGTTTATTCTATTCTATCCACTATCTATTTACGTTTCTACATCTAGTTATTGCTCACTACTCACAAAGTGCGATTGACACAAGAGCACCTAGGGCACGATTTTCACACACACACACACCTAAAACTACATTTTGGTCTGAAATGTAGTGCAACGCTCACTTAGTAAGTCCACCGGTGTAAGGTGGTCGCTTAAGGTCGGATCGACCCCTTCATAGACATCTTTTTAGAGTTTTGATGTTTTGTTTGGGGTTTTGCAGGTGTTTCCTCCATCTCTGATTTATAGCAACATCTAGCATAGTTCAGCGACATTCACACGGCAGAAGAAGGTATGCCGTCACTCAATGACACTTCGAAGAGGTTCCCTAGTCATTTCTGTAGACCATGACACCCTAGGTGTCCCCATCCCTTTCTAGGCACCCCGATCCGGCCCAGCACAACTCGAGATCTGCACTTTCTCAAGCTCTTGTGTGGTTGTTTCCTCCTCCTGTTTATTCGATCTTCACTGCGACACAATCTCGACAAGTCTCGTGAATCAGCTAAGGCCTTTCTAACCCTCTTTACACATTAGGGTTTCACATTTCACTTAGTTGCTCGAGGCATCTACATTTACAAACGTCCGGTTGCATATGTGGTCGGGCGACTCCATCTGATACCACTGGTTACATGTGTAACCGGTTATCTGTGTGTGTAGTTTCCCGGTTGCGCAAATCGTTTACCATCATGTGCCCCCGACCCCTCCCTCACCTATATATAGCCTTGGGCCCTCATTCATTTTCTCTCGTTTGTCCTCACTTGCTCCTCCAACTCCAAGCTCCGCTCTAATCTCTCGCCTCATGCTCCAAGCTCATATGACCATCGAATCGGGCTCAGAGTCCACACATCATCGTATCTCGGAATCCAAAAATGGCATTCCATTCAACATCCTCCCAGACTCAATCTCATGATAAACCCAAACTTCAATACCGAAACCTTATGTGTGTGTAAATTGCCACATTGCTCAAACTAAAGGGCACATTCAATGATTGGGTAGATAAATATTGTTTTGAGGGATAATTTACATGCCTCAATATCACATTGATACCGGTTTGTTGCAATTTCTTTTATCCAATTATGAAAAATCCACATGTCTTCACAGGCAAGTTGCCATCATGAGAATTTTTTTGGAACATCTCCGAGAAGATATCAAATGCTTAACAGGCTTCCACACATGAATGTTAACCTTGTTTCAACAAAATTCATACTCTCTAACTTAGGCAGAAAGTATCTAGAGTCTCACTTCGGCGTATAGGTTGAAGGTAATAATATGCTTTTTACATTCTTTCTTTCTATTATTATTAGAATAAGATAATACGGTTCCCCACGACACCTAATGTAGGTCCTAAAAATACTTGCCTTTGAATGCACCCAAAGTGTGAGTATATATCAATAGATAATGTTTTGTTTATTTTAATCCTCTCTTACGTTAATCATCTTCATTCTTCGATCTTAATTCTAAAAACTCATGAACTCATGTCTAGTTAGGCAAATTTTGTATTCTTGCCTACTTAGACGTAACGTTAAGAGTCTTAGAAGCAACTCCAAGATCCAATTAAGAGGTATACTACTTGGTCTAGTGTATGTGTGCATTTAAGAGGTATTGGCTCTAATTCATAAACCCCTTTGTTTGATACTATTCTTAATTTACCATAATTTCATAACACATGTCATTGACTTGAATGTTTTACCCTAGTTGGTTATTTTGTCGACCAAATCCCCTAGAGGGCTTGATTAAACAATAGGTCCACTATGACTCGGAGTCCCATAGTGTCAAACTTGAATGCATGATAAGATAGAAGGTGGAGTCTTCATTATGGAGTTTGTTGAACCATTGCTTCAAGTACGTGTATACGAGGATCTTGTGGATGATATATTTTGGCAAGAGCTCTCTCACTTAACATGTACAAGAGCTTGGATTGTGGAACACTATAACATGTTTTGTCTTGTGTATTTGACACTTGAACAAATAAGTTACAATTGCTTGAGGGAAAGCAATTTTGGGAAGGGAGGACTGTAATATTCCCTTCCTAGTCGAAGACCCTTGGTCTTTTTTGTCTACTCGACAGCGAAAGGGGGAACATAAGGGTGACTTACGTTATTTTTAATTATTATAAAGTGCCCGTAGCAAAGGGAAAATATGTAAGCACTTATAATAATTTAAATAACTTAATATTATGTCAAGTCTAAGTTAGAAAAAGGTGCAATTACATTTTTGTATTCATCCTAGGGAGAATGGTGACTTGCCGTAAGAAGGGATAATGAAAACTTAGAAAGAAAAAAAGGCATATTATTTTATGTATCCTCCCTATGGAAAATGTGACTGGGCCTAGAAGGGGAATTTGCATAGAGAAAAGCATTGCAAGATGATTGGATGAGAAAAAGGTCTCCTTTGGGTCATTTCTTCTTTAAAACGGAGAGGTCGACTTGTAGGAGGCCATTCTATGGACATCCTATATTTTCTTAATTGCATCTGAAGCTTAGAGCTTTGCATAATTTATTCCAAGGATGAAAACCCTTAGGAATTACCTCTAGAGGACGAAAACCCTCTTAGAGCATGTGAGGAATTTCTATACAAGGAATTCCATTGAGTTTGCACAGATTTGTAGTTATTTTCCAGCAGTTGAAGATAAATAAGTTGCAGAATTTTGGCAGGTGTCTGAAGAATAAATTGCAGTAGTGGCTTCTTATTTTTCATAGGTGGAGCAACCCACTTCTTATGTAAATCTGAGTTATGGGAAGGTACTTCATATTTGTTTTATATTGCTCCATCTAAATCTGATTTTTGCAGCCTGTTTCAGCAATTTTTGATAGTTAAAAGTATCATTTTCAGATATAATCAAAGGCAGCGTACCTGCATATTTTATTCAATATTTTCAGCCTGGTTGGTGATAGAGATATGTATATTCTTTCATACTTTGGCTTTATTAAATACGTAAATCAGTTTTGAGGAAAACATTTATTATAAATGCTGATTTGTAAGAGTTTTCTTACTAAACTCTAGTTGCCATTTCTAGAGAATATCTCAGATCTACATAACGTTGTTTGAATATATATATTTTTATAAGTGGCTGTGGTATTGGATTTGCCTAAACTCCAATTTGGGTCAAAAATGTCCAAAAAGGGACATTATATTATGTTTGTTTTCTACACTAAATTATTTGTTGTAGTGAAACAAAATTTCCTACTTATAAATTGGGAACTCACATAGCATACGTGTAATGTTCCCTTTTCCAAGCCAGTTACTATGAAGGCCTTAGGCCCATTCCACCTTCCGTGGGCTTCAAGGAAAGAAAGCAAGGGAGGTGAACATTGCCATAATTGTAAGTGATTGTATTGATTGTATTTTCCTTATTTATTTGACTACTGATTATGGCTTGGCACGATTCAACTAGGTGATGTGGGAATGACAAAGCAAAGAAACTTCTATCTTCTCCACATGAAGTTGGTCTTTTTAAAGGCCAAGTGAAGATTAAAAAGTGCACTTCCTCCCCTTCATTAAGAGGTCGGTCATGGGAATTGATCTTCTAATTTATCCTTGGTGCGAAAGAGGAGTACGTAAGAAGGTTTGAATGGAGGAGGATGATAATTATTGATCATTTGACATTTACTTGGGATTTGGAGCTAGTGTAGCTTATTTTCTGGCCATTAAAGGATGAAACCCCTTCCTTGGTCACCTATTGAGGACGAAAACCTTCAATAGGATCACACTTGGGGACAAAAACCCTCTTATGTGCATTGGTGGCTTCACCCGGAAGTCACAAGTGAGCTTCAAGGAGGATTTCTTGTTTGTTTCTTCCCTTCTAACCCTAGGCGACTTGCTTGGGTGAAGGGTTTGGTACCATCTAGGGCACTCTTGGACATTTTGAGGTTATGAACTTGTTCCTCATGATTTATGAGTTTGAATTCTCATTGCTTTTGATTTTTTGAGAGATTTATGAGCTATTTCTAGCCCTTGGTTTTGGCTGTACTGTTGCTGTCATAAAAATAATTACAGCTGGGTGTGATCACTTATTTTCTCTATTATTTTGATATAATTTGGATTGATAAATATTGCCGTGGTTGAATTAATTATTTGGAAGCATTTTCAGCTCTTATTGCATGGTTGTATGTTGATGTGAAGTTCCTATACAGTTCGCTGCCCTAGAGGACTGATTACTGATTGTTCGAATAGGGTTGAAGTGTATTTTCAGTCATTTTTAGATTGATGCTTGTTGGTTGATGGTGTATTTCAGATCTGATTCATTTGGGTTTGAGGCCAAACCCTTATTTTCAATTTCAGCCCTAGAAAGGGACATTATAGTGGTATCAAAGCTTCGATCTTCCCAACCTGGAGGGTTTCATTCAAAAGGAGTAGATAGATGGCAAACATACATTTTGATGATGTTAGGGTTGAGAGGTTTGCCCTAGGGCAAGAAAGATTGGCGAATAGGATGACACAATTGATCCATGCCATGCAAAACCACAATGGAGAAGGAAGTTCTTCGGGAATTCATAGTGTGAGGCAGCCCTTAGGGTCAAGTTTTGGAGCTGCTACTAGGCCATTTCAACCTACCTTCCTCCCTAGGGAAGAAGCCATTCTAGAGATTGAGACATGACATTCGGTGGGCCACAACATTGCTACCATCTATGAGGAGTACAAGGTTCTTCCGGATGAGATTTGTGATGCCATGTCACTCGCTGAGTTCATAGGGTTGAAGAATGGTAGAGTGGGAATTGGACCAATATCTAAACCCTGAGCTATACCCAAGGAAAATGGGAAATATGTTCCAGCCCGATATGAAAAAGATCCCTCCATTCGATCAAGAAGAAGAACACTCTAAGTTGTTGGAGTTTGAGATGGAGCAGCCCATGGAAGCCCTAGAAATACCTATCATTGTTCCTAGGGATGAACCCTTGACTCATTTTCAGAACAAAAGTATAAAAGGGAATGTGTTGGATGAAGAAACCATGGAGCATAAGCCCAAGAAAGAAGGAAAATCATATTTACAAGATGGTGAAGAAAGGTTGATGGTTGAAGCTCAATTGCCCAAGGATAAGGATGATGATCAGCTCGTTAGGAGTTTCCGAACAGGAAGCAATGAAAAACAAATTGATGATATTCATGATCCAAGTAAAATTCATGATGTTGTTTCCTACATGTATCAACAAAATGAGGATGCTTCAACAAATTCTCATAAGGCAAAGAAAGACAAACACCTGGAGGACAACCAAAGGTATGAAGGTAATTCAGATTTGTTGCTTTCTACTATGCCATTTCAGATATGTTGTCATGGGCAATTTGTTGAAAAGAATGACCATATGGCAAGTTTGATGCTCCATAATAAATCACGGCACATGGGTGATCATCATGTTATAAATGGTGCTAAGAATGGAGAAAAATCAGAATTGCAAGGGGTTTATGGGGCTAAAATTCGGATGACCTTGTTGGGAAGCATGCTCATGATAATCTTCAGCTCGCTTGGAATTTTATGACAGCACCTATGGTAAGCAATTTAATCATCTTCATAACAAGGATTTGCTACATCACCCTCATGCTATGTCTTTGCAATATTTTGGTCATCCTAAGAAATATTCTAACAAATTTGTGAAGATGAAGGGTACCAAATGCTGCCAACCATGTGTATGAGTATCCCTAGGGACCTTGGTTTTCATTCAAAATGAGTATCCCCGTATTGAAGATGACATCCTCACGAGGCATATTGGCGGTAAATAGGGCATCTTCACAGCATCACTGAACAGGGATGTTTTTGGCCCAACTTTGTTACAACTGTATAGTCCATCTTGCAACTTTACTTCATGTCAAATTTGCAGTCATTTTGGTATCTTATGATGTGTATTTGGTCAAAGGAGTGTGGGTGTCTTTTATGGCAGCTTTTATGTTTGTCCTCGTTAATTTCAGTTTCTTAGTTTTTGATCGAAAACTGATCCAAATTGAGTAGGAACACTTATGAAATCTCGCTACACCTTTAGTGAAACATTTTTAATCATGCTACCTCACGTTGTTCAGTTTTAGATAACTAACTTCATAAACGTAAGTGATATATTGCATAATGCAGACATGTCTAGCTGATGAAGCTTTAGCTGGATTTTTAGTTAGTTTGAAGCTTATGTAGGACACACAACCTTTTGAAATTTTGAAGGTATTGCTATCATAGGTGTTTCTTTGAACTCGTTGTATATTATTATAATCAATTTAAAGAATTGTTTGCTTACTTTGATAAGATCATCTACTTGGTTTACTCTGATCATACTTGAGAACCCGACGCTGTCAGATCCTATATGCTGTCAAAACCAAATCTATTCATGTGCTTACTGTTTGGAAAAAGAGTAAAATTTATGCTAATACTGGAAAAGTAGATACAATCAACCATTGTGCGGATGAACAAAATGCAGGCGTAGAGAGAAATCTGAGGAAAGAAAAGAGTGAGGGAGCATGGATCTTTGTCAGCAAAAGTAGTATTCGTGTGCTTATTTAAATCATAGTTAGAAAACTCAGCGAGTACTCGCCAAAATTTCCAAACGAGTAATCTCCAGAAATACTCGCCATTTTTGACTCGCCGAGTTTTTGCGAGTTTTGGCGAGTTTTTGGCCATTTCATATGTTGCTTAAAATTTATGTTTTTAAAGAAATTTGTGTATTTTTTAAGTTGCGAGTATTCCCGAGTATTACCGAGTCAAATTTTTTTGGTCTGCTGAGTATTTGCGAGTATGAGTATGCGAACTATGGTTGAAACACATCTTTCATTGGCTTTAGGAAGCTAGCTGATTAAATGCATATGGATGGGTTGATATAGAGAAAGTAAGACCAATTATTTATGAAGTAATTAGTTACATTTTTGTCATTTTAACATTCAGTGGTAAATTTTATGCAGGCATATCTTTTGCATTTGACACAACGGACTACAGCCCAACCATTTGGCCGTGGTGCATTTACTCTTGCCACTACAGGGACTCTCTTGACTGAGGTGTTTTCCATCTTGCTCTCTTAGCTGTACAGAAAATAGACTTGAGTTTTTTCCTCCAAGATATGGTTTTCCTTTCATCGCATGCATTTAATAAGATACCACATGCGATGCCAAAGGGAACATGGTTATATTTTGGTGTTTTGATTTGATAATACTTCCTCTATGCTAAATATGCAGGCATTGACAATTCCAGTTCTTGAAGTTGCAGGGCGTGTGCCATCTATGCGTAATATGATTGTAAGTTTCACTAATACTTGGTTTTTTTTTTTTTTTCTCTTTCCTAAAAATCTGTCTTAATATAGACTCTGCTAAAACATGTTGATTAAAGTTAAATTCCTGAAATGTCATCGAGTACAATGCTATAATATATGATAAAAGCTAGCTTCTACTTATTAATACAGGCTTGCGCAAAACAAGACCACAACCAATATAGGAGGCATTCCTGTGAGTTTGTGCAAACAACATTTCATATTTGAAATGGGTAGAGACCCAAAAGTACCGAAAGAGATGACTACACATGTTATTTTCTATCCTTGCAAAATATGTGCAAAAAATACCAAAATAAAAAAGTATTAAGGGGTAGTACATACATATCATCTTTGAAAGTGTTCTAAGGTATTCAACTTATGAATTCCTTCTTAAATTTTAAAGAATAACTAGGTCTTCAGTATGGCCTCAAATCTGGGACTGGGTACAGGGTTCACTGTTTTGTTTAGCATCCTAGGTACAATATGGCTAGGGTATATCCTAAGTTACAAGGTTTGGGATTGAGTCCGACGAGGATAAAAAGCAGTTCACGTTTGCCAATGGATAAAGTGCGAAAAAAATTGCAGTTAAATTGGACCAATACATAAAATATCAATAAATATAACAAATATTAATTTAAAAATACATAAAGTTTCAAGACAAATTGTATAATTTAAAAAAAAAAAAAAAGTTTAAAATAAATAAAAATACAAAAACGTTAATTGAGAAAAGAAATGTAATTAAAATTAAAAGCATAAAATTTTAAGACATCATATAAAATAATTAATTTTTTTAAAATAATTAAAATTATATAAACGTGTTTATACCTCCGGAAATTGTGATTCCTTAAAAACATTGCAAATATCGTAGTTTGTTCTTTCCTTCACACGATGTCCTAATGTGCGATTTATCCACAAACTGGCAATGAAAATAAGCGTTCATCTGAACAAAATGCCTGCGGTGGAAATCATGACTGGTACACCTGTCAAAATGGCGAATCTTCTGACAAAACCCTAACTGGAACCAATCAATGTCCTTCACCCTCACGAAGCCTTGCTTCTACAGGGCCACCTCATCGTGGAGGTCCAGAGCTGCGAGGGCACCTTAGGCAACAAGGATCTTGGCTGCATGACTGTCATTTGTCAAATAATAGGTCAATCATGACAAAGTAGTAATAGACATGCAAATCTTTAGACATGCAACCCACATATGCATACCTACAGAGATGCGACATGACACAGACGCAATAAAAATGCAGACCAAAAAAATCGACCAACACAATGAACTTTGGCAAGTTTTTTAGTGGCTGAATAGCAATCGGGAAATTTCGGGTTTTATCCAAAAAATTTGTCGAACCTTGTGATGGAGGCCTTGTACCTTTATAGTGGACTCGTCCCGATATTCTATAGTCTAGATAGAGGTCTATATCCCATATAGAGTGGGGGCGAGTGGGGCTGGGCTCTATAATGGGAAGAATCGAGAATCTCCTATCATATCATGTATACCTTAACCGAAAGGGGAACCTCGTCAGATCAATAAGTAAAGAGAGATTGGGCTGTGTGGAATTGGTTTGGGATTCTAGGAGAGGGAGGTCTATGCCTATTGGTAGTGCTCTTTTATCTAGCGGATGGACTTCTGACATCGTATTGTCATCGTCCATTCACTAACCGGGATGGGAAGGGGGGAGGGGTTAATGATTGAATGGGGGAGCTGAGGCGAATGTGCATCAATGTTATATGCATAAAATAACTAAAAAATGACAAGATAATACTGTCAATTTAAAATCTTAAATGAGTTATGACATGATATAACACAGGTTTATGTTATATATGGAAAATAGGGAAATAGTCTGTAGTCGTAGTCAAACTGAAGAACTACTTGAACATATCACAATATTGCTCTTCATTGATAGCATCCAAATCAACAAGTGGTCCATTAGGAACAAATTCACTAGGACTAGAAGCAGTTTAGTTGGCTGT
Organism: Taxus wallichiana var. yunnanensis; assembly: GCA_018340775.1. Classification (NCBI taxonomy): domain Eukaryota; kingdom Viridiplantae; phylum Streptophyta; class Pinopsida; order Cupressales; family Taxaceae; genus Taxus; species Taxus wallichiana. The sequence continues at coordinate 833,643,209 of CM031237.1, read as the reverse complement.
AATTTTTATATTTTCAGTAAAGTTTTGTAAATTTTTCTAATGTTTATATTTTTGGGTTTTCTTAATGATTGTCGTACATAGGGAAACAGTTTTTTTTTTTATGTTTTTATTATGACAGTTGGGTACCATGATGATAGAACCCCAAGAGGTATATGAGAGATACTAGTACTAGAAGCTTACCAGTATGGTACGGGGCCTCCAAGGAAGTACACAAGTATAACCCCTTGTCGCTGCTACTTTGGATATGTCGCAGTGGAGATCACTCTCTCACCAAGGTCTCTCCAACAAACACCATTACCACAACTAGAAGCTTATGCACAATACATGAATTAAACATAGACATAGATCAAAGTATCGTCTTATGTTATTTTCTCAGAAATAATTAAAAATCTTGGATATCAAAATACAAGTGGGAGTGCCTACTGAATAGGGTCTAAGAGGTTGTAAGCCCCTCAAAAATACGACAATCTGCCAAGAATGTGGTTCAAACAAATTTCATGTACTTGTGGGGATTATCTTCAACAATAAAAAACAAACTCAAAAATAGAACAATCTGCCAAGAATGTGGATCAAACAAATTCCATGTACTTGCAAGGATTATCTTCAACAATCATAAACAAACTCCCAAAAACAAGCTTAATTCATGAGTTAGTGTGAACATGGATAATCGTAGGACGGATACAAAATAGTTAGATACACATGCCTAATGTGAACACACAACCGCAACACCTGCCGTTAAGTGCAAAATTGGGAGTGAGAGATGAGAAAACCTAGGAGATAGATACAAATATGGGTCTTGACAACTAGGCCTGATTAGGTACCCATTTACAAATAACTGGAAAAAGAGTTACCGTGGATGAAAACATGTCACCGCAAGGTACCCAAAAACCAATAAAAACAAAGTGGAAAGCAATATCCTGTTGCAAGGTGTCCCAAGAAGCACGACTCAAAACTCATACACTTTGCTAAAGAAGATGTTTGGTTTGCATAGTTGTCTGGATCCACTGTTGGATCACAAAACTGTAACAACTGACACTGTAATACAACAAAATAACTTCACTTTAAAAGGAGGGCAAGCTCAAATACTAACTAAAGGAGACTGTTAGAAGTGGTGTTGATAGTGCAAATAATCACCAAACTTAATTTGATCTACCAAAAATACGGTGTGCCACAAACCAAGAACAATTGCCAAGGCAAGGACACGAGACCCAAAACAAGATCTGCACTACCCCCATACCGGTGAGAGGGTGGAGTGATGCTAAAATATGTACGAGCGGACAAAACCAACCACTACAACATTGATAAACAAGATCTGCACTACCCCCATCTTTGGTGAGAGGGTGGAGTGATGCTAAAATATGTACGAGCGGACAAAACCAACCACTCCAACACCGATAATCTAACATTGGGCTTCACCAAAAAAATTCCACTACAAAAGAGACTCATCAACATGCCTAAAAATTATGAAAATACAAATGAATTACACCTCTCAAGAAGATGGCCGTAATTGCGATGGGAGAGTCGTGCAATCGAAGGACAAAAAGTAATAAAAATGGAGCACAACCGTATAAAAAAACTCCACACTCTGTAGACACAATGCGTCCGCAAAATGGTCCCATGCAAAATATCATCACCAAGTGACACATAGAGCTTAAAATTTTTGTCAATCTCTAAAGGATGCCATCTTAAACATGAGAGTTGCTCTACAATTGCCAAAGAAAACAACTCAAACTGTAAGGAGCATTAAAATGCAAGAGGAGCGATGAGCGGATCAAGAAGTTGAGTGGTGGAGATGCCACGACTGTAGTGCCCTCTCAATGAATGCTTATGTTGCTGCCTTAAGTGATTAGAGATCCATCCCAAATGAACATGTATGGCTGAGGAATATCCCTGCATATGATTCAATGTGAAGTGCACAACTTAAACATGCAAGGGAACATCATAATGTGTGCCAAGTTGATCATGTTTGACATCTGAAATCTCAGGGTTCTCAAGCTTGAATGAAGCTGCGGTAGAACTTCGTGTAGCTTGTGATCCCCACGAAAAGTCGAGCGAATGAAAGTAAAAGCTTTATCAACAAGAGATCCCATTGAATTATCTGCATCAAAACCAATGCCATGAAAATCCCACTTAACAAGATTAATAGGGAAAGCAAAACCCTATGAATGTTTGCGAATACCTCCACCAAAAAATCCCATAGACTAGAGCATGCGAGAACCAAAATAAGGAGTATGCTTCTCAAAGGAGTTAGGCAAGTGAGTAGAAGGAGATGAAGTGGGATAAACAAAGTGTGCAACTTTCTGATAGGCACAAATGTAGAAGCAGAAGGTGCAACAACAAGCGCAATAGGCTTAGTAGCAAAGCTCGCAACAAGAGCATCAGGAGCAAGAGCAAGCTTAGATACTGACAAATCACGGTCAATATGTGTAGTAATGTGTAGTGGGCTAGGAGAAGGTTTTTGAATGTCCATAATAGGAGAGGGATGTTGTCGGCTTGCAATTGTTTGTTGTAGGGTGCGAATGAGATCATCCTTATTGTGTAGAAGGGAGCGAAGACATTACTTCATTAGGGCGGATCTACAATGACATTAATCAAGGGTTTACTTTTGCAATCTTTCTATCCACCCATAACTATGGACACCCTTATTAAGGTCCAAGAATACCTAACAAGATGAAATGACTACATATTTTTTTAATGCTCAATAATGCTATGCATACCTTTTCATAACCTAGGCGTTTGTACCTTTTTAGGGGCTTCATTAATTCCTCTCACTAGTGCTCGGCCGTATGGTGACCTAATAAGGTAAAATGGCAGCCCACAAGTTTACATGTCTTTTGATGAGTGCATTGGCATTATCCCTTGCCTCATCAAAGTGTTATTTTCCAATGACCTCCATATTTTGTTCTTTTATATGTAAGAGGACATCCTCGTCTATAGAGGGCTTCACCAAAAAGGGATGTGTGAGATGGCTACTAATGGGGTACAAGATGGAGTTGTGTAGGCGGCTTGTCAATTGAGATCTTTTCTTTACCGAAGAATGCTTGGCTTTTAGGGTAACCTCTTTAAGCATTTTTACTCTTAGCTATACTCAAGAATCTATGCTACTAAAATCTGCTTTTAGTCCTGTCCAAAACCAGTTGCATTCCTTGGATGGGAGTAGTGAGCAAATGGGCTTTCACCTGATTTGTATGAGCCCTTGTATTTGATTCGCACTTGTTGCAATGCCAAATCTAACCCCCGTCCATCTAAAATTTGCTCTAGCATTGTGACATTTTTAAGCAAAAAAATGGGTGGTTTTGAAGGTGCTTGTTGCCCCTTGGCCCATGGAGCTAGCGTTTCTTTGCCATTTTATGTAATGTCCCCTTTCCCTCGTCCAAGGCCTAAGGGCCAGTACGGGTCCTAACCCTAGTCATGCCCAAGGGGTTACGGACGCTATGAGCTATTGGGTATGAATATCTAGTCCAGTTGTTATTATTTTCCATTGACAGGGTTATAAAGTGCTTTCGAAGGGACTAGATGTTATGTTTTATCGTTGGGAGGGGCCACTTAACTCCTAATGTTCTAATTTTGCGTTGGGGTCACCTTTTTGGGCCATGGCGACTTGAAGGGGAAAAAGTAACTTTAAGTTACTTTATTATTTGGGTCTTCTCTAGGAGAAAGTGCGACTTGGGGGTTTTAGGGTTTCCTTGGCGTGGGAAAAGTTATAAAAGGAGAAGAGGGGTGAAAGGAAATTCATTCATGCATACACTTATATTTCTTTTCATGTGCAACTGCTGTTTGCAACTATTTAGCTTGTGGAGTAAGATCCCACGGGAACCCTAGCTTCGGTGGTGAGAGATCCATCCCTAGCTAGCAGGACATTCTTCGGTAGTGAGAGATCTACCCTAGCTTGTCATTTGGAGCTGTTTTCAGGGCTGATTCACAGAGATATTTTCAGGGTTTTCAGAGATAGGGTTTTGAGGGTTTTGGTGAGTTTTGGTGGAGATATTCAGCTGGTTTTCGGATCAGACCTACGGCAGCAATAAAGGAAGGGTTTGGCATCATTTTCAGAGGTTTTCACAAGGGTTTTGGCCATCTACCAAAGAGGGCGACTTGTTTGGGAGATTGCAGCCCTATTTTGAAGGGTTTCCAGTTGGCCGTTTTCAGATCTGAAGGTTGGAAAGTCATCTTCTATATTTGTATATGTTATTTCCCAAGTTTCATAATTTTTGCACTTGTATTCGGGAAGATATGAATTTTAGAAGTTTTCCAGCTGTTTTAGGCACGCTGTAATTTTCTGGCAGCGTTATATTGACTGAAAAATTCCAAAAATATTTCCCTTGTGTTCTTTATATTATTATCTAGTTCTCTTTAAATTTTCAAGTGATTTGAGCGGATATTTTGGGAGTTATTCATATTTTACTGTTCGCTGCCCTAGCTGTAATTTTCTACAAAAACCAGATTTCTGTTTGGCTGTGTTTTGTCTATCTTTTGCATATTTTACAGTGGTATCCTATAAGGGATATTTCATTTTAGCAAATGCTTGTATTCATAACTTGAAGGATACCAATAAATTGACTTTGAAGGCAGTATTCGCTGTCATGATTTCTGTTACCTGGAGATGTGGGTGTAAGGTTATTGGAATGGAGATAGGGACACCATTCAAATTAGGGTGTAGTAGTAAGCTGTTTAAGGGTACGACTATATATATAGTCACTAGAAGCTTTGGGTAAGGTGACGGGAATGGTGACGGGGATAGGGACAGGGACGCGGACGTGGTCCGTGTACCTATATGAGAATGGTAACAAGTTAATTTACTATTTACTACTATTGAATGCCATTTTTCTTTAAAAGTGTTGTTTTTTGACATTAAAATATTCTTCACGTGTACAATTATGTTTAGAATGAAAATAGGAATGGTTTACCAAAGTACACTGACACATTTGCTGAATCAATAAGCTTTGCTACTAATATTATTTGTGAAAAAGAAAGTTTTCTCGAAGTAAGACACTTTTCTAGTTCTTTACGTGCTATTGATATTTTTGGTTCTTTTTGTATAGGTAATCTGCAATTTTTCTTCTATGCATGCCACTCCACAGTCTGGCATATACTGAATCTATCATTAACAAATCAGTACTGCTTGCTTTCCTTTCCGGTGAATAGAAATTTACTGTTTGTGTGCTGTAGGTGCATTTGTCTAACACAACAGGAAACGTAGGAGATATCATTTCATGGGCGAGTTTCACAATGGTGTAGCTGCAGGTTTAAAATTGCACCCCACCAGGTATTATTCACAAGGTTTGATAAATTTTATGATTGCTAACTACACAAGAACTTTTTATCACACATATGAACTGATAAATGATGCAAAGAATTCATTCAGCAAAGCAATTTCTGTAATGTTTATGAAGCTTGACGTTATGCTTCATTTATCATTTTTCACATTTTATGTAGCATCTAGTCTTCAATTCCTTTCTCTGTAAAATTTTGTGTCCTTCTATTTCCATCTGTGTTTCTGTTTAAACATTCAGTGATATGTGCACTCTGTTTGTAAAATCAACTTTGTGTTGTATGTTCTTTGCAGCTTTAAACTTCTGTTAAAGCTGTGTAGGTCTGTGTTCAATTTTTTCGGAAATTTAAGCTATACTGGACAACCAAATTGCAAAACTTTGTTTTAAATCGATGATTGAATTTTTTTAATCAAAATTTGGCTTGCATTTTGCAGCCAAAAATGTCCCGTACGTGGATAACATACAACAAACCGGAGGAACCGAATTTTGTCATGCAGGGTTTCTCATGGCCTTGGGTTTGCATGGGCACTTACGGATTTTAGCAAAAAGTGATATTTATGATTATCTTACCCAGGTTCGTTTCCCCTTTTCCATAATCCTTCATTGGATTTGCATTCAGCTTGTGGATGGTACAAATTTTAATTAAGATGGAACACAATTGATCAAAGGTAATACATAATTATCGTTGACCAAGTTAGATCTTAAGGTTATAGGCTGTGAAGCCACAAAGCGGCTAGGGGGCACGTTTCAGCCCAGAAGCGTTTCGAAGCGTGAAACGATGGGGGAAATGCCACCAAAACGTTTCCACCACTTTTTCAAAATTTTAAGCAAAATAACTTTTAAAAAATAAAAATTAATTTCATTTAATGAACCTAAACCTAATCTACCTACCTAGACTTCCTAAAGACACTTCCTAATAGCTATATAATGACATCTTGGGTCCATTCTAAATCACACTCTCATTTTTCTCCTGCTAAATTCAGTTTTCACTAAACTAACATTTAGCATTGTATATGTGAATCGGTGAAATTGTAACTATGTTGAATGATGACTCTTTAAGTTCAAATTTCAATGAATACAAAATATTTTAAGTGCTTTATCAATTATCTCTTATGTTCTACGATTATAAAATGAGTACTATATATATATATATATATATATATATTGTAAGGACGCTTCTTGTAACGTTTTTGTATCCAAGGTTTTTGAAAATTGCCGTTTTCGCATTTCGTAACCATTTCCGTTTCCGTTTCCTGGCAACATAGGTTATAGGTAGCCTCCCAGATACAAAATGACAGTTAATTCTGAGCTTGACAAACTGTACATGCAAGTGCTTAAAAACGTTTTTACAATAGGAACCCGTGACTTCTAAATGTTAATGTGTGAACTTTTAAAGGCTAGTATTATAAGTGTTGATTACAGTACACTACTAAGCTTTCTGGGAATGTTTCTATTATTCCGTATCTTCTGCATGAAATGATATGATGGGGATGATGTGTAGGACAAGTAATGTATGTATATAGTAATGTTCCCCCTACTAAACAAACTTACAGGTGTATCCTGTATCCATCATTTGTCATGGCATCTTTAAAAGTTTTTTATTGAGCCATAAATAAATTAAACTGTTTAAATTTTTCTTTTTGTTCCAGATATAAGATATTTTAGCAGTTTTGAATCTATTTTGGTTAATAATCGTAGATTTTAAAAGAAGAATTTTAATCCTAGAAACATAATTTGAGAACATCCTGGGTCAGCATGCCAATGGATTGTCGACATGGAAATCAACTAAACATAGTTCCATACACTGGCAATATTTTGTTGAGAACATAATATGCTTGTCCAGGTGGTGCTTACTGTTTACATAAATACCTTTGTTGTTTTAATTTTTGTTTACATGGGGGACTTAAGTGCTTTCCATGGTGTTCTTCATTGGCTTAAACATGTCTGTTCACATGACTGCATCTTTTGTGATCCCTTGCTAATCCCAGCTGCCCTAAATAGATAATTTCTTTCTCTCTGCAATGGAAAAAACTTGAAATAAAGTTCCATTTAACTAATCTATCTCTTGTTTGTGATTTTACTATTTCTGGCATCTGCAAAAGACAGGTGCAAGTTCCAAATAATATTGAAAAAACGACCCTTATACACAGTGCCCAAATGCTCCAATTCGTGAAGGGTTTCTTATAATCTAGAAGCAAAGTCTGCACTAATATATCATATTTTTGTTCCTAGAATCCTTGTGTATATTACTAGTAGGCATCCTTTTACAGATTGGTTATGATGTCATGGCTTCTTATTGGCAAAAGGCAAACAATCTGTATCGAGTGATGGACCCAGGCAATAAGGATTGCAGTGATTATGACCCAAATATATTATTTGCGTTCTGATTCTTCTGCTTGTTTTGTTTTTATTGTTTATTAGTTATTTATGTGAAATTCGTTTATTCTAATGTATTTTATCTTTCAACAGACCCATGAAGCTACAATGATTGGCACAATGCTTGGTTTGGCAGCATCGCACGAGGCACGATGCACCCTACTATTTCTAAGGTTAAATGATTTGTTTCATTTCCTTGGAAATAAATGCTACATTAATGATTATATTTGGGAATGGACCGATGCTTCAAGTGCTTTTATTTTGCATGATAGTGGATGGAAGATGTGGTTAGATTTTGCTTTTGCATGCATTATAGAGAGATCAGAGGTTCGTGATATAAGCCATGTAAATCATCACTTAACTGGATCAGATCAAAAGTTGGTGCTATAAGCAATTTTAATCATGACTTAACCATCTACTCTTCCATATCTGACTGTGAACACATGCAAACATGATAATCATGAAAGTTACGTCAAAATAGGACAAAAAAATCATGTTATCTGGAAGGATTTTCCATGTCTAATTAAAATAGGGAAAAATAGGTTAGTAAGCTTCTAAACAGGAAAATTAGCATGAAGCCCTTAGCTGACTATTGGCTTGTTTACCCGTAATAGACTATAGGCACACGGTCATCAGTTCATGAAAGTTTAAAATACTATGCTAAACACAGTGCATTAGCAAGATAATGGTAGCTAAATGGAGGAAAACTTAGAAGTGATGAGGTTTAGGTGTCATCTTGCCACTCAGAAGCTAGTATTTGTTCTGCACCAAGACCAAAAAATTTAAAAAAACTGTGGGAATTTGTACTGACCTAACTTTTATGTTTCTTAGAGTTTTTATATTTTTACAGTACATGAGATTGAAAATTTGTTTCTGGATAGATTGTGTAAGTATTTTTACTACTTCCTGAACACGCTATTTCTTTTTTTAAATTGAAAGAAAAACAGTTTCGTAGTATTTATGCATTACTATTTTTTTCACAAGTGGCTTGAAGCTGCTTGAATGAGACTGCATGACTCTGCTTTCAGACTTTTCGATTTTCAGACAGCTCAATTATTTAGTGAGATTCACGATTTCCTCCTCCGAGTTGGAGTCTCAGTTATTTCAAAGTTCCTTTCATTTCCACAGTGTTCTTTTGGGTTGTTACAGTCAGGGATTTCTGCCAAACATGTCGCATTTGTGTTTTTGTTGACTTAGTTGAGATGGTCCGTGACCATACTCGAACCCAGTAGGGTTGTATTGGCTGCTCCAGATCGCCTCTACCAATTGGGGTTCTTGGTCCTTGAAACCCTAGTATGTTGCATCATGATACAGCTCAGGTTAATTCCAGAAAATCCTCTTCTCAGTCGAGGGAAGGGACGATACATCTCTGGCACTCGTTCCTTGTAATTATTTTGATAATAATTAGGCCTCTTTTTCTGATTAAGAGCATGACTCCGACCAGCAGGGACCTTGAGCTTCCACTCCACAGTCCAGTGCTGGGCAAGCTGAAGGCAATGCCACGCTTTTTTCCCCTCTTCCAACTCTGATGCCCCATCCCCTATCTCCTGCTTCAGCAGGTCTGACTACATCCAGCACACATCATCTTGATTCAGGCAATGCTTTTTCTAATAAGACAGACCAAGATCTAGAGCACAGGATAGAGGATGATTTCAGCTTCCATTTGGACATCAATAAGGAATATAAATAGAGCACACATAACTTAGAATGCGGGGTGTTATTCTTTACTTTTTTCATCCCATTCTTGACAAAGATTCATTTAATTGCTGGTGTTTAATTAATTTGCAATCTACAGGCATCTCTCTGAATTCCTATTGGGGCCTGGGTTAAAAATATGTATGCTTGCTGTTCAATTTGGACATGGCTGCTGGTCAGGTTTTACAATATGGAACTTGGAATATTGCTGGATCTATTGAATATGTTCAATCGCAGCTAGCAAATTTTAATCTGGATGGTATTGGATAAGCTCACTAGCCACTTTGAGTTTCCAGCACTGCCTGCTGATTTACGGCCTTTTGTGGATCTTTTTGCTGCTCACTTTGGTAAAGTTCTCATTCTGGATGGTAACCGGAAATCTTTTCGTCCCAACCCAAGGGTTTGTGTTGAAGTAGACCTAAAAAAGAAGCTTCTCCCATCTATTGCTGTCATGACAATTGATGGCATTTATCATCATAAAATTCGATACTTGAATCTTTCAAATGCATGTTTTGCTTGTCAAGCTCAAGATCATTTTATCTGGGACTGCCCTTTGTGTCACTCTACCTCCAAGCATTCTCAAGAAGCAGGTGTGACTCCCTCTGCTAAACCAATGGGCTTGATTCCTCATTCTTCTAACGGAGTATCCCTGATTAATGGAGGTAAAGAGAAAACCTATAAAAGTCGGAGTTCTTGCCCTTCAACTCCAAAGATTTCGCAAATGCTAATGGGAATCAGAAGCTGCCTCAAACTGGAAGTGTTGTTGCTCATGAATCATGATATGTCTCATGGTTAATTTGATAGCATACAAAATTGTCACAATTTAGCATCTGCAACAGCAGATGTTGAACAAGGATGGTGTGTGAAATCTCACAAGCGGAAGGAGGTTTCATCTCACGAAAAAGTGGAAAAAGAACAGGTTGTTGAGAAATCCTCACTTCGTGCTAAATCCATTAAGGAGGCTCTCTCTTTCTGCTGGATAATAATGTTTCAGCGTTAGTGGTTAGTAACAGTTTCATGTAATGTCCCTTTCTAGGGCTGAAACATACAAACAAGGAATTCACACAATTCCAAATATGAATGAAATCTGATTCTTATAACAGCAGTTCCAACATTAACTGAAACCCTAGCAGCGAACTGAAAATTGCACTTTAGGGCATCAAACACCCTCCAAATAAGCTGAAAACAAGTGTACAAATCCTTCTCCAAATTATATTTAATTAATGGAACAAACACCAAGCCAAAACAACCCAAACATGTGCCAAAATATGAAATAATACCCAGCTGCAATTAATTTTATGACAGCAGAAGTGCAGTCCACAAAATGAGCTAAAAATGAGGTCTCCAAACCCCAACAAATGACAAATATGCAATATATCAGCCTTATAAAATATGAGAAGTCCAAATATCAACTTAGAATGTAGATTTGTGCCCTAGAAGGCACCCAAATGCACTCCTACCCTAGTCGTTCCCTAGGAGAGGGGCTCCCAACAATGCCAAAACCCTTGTTATGACTTCTCCTTGATGCCCTAGTTGCAAACCAACAAGATGGTCTTCAATGAATGCCTTCACACCACCAACTTGGAGAGTTTTCGTTCTCCAATATCCCACAAGGAAGGGTTTTGTCCTCCTTGGATGCCACACTAATGGGTTTTTCACCCCTTAGTGGATTTGGATTAGAGCAATCAGCCCTAGAACAAGAAGAAGAATGGGCAATAAGCCTTCAATTTGGATTAATTCGAAAAAGGAGACATTACAGTTCAGCTCTTTGGGTAACCCTCTTTTCCTTGAATGAAGCTCTCTTTAGTTTCTTCGAATGTAAGAGGGATTACCATCCCTAGTCATGAACAATTTGTTCTGTGTCTTAAGAAGTTTGTTTGAATGTGGTAATAATCTCATTTTGAAGAAATAGTTGGAAAGGAAGAAGAATATGTGGCAATAGGTGCTCAGATTCGAGCACGTCTCCAATGGAATGAGGAGGCGGATGAGGGCTCTAAATTCTTCTTTGATTACTTAAAAAGACGGTTCCTTCTCAAAAATCTCTTGGTTTTGTCGGGAGATGGTAAATTGGAAAAAGCTCCGGAAGAAATTAGAAAATTGTTTTTTTATAGATAATTTAACGCTTTTTGACAGAGCTTAGAACCTGGGGATTGGAGGGATCCCACCCGAGTACAATTGAAACTAGACCAAAGCGACATGAACATCCAACTAAAAACGACATACCCAAAGTGAAATACAAAAAGGCACAAAAATCCGTGGGTTGGACAACGATCCACTAACACCCAAAAGCGACCAAAGTAGGAGAAAGAAAGACTAGGGTAGAGTTTAACCTTGTGAGGCGGGACGCTTGGAACCAACCGACCTCTTACCTCCTAGCGTAGCGGCGTCGTGAGCAATCCCGAGTAGGAGATTGAAGGAAAACCCCAACTTGCGATGCGAGACCCGCCACACTAGCCGTTTCCACAAACACGGGCGCCGAAAGACAAGGAAGATCCAATTTCTCAAGCCGTTTGCCTCAAAAAGCCCAACCGAACAGGCCTCATGCACTTCCTCGGTGAATTTCATCGGGACCACGTTCTGCTGCCGACTCGAAATCACCCGTCGTGCTTCGGCCCAAAGCCTTGCCCTTCACAAACCACATCCGTGAGAGGAAACGCTTAACCAAAAACCTCCAACGCCTTAACTAGGTTGGCTTAGTGTTGGGGTTTAATGAAATGCATTGCAATTACCCGAACCTCCTCAATATTCGGCCGCACTAGAACAACCTTGAAATGAACTAAGAGGCCACCTTGGAGTTCACATGAGCTCTTCTTTGAAGCCCCCATAAATTCCTCTCCAATAATCTTCACAATAGCCTCCCGAATAGGCCCCGACTCTACCAGAAACAATGCGAATTTGGGCTAGCGAAACCTCTGTTGAAAAATGCCATCTCGCGACGAGCACCTTGCAGAAAGCAGAAAGGGCGGTGGTGGATGCTCCATTGCTACGTTCAAAAACTCCTCCACAATTTTATCCCAACAAACCGAGAGCAATAATAAAAACAAGCCGCCACCGCCGAAGATTAAAGATTCCCGCTTTACTCCCTTCTCGAGAAAACGTACCGGTCATTCGAAATGATTGGGCCACCTCTCATGATACCTTGATTCGCGAAAAGATTGGCGACATTATTCGCCTCCCTATAATTATGCCTAATACTCCACTTGGGGATCTTACTCAACCAATATAAAATATTGCCAATGAAGAATTCCAACTTCCACGATCTTTTCTCGCCCTTCGAATGTCATTAATCACTACTTAGGAGTCCCCTTCGATCTCGAGAGCCTCACAACCGATATTAACCGCCAATTTGAATCTTCAAGAAGGGCTTGAGCCTCAGCATTGTTACACGTGCCTGTTTCCAGCGGATAGGAACCGACAATCACTAATTTTCCAGCTACATCTCTAATCAAACACCCCGCTCCCGAAATACCTGGGTTACCTCTCGAAGCCTTGTCGAAGTTCAGTTTGCGAAACTCGGGGGGTGGAATCCATTTCACTTGCTTTTGAAGAAGAATTTTTCAACCTGGATAGACCTTTCCGGAGAATGGTCCCTGGATTAGGGAATTTGATCGGGGGCCAAGATAATCTCAAACAAGCATCCATCGAAGAGAAGCGAGAGATATCTCTACACTTCGTGCTCACATTCTCTGAAATTGAGATTTCCAACTTTAACTGAACTGCAAAGATTTCAGAGTATTCTTCTCCAAAGATTCTAAGATTTTGTTCCCACTAAATAAGCCAAATCAACAAGATAGGGGCACAGCCAAATTGAGTAGGGAGCACCACCACGCCCAACTGGGCCAAGAAATCAACGGCTCTCTATTGTTCCTTCCCGAACCCAAGCAACTTTGAGATGAAGACGTAGCGGTTTCAACATTGCGAGGCGAAGGGCGGGAAAGAAATAGATGGTCGATATATTCGTTGGCCGCTCTGCGTAATATACAATGAGAAGGGCCAGCATAACCCCACTTCTTCCTACGTTCTTGAGTGACAATCTTACCTTTAATTACCAACCAACTGAACACTCCAGCTTTCCGCAGTTCTTGGCATTCCAACAGCCTTCCCAACAAGGATAGACTTCACCTTCTTTGACAACCCACTATTTATAACCATCTTTCACCTGGAATGAACTCGAACTAGAGCCCAACCAAAACAATGAATGGTTGTCAGGGAAAACAATGCTTTACGCTCCAAGACGGCTTTCTTGTAGCACTCTTTCAAAAATCCGAAAAATCCAAGTCATTTGGGTCCTTCCAAAGATGAACAAGCGAACTGTTCAAAGCTGGAATGTTGTACTCCGCCACTTTCTCCCCAATTAGATTTTGTGGCTAGCATGGCTTCCTACAAATCTTGGTTTAAAGAAAGAGCTGACTTGCCACTCCAAGAATCGTCCTAGAAGTTCGCCAAAGAGCCGTTCTCAATCCTCCGGAAGAGAGATACTAGAAGACTTTTCTACATGACACAAAAATTCCACATATGAGAACCTCGGGGACTTCTTGGCTTGAAAAAACCAGCTCAAGGCCGCCTCCCTGCAAATACTTTTTTCTGAACAAGAGGGACACACTGCTATTGGGATTAGAGAGAAGCTCCAAATATTTTTAGCATCTAAAACTAAGTTCTGCCAATTAAGATTCAAGATACCTGCTCCTCCCTGGGATTTCCGCAAAGAAACCTGATTTCATCCAACTAAGTGAATTTTTCTCTCTTCACCTTTGGCAGCTCCACAAGAAATTCCTTAAAGACTTTTCAATCTTCTTTAAAATCATTGATGGCAGTCTCATCACTGACATCATATAAGTAGGAATAACATTTAACACCAAATTAATTAGAATAAGCCTGCTAAACAAGGTAAGGCATTTACCTTACCAACTCGGATGCAATTTTCAATAGACTTAACCAAATCGTTCCAAAGGAAGCATCTGCCTGCTCCTACAAAAAGAGGAACCCGTAAATACTTATGAGGGAGAGAACCTTTCATAAACCCAAGGATATCCAAAATTCTTCTTTGCAGCCTCGGAAGAGTATTGAAAAAGAAGATCCAAGATTTCTTGAGACTGATCTCTTGCCCTTCCGCTTCCAAATAAAGATCCAATACAATACGGAAACCTCTTACTTCCTCCACGGAGGATCTTCCGAAAAGGAACGTGTCATCGGCAAAATGCTTGATGAGTAAAAGGTTCCAACTCCTCGGTTATCTTCAGACCGCTGATTTGATCAACGAGGTGAGCCACCTTAACCGCTCGGCTGAGAGCTTCTGCCACCAGAATAAACAAAAATGAAGACAAAGGGTCTCCTTGCCGAATACCTCTGTTGCTCGAAGAAACCTTCTGAGACCCATTGACCAACACCGAGAAGCTTGGGGTTGCGATACAGTATAAATCCATTTACAAAAACTCAAAATGAAGTCGAGCAATTGAAGAGATTTCATGAGGAAACACCAATTAATTCTATCATATGCTTTGCTAAAGTCTAATTTAATCATCATTCCAGGGGACCCTATTTCTTGAAAGCAAATGCATCATTTCATGAGATAAAATAATTCCCTCTGTAATAGATCGTGTGGAAGAAAGCCGTTCTGTTCTCTAGAAATGAGTCTATTCAACAAAGGCTTAAAACGACTTGCGATGGCTTTGGAAATAAGTTTATATATGGTATTGCAGAGGGATAACGGCTGAAAACATCTCATTGAATCTGCCGGTAACTTCTTAGGGAAGAGACTAATAAAGGTATGATTCATTTCTTCAATATCTTACTTGTTTTACGCGACTCCTCAACTGCTAACCATACTTCCTGGCCAATAACATCCCAAAAATCCTAAAAGAAGGCTGCAAGAAAACCGTCAGGACCAGGAGATTTCTCTCTTTCCATGGAGGAGACTACCTGATGAACCTCCTCAATAGAAAAAGGAGCCATTATCCTCTCTTGATCCCCTTCTTCAATGACACTAGGAACCTGTTCAAACAATACCTATTGTTGAAGAAGAGAGAAATCTTCCCCTCCATGAAGTGTGGTAAAAAGTTCACAGCTTCCTTTTTAATGAATTTCTGTTTAGACAACCATCACCCGCTCCATTTTTGAGTTGCGATATATAATTAGAGCTCCGTCTCTCTTTGATAGAAGAATGAAATTTTTTCGAATTCTTATCACCTTCCTTTAACCAAATTTCTCTTGATTTTTGACGCTAAAAAATATCTTCCTTCAAAAGTAAATCATTCAATTTGGCAAGAAGAGATTTTTCCAAAGAGTAATCTTCCCGACCCATTCAAAAACTGAACACCCTTTCATTGAGCTCCTTCAAAGTCACCTCAACTCTTACTTTTTCTTGGAAGATATTCTTAAACGTAGACTTATTCCAAACAGATATGTCTTTCTTGAGCATGGACAACTTTTTAGTCGAATGAACATGTGTTTACCTTTTACCACAAAGGACAACCACCACCTTTGGTTCACTAAATCCTTGAAAGTTGGATCCTTCATCCACATCATCTCAAATTTAAAAGGGGAATTTCTAAGAGCTGTATCAATAGAGATGTTGAGCGCGATAGGAAGTGATCCGACCGTGACTAGGGCAGAACTTCACTCTCCATAAGCACACTAGATTGAAGCCACCGAGGATTAGCCAAAAATATGTCAAGGCGGATAACATTTCTCCTAGGACCTAAGCGTCTTAGACCAAGTCAACCATCCTTTCTTGGGAACAATATCCCAAAACTCAAAGCATCGCCACAAAGAAGAGAAATCTCTCTCGAGATTGGGCATTACTCTGGACTCCCGCCATATTCGAATCTGAAATAGTGGCATTGAAGTCACCAAACTAGAACCACCGAACGACGTCTTGTAAGGATTGCAATTTCTCCTTAAGAGCATCCCATAGTTCCCTTTTTTGAATGATATTAGCCGGGCCGTAGATATTGTAAAGAAAAAAACATTTATCGTAATTTCGAACCTCCACCTTACACCAAAGAAAATTTGTCGATTCTTCCACGAAGGAAACACTCACTTTGCTAGAAAACCAAACAACCCCAAACCACCGAAACCCCAATAACATCGACAAAACACCTTGCCAACCCTTCCATTTCTTTAACCAACTAGAGAGACACTCGAGCCGAGCATTTTGGTTTCTGAAGACAAAAATTTCAACACCTTGTTCTAATACTAAATGCCTAGAAAGGCGTTGCTTCTCAGGGCATTTAATCCCCGACATTCCACAAAATCAACTTCATGTTTTCTTCAGGGGATTGGCCCTCCTACTTAGGAGTTTATAAAAATAATCAAGCTGTTTCTGCTTAGTTGCGACAAACTCCTTAAGAGTTTTCCTCTCATTACTCGGCCTACCCGGCCCAGTTTCCTTTCCACAATTTAAAGAACTTATACCTAGAGTCTCAGCAAGGGAACAAACCTCCTCACCATCTTTCAAAACATTCGGAGAAGAGAACCTATATGCTTCCTCCGCCTTCCTTTCCAACGAACCGTCCAACTGCTCTTGATAGG
This sequence comes from Taxus wallichiana var. yunnanensis, assembly GCA_018340775.1. NCBI lineage: Eukaryota > Viridiplantae > Streptophyta > Pinopsida > Cupressales > Taxaceae > Taxus > Taxus wallichiana. The sequence continues at coordinate 833,626,338 of CM031237.1, read as the reverse complement.
AGATCCAACGATTCAAATCTGCCACGGTGGCCCCCTTCCCCAGCTCGACACCTTTTAAAAGAGATAGCAAAAGGGAATGTTCTTCGACAACCTTAGATGTTTCTTGCAACATGGAGTTCGATGTGAGCTCCTTAATAAGACCTTTTGGAGAATCTGGGATAACTTTCTCCAAAATGGGCCGTTGATCCTCCGAATGTTCACTTACTGTTCCATTAGCCACCTATTTCAAAACTGGGGAACCTCTACCAAGGATCACAATCTTCGTTTGGGCTCTACAATCCCTTCTAAGATGACTGAGCTGTTGACATCTAAAGCATCTGAAGAAAATCTTCTCGTATTCCAACTGTTGCGTCCAAGTCCCTTCAGGAGTTTTGATGGAGATGGACTCTGACAGAGGGGAAGAGCAGTCCACTGCAATACAAACCCTGGCATATGCGGCTAGATCTCCTTCAAGAGTCCTAGGATCAATCCTAACCACCCTACCCAAACACCCGCAAATCTTTGAGAGAATCCGAGGGTTCCAATATTCAATAGGGAGGGCATAGAGCCTAACCCAAATCTGCATCTCCTCCATAACCACTGTTTTGCGATCAAAGTTCGCTGACCATTTGTGAATAAGGAGGCCATCTTCAACAAACAAGCGATCTTTCCTCTAAAGAGTTTCCTCCAGCTGAGCCGCGCTCCAAAAGAGCACAAGAAAACAACCTTTAGCTAGGAAGCGAACCTGTAGATCCCCCTCCCATTGCTTGTCGCACCATCCCAGAATGCCCTTAGTAGATAGTTTCCTACCTAAAAACTTTTCTATTATAGCCCTTTTAGCGAAAAGATCTACCTGGCCCCTCAACTGTCCTTTACTCCAAGGACCACAGAGCACGGGGCTGCAGATTGGGGCAACACCTGCAAAAAGGGCCTCTTTTTGGTGTACTGTTGTCCTCCTGACAGTTTCCTTCACATTCCTCCTAAAACCCTAGACCCGACGTATCTCCCTTTGCCATTGTCCCCGTTGTCGAAATCAGAAAATTGTTTCAGCAGCATTTTCAGAAGATTTTCCACCTTATCCACACTATCCCAATGTTGTAACAACTCAAAATGCTTGTCTTATAATAATACTGAATAAGATCGCTGTTTGTGATTGTATGAAACTTCGTGTTCATTTTTCCAAAGAATTGCTTTTTCTCTTTCTTCAATGCACAATGGAAAACCTCCTGGGCTTGATGGCACCATGTGAATTTTACATAGCAATGCTGGATGTTATTGATGATGACTTTAGTTGTTTGATAACTGAAATTTTCACCTCAGTCACTTTGTTTGAATTTTTGTATTAGGGATTAACCAAGCCAATCCCCAATTCTGCAGCGAGAGATACTATAAGTGGATGACATCTTATCTTATTGTTGAGTGTTGCATATAAAATCTTTGCCAAAGCTTTAGCACTTAGAATCAAGCATTGCTAGCCAGATTGTCTGCGAGGAACAAATTGGTTTTGTTTAAGGGCGTTTCATTCTGATTGCGGTTTTGTCTGCCTAGGAAGCTATGGAGTGAGCTAGTAAAACTAGGCAACAAATCCTCTTCTTTTAGCTTGATTTTGATAAAGCATATGATCAAATTGATTGGGCATTCATTTCAGAAATGTTGATTGCTCTTGGCTTTGGTTCACAATTTGTTTTGATGGTGGGCACTCTATTTTCTTGTGCCTCCTCTTTTGTGGCTGTTAATAGTGTTCTTTTCTCCTGTATTATGCTCCATCTTTCTATAAGGGTGGGTTGCCCACTTGCGTTATGTCTTTATGTTTTTGTCGCAGATGCTCTGGGTTATCTTCTGGAAGCTGCTTGTTCTCATGGGAGACTTCATGGTATTTATTTTCCTGATGAATCCCAAATGCTTAACAATCATTTTGTGGATGACTCTCTCCTTTCTATTCAAGCCACTCTGAACTCTATTGATGTTACTAAGGAGTGTCTTGATACTTTTTGCATTGCATTTGGGGCTGTGGTGAGTCATCACAAATTTGAATATTGGCTTGTTGGTTGGGATAATGTCCCCTCTTGGATTCCTTCAGAGTGGTCATTTGTTCCTCTGGGTACTATTGTCAGATATTTAGGCATTCCATTTGGTCTTCATCTTTCTCTAGTGAGCATGTGGGAGTGGGTTCTTCAACGAATTCAGACTAAGCTTCTTTATTGGCAAAACAAGGATCTCTCCTTTGTAGGTAGATTAACTGTGGTGAGCAGAATTTTACAAGCATCCCATGTTTATTATGTTTCATGTTGGCTGCTATCAAAGACTGAATTTCTTCGTCTTTGATAGATTAACTGGTTTGCATACATACTTTGGTCAAAATATGGTGGTGTTTGAGGTCTCCCTTTAGTGCCTTGGGCTGTTTGAATTATGCTCAAGGAAGGAGGATTGCATTTACGAGATACTGTCACACAGAGGTGTACTGTGGCAACCAAATGGGTGATACATTTTTGGAAGGGTCCTCCTCATGGAAGATTTTTATGAGGCATCAACTTTTAACTGCCCGTCTTTGGAAAAAGATTCGTGGTTTCTTCAGCCTTTTAGATGTCATTTCCAATTCTACAAATTTTTAGAGTGTTGGGTCATTTTTTCTCAGAAATATTTGGACAGCTTGGCAAAAATTGCAAGATTGGTCACATGGAGAGTTTCAGGCAGTCAAACTGGATGGGATCTTGCCAACAAAATTATATGGACTTGGAAACTTCAAGATATGTCTCTTGCTACTATCCAGTGCTTTCAGGCTCGTAAGTTCAACAAAAAAAGGAATCCTTTTTTGGAAAAATTTGTCGGACAGCAATACATGTACTTGGAAGGATTGGCGATCCTTAGCTCGTGAGTATGCTTTACTCTCCAAAGACAAGTCTATTATTAAGGAAATCTAGGATCTTATCCCCCAGGATGACTTGTTTAAGATGAATTTGACCATGCAAGGGCCTATTTGGCATGATTGGAGATGGCTTTTTGGACACCCAATTACACAATATGACACACACTGTCTTTATCATTTTTAATCATGAATATGTTCTTGCACTTGTTCTCAATGCCAGATGGGTTTCTTCAGATGCAGAATCAGTGTGGATCCATCGTCTTCATAGTGTGTGGACAGTAAGGGTCTCTTATAAACTTCAAGTTTTTGGTTGGCTTGTGATATATCAGGGACTTGCTTCAAAGGCTCGATTGTAAAAGAGTGGCCTTACTGGTCTTTGTCCTCATTGCTCAAAATTGGAAATTGTTAAACATTTGATGTGGGATTGCTCTTATGCCAATTGTTGTTGGAAGTAAGGTCATTCTAGTCTACTAGCTCACTTTCAAGGGCATTTACATTGGCTAGCAACCTTGCTAGAAAATTCCAGTAAACTTATTCGTCATCCTTTTAAGAGTATTTTGCATTGTGTATGAGTTACAACCTTGTTTATTAGATGGAAGCGTAGATGTAATTATGTTTTCCGAAATGAGGTATGCTCTCTTATGATTTTTTTCACCATTGAATAGGCGAAGTACTATTGCAACTGCTTGCAAAGGTTTTCTGCCTCACATGGAGGCGAAGAAGTGAGAACCTAAAAGTCATTTCGCTTTTCTGGCTATTCTTATTGCTTTACAAACTAAGCTGTGATTGTTTTATACATTTTTCTGTACAATTCTTATTCTTTTGTATAGCCTTTGTTGTAAATATTGTTTCCTGTTAATATATGAAGCATCTATTCAATATAAAATAAAAAAAATATGTTGAAAAGTTTGAACTTGAACAAAAGCAGCTGGTCCTATTATTAAACTAAACTGAATAATAACCTTTGTTCTTATATATAATGTAAATAACACGATTTAAATGCTTATTATTGTTTAGTTCCTTTGAAGTTTAATCTTCTTTAACAAAAACTCAGTAGACACTTTATTCTTCTTAGGTATGTTGAGGTGTAATCTTCAAATTTGAGGTTTAATCTGTAACAAGGAAAAATAAATCTAATTTAAGAAAAACACAAATCATCTTTTGGCAAAAATGGGATGGTGTTGTAGTATAAGATATAGTCAGGTGGGACCTAGCTTTTTAATGTTAATGCTCATTTTTGTCCTCTGCTGCTCTAACTATGTATAGAATAAGAAACATCTAATAAGTTATGTTCAAGAAAAATAAACCATAAATAGGGAAGAATAGTTGAAAAAAGAGCAATGAACTTGCTGGAGCTTGGACCTGATATCCCTAATATGTATGTGGTAGAACAAACACAGTGGAGAGGGTGCATTTGTACACATCATTTTTAATGGAATGTTAAAGTGAAACACAGTGGAAGCAAGGCTCAAACTCTGATATATTGTTTAAATTCAAGGAATTTACTATTATCTCTTAGAATTGTGAGGTGACTGTAGCATAATATTTTTTGATGGTCAATTCCTGATATTGATGTAATTCTTAGTAACTTGTGAGGATTTTTGATCTTGAAGGTTTTGTTTGTTTTACTGTTACATACTATAATTATTTTTATATTTTAGGATAACGTTACATGTGATGCACGGAAACAATTCTTTATGAATTCATAACCTTTTCAATGAAATTGGAAGCTGTCTTTTTAATAAACACAATCGGGATATTTGTTAACATGAATTTTTCCCCATATTTTTCCTGTTTTTATATCAGTGGTATCTTGCATTTATATATGCTTTATGTGCATACCTACAGATGCTTTATGTGCACATACCCTCTCGACACCCACCTTCATTTCCAGAATTGGAGTTACCAACACATGTGCAGGTGACTTAGTTGTTTATAGTTATTTTCTTATAATTTAGGTTGAAATTTGAGGATGGGGAGAATTTTATTCAAGAGAGTGATTCTCATGTTGTGCTTATGTTATCTGCTTCTTGATTGCTACCAACTTGAGTGTTGCTTGCATGGTGGTGTTTGTTGGAAAATTTAAAAATTGGTTTGATGGATAAATTCAAAATAATTCAGACCTTAAAATACATTGAAAGTCAGAAAAAACTTAGGAATGAAGAATCTTATTTTATTTGTTTAGAAACTTATAAACTCCTCACTAATAGGACAGAAAGAACAAAGCTCGAGGACCAAGAGTGATATGGATACCACTTGAAATATTATGGATTAAGTTTATTTTTGATGGAGCATCCAGAGGAATCCTTGGCATAGTAGCAGGGGTGTCTTTGTTAAGCACAAGATAATACTAAGAGGGGGGGTGAATCAGTATTATGATATTTTTAAATTTAACACTTAATCTCAGAACCGTAATCACAATTAATCAATTTCATAGTGAATATATCAAAGCAATCAATAAATGCAAAGCAAACCAACACAATGCAAATAGACACAGATTTACGTGGAAACCCTTTCGGGAGAAAACCACAGAGAAAATCTTCTTTATTATATTTCTCAAATGTTTGTAGGCACCAACCTACGGGAGACACCAATCCCCAAATTACAATTTTGTAGGCACCAACCTACAAGAGCACCAACTCCTTTTTGCTAAGCACCAACTCAGCAAGAGACACCGATCTCTTCGAATATGAAGGCACCAACCTTCCTTACGAAAAACAAACTCTTTTCTATCTTTTATGTTGCTGTTGCTTCAACAGATGATAGAACACTTCCTTTACAACTCAGATCAACTGTACTTTTCTTACAAAACTGCTGCTCAGAATATTCTTCTTATTTATTTCAATCCCTTCACATATATAAATCGCTGCAACTCTTCATTTAAAAGGTTTTTCAGATCTGCTCCTTTACTTCTTATTTTTCATTTCGAATTTCATACCCTTTCTCCCTCAAACATCTTCCTTATATAGTCTTTCGCACCCTTTCAAAAAGGCATCTTTTCTACCAACCGACACTCCCTTTCATTTAATTTAATTAACCATCTTTTATTTTAATAATGCAAATACACATGTCGGCCATAACTATAAAGTGGCGCTATTTTCCAAAGGGGGTCGTCCAAAATAAAAACAACATTTTTATTTGTATTTTAAACCATCCTATGGACATATTTATTGCTCCTTTAATCACCCCTTATCATACTAAAACATGGAGATTTAATTCTGTCATTTGAATCTTCTTTTTCACCATAAAACATGGCATATGAACACCTTAAAATGTTGATATCTCTCTCCTATGTACAGCTGTGTATATCTCGCTTATACCATGATAATCCTTATGCAAAAACACTTCTTTTCATATATTTAAACTTTCGTTTTCTGCCCTTCTATACTGCTGGTTATTTCCGTTACTTTCTACCATTTCCGTCAACATCCATCAGTAGTTCCATCAGCTTCCATTAACCAAATACATCAATGATTAAGCCTTTGACATCAATGACAATATTTCCAACAGTCTTAAGAGATTCAAATGTCAAACTAATAGAATTTTTAGCTTGAACCTTGATTACTTTATGAAGAATTTAACATCTAAGCAATATACAAGGCAATCAAGAAGTCATGGAGAAGTATTGAAATAGGAGATTATAAGATAATGTGATAGGATACTTCATCATTATTGGAGTCTAAATTCCATTTTCTTGAGGATAATTTGGGCTATAGAATAGCCATTGGCCCATTTGTTCTTGTTATTACTTCATAGGATAGTTTAAAACTTTTGTGTTGAATCTCATCGTATTCTATCAAAATTGTTGAAAGAAAGAAAGAAATTATATTTATTTCCTCAAATGACCAAAGTAGATTACTGAGAATAGAAAGTAGCTTGAGTTTCTAAAATTGTATGTAGATTAACCACATGTGCTGAATTTAAAAACTACAAAACACTTAGTTTTTTTAACTACAACTAGCTAGGGTAAATCCAAGTGATTAAACCCCAAAACCCTGTAAATTTATTGGTCTAGCCAATCCATATGGAAATTTGGCACGTGGATCCCACTTTTGGAAGCCCACGTGGAGATTCCCTACCAGTTACCTTATATATGTAATGTCCCTTTCTTGGGCTGAAACTGAAAATAAGGGTTTGGGCTCAAACCCAAAAGAGAGAAATCAAATTTTATGACAACAGCTGTAAAAATATATATTACCCTAGCAACGAGCTGAAACTAACCCCTTTTGGGCATCAAACTCCCTTCAAAGCAAGCTGAAAATAGGTGTATAAATCCTCTTATGACAGCAAACTGTAAGGGCACTAAATGGCATCCATTCGCATGTAAACACAAGCTGAACATGACATAGAATGCTTCCAAATATTGTACTCAACCACGGAGATATTCATCCATCCAATACACTTCAAAATAAATAGATAAATTACAGCTGTAATTAATTAAATAATAGCAGAAGTACAACTCAGATTAAGGGCTGGAAATGAGTGTTCCCCAACCCCAAAAATATCAATAAAGTATGAAATCAACCTTATAAATTGTGAGTAACGTGAGTGTCAGCTCTAAAATCCCAAATGTGTCCTAGAAGGCACTTAATTCTTCCTCTACCCAAGTTGCTACCCTAGGAGAGAGTCCAAAATAAATCTATAAACCTTAATAGCTCTTCCTCTCTCAAGCCCTAGCTGCAAACCAGCAATATCACTTTATTTGAAGCCCATAGGAACCACAAATTGGAGAGTTTTCATTCTCCAATTTGCAGAATGAAGGGTTTTGTCATGCTTGTATGGCATACCAAAGTAATTTTTCCCTCTAGTGGATTGGAAATCAAGAAAGTATAAATTTATGATATGATAGATGCCTAAAATGAGTCTAAGCGACCAGGGTTTCATCATGCTTGTATGGCACACCAAAGGATTTTCGCCCTCTAGTGGATAGGAAACCAAAAAAGTATAAACTTATTATATGATATATGCCTAAAATGAGTCCAAGCGACCCTTTTTATATCCTCTTGGTGGTGCCAAAGATCAATTAGGAGTGTCCCCCATAACTGACCTCATAAAGCATGTTTTCGCAACTTTAACTTGGCTTTTCACCTCTTCAACCCAACCAACCTGCCTCTTAAGAGAAACCATGAAAGAAATGTAAAACGCTCACAAAAAAGACTAACAAAAACAAAACACTCTTCCCGTGTTCATGTCCTTCTAGCCCACCGGAAATGGAATGGGCTAGAAAAGGAGACATTACAGTCCTCCTTCCTAAAATTGTTTACCCTCAAGCAATTGCAAGCTTGGATGCTCAAAGAATCTAGATCCTGTACTTGCCAAATGAAAGAGCTCTTGCCAACACAAGCTCATATGCCCAAATACCATCATACCAAAACAACTAAATCCCATAATTGTCAAGTGGAACAACTTCCGCCCACAATGATCACGGTGTCTACTCCTTCCATCACCCATATCTATATGCTCTCCCTCAATGAAGCCTTCTACCCAAAGCATGAGGATATTTTTCAACACAACTTGCATGTAATTTGAAAATAAGTCATAGCAGCCATAAATCACTTGGGATTCCATCCAATTCAACACTAGGATGGTTGGGAAGAGTGTCTTCACTAGTGGAGCCTCTCTACTATTATTACCATGCAAGGAGACCCTCTTAAATTGCACGTGTACAACTGTTCATGATTGAAAATATTGACCAGCAATATAGAAATGATACAAATATAACAAACCTATGCAAACTTCAATAATGTGATTGATATAGAGGTGGTAGGTACCCCTACAAGAACTGAAAACTCTCCGTCTTCAGTTGCAATCCCATATGCTCCCCCATTTTCTTGGGTGAGAAACAAACTCAGCTGCTCTTCTTTTTAATACCTGTACTTGCACATGGAACAAACTTATTGCACGTGTACAACAGTTCATGACTGAAAATATTGTGACCAACAATATAGAAATGATACAAATATGACAAACCTATGCAAACTTCAGTAATGCGATTGATGTAGAGGTGGTAGGTACCCATACAAGAACTGAAAAACTCTTCGTCTTCAGTTGCAATCCCATATGCCCCCCGTTTGCTTGGGTGAGAAACAAACTCAGCTGCTCTTCTCTTTTAATACCTGTATCTGCACATGGAACAAACTTATTAAAGAAAACAAGAGTTTCCGTCATTGTTGCTTTCTTTATGCCTCATGGATGTCTTTCAATGCTTGCAATTATCGTATATTCTCCCTCAAGTGATGGATGTACAAAAATTCACCAAGGCTGTCCCAAACACAACTTTAATGATTATAGTAGATTGGAAACCCTTCATCCTCATGTCTGGATACTCATTTCCGACTATCAAAAAAATGGATAGGGAGCTGAAATTGTTGCGGACAACGAATGAAAAAAAAATACAACTATCATAATTATTACCTTTGCCTGCAAAAGATGGTTCCAAGCTGCCCCAAACTGATCTCTTTAAATTTTGGTTCGGATCAAAAGTTATGAGTGCTGGTATGTAAGTATAACAACCATACTTTTCCTAGAGCTTCTTCCCAAACAATACCAAATATGTTGGAACATTGGCCTTAATTGATCTCAATGAGTGAACCCTCTTACACACAATTTTAAATGAAAAGAATGTCTTCAAACTTGCCCCTCTATTGTTGTCCAAAGAAGATATGCACAATCCAACACATGAAATTGGGGAGAACATCCCATCATGGCTGTAGCATTGCATTTCATTACTCAAATTCAGAATTGTAGTGGCCAACAAACATCTTGTGATAGCTACACATACCTTATCAATATCACCAGTGGAAGAGCACCTCTTCCTTGTGATCAAAATCCACTTGGTGGCTGCAAATAGAATGTGGAACCAGCTGGAAATAACAACCACAAGATTCAAGACAACTCCCATAATGATTCGGGGTTCATGATTCACATTTTCCAAATTCATCTCAGTCATGTTAGAAAGATGACTTACACCACAAAACTCCCATGGAATCCATGTCTTATTAGGCATTCTTGCTAGGTGTGTTTTAGAGAACCAATCCCAAACAATAACATGATACATTACTTCACCTTGGTTCATGAAAACTGAATTATTGCATACCTTGTAGCAAGCTGAATTTATATTTTCAGTGGATGAATTATCCATAACCTTCACATACATCTAAAAGTGGCAATCTTGAAAGTAACTTGAGTCCCATGAAACCATATCAAGCTGATTCATACAATCTTGATTATAAAAATAACATCTAGCTTGCTTACCATTCTTCCACATCAAGCATCGGCTGTGGCAATTGTGACTATCTTCATAACCTTGGCTTCAAGTGTAGAACTTGGCTCCAAGGAACAATCTAGGAATGGATACTTCACAACCTTGTTAGAATGCACATCACCTTCTATATGTTTCCTCATAAATTTCCTTTCATTCCAACCACAGTTGCAACTTGTGTCCTTGACCTTAACACTGTTTTTAGCATGTTGTTCATGATGACAAAAATATTGCAGCGGCATAGAAGGAATCAACAAATCTGAAATATGATCATCACTATCATACCTTAGGCTGTCCTCAACATGTTCACCTTCCTTTTCCAGATGAAGGATGATTGAGATATCTTCTACACCTCCATCCTTGTGACTCAGAACTACTGAGTTAGGATCAACATTCTCCTTCCTCTTAGGCTCTTCATTTTCAACAAGTGAAGCCCTTTCCACTTTGACTTCATTCATACCTTGTGGACACATGTATGGAGCACCTTCATAGCTCTTGCTAGAGCCATAAACACCATTATCTTGCTTCTTATAGGTTGTTTTCCTAAAAATTCCAGCAAGTTGAAAATCAACATTAGCAACTGGTAAATCTCTTTTACGATGCGTATGCCCTTCAACATGATCTTCTTGGGACTCCCTCTCAAAACCCTCTTTCAGATTTGTTTTTAATTTTTCTTCGTTCAAGATAAACCCCTTTGGATTTTACTCCTTAGTGTGTTCTTGTGGTCGAGGGTTTAACCCTACCAGATTCATCCATACATCGGTTGTCCCTTGGTTAGAACCCTCCAATGTGGAATGTGTCATTTTTTCAAAAGTATTTTGAAGGTCCCTTTGTGGTGCATTAGGTCTAGGCTCGGCCTTGACCTTCCCTTGCTTACCCCTATGAATTTGGCAAGCGAAATAGCATCATGGATCTCATTCAAAAGGGCCCTATATTCTTCATAGCTGGCCGCAATATTATGCCCTACTGAATGCCTTGTTTCCATCTTTGGAATGGCTTCTTCCCTTGGAAGGAAAGTAGGCCTAGTGGTTGATCCATAAGTTGATCCTTGGGGCTGTTGTGAAGTATTAACTTTGGATGAGCTGCCTTCACCATTTTGGAGCCTTGGTTCATGAAATTTTTGTAGGGTTAGGGCCAACAAATCCATGGTGTCCGCCAACCTTACTTGCCCTTCAATGAGCCTATCGATTTTGGCTTCTTGTGAACCTTGGTGGGCCATGCTAAGCTCTTCAACCAACTGATCTGATTTCTTCTTGTCTCTCCTTTGATAATGAATGTATCCTTTATCACCCTCTAGCATGAAGACCCTCAGGCTAGGAAGATCGAAGCTTTGATACCACTGTAATGTCCCTTTCTAGGGCTGAAACTGAAAATAAGGGTTTGGGCTCAAACCCAAATGAGAGAAATCAGATTTTTACAACAGCAGCTCTAAAAATATATATAACCCTAGCAGCAAACTGAAACTACCCCTTTTTGGGCATCAAACCCCCTTCAAAACAAGCTGAACATAGGTGTATAAATCCTCCTATGGCAGCGAACTGTAATGGCACTTAATGGCATCAATTCCCATGCAAACACAAGCTGAAAATGACATAGAATGCTTCCAAATATTTTATTCAACCATGGAGATATTTATCCAGCCAATACACTTCAAAATAAATAAGAAATGAATAGATAAATCACAGTTGTAATTAATTAAATAACAACAAAAGTACAACTCACATTAAGGGTTGGAAATGAGTGTTCCCAAACCCCAAAAATATCAATAAAGTATGAAATCAGCCTTATAAATTATGAGGAAGGTGAGTATCAGCTCCAATTGCCCAAATGTGCCCTAGAAGGCACTTAACTCTTCCTCCACCCAAGTCGCTACCCTAGGAGAGGGTCCAAAATAAATGTAGAAACCTTAGTAGCTCTTCCTCTCTCAAGCCCTAGCTGCAAACCAACAACATCACTTTCTTTGAAGCCCTTAGGAACCACCAATTGAAGAGTTTTGTTCTCCAATTCAACAAGGGTTTCCTCATCCTTGTATGGCACACCAAAGGATTTTCGCCCTCTAGTGGATAGGAATTGAGCAATCAGCCCAAAAACCAAGCAAGTATAAATTTATGATATGATAGATGCCCAAAATGAGTCCAAACAACCCCTTTTATATCCTCTCGGTGGTGCCAAAGATCAATTAGGAATCTTCCCCCCTTTAACTTTAAGTTGGCTTTTCACCTCTTCAACCTAGCTGACTTGCCTCATAAGAGAAACCATGAAAGAAAAAGGTAAATGCTCACAAAAAAAAAAAAAAAAAAACTAGAAAACACAACACTTGTTCACCTCCTTCCGGGCCACATGAAGTGGAATGGGTTCTAAGTGAAGTCACCGCATTTGAATTCGCCGAGCATAAAACTCGTAAAAATTCTTCGCTAAAAAAATCAACGATAAAATTCGCGATCAAATTCGGCTACTTAAAATTACTTATATTTTTAAAAATATTAAATATAAATATACTAAATACAAATTTAATAAAAACTAAAATGTATATATATCATAGTTACGAGATGGGGGACGAGGGGACGGGGTTTCCAGGACGGCAAAAAATTTCTAAATTTTGGGGACGGCGGGGACGGCTAATTAAAAAATATATAAATATTTAAAATATAAAGATATAGTGACTAAATTATATAAATAAGTTGAAATAAAACCATTTGAGATTTAAATAAGGTGAAACTTGAACTCATAAACATCAAATACATTCCTTAATACTCATGATTCTTTCAAAAGATTGCAAGAAGTTGCTTGGTCCAAAAAGGTGCAAAAATTGATTTTATGAAAATAAGAAAAATATTGCCATCAATGCGTAGAGCTCAAGAAAATATGCACTTTTAGAGAAAACGACACTTGAAACGGAGCCACAGAATGAAAATTATGGCACATGCAAGTTTTTGCTACCACATCTTCCCGGACCCTTTCCAAAAATGGCAATTTTTTTCACCAAAAATCCAAAAAAGGAAAGAAATGCCAAAAAAGGAAATAAATTTGTGGGGCGCCCCACGTTTCCGCCCCACGTTACCCTGTCCCCGGATGTTTCTCAACATTTTGGGACGCCCCGGGACGTTTCCCGAAAAAAAAGGGAAACATGGGGAAATGTTTCCCACGTCCCCACATCCCAAGGCGTCCGAGACATCCCGAACGTGTCAAATTTGGGGGACGCATCCCCACGTAACTATATATATATATATATATATATATATATAATAAAAATATAAAATATAAATATATAGTAGAAATGTTTAAGTATTGTATATACAATATAAATATAATAAAAATGAGTTAAAAATGAAAACCTAAACTAAAAAATAATAGACATACGATTCTACAATATAATATCAACCTAAAATAAAACCTAATATACCTTTGCGGGCATATGAGAGTTGAATTACAATAGAATATGAGAGTCGAAGAATACAATAAAAACCTAATATACAATAGAATATTAATATATCAGAAAGGCATATTGTAATATATTAGGTTTTTATGCCCGCAAGTGTGACGAATTACAATATAAACCTAAACTTAACTGAAACAATAGAATATGAGTGTCGAAGAATACAAAATAATGCAACATGAGACGCACGCCTTGAAGGGCACACGATAACTCGGTGTACGTTTGCTTTCACACACGATAACTCTTTTCGGAACTTAAAACACAACAACTAGGGCAAAATGACCATAAAGCTAGCATAGCTTCAATTTTTAAGGCGTTTTTGGCATGCAGGATTGGAAATCGCGAATTTTGATGAATTTTATGTCCCGACATGAGATTCAACGAATTTCGCATTTTTGGCTTTAATATCAGCGAATGCGGTGACTAAGGTTATAAGTCTCCAAAACGAACTGGTTTGAAAAATGGGACAATACAATATAATATTCAAAGTATTTACCTCAAGTTTCGATGACATGACCAAGTGTGGAATCAAGTCAAACGATGCCATTCCATCTACATCCGAAGTACAAAATAAGGTTTGAGAGATAAGAATGTAACTCTAGTGGGCTCTTTAAAAGCCACACATCTTCACTAGTTGAACTAGTGTCACTTAAAAATACAAATAGAAATGTGAGTGTAGCAAGGAGTGAAGACCAAATCCAGATTGAGTTGGAAATTTGTGCTGTTATACGTCCTGACAAAGGCCTAGGGTAGATGAACTTCTTGCTTTATCTTGCCCAACAAATTTCCCCTTTCTTGTTGCACATTTAGTACTATTGATCTCCATCCTTTGTAGTTAAGAACTAGAACACCTAGACGGATATTTGTGATACCAATACTAGCAAAGAAAGTAAGCCTTAAAAGCTCTATGAAGATATTGATTCCTAAACTGAAATTAGTTTTGTACACTACATCTTGTTGTAGTTGAAACATACTTTGAAACGTACTTCAATGAAGCATCTATTATCGAACACTATGGACTCTACAAGAGCTTATGCCAATTCATGACTATCCTCACCATTTAGATGCAAATGACTTCTATTCTTGTTTTAGGTATATCCATGGGTCCTCCCATGTTTATTTCTTTAGATTGATATCTAGATTCATGTATTGTATTGTACCATATGTCCCTAACGAGACTTTGGATTGTGGTTACCAAATCTTAGAATAAGATTTCATCTCGCATATGCCTACTTAGCGGGTGGCCTATTGATTGTGAACATCTATATGTCTCAAACTATCTTCCTTAGGTTTGGTAACTTGTCGTCAATGTTGGTGTGGTACTTCACACCCTTATTCAACCTTTGTCTACTTACAAGTCCCTTATCAATGGAATGCCATTGTTTCAAGGCTTCATTTCAATGTTTTACAATTCTACAATCATTTTGGCTGAACTTTATTCAATGTGAACATTGATCATTGATTTTATTTGATCGACAACTAGGAAGTTTTAAGGATAAATGCAATCCTTTTGTTTCTACTTTTCATTAACAAGTAGACATGTCATTATCACACTTGTTGATTAGGGAATTCGTAGTTATCTCTAATTGGAGGCCTTCTATAGAGGATATTTGAGCGATGTACTTATGGGTGTTGCATTCATATTTTATGGGAAAAATCCGTGTGATTCATCTACAAATGTGACAAGGGCTTTCATAGGTATCTCTAATTAGGCTCCTTGATTCAATATGTTTGAAGAATGTATGTACGAGTGTTGCATTCACGTTTTATAGAAAAAAACCTTGTGATTTATGTAGAAGTTGTGAGGGTCTTTCATAGGTTTCTCTAATTGGAATCCTTCCATTGTGGATATTGTTGGCATGTGTGTTCAGCGCTCCCGTGAGTTTCGTGACATGGACTAACCGCCTCTCGTAGATCCTAACTCTGGCGATTGTAGCGGAGACTAACACCTATGGGTTTTGGTCTAACAATGACAATCGTGGTCCAACAAATGGTATCAGAGCGACAGGTCTCGAGTTCGAAACTCACTTGGGTAACGCTGAGGGGGAGATTGTTGGCATGTGTGTCCAGCGCTCCCCGTGAGTTTCGTGACATGGACTAACCGCCTCTCGTAGATCCTAACTTTGGCGATTGTAGCGGAGACTAACACCTATGGGTTTTGGTCTAACGGCAATCGTGGTCCAACAGAGATATTTTAAGATTATATATAATGGTGTTGCATCTGTGTTTTATTGGAAAATAACATGGATTTATCTAGAAGTTACGAGAGAAGGTAACGCAATTTTTGTTTTCTCATTTGTTTTTGAGCCATGTTCAACCAAGAACCACAAATACGTTCTTGAAATATTTGAAAATAGAAATATTAGAAACAAGAAAATGGATAACGTGTTCATGATTTCCACATGTAGACATTGTAGATAAGAGCATACACAATAAAAATTCAATTCAACATCTTCCATAAAATAATATATACCTTATATAAAGGAGAGGATCACTAACCTCTCCCTTTAAATCTAGGTGGGTGGTTCAACCACCTTTATTCCCTAAACTACCTCACCCTACATTCACTCAACCTTCCCTAAAATCACTCTCCTAAAACCTACGTGAGTTGTTTTCTCAACTCACTTACATTATTTTTCAACATAATAATAATAATTTAAACATTAGCTAGCACATAATAATGTGCACACTAATTATTCCTAACATTCCCCCTTAGTGTGCACATGGGAAAGAATGTCACATGCTAGAGCACGAGCGTGCGTGTTGGCCTTGTAGCTTGTTCTTCTTGGTTGATGAATCTCCTCACTTTGTATTTTCCCCCTTAATCAAAAACCATTTGGATGTTGATTTCCATCGATAATGCATCCAAGTACAAATAATAATGGCTCTTTATAATTTTTCAAAAATATTTCTTGATAGGAAAATATTCCCCCTTTTGAAAAATTTACCTCTTTGGAGAATATTATCTCTTATATTTCTAAAATATATTTATAATAGAATAACCCTGATTTTTTTAATATCATTAAAAACATTTAGAAAGTAATTAAAAATCCCAAATCAGGGTATTCCTCGACCATCCAAATACCATAAAGTCTGAATTATCAGATTCAGATTTCAACATGAGCACACATTATACATAATCTGACCAAGAGAGAAAATGTCTTCAAATGGATTGAAGAAATCCGCATTAGACGACATGCATGCTTTTTCTGCGAAGTCATCCGTATAGTTTGTTTTGGATGGATCAGATCTGTGGGAGAATGCCAAACCAGATGGGTGGGCTGACAGTGAAGTTTGTTTGAAACTGCACATAATGTGTGATCCACAAAGCGGATGCTCCCAACTCCTGCTGTCACATCTCTTGCTATTGGAACAAGGCAAGCCATGATAAAACCCTGTTATTTTTTTTTCCGATTACAGTTTCCTTCTGTGAGATCTGTACTAGTTGAGAAACTTTGTTAAGCTTGTTGTTGATCTGGAAACCATTGCAGGGGTGTCATTGAATTATATATGAGAAGAGACCAGATCTGAACATGATTTATGGAAAATCAATGGTATGGGTACTACAAGCCAAAATATTGAGCTTGAATTCGACGAAAATATTTGCTGACAAATCTGATCTCAGGAAATGCAGAGAGCTCTGAACAGAGAGCATCAAAAGAAGAGAACATTGAAATTTCACCAAACACAAGTCTTTTCCAAGATCATTATGATATTGTAGAGATTGATAGAGGGAGATCAATTTGTATTTTTGTACATGGAGCAGAAAGTGAAGGTAAAAGGAAAAAATGTGCATAAATCTGAAGCACACTTAGCAACCAAACATGATCCACCCAAAAACATTGACATAACCATAGTCCAATATATATCTATATATTCTTATTAATTTTCTGATTTTTGATGAAAACTATGAACAAAATGGATGAAATATTGTGAATAGAGCGAACAAGATGGAAGGAGAAAGATGATGCAAACGAATGATGCTTGCCAAACAGGTTCACACGAGGTCCGCTTTGCTACACCGCTGATAAAGTGCAAGAAGGGTGAACAAACCAGCAATGGGGTTTGCATGAGGTTTGCTTTGCATATCCAGTGCTTGAACGTTTTGAATCTATAATAGATGGATGAACACAAGCAAAGATAACGGGTTTGTTGTGAGGTCCGTGGTATCCGCTCACCCGTTCTCTAAGTCTACCTGATGAACAAAGACATGGGTGGAGTGAAAAATCAGAGAGGCCCCTTTCGAAACCAGCTCTGATACCAAATGTGGGTTTTACCCCATATTTGAAGAAGAGCATACACTCAATAAAAATTCAATTCAACATCTTCCATAAAATAATACATACCACATATAAAGGAGAGGATCACTAACCTCTCCCACTAAATCTAGGTGGGTGGTTCAACCACCTTTATTCCCTAAACTACCTCACCCTACATTCACTCAACCTTCCCTAAAATCACTCTCCTAAAACCTACGTGAGTTATTTTCTCAACTCACTTATATTATTTTCCAACATAATAATAATACTAATTTAAACATTAGCTATCACATAATAATGTGCACACTAATTATTCCTAACATTAACACATTTTTTCCAGATGCATCATCTACAAGGATGGATAGAATTCAAAAACAATGGAATATGAACTATACTTATATTAGAAAACAACAAAACAATATAAAATGCGAAAACATAACATAGAAAACCGTGTTGACCCCTAGAAACATCAAAGATTTATCTTGAAACTTTTTGTAGTGTTGTTCTTTTCGAGAGAGTTTCCTGAAGCTTTTAGCACCCATGCAAATAATTCTTCCCAATATCTCCAAAATGTTTTCTAAGATTTAGAAGTTTTGAGTATTCAATCGTTGTTAACTTTCTTTGCTAATGTACCTTTTAAAAGACCACCGTGCTTGAAATTCTGCCTATGAAGCCGATTTTGGGAGATAAAATTGGCTTTAGCCAAAGTGGAAATCATAAGTTCCAATGTTTTGACTTATATTGCCAACTTGTAAGCAATTAGAAGGGAGATCTTTGAGGTCACAACACAAGATTTGATTAGGTACTTTTTGGATCAAGTGAAAGGGACATATTAGAGTTTCACTTGAAATTTAGAGCCAACATCTCGATTGGGTAGGGAAACCTATGTCATAAGGTTCTCCGAATTTTATCGAAAAAGTTTAAATTTCGCGTAACTTTATTCTCGTCGAACATGAACTCAAACTTTATCCATTAATTTTACATGGGAAATTTTTCACACGATTTTGCATTATTTTACAAATATATGTATATATACATATATTGACTAAAAGTTTTGGACAAAACGTTCTCTCCACTCCACCGTCTCGACATATTTATGCATTTATTTTAAAGAATAAAAATGATAGAAAAAATTGTTCGAAGTTAAAGATCTTTTTTTGCTTGAACTTTATCCCTTGCTAACTTGAACCCGGCTGTATCCTCGTTGAACATGAAAGCGAACTCGAACCTTGTGAGTTAGGGGAAGCACTCTTGTTTGGTGCACAATGATGAGATTATTAGCCTTTAGCGTTTGCAGTAAGGCTTGAGTTGCCCCTATTGCGATTAGGTGTAATCTGTGTGATTAGTCTTTGAGAATCAATTAAATGCAGGAAAAGGAATGTGATTGGTGGTGTTGGGTGGCAACAAGGCCAAGAATTGCTATAAAAACAGGCCGACTTGCAAGAGGGAAGGCATCTCTTTTTGTTTATGATAATTTTTAGATTTGTGGTGTAAGCTTGCATGCTTTCCATAAAACTCCAAAGGATGAAAACCCTTTGAAGTTGGCTTTACAGGATGAAATTCCTCTTGAAGCTTAGAAAGAAGAAGGAAAACTCTTCTTTATTGTAATATCCCTTTCTTGGTCGTAGAACCTTAGCCCATTCATTGTTTCCGGACGGTTAAGGGATGAGAAAAAGGGAAACTATGCCATAGTAAATTAATCATAAAGTGCATCATAAATTATTATTATAAGCACTTTATTAATTTATTAATGAAAAAGTGAAAAAAGAAAAGAAAAGTGACAAAATAAGATTAGAAAAAGAAGTCACTTTATTTTATTTTATTTTCCCTAAGGAAAATGCGACCCATGTAGGAAAGGGAAAAAGCCAAAGAAAAAATTAAATGAGGGAAAAGAAATGTGATTGGTGGTCTTGGGTGGCAAAAAGGCCAAGTTATGTTATAAAAGCAAGTCGACTTGCAAGGGAAAGCATTTCTTTTTGTTTATGATAATTTTCAGATTTGTGGTGTAAGCTTGCATGCTTTCCATAAAAACTTCAAAGGACGAAAACCCTTTGAAGTTGGCTTTAGAGGATGAAAACCCTCTTTAAGCTTAGAAAGAAGAATGAAAACTCTTCTTTCTTTTGAGAGGAAGCCCTACTCAGGGGTTTCTACTGATTTTCAAGGTTCTACTTCTCATGTCCCTTTTCTCCAAATTAATAGCATAATTGGAGTTGCGGGAAATTCTTCTCCATGAAATGAAAAGAGAAAAGCAAGGAGAAGACTTATAATCAGTCTTTTATTATTTTATGATGTTTTTAGTAAAGTTGAACTCAAGTATATGGGTCGGCAAAGGCAAAATAAAAAAAAGAAGAACATGCAAGGAGGAAGTTTACAATAGGATCCTTAGTATTTTTTATATATGTCTTTTAATAAATAATTATAGAGTGTATGGGTCGGCCATGGTGGAGAAAAAGTGACATGAAAGGTCATGAGGCATATGAAGGGTCATGTCTTTTCAATTTTGGCGCCACCCTTAGAAAATGTATAAATAGGGGTTTAGGGGCAGCATTTGGGATAGGAACATTCATTTGTAAATTCAGATTTTGAGAGAGAACTCTCATTATTTCTCCATGTGGGACGGAAACCCCATATGAGGTCCATTGGAAGGACGAAAACCCTCTCCAATTGACTTTAAACATTTATATTTGCAGATTATCATTGAATTAAAGATCTTTTTGAGCATATTCAAATTTATTGCAATTATTTCTACCTATTCGACTTGCATGTGATTGAAATATAATTTGTTAAGTGCAATAAATATCAAATCAATTCACTATATCAAGTCGCCATACATTTTTAAGGCTGAATCTGTCTTTTCATGCAAATCGAGGCACTGTTTCATGCAAATTGAACCATTATATGACTGCTGCGATGTCCCAGATTGCACAGTTATTTACAACTTGATTCGATTATACCTAAATCAATTCGATTTGGCTTGAATTCAGTTCAAAATTGTTTAATAATTGTTGCTAAGGGTTTTTTGGATACTTGTTGAAGATTTTTGGCACTTATTTCCATAATTTTATTCTCGCTGTAATAAATTTCCAGTCTGCTGCAAATTAAAATCAAATTTTTGGAATTTTATTTAAATCTCTCTAAAAGAGACATTACATACTTTAGAATTGCAGTGATATTTGAGGAGAAAAGTGCAGATTTATAATGTTTCTAGCTAGGGTTTGAAGACCCAAGTGTTGGGATAGACTTCTACCTTGATTTAGCTTTGATCTAGAGTTATCTACACCCTTGTGTATGGAGTTTTACCCATTCCAAATTGCACACCTGTACCGGATCTCATAATCAACATCTTTGTCATATTTTTAGAGGCCAAAATCAGTTGGTTTGCATATTTTGGGGCTGAGGAAACTCCATTTTCAGCTAAGTCTGTAACTATCATTCTGCAGATTTTATAATAAAATTCCAGCTCTCTCATTTGCTCCAAATTTGGTATTTTTTTCATTGTTCTTGCATATTAAAAATAGCTGATTTGTTTTGCATAAGATTTGAGTGAATTTATTTCAGTTTTGTGGAGTAATAACTCCTTGGGCAAGTCACATTTTTCTATATAAAATTCAGATCTGCATCATTTGTTTCAAGCATCTCTTCTATAAATTGCTATTTTGGATTGGATTTGCGGCTATTCCATTTAGGGGCAGAAATTTGTCCATTGGGTACATTATAGTGGTATTAGAGTAGTGATTCTCCTAGCCTTTGAAGGAGAAAATCAGATCTGAAGACAAAGAAGGTGACCATGGAAGAGCATGATCAGAGAGCTCCTAATGATGAGCTAAGCTACATACATGAAGTGATCACAAGGAGTCAGAGAGAATTACAACAGTCTATGAGAGAAAGTCAAAGAGATATGCATCATGTGTTGAGGGAATCTCAAAGGGAAATGCATGAAGCATTGACTAGTTCCATTAGAGATTTGAAAAAGATTCTGCATTTGAACAATATATCTACAAATCAAGTAGCAACCAACAATGGTGAAGGAAGCTCTACTGAATCAGTTAGGACATCCGCCAAACCTCCCCATCAAATTTTCAGAGCCAAGTTTTTCCAAAGAGAGGAACAACCAGTTGAGGAGGCGGTCCCAGTGATATTGATGACAAAGAGTCATGTGGTAAAGAGTATGTAACCCCTTAGTTTCAAGGCGAGAGAAATGTTGTCTTTCAAGGATTTCGGTGAGTTGAAAAATAGTAAGGGTACATGGCATAGTATATTTTTGGCAAGAGCTCTCTCATTTAATAGATACATGATCATGACTTATGGAGCTGCACAACATGTTTTATCTATGCATATGGCACTTGGGCGTAAGAGTTGCAATTGCTTCCGAGAAAACAATTTGGGGAAGGGAGGATTATAATGCCCCTTTCTCGGTCGAAGACCCTTAGCCCATTCATTGTTTCCCGACAGCTAAGGGATGAGAAAAAGGGAAACTAAGTCATAGTAAATTAATCATAAAGTGCATCATAAAATATTATTATAAGCACTTTATTAATTTATTAATGACAAAGTGAAAAAGAAAAGAAAAAGAAAAGAAAAGTGACAAAATAAGATTAGAAAAATAAGTCACTTTATTTTATTTTATTTTCCCCAAGGAAAATGCGACCCATGTAGGAAAGGGGAAAAAGCCAAAGAAAAATTAAATGAGGGAAAAAAAATGTGATTGGTGGTTTTGGGTGGAAAAGCGACAAAGTTATGTTATAAAAGCAGGTTGACTTGCAAAGGAAAACATTTCTTTTTGTTTATGATAATTTTCAGATTTGTGGTGTAAGCATGCATGCTTTCCCTAAACATTCCAAAGCGTGAAAACCCTTTGAAGTTGGCTTTAGAGGACGAAAACCCTCTTTAAGCTTAGAAAGAAGAACAAAAACTCTTCTTTCTTTTGAGAGGAAGTCCTACTTAGGGGTTTCTACTAATTTTCAAGGTTCTACTTCAGAATTGCAATGATATTTGAGGAGAAAAGTGCAGATTTATATTGTTTCCAGCTAGGGTTTGAAGAAACAAGTGTTGGGGAAAATTTTTACCTTGATTCGGCCGTTTCTAAGGTTATCGACACCCTTGCGAGTGGAGTTTGACCCATTCTAGGGCACGATTGTCTCGAATCTCATCACCAACATCTTTGTCATATATTTAGAGGCCAATATCAAAATTTGGTTTGCATATTTTTTTGGAGCAGAGGAAATTCCATTTTTAGCTAAGTCTCAGAACTATCATTCTATAGATTTTATAATAAAAATTTAGCTCTGTCATTTGGTCCAAATCTGGTATTTTTCTCATTGTTCTTGCATCTTAAAACTATCCGATTTGTTTTGCATAAGATTTGATAAATTTATTTCAGTTGTGGAGTAATAAATCCTTGGCAAGCACATTTTTCTATATAGAATTCAGATTTCCATCATTTGTTTCAAGCATCTCTTCTATAAATTGCTATTTTGGATTGGATTTGTAGCTATTCCGTTTAGGGGAGAAAAATGTCTATCGGGGACATTACAAACATGAACGCGAACTCGAACCTTGTGACTTAGGGGGAAACACTATTGTTTGGTACACAAAGATGAGATTGTTATCCTTTCACCATTTTTGCTAGGCTTGAGTCGTCCCTATTGCAATAGATTGTAATCCTTGTGATCAATCTTTGAGAATATATTTGTGATTACAACCTTTACTATGTTTAGTAGTAAACAAAGTTGTGAGTAAATCCATGGAAATTGTTTCTAGCTATTTGTTTGCGATTGGCAAAGCAATATATTTATCCCGATTCTTATTGGTTAGCTTGGTTGTGAAACACATGGTACAAGTTTTGATGTATTTTGCAACAACTGATTTTAGCTAGGGTTTGAAGAAATACCAATTGTAATGTGCCTTTTTTGGGGAACTCATGAAACGACCAAAAGCTCTCAAATCAGATTTAGAGAGTTGCTGTTATAACCCCGCAACTCGTAAATTAAACCTTGTTTCGAGAGCAACACCTGATTCGAGGTTTCACCCCCACTTTTGAGCCTTCAAAACCCTTCGATTTAGCTTCACTTGAATTTCTAGAACTATCTATAACATCAACAATTATGTAGTGCAATAAATCTGATTTTTAATGCCTTGGATATGGAGATACGCTTATGAAACCTTTTATCGTAGTGTTAGTGTTTTTTAAAAATTCATAAATCAACTTAGAAAGCACCAAAAATCATGAAATTCTAGAAATTGGCCTTATGAAATATAGAGAATAAAATGATAATTTCAGATTTAGCCAAAATGTCACCGCACATACCAAAACACCACTCAATATAGGTTGCCCTACTTGAAATAAAATATAATTTGCACCAAATAATTGATAAAATGAAATATTTCACCTTTATAAATCATAGGAGTCCAACCATGCAAAGAGATCACATAAAAACCAGCAATATCCTTGAAAACACACCTCCAAGCAAGTCGCTTAGGGCATAAATCTGTTATAACCAGCAATAGAGAGAAATCCACCAAAGGGTAGTGTGGGTTTCGTCCACACCACTTCTCCACAAGGGTTTTTGTCCTTGGGAGTGCCTCAATCAAGGGTTTTTGTCCTTGAGAGAGAAGAAAAGATGCTTAACAAGCAATCCTTTACAAAAATGAGAAATCCACATAACATAATCCTCTAATGGCCAAGCGACCTCCCTTTTATAACCATAAGGGGGCTTATAATGTAAATGATGGCCGACCTCTTAAGAAAAGTACTTTCTAATTTCTAATTGGTATTTTGGAGCCTACATGCTCACCAATAGCTTTTTATTTCTAATTTATTGTTGGGCGCTAGGCTCACCAACAATTACAATGCCAATTAAGAAATGAACATGAAATGAAGCACATGATGACATTGTTAGCTTCCTCTAGCTTGTTCACTTGGACCCATGAGGAAGGAAATGGGCCAAGGTCTTCAATTGGAATTAGCTCAAAAAAGGGACATGACAGTCCTCCCCTCTCGAAATTGCTTGTCCCCAAGCAATTGCAAGTTCCCGGATCCCAAATAAATCTCAGCTGCTCCTCCTTTGATGTACCTGCACATGAAGCAAACTCATTAAAGAAAAAGTGTCCCCTTCTTCATCCCTTCTTGCTTTGTGGCTATGATGACCAGCCTTCTTCTTCTTTGCTTGCCAAGGCCTCATAATTGCCATCCACACATTGGGTGTTCCCAATTTCCCTCCTGCTGTCCCAAACACAGCTGTAATCATGTATTTTGTTCCCTAAAATCAGAAGGATAGGGGCTGGGATCTTTCTTATAACAGTTGGAAACACATCATCAATGATAATAGACTGCAAACCCTTCATCCTCATGGCTGGGTACTCCTCCTCATTGTCAAAAGAATGGGTAGAGAGCTGGAATTAATGCGGACAACATATAAAACAAAGATATAACAACTGTCATGATGATTACCTTGGCCTCCAAAAGATGCTTCCAAGCTGCCCCAAACCAATCTTTTCAAAATTTGACTTCAAATCATAACTCATGAGAGCTGGTATGTAAATATAACAGCCATACCATGCCCGGAATTTTGTCCCAAATAACACCAAATATGAATGAACCCTCTTACCCATCATTTTGCATAAAAAGAATGTCTTCAAATCTGCCCTCTATTGCTTCCCAAAGAAGATATCCACAACCCAACAAACAAAATTGGGAGAAACACCTCATCTTGGTTGTAGCATTGCAAGTTCAGAAGTGAAGTGGCCAAAAAACATCTTATGAGAGTTACCCTTACCTTGTCCATGTTGCTAGAAGAAGAACACCACTTCTGTGTGATCAAAATCCACTTGGTGGCAAGTGTGAGTAACCTTTGATGTGGAAGATTTCCTGATTGCAAGTGCCTTACTTGCTGTCCCAAAACATCTATCCTATGTTGTTCCTTCATGCAAACTTCTTCCATGATGTTACTAGCAAGCTGATTTTTGACATACTCAGCTGTAACAATATTTTCCAATCAGCTGTTATGATAGAAAGCAAACCACAATGTGAATTCCAAGCATTTTCCAATGTACTCCCTTCATCCTTAATACCTTGAATTCTGATTTCTTTGTCTTTGTCATAGAATTTCAGTTCTCTATCATGACAATTGAGGGTGAATTCCCTCAAAGATTGCAGCCATTGAATTCCAAGAACTACTTCATCATCAACTAACTTAATCACAAAGAATTCATCACATACCTCATCTTTTCCTAGGAGAAGTGATAGCTGTCCCAATTTCTTTGTGCAAGGTATGGTAGTGCCACTCTCAACAAGCCTAGTGACCCCTTGGTTATAAAGAAAACCCTTCACCCTGAATGGATGAGAAGTAGGTGTGCCACACATTGAAGAAAGGGTGTTGCTCTTCCACCACATTTTTTCTAGTTCTTCCATATTCATGGAACCATGGGTTAACCACATATGAAACAGAAAATCAGAACTATCATCATGCCTTTGATGCCCCACACATGTCATGATAAAATTTCCCTCCATACTGATTTTGAAATCAGACATTCTTCTTTTTGTAGAACTCATCATAGCACCTATATTTCTTATGCGGAAACAATTTTGAATTTGAGGCCAAGAATCCATACAACAAGAGACACTTCTTACCTCATTATTTCGTGGAGTATGAGGTGCATAAGGATGCCCAATCAACGGTGATATAAGAGGACATAACAAGCATAAAATCTGATCACCTTCTCCAACCAGCTGTGTGTGAGGGTAACATATCAGCAGTGTCAAATCAGCAAGCAATAAGATGGAGATTTCTTCATACCATGGGCTGCCTTTGATGCTTTCTTGACTCAGAATTTCTGAGTTAGGAACAGCACTCAGAAAATAACCCGATGGAGCCCTTATCTCATGCATAGTAACATCATCCTCATAGGCCCTTATTAAATCTGATTTGATTCCATCGTGTGACTGCCCTGTGTAACCATTAGAATCCAATAAATTAGCATAGAATAACAAGGGATTTTTACCTTTCTTTGGATGATGACAAAATGGGGATTGTTCCTTGTTGATATCTTCATTGATTGGCTCCTTGGTGGTGGCTGTTTGGGACTGACCAACAAGCTGAAAATTTTAATTTCACCTTGAAATTTGACTTCAACTCGAATTTCTTCTTTCATCAAACCCTTCTTTTCCTTTGCCTCATGCTTCATGGTTGCTTCCCTTTTCCTTGTCAATAATGAAGAGCTCTTTGCCCTATACTCTTGTAAGTGTTGTTTCCCTTGAGCGGCTATCAATCTAGCAGCCCTAGCTCTTCTTTGCCACTCCTCACACTTTCTTTGAGTTTCCATTACATCCTCCTTGCTTGCATATATGAATTTCTTCTCTTGTCTAATATCAACATTTGGTTCCCTCAAAAGTATATCTTTTTCTATCAAGGGTTCTTCATTGACAATTGTTAGTTCATTGCAACCACTAGGTGTCATCAATTCATCATTAAGCACAAAAGGGTTTTTACCTTGGATGGCATGCTCCTTAACTTCCTTCATCCCGATGGAAGAACCTCTCTCCCTAGGGCTGAAACATTCATCTTCTCGGCATATTGTACTTCTTTTGGCACTAGGGTTCTTTGCCAATAATGTCCTTTTGTCCTCAATCTGATGAAATCCGTGAGAGACATTGCCTCCCGAAACTCTTCCGGCATTTCTCGGTATTCTTCAAGCAATGTGATGTAGCCATGAGCTTGTCTAGGGCTCCCATGTGGAGCGACTTCCTCCTTGTCCACGAATTGGGGTTTGTAGGGCCTTGCAAAAAGAATTTTCACCTTCTTTGATTCACGGGAACTTTGTGAATATTCTTTCCCTTGGCTGAACCACCTCCTTGCATGTTTTGAATAGCTAGGGAGATCCTATCCAATACATCCATTATTCTTCTTGGTTCTTCATGATCCTCTCCAATTTTTCCATGCTTCATAGGATGGGAGGAAAGAGCTTTGATACCACTTTAATGTCCCTTTTTGGGGACCTAAAGAAATGGCGGAAGGCTCTCAAATCAGATTTACTGAGCTGCTGTTATAACCCTACAAATCTGCAAATTAAACCTTGTTTTAGGGCAGCGACTTGATTTGGGTTTCAACCCCACTTTTGAGCCTTCAAAACCCTTTAATTAGCTTCACTTGAATTTCTAAAATTATGATATAACCTCAACAATCATATAGTGCAAGAAATCTGATTTTTAATGCCCTAGATATGAAGATATGAATTTCACGAAACCCTTGTTTGCAATGTTTTTGTAAAATTCATAACTCAACTTAGAAAACACCAAAAATCATGAAATTTTAGATATTGGCCTTATGAAATATAGAGAATAAGATGATAATTTCAGATTTGCCAAAATGTCACCGCACATACCAAAACACCACCTCAATATAGGTCGCCCCACTTGAAATAAAATATAATTTGCACCAAACAATTGATAAAATGGAAGATTTCACCTTTATAAATCATAGGGAGTCCAACCATGCAAAGAGATCACATAAAAACCAACAATATCCTTGAAAACACACCTCCAAGCAAGTCGCTTAGGGCAGAAATCTGTTATAACCAGCAATAGAGAGAAATCCACCAAAGGGTAGTGTGGGGTTTCGTCCACACCACTTCTCCACAAGGGTTTTCGTCCTTGGGAGTGCCTCAATCAAGGGTTTTCGTCCTTGAGAGAGAGGAAAAAGATGCTTAACAAGCAATCCTTTACCAAAAATGAGAAATCCACATAACATAATCCTCTAATGGCCAAGCGACCTCCCTTTTATAACCATAAGGGGCTTATAATGTAAATGATGGCTGACCTCTTAAGAAAAGTACTTTCTAATTTCTAATTGGTATTTTTGGAGCCTACATGCTCACCAATAGCTTTTTATTTCTAATTTATTGTTGGGTGCTAGGCTCACCAACAATTACAATGCCAATTAAGAAATGAACATGAAATGAAGCACATGATGACATTGCTAGCTTCCTCTAGCTTGTTCGCTTGGACCCATGAGGAAGGAAATGTTTGATGCTTTGCTTCAGACGGTTCATAGAAGTGTCCAAAGTGATATAGAAGTCCATCTTTCAAGTAGTAATGTGGAATTAATCTGCCAACTTTCAATGCTTCACAGATTTTTGCCAAGCATAAATCTAGTTGTTGCAATTTCGCGAAGTGTTTGTCTAATTCTTGACAGAGAGGAGAGATTTGAGAAGGGGTTAGGACAACAATATGCTACTAGATTGGCACTCGCTTTTAATGCCCAATGATTGTGTGGAACTGTAGAAGGAATGACGACTATTATTGATGACACTCTTGTTGCATCTTGTTCTACATATGCAAAAACTGTAAAGGCATATCGTCACTTTGTATGACACTTTGTTGTCCAAATATGTAGTACTTGCAATCCTTAACTGCTTGGATGATGACATAACTTTCTGGTTTCTATCCAACTCTTTGTCTTACCGTGCTAGAAAATGTTATACTACTATAGGAAACTAAATGGCCACTGAGCAAGTACAATTCCAAGTGCATATTATCTCAAATGGTTGTTGAAGATCTGAAAAGTACTAGTGCTTATCAAAGTGTGCATAACAAAGGTTGATTCATACTATCCTTTTGGTTGTGTTTGTTGACCAGCTGACTGTTGCCTTTGCAAAACCTTTTTGTAGTATGAGGCAAAGGCCAAGAGATTTTGTGGAAAGCAAAGTACAACTTTACTATAGAATTTCCCCAACCCCAAGGAACTCTGAAGTTATGTCTTTGCTGTAGGCCATTTAATGCAGGAGCATCCAGGTAAGATTGGCAATCTTGCATCTCCAAAAACAGTAGCAATTTTAAATAAAAAGTACTCCATAAATATTAAGCATTTAATAAATACTTTTGATCAGGATTTGGCTTGTGCATCTTAGTATTAGTCCTAACAAGGTGTAAGTACTGCTTTAGTTGTTTTAAATGTCAGTGAATAGGGTGTTTGTTCTGTAACGTGTGTGCATCATCAAACTTCGAGTTAGTGATGTCTACTTCAGATTTTACTCATTTTTACCTACCAATAAGGCATTTTGGGAGCATTGTGCACATTGGATGCTGGGTCATCATTTAAAAGTGTATGAGTTGGCCCATCATATTTGTTTTGAGGGCCCATAACTTCTTCAAAATTTGAAAACTATGCATGTCATGATGAACCCCATGATTAAATCTGTTCTCACTCCTTGTTAAAGGTTTCTTGGAGGGGCTTGTGCATAGAAGTTGGAAGAACATTGTTGTGGCACTAGGAAAGATCCATGGCTCCGTGGAAAGGAAATTAACCTTCCATAAACACTAAGGGAAAGAAACTCAGACTACTGGAAAAAGGGCATTTTGCTTCATGCTTGGGTATTGTTTTTCAAGAAGAAAAAGAGAAAAATGTTGTGGAGAGATAACCATAGGGAAGATGGAAGGAAAATGTTCATGAGGAACCCAATAACAAAAAAATTAAAAAATTGTTGTTGCTGATTCCAGCGAAAAAAATAGCAAAAAGAAGCGGAAAAAAGAAGTTTATTTTACTTGGGAGCGGGGTGTGAAGGTTTGGAAGTTTGGTGCAGTCTCTATTTGGAGGATCGGGTTAAATTATTAAGTAGATAAATTAACCATAAATTAAACATGTAAAATAAATTACTATAAAGCAAAAACACAACACAAGATTTATGTGGGAAAATATAATGTCCCGCTTCCTAGGATAGTCATGACGAAGACCCTTAGCCTATTTTGTCTTCCCGACGGCTAAGGAGGATTTTAAAAGGGAGACTTAAGTTCTAATATTTTATTATATAGTGCAAAGCACTTATAATAAACTATTATGGACTTAGTCATAAAATAAAAATACAAAAGTATAAAATCACTTAGCACTTAGCAAATATGTAATACTCATGGAAAGTGTGACTTGCACTAGGAGGCAAAAATAAAAAAAAAAGGAAAAAGTCACTTTATAAAAGTGACCCCCTTGGTGGATGAAAAGACAAAAAGACAAGGCAAAAAGCATATGGGCCAAAAAGTTATTCCCACTAGGAAAATGCGACTTGCATAAGGAAAGTGGTGGATAAAAAGACAAAAAGAAAAAGTCACTTTATAAAAGTGACCCCCTTTAGTGGGAAAAACATTTAATAAAGAGGAAAATCTGATTGGTTGAGTGGAGGTGGCCATTAGGCCCAATTCTTCTATTTAAGCAATGAGATTTGCTTGAAGGACACTTGATTATTTTCTCTCATTGCTGATTTTAGTCTGAAGCTTGCATGCTTTGTCTAAATTATTTCTAGGGATGAAAACCCTTAGAAGTACCCTCTTGAGGACGAAAACCCTCCAAGAGTATGTGAGGAATCTCTACACAAGGGTTTCCATTGTGCTTTCAAAGATTTTCAGTTTTTGTACCTGCTGTTTGAAGCTGATTTTCAGTCATCTCTTCTTCATAGTTTGGAGTGTTTTTCAGGGGTTCCAAACCCTCAGTTTCAGCTGTAATTGCAGACTGGGTTTTGCAGATTTTATTAAATAAAATCAGCCTTGTTGGAGCTCATAACTGGTACTTTATTTCTGCAGACTTATTAAATTATTTCAGATCTGTTTTGCATTATATATCTGCATGTTCTCTCATATTTTGGTCTTAAAAATTCAATATTTCAGTTCTGAGTGAAAAGAGTTGAGTATAATGGCTGATTTATATGGGTTTTCCATCAAACCCTAGTCGCATTTCTCATAGATAAATCTGATATGCATTGCAATTAATTGCTATCTCTTTGAAAAATCTGTATTTGGTGTTTGGATTTATCAAAAATCCATCTTGGGTTGAAAGTGTCCCATTTGGGGACATTACGAGAAAACCTCATGCGAGGTAGAAAACCCACAACCAATAAAAATTGCACTTATTGAGAAACTTTCAATATTACATGTCCAGTAACCTTCCCCACCTCACTTCTCTCCATTTTCACATCACATTATTTCACATATTAGAATATGCATTTTACCGGGCCCCGAGTGCCCTATTTAAGTGAGGGTGATTGAGTGTGACTTCCTGTGATGCACCCCTCCACTTTAATTGATATCAAATCAATTAAACATAAACTAAAGTTTATATTTAATAAATAAAAATATATCCATATTTTTATTTATTAACTATAAACTAAGGTTTATAGCTTATATTTAATATATAATTAAATATAATATTATAAGAACAATTTAAGGGGTTAAACCCACTTATTATTATCTTTCTAATGAGTCTCATAGGGTGCCCAAGGTATCAATAGAAAGCTCTCAACATGGAGAAGGTGAATCCATCACCAAATTTGTAGTTTAGACATCCTTCTCTGCGTGCGGAGATGCTTTTAGGAAAACAAGGAAAATTTTGTAAGGAGAAAAGAAGAGTTGATGGGAGCCAGAGTTTCTCGTTTTATCGACGGATCAACCTTCAAAAATAAAACAACAAATTTTAGCTGTCTAAATTTAAGGTAATTCCTTGACAGAATGCCAATACCTTGTTAATCGCGTTGTCTAGCTTGTATGAAGAGTGGAAAGGTGTTTGTAAGTTGTTTTGATGTTTGTGAGCCCGAAGAATAGCAAGGGATCAATTGGTCATGTTGAACAAGCTTTTTGCAACATTCTAGCCTCGTTGTATGTAATGTCCCCTTATCAGGGCTAGTTCATTTTGAAGACTTTGGGCCCATTCCACTTCCTGTGGGCTAAGAGGAAAAGAGAAAGCGAAGTATTTAATGTCATGATTTTTCAGTTGCTTTTGTAGCTTTGCATTATTTTTTAAAGTAATTTTCTAATCATAGCTTAGAGAAGTCAAGTCAGTTTGAAAAAGTGTAAAAGTCACTTGAAAAATAAAAGAAAGGGGAACTCATATGTCTCCAAGGAGGTCGGTCCTCTTTGGGAGGATTATATTTTGGTTTTGGCGCCACCTTTAGATATAAAAAGGGGTCACTTGGCTTGGAGAAGGACATGCTTGCTTTGGAATTCATTTTCTTGGAGTTGGAGCGTGAAACTGGTTTCTCTCTCATGCAATTGAGGACGAAACCCCTCATTTCTTCATCAGTGATCTCATACGGAGGTCACACTTGGTGTTACATTCAGATTTTCGTTGGGAACACAACAACTCATTGTAAATCCTCTCCTAGGGTGGCAACTTGCATAGTGGAAGGTTTTGGTGATATCGAGTGCATGAAACTCCTTTCTTTGTTAGTATTTGGATCTTTTCTAATTTATAAGCCTGATTATGTTTTACGGATTGAACTTTGGGCCTTGGAATCATTATTTCCGGCCATTTTTGTAAGTGGGTTTGCTGCTGTTGCAAAATTAATTATTATACTTCAGCTAGGGTTCTAAAAACTCATTTCTTGGTTTGTACTTGATCTAAAATAATTATTATTGTTCCCTACATGCTTGGATGGTGTAAAAGTGGTATTGGTGGTGAATAATTGCAATTTCCCTCTTGCTGTCATAAGATTTCAGACTGCTGTAGCATATTATAAATTTCAGTTTAGTGTGATTTGGGTTGTTGCCATTTCTATTTTTCCATGAGCTCAGCCCAAAAAGGGGCATTACATTGTATGCTTTGCACAAGCAGAAACAGTTCCAATTTGTCAATAAAATCTAAACCTTTTCAAAGATAATATGACATGAAGATTACTGTTTATGATTGTTTTTAGTCTGTTATTCACCATGAATTGTTTTAAAGCATCATTAGGCTCTTCGTTGTGCTATTTAAATCATTGCAAGGACAAAGTATGCATGGTTTTCACATGTGAAATTGACACTAAAGGTAGGTGTTGTTGGTTACTGTAGTTGGAATTGCTTGGCAGGCAACAAGGTTAGACAATCAATAAATTGACCCTCTTATCTTGACTTTATTGGTTGGTATCACAACACCAGTATCCTGCAGGTGTATGAAAGTGTGAGAAGACATCATCCAGTAAAAGAGTGTTTGGTAGAAGGCATCTTGTATGCAGTGAGCTGTTCTTCATATTGCACAGGTGGGTAGAGAACAAAAGATCCAATTAGAGACTTGTGTGTGTAGAGGGAGTAGATTGAATAATGGGTAGAGGGTGCATAGTATTCTCCATCTTGCGTAGGTTGCTAGAGGACAGAGTTGAAATAGAGGTCCAGAGAGAAGCTATTGTACTTTTGAGAAAAGCCCATGAGTGGTCTAGAGAGGCGTATGGTCTCAATAGGATTGCAATAGAAAGGTTGCAACAGTGGGTTAGAGGTGTATGAAGTGTTCAAGTCCTAAGAGGCCAAAAAGATGATGATATTTTTTAAGAATTGGGTTGGTGTGAGTTGAGTAAAGACTCTGTGGTAAAGGTAAAAGTTTGCAAGAGATGAATGAGAAGTATGCAGCCCACATGGTTGAGTTTAAAGGTGTATTAAAGATAATGCAAGCTCAAGTGGAAGCTGAGGCAAGATGAGAAAAGAGTGGTTCTACTCCACCCGTACTTGATATTGAAGAGCTGAAAAGGGAGTTTGAGACTGAGCAAGCCATTCTAGACATCCTGGGAAGGGGTATTACTATTGCAAAGGAGCTAGCTGAAGAGGAATATATTCCATTAAAGAAAGATTAAGACACAAAAGTACTTATAGCATATCACAAGGAAGGGAAAGCTGTAGACAATTACAATTAAAAAATTACTGTGAGCAGCTCATAGAGAAAAAAAGCCACCATGGATGGATGAAGGTGATGATGGAGTATATATGGGGGTATTCCTCTTGAATAAAGAGAGTTTGTAGAAGATAGCAAGGAGTATTTGGGTCCATAATAGATTATTGTAGTGCGAGCTTTGGAACTTGAGATGGCAGTCTATGAAGGCCCCTTATTCGACAGAGAAGCTATGAAGACGATTGTCTCTTGTTGGGGAGGGAGGCAAGGTAAATTAGGAAATTGGAGGAAGCTTCGGGGGGTGAAAGATGGAAGAGAAGAATACAAGTGGCAGTATTTTCCCGGCGGACAATGGTGAGTTAGAGTTGTCACATAGAAAACCAAAGATTGTAGACAAGTGTAAAGCAATGAAGAAGATGACATGAGATATCATGTGGTAGGAGATGATTGTGCAAATGGAAGAGGTGGTCCATGATTTGTTGGAAATATTGTCATTGATGTCAAAGG
Organism: Taxus wallichiana var. yunnanensis; assembly: GCA_018340775.1. Lineage (NCBI taxonomy): Eukaryota > Viridiplantae > Streptophyta > Pinopsida > Cupressales > Taxaceae > Taxus > Taxus wallichiana. The sequence continues at coordinate 833,591,417 of CM031237.1, read as the reverse complement.
CTTAATCATTGATGTATTTGGTTAACGGAATTGTGTAACGGAAGCTGACGGAACTACTAACGGATGTTGACGGAAATGGTAGAAAGTAACGGAAATAACCAGCAGTATGAAGAGCCTCGAAAAGACATTTTCGAATGGATAGATATGATCGATTAAGTGCAAGAAAGACTATGGTACAATCTGATTTTGAACAACTATCGTGATATGGAAGTTTGGTAAAAAGTAACGGAATTATGGCCAGAAAAGGTGACAGAAATATTCAACAAGTTATGGAAGAAGATGATCAGATTTGAGGGGCAGCGCTCCTATCAAGGGGTTAATTGCATTATTTAATGTGCATTTAATAATTGTTATGGGCTGCATTAATTACTTTTGGTCTTAGCCGACTAATGCACTTAATTATGTTGTGTTAATTAAATAATGGAAAGGTTGTGTTGGTTGGAATGATGTGTCTTTTTGAAAGGATGTGAGAAGGATATATAAGGAGATAGAATCATTTGATTTAGATAAGCACACACATTGAATATTTTGAGTGAAGAGAGAAGAGTAATAAGAAGAAGAGCAGATTCAAAGGTGTAAAGATGAAAAATTGCAGCGACTTATATATGTGAAGGTGCTGGGATAATTAGACTGAGTATTCTGAGCAGCAGTTTTGTAATAAAGTACAACAGATCCCAAAAATAAAAGTGTGAAGTGCAGATCCAAATAAGAAAACCATCACTCGTTGAATAAGCAACAATTCCACGGTGGTAAGAGGAATTTTTGATAAGGGGTTGGTGCTCCTGTGAGTGGGTGCTCACGAATTCGAAGGGGTTGGTGCTCCTGTAGGTTGGTGCCTACAAAATTGTAATTTGGGGATTGGTGTCTCTTGTAGGTTGGTGCCTACAAACATTTGAGAAATATAATAAAGAAGATTTTCTCCGTGGTTTTCTCCCGAAAGGGTTTCCACGTGAATCTGTGTCTATTTGCATTGTGTTGGTTTGCTTTACATTTATTGATTGCTTTGATATATTCACTATGAAATTGATTAATTGTGATTACGGTTCTGAGATTAAGTGTTAAATTTAAAAAATATCATAATACTGATTCATCCCCCTCTCAGTATTATCTTGTGCTTAACATGATTGTCAAATGGTTGTGAGAAAAGATGAAAGCGAGGATGGTCTCACTCTTAAAGTGGAGACAAATGCTACACAAATACTTGGGATCAGCAAAAGCAAAGGAAGAATAGAACAAGGAAATTAAGACAACACTGAATTTTCAGCATGACAATAAGACAAAGGAAATATTCGAGGTAGCCATTCACGCAAGCGGTGTAGAAGAGATGGAAGAACTCTTAGATGAATGCTTAGAAGTGGCTAAAGTGGTCATGAGAGATGATGTAAGGAATATGAGAACACTTTTGAGGACATAATTAGAGACAACACTATTCCAAGGTATGCGCTTGAAGGAGATGATGGGAAAGAAGCAAAGGAGAAAGCATAGAGCATGCATGATGTAGAGCCTATCTATTTTTAATCAAATCACAATGTCACTTTGGTCACAACTTCAAAAACAATGTTGTACTAGCTAAAACACTCCCTTTCTCCAGCTTTAAGCACTTCCTTCACAATTCAACTCCCCTTAAATCCCTAATTTGACCTTGCCTTCTTCATTGACCCTATTCCTACACCTTATCCAAGGATATTTCATCTATCGATTCGATTCAAAACAACCAAAAAGAGCAATTACCTTACCTTTTTCAAAAATTGTCTTTCTAGGCTTCTTGAGCGGATGCCAAAGGTGGTTTCATGATTGGAGCAATCTGGAACTTCCTAGAACAAGACATGCACATTTCCCAATACCTTTTTTTTAGTCCTTGAGGTGTGGATAAAATGTTATTCCTCAACTCTTTTGCCAAATACCAATTCCTCCTCCTTTTGGCACTCTTGTAACCTTCTAGCCCTGTTTTTAGTGATTTTTCCCCTTAATTTTTGATGCAAAGGTTTTCTTGACAAACTATAGACCATTTAGGACACCCATTAGGCTCATTCTCCTTTGTGCAAAATCTCATTACGAGGTTCTTAAGAAAATATCTCTCAAATTCCTTGTTCTCAGTGGCAATTAGGTCTTTCAAGACTAACTACAATTTTTGTAAAGGACTGTCACATATTGCAGGGGTTTGAAGGCTTCCTAAGGCCCAAGACTTAATGAATTTCTTTTAAAATCCCGTTAAGATGATTTCTTATCAATTTGGGGCCTTAAATTGCTCTGTGGAGATAATGCTTGTACAAACTACACCCAAACCCTAGCTTACAAATACACACCTACAGGTCTTTGAGAATTCTGTCACAATTTACATGCAATTGGAAATTTGCTAAGGATTGAAACTAGCTAAATCTCCTTCTAGACCATCTTTGGAAGCTTTATAGATGTTTCCATGTATCAGCTTAGACTCCCACTTACTTAACCCTTCTTTGCTTTGAATTTACCTTCTTAACACTGTGCCACTGTTACATGCAACCGGGTAAGCCACTGTCAAGGAAATCACTGTCATAGAGGTTTGTTAAAGCTTCTCACTTAATGATTTATCAAATAGGCACCTTCAAGATCATTTCTTCCCAGTCCGAGGCCAAGACATTCTACCCTACTTCCTCAATCACATAATTTGTTCTAACTCGAGTGAGGGTTTATACCAGAATCCAAGAACACAAATATTGCTATCAAGGCTTATAAAACCAATTTCATGATCCAATATTCTTTCTCAAGGCCTGTAATTATGGTCCTTAGCGTACAATATTACCAGTGAGGTTTGATAGGGTTCCTCCTGTGTAAACACATTAAATTTCTCCTTACTCTATCTGTTAGGACAGGGTTCTTAAGCTTTCTAGGGTTTCCTGATCCAAAATACGTCCTTTTCAATCACTGTCAAGGTTCTTTAAAGGTTTTAATTAAAGCTTACATACCACATCCCTTCATTCAAATTCTTTCAACTCGAATTTCTCTTCTCAACTCGTTCTTCTTGTCTTCTCAAATCTGACTGTAAACCAAGGTGCTCTGCCACAGATTCTCAAGAACTATACAACTAATGACAAAACCAATCATATACATACATACATGCAATGAAAGGATCAGTACTTAATCTCCTTATCAGTCTAAATACACCATCTTGAACAAGATTCACCATTGAACAATTTTGTCATGCAATCACTCAAAATACCATACACAGTTTTTAACCAATAGCATAGTAGTTTGCAAACTAAGTATCTTTGTCTTCCAATCTTGGAGCTTCTATACTCCCAAGCTTTTGATCATTCGAATGGTAAGATCAAATTAGTTACAAAACCTTTTAAAATGTCTCTCCCATTCAGTTACCATTGAACTAAGAGTCCATATCCACCCTTTTGGTCACTTGGACAAGCAATTCTTGTTTCACCTTTGCATAATAACATATGACCATGAGTCTAAACTATTTGCAACCTATTTGACTCCTCCTTAAAGGCCATTACAAGCATGACAAAGCCTCTAGCTCTAACTTACAACACTAGACCATACCAACTACACAATCAAGCCAAAATAGGCCTCCAAGATTCAACTTGCACTTTTGGAGGGAAAGTGTATAATTAAAATTTTAAAAGGTCAAAACTCAATGCAACACACCTAGGTGACTTACAAGGACCCACTAGACCTACAAACTCACCTTCAAGCCAAAATTTGATAACAAGATGACATATTTACATAGTTGGAGTGATGCTCCTGCATCAATGCAGCTGGGGAACTTAACTCTCAAAAATGACACACATAGAGACCATACACTTAATGGGAAACAACAACACCTATCTTTATTGCTTTCAATGAGGAATTACAAAACACACACCAACAACATGCTTTTTAGCTTTGTTTCATATTCTCACAATGTATAAAGTTACAATATCAGTACATTCATGCACATTGTTCATTTATGTAGCTCCTTGTTCATATGTGATCTCTTCCCAAGTGAGACTCTTAATAGCCACCTTCTAAAATGTGAAGAACCACTTACCAAAGGAACTCATCCCTTATCAAGCCATTCATCAAGAACTGTTATGGAAGTCAAAAAGATTTGTCTTCTATACACGAGCTGTTTCATCTACCCTTCACGCAGTACTCTTAATGGTTGGCGCATGACTACCCAAACATCGCAGTCGAATGAACTTAGGAACAAGTGAACTCACGCACCAAGTGAACTCATGCACAAGGGAACCCATGCACATGAGAATAACTCATGTACAAGATACCTAATGTGCACAAGAATAACCCATGCACAATTGCATTCATGCACAAGTAAAGACATGTGCAAGTGATAACACCCATGTTAGGTCACACACAAGTATAACTCATGTAGAAGTTAACTCACACACACGTATGAATCATGCACAAGTGATCATACAAAAGTTAATTCACACTTAAGTGCTCATGCAGAAGTTAATTCACGCACAAGGATAACTCACACACAAGTGCATATATCGTGCAAAACGCACAAGGATAACTCACACACAAGTGCATATACTTTGCAAAAGCTTGTAACTTCTTGAGGCCGTAACTCCAGCGTGCTAACTCAAAATGAGATGTCTCTTTTTGAAACTGCATAATTGTTTTAGGAGAATCCAAATATGCAATAATATTAGCTTTTGAATCATAATGTTCTTTCTTTTTTGAAAAGCATGCCAAAATTGCAAACACTTTGCTTTGTCTACACAAATAGAAACCACCTTGTTTTTGGTTGATGCAAGATTGCTCGTGAATGAGGATTCTCTGCATTGTCTTGGGAGACCAAGAATGGGATTTTATTCGCATAGTGTTTGTGACAAAGGAGGTTGTGAAAGGAGTCCTTGAAGAATGGCTATTTGGTAATTCAGTAGTGTGTTGGAAAGAGGTGAAGAGATGGGAATTTGAATAAAAGAATGGTGCAAGGAAAATAACATCCCAAAAGTGCATAGTTGGAAAAAAGTCAGTCTTCTAGAAAAGAGGGTGTTTAACTTCATGCTTGGGAGTTTTGGTTGTCAAGAAAAACAAGGAAAATGCGGTAGTGAAGGTTGATGGAAAAGCGTTTTTGAGGGGCCCATCACCACAACAATTTGAAAACTTGCTACTGATGCAATGTAATGGCCCTTTCTAGAGCTCAACCACACACACAAGGAAAATCACACAAACCTCAAATGAATGGAATCTGATTTTTAAAACAGCAGACTGGAAATTGGAACTGCGATGTACAATAATCTGATTTTCTAGGACAGCATGTTGCAAAGTACAATAATTTACCCAAAATCACTATGAAACGCATCCACAACATATATAAGACTTTTAGGAACAATGTAGGTCAATTTACACCATGAAATTCAATCTGGTGTCACTCAGATTTCACCCTGAAATCTGTAACTACCCTATCCGAAAATTTTTCGTACTTTTAAAATAATGGGTCATTTGTTGTTTTTATTGCCTGAAAGTTCCTGTATTGCACCAAGATAATCCTAAAGAGCCATATTAGCCCTTTTCGCCAAATACCCAGATGCCCAAAATTGTTTTATTCTGTCATCGGGATTTGTCTGCGGGAAATTTGTATTTAATTATTTTGAGCCCCGTATGAGGCTATTTGCGCTCCGTTTTAACTCTGTTATGAGCGGATATGTTATTATTCCTATGTACCAGAAGGATTTTAACTTATTCTAAGTTTTGGGCTTTATATGTAACTTTTGACAATTTTTCGTGTTTTTGTGGTGTCCCGTTTCGTTTTCTATAAAATTTCTCTGGAATAACTCCTTGGCGGTAAGCCCGATTTTGGCCTGGAGCAAATTTGGAAAACATACACGCACATTTTGCCCGGAGGAAGTCATCATCCGAGGTCTGGATCACTGGGAAAAAGCGAAGTCGTGCACAGGAAAGCCCTTGCGGGGATGGGCGCATTTTTGGAAAACAAAGGATTTAAGCTGCGATGGGAAAAACATAAGCCGCAGGCAGGATGGGAATTGTATACCTGCCTGGCAGGGTACTTTTTCCCGTGTTATAAAAGTCACTTAGGTGCAGTGGGAAAATAGAGGCCGCATGAGTGTGGGAATTTATTGCCTACCTTGCAGGGTGAAAATTCCCATGATATAATAAAAGGAAAGTGACTTAAGTGAAATCATGGGATTTTAGTGCCTACCTTGCAGGGTAAAGAATCCCATTGTCAAAGTCAAATCACTTAAGTGGATCATGGGATTGTGGTGCCTACCTTGCAGGGTAAAAAATCCCATTGTCAGAAATTCTTAAAAATAGAATTCTATTATGCAAAAAAGTGCGACCCACCTTGGGTGAATAATAATGCATTAAATAAATATTTGTTAATATTTATTCACCCAATTTTGGCACCCAGGCTTGTGGAAAAGTCAACAAAAGCAAAGGGGAATAAATCAATTGGAAATAGAATTCTAAAATTAAATAAATTTAATTTATTTAATGCAGCCCCTTTTGAGAAGGAATTAATACTTTTTAAAGTATTAAATGATTATATTAATTCCTATTTTCAGTGGCTATGGTCAAAGCACACTGTGAAGCTTAAGTGAAGTGAAGTGTGGAGGATTAAATTGGATTAATTTAATTTATTGGATGGCTGTCCTTAAACATGCTATTTTTTTAAAAGAGAAAAGCATGATTTTTAATTAATTAATTGCCTTTAATTGTTAGGGCAATTATTAATTATAGAATTATGAAGGTTATATAAGCATGGGCAGCCATATGGATTTATTATTCAACACAGGTAAATAGCAAGAGGAAAAGTGCGCCCCATTAGAGGAAGGATTTTGCCTGACAAAGTGCTAACAAAAGCTAAAAGCTTCCAGTATTTGGCGCATGCTTTGGAAAAGGTTCATCTTAAATGCCTGCACAATTGTTTTCACGGGTGTTAAAGGAGCTCAGTGTTGATTGAAAGGATTCATGCTCTCTTTATGTGCAAATTAGACACCAATTTTTGGGGCAAGGCTTGAAAAGTGCAGATTTTTATAATTTAAATTCACTATTCATACCCGGTGGCCATTTTTGTGAATAAATTGCAGAATTCATTACAGTGCTTTATAAAAGAAGAGGAGCTTTTATCAATGTCCAATACATCGCATATATCCTCCGAATGAAGAATTGTCCAGATCTAGTATTGAAGAATTCGACCAAATAAGAAGAAAAAGACATTCGAGGCAAAGATAGACAAAGCTATGGCGAAGAAAGATGAAAAAGAAACCTCTTGCTAAATTGATAGGAGATCCAGAGCGGAGAAACTTCACTCATAAATGCAGGATTGAAACGAAGTGGAATTATTCAAGTTGCAGCTTTTCCATCCATGCTTGATTGCATAACAAAGTTTGTTATGCAGTGCGAGATCTATATCCAAATCCATATGCAGATCCAGATCCAGATCTCATAGTTGCAAAAGCTTCGCACAAAGGCTTCATCCTCTTGTTTGAATGCAACTCGTGAAGAAGATAGTGCGTGGAAAATTCCTTCCAAGATCCGGTGCATGTGCTCTCATCTTGGTTGAAGCTTTCATTGAATTTTCATTCATCCGAGTGCTTTCAGGAATTTTTAATTGCTCATATGCAATTAAAAATAAGGATGATGAGTTATCTACGGCCAACCTCAGACCGATGCATGTACAATGAGAAGAAGCTGCAAAAGCTTCAAAGGATAAAAGAGAAGACAATGTGAAGGAAAAATTCCAGCTTGCTTCCAATTCCAACCGCTTGCAATTCCAGGCTTGTTTCAGATCAACTTGCTTCCAATTCCAACTGCTTGCAATTCCTTGTTTGCAGATCGGCTTGCTTCCAATTCCAAGCGCTGCAATTCCAGCTTGTTTCAGATCCATAACCCGCTTCAAGATCCAACTAATTCTAGCTTGTTTCCAGATCCAGTTTGAATCAACGTGACGAGACATGAAAAAGACAAAGTTAGCTTTCTCTTCCTTCTTCTTTCCTCAGAAAAAGTCACTTTCCTCTTCCTTCTTCTTTCCTTCGACAAAGTAATTGAGCGATCAATTCAATTATACAACTTAAGTGATTGGTTTAAAAGCCATTACTTGAAGAAGTCAATTACTTGGAGATAGGTGGCGGACGTGCATAATAGAAGGTTCTATTTTCAGTTGCAAATCATACATGTCATGCAAAGAGGAATTCCAGGAAGGAGATTGCACATTTTGTTTCTTTTCGACTTCCACATGTGTCAGTTCAACTAAAGCTTCCAGCTTGTAATTGCCCCTCTACATTCTATAAGTAGAGGAAGAACCTTCGGGTTAATGATCGATCAGAATTTGTAAGAAGCAATCTTGTGTTCTAGACTTTGTGCTGAACCCCTGAGAGCCACTTGTTGCAGAGGAATACAAAGAAGCAGGTTTCCAGAGAACTTTGTGTCACGGCGTACTGTGTTTCTTGCTCTTAAATCTTAGATCTTTAAAGTAAACTTTGTGTTATTTTAGATCTGGATCTAGAGCTGCCTTTGCTTTATAATTCTGTGTGTTCAAATCTATTAAGTTTCTTCTATGTGCATGCAATTAGCTCTGCTATCTACTAATTGGGATGCACATCTTCCTTATTTCTTCTCTGTAATTCCTCTACTTCCTTCTTCTATAATTTTCCTTTCTTAAACAGCTGCTTACTTGCTGCAAAACTTCTTAGTTATGGTTCATGAACTAAGTTGTTAAAGTAAAACCCCTGATAGATAGAAACACATTTTTATTGACAAATCTGACACGGGAGCCTCACCGGTTAAATGAGGGAGATTTATCTCATGACTGCCTAGGTTTGATGCTATGCAGAAAATCTAGCCAACACAATCACACAGCTGGAAATTAATTTAGTAACAGAGAAGTACAGCCAATAGAAGTGACTGAAAATGAGGTCACCAAACCCCAACAAATGACAAATATGCAATATATCAATGTTATAAAATATGATAAGTGCAAATATCAACGTGGAATGTAAATTTGTGCCCTAGAAAGGACCCAATCGCACTCCTATACACGTCGCTCCCTAGGAGAGGGGCATAAAATAGTGCAAAACCCTTGGTATTCCTTCTTCTCCAAGCCCTAGTTATAAACTAGCAAGATAGTCTTCAAAGATGTCCTCAATGACCACAAAATTGTAGAGTTTCGTTCTCCAATATTCCACAAGGAAGGGTTTCATCCTCCTTGGAGGCCACACCAATGGATTGATGCAACCAACTCTAGAATGAAGTACATAAAAAGCATATATGCCAAAGATGATCCAAAATGAGCCTGTGTGACTCCCTTTATACCCTTATGTTGGCGCCAAAGGTCTAATGGGTAAATTACCCGAAGACCGACCTCTTTGGAAGCTTGCTTTATTTTCTAATTTCATCTTGGGAGCTCTCTAACCCAGCCAACCTACTTGGAAAGGCAAAACACAAAAGAAAAACATAAATATGAATAAAGAAAACTGAAATATAGCTCAAGCCCTTCCCATTTTCCACTTCTTGCCCATGAGAAAGGAGGATGAGCAAGAAGCCTTCAATTTATATTATTTCGAAAAAGGGGACATTACATGCGAACTGAAAAAAATAGGAAAAAGACATCTTTTGTTTGGGAGAAAGGGAGTGAAGGTTGGGAAGTTTGGGGAAGCCTTAGAGGGCGCCAAGGTATCAATAGAAAGTTCTAGGCAAAGAGGTCAATCCATTACCAAATTTGAAGTTGGACATCCTTCTTTACGTGGAGACCGTTTTTAGGAAAATACGTCGAGTTTTGCAAGGAGAAAGATATGGAGTTTAGGGAGGTCCGAGGAGAAACAAAGAGTATATTTGAATTGGTTTTGTTGTTTTCTTTATGGATCAATATTAAAAAATAAAACAAGACATGTTGTGGATTTTTATTGTCCAAATTTAAGGTTATTACTTGACAAAATGCTAAATTCATACTTCCTTGTTATCTAGTTTGTATGGAGCTTGAAGAGAGGTGTTTATAAATTGTTTTGATGTTTCATAAACCCGAGAGAATATCAAGGGATCAATTTAGGATTGTTAATGTACGCTTTTCAATGCTAGTTCGACTTGAAGACCTTGGGGCCCATTTCTACTTCCCGTGGGCTTTTAGGGAGAAAATAAGGGAAGTACATTCATGCTATAATTGTAAATTGCTATTTTCAGCTTTGTAATATTTTGTAAAAAGGGAAATTGCCAATTTTAGCATTAAAAGTTTTAGGTTGGTGGCTAAAAGTACAAAGCGCCAACCCCAAAATAGAAAAAGAATGTTAAAGGGAGAGGTCGTCCCTCTTTAAGAGGGAAAAACAAATGTTAAAAAATAAATAAAGAGGCCTACATGGAGCGCTCCACAAGGAAAGGAAAGAAAAGGCTATAAAAGAAAATGTTTGGGCTTATTGTGATTATCATCTTTTGAATTATATACTTCTCTTTTGGAAACTGGAGCATTGAGCTCTTATTTTCAGCCTTTGAGGACGAAAACCCTCATTGGATCCTATTGGGGACAAAATGCATCAATAGTCACAACAGTTGGGGATGAAAACCTCATTTGTTGCATTGGTGACTTCATCCAGAGTCACGTTTAGGCTTCGAAATTTAGAATTTCAGAGCGAAAAGGGTTTTTCATCGGTGCTAGGGCACAAATTTCAGCTAGGGTACACTTTTTTGTGGCTGCCACATTCATTTGCAGATTGATATACCCATTTGGAGATTTTAGGACCACTTTTCGGTGGGTTTCGTGGTTGGAAAAATGTGATTCTAATTTTATTGGATAACTACTATTTTTGTGATCATTTTGTGCAATCATTTGCATTTTTCTCCAAGTATTTATGAAGATATGCAATTTTGAAGGTCAGCTGTTTTTGAGCATTAATTAATTCCAATGATGTAATTTATGGTTGAAGAATTTATTTTGTAGGACTTCATCAAGGGTTTTATATTCTTGATGTATTTCTGAAAAATTTGTTTGTGGAAAAGGAAAAATATGAATTTACCCTAGAGTCACCTAGGGTTTGGTGGACCTAAAGCAGTCGCTGGCCTAGTTCTTGCATAAAATCAACTTGCTGCCATAAATATCAGAATCTCTACATGTGGTCATTATTTTTGGTAATGTTCCATTAGGGTTTTGGGGAAAATTGGTATTCCTCCAATTCGAGCCCGAAAGGGACATTAAAGTGGTATAAGAGCATTGTTCCTCCCATTTTGTGTGAAGGTAAATCGAGATTTTCAGATTGCATGAATACCGATGAGGAAGGGTTCAAAGTATACAAAAGGACTCTGGCAAAGAACATGGGAGAAAGGTTAGATCCCATTCCAACGGTGGTGATACAATTAGAGCAGTTAAAAATAAGGTTGGAGGAAGAAGAAAAAGAATCAAAACTTTAAGACGCTATTAGGGAAGACATTTTGATGGTGGAGCATGAGGAAAAAGAGCAATCAAAGCTGTTAGAGATTGAGAAGGAACAACCCATAGAGGAGTCCACCTTGCAAGTTGAAGAGGAAGAGTCCTCCAAAGGAAAAGGTATGGAATCAAATGAACAAAATGTTAGGGTTAAAGAGAAAAAGAATTCAGATTTTCAAGTGCAAGGGATGTAATGAAGACCCAACAAAGGTGTGATGAATGGCTAAGAAGAGCTAGGGAAGCTAAGTTGATAGCCACTCAAGCAAAACAACACCTACAAAATTTAGAGAAGAAGCAGTATATGAAGTTGCAAAAAAAAAAAAATAGCAACAATTTTCCCTTCAAATCGTGAGGTTTATGAGGTGGAGTTCTAGGAAGACTTTGTGGGAAGACATGCACATGAGAAGGGTACCTCACTAGGTACAAATGATTATTTTCAGTTTGCTGGAATTTTCATATCAACAACTAATGGTAAGCAATTTGATTATCTCCATAGCAAGGATTTATTGTATCACCCTCATACTATGTCCTTGCAATGTTTTGATCATCATGAGAATTACTCTAACAACGAGGATAAGGTGAAAGGTACCAAATGGAAAGAGGATCTTTTCCAAGAAGCCCCTATCCATCTTCCGAGCATTCCAAAGGTTGAGCCATTGCCATATGAGATGAATTTTTAGGACAGCTATGGGAAGGTACTTGACATGAGCAATAGTGTGAAGGCAAAGGCTCCTACTTCAGCCCAAGGAGGTGAGCATTCTAAAGACATCTCAACCAATCCTCATCCGGCAAAGGAAGGTGAATGAGTTGAGGACAACCAAAGGTATGAAAGTGTTGTGGATTTGTTACTTCCTACTATGTCCTTTCAGATGTGTCATCATCATGGGCAATATGTTGAAAAGAATGATCATATGTCAAGTTTAATGCTTCATGGTATATCACGGCAAATTTGTGGTCATGGTGATAGAGTGAAGAACCCTTTGAGGGGCAAAGGGCACATAGATACTTTCATACAAGTTCCAAATTGCTGTACATGAAAGTTTGGGATCCAGGTGATCTTTGGAGATACAAGAAGGGTAAGGTCTTTGAAGAGGTGTTTTTACAAAAAAAACTTCACTATTTTGGGTTGTAGAGTTGTCACCCACATTTCCAGCCAACTTAACATTTTGTATGCAGCCATACAAGTAATTTCAGTCATACACTGGAGTAATTTTCAGTTTGCTTCTGTTGTTGATGAATTTTCAGTCACTATATGGTTGATTTGAACCCCCATAACATTTTCATTTCTGAGTTTTGTGAATAATCTAAAGTATGGCAGCTGTTGTTCTATTCTTTTTGCTGTTGTTTGCAACAGAATCAGCCCCTTAACACTTTTTATGACAGTCACAAAAGTGTTTTCAGCCACAAGGTGAAAGGATTTTCCGCTTACCATCAATGAAGGATTGTTTGCAGCTGTTATAGCAGAGTTTCTGGCCACCACAATGCTGATTGTGAGCAAGAAAAGGCAATGGTCCAACTACAGCCATGCTTGGGGCAGCAAGAATGGATTTTCGGAAGTCCATCACATGAATAGGAATTTTGAGAAAGTAGCAAGCACGACAAGAGGATTGAATAACATGCCTATGAGGCATGATGAAGCAGTTGAAGGAGTGATGTTGGGAGCTCTTGATTTCATTAACATGTTTGCTCTATGTGCAGGTTCAAAATTTGGGATAGCCATGCCACAATTTCCCAACTTCCATGCTGCTGTCATGAGCATTTTCAGCCCCTACAGTACTGTTATTTCATTGTTGCACTTACTTCCAAGAGCATTTTCAACCCCTACATGGTTCACACCCTTGAATGGGGCAAAAGGAGATCAAATTCGCTGCTGTTATGACATTGTCAAAGTGCTAGAACAACTGTTAACAGTCCTGTACAACTGTAAATTGGCACAATATGGGGAACTTTGTGGATGGAAGAAGCTAGGGAAAGGGTGCAGCTGAAGCAAATCATCATGGCAGCCATTTTGAAGTCATGGCAGCACCCTACACGTGTTGGAACAACCTATATGAGTATTGATAAAGAGACTCTTATGAGTCAAAGAGTGCATTGTTTGCATATGTCTAAGGAGAGTACAATGATCATCGCACGTGACAAGCATGAGTGGGAGCAACTGAATATTTTTCAGCCCAAGCAAAGGATGAAGAGTATGTTGTTGCAGCGATAAGTGGGCAGCCAAGGACAACAGCAAGTGGGCAGCCTAGAGCACTTTTTTGGCAGCTTCAAACAACATTTTTTGCACAACCAATGAGGCCATTACAACAAGGTAACTTTCTTTGGTATTTTACTTTGGGTCAGCTGCGCATGGTGTTTAAGTTTGCATTTCAAAGCTTGCTATTGAATGAAGAATGTCATAAAGAGTTGGAGAATGGTGTGGGCTACACCCTTCCTATTAAGGAAGTTTTGAGCACCATACGAATATCTCAAGGGACAATCCACATGGCTATTTATGCAAGGGATCCCTAACAACGCATGGAAGGAATGTGGGATGATGTGTTACTTCCGCCAAATGATAAAGGAAGTATATACATGACAACAATGAGCCAATTTTCCACCTTTAATGCCACTGTCATCACCATTAGTGACCACCACATTATTTCAGTTACATTCATATTTGTGGATATGGGATGTCCTTGCCACATAACTCACAGGGTTGGATCGAAGAGTGAGCATGTCACATTGGAATATTTATTAGCTTGTCAAGCTGCTGATTATTAATCCATTCTTTACTCTTGGATAGTAATTGTAGCTGTTTAGGGGCATTTATTATAGCTGATCTTGCAAGGAAAGAATTTGTTATTGCTGTCCTAAAGGATGCAAGTGAAGAGGGCAGGTTCAAGGTAGTGGCTGATCTCTTTTTCAAGGAAGTTTTAAAACTTCATGGGCTACCAAAGTACATCAATATAAAGAGGGACGTCTTGTATAGAGCTTGTTTTGGCAAGAGCTATTGCATTTCACAAGTACAAGATCTAGATTATTGGAGCATTACAACATATTTCTTCACTTTGGCATGATGGTATTGTGGCATGAGAGCTTGCATTTGCTTGAGGGAAAGAAAATTTGGGGAGGGAGGACTGTAATGTCCCCTTTTCCAAGCTAGTTCGACTTGAAGACCTTGGGGCCCATTTCTACTTCCCGTGGGCTTTAAGGGAGAAAATAAGGGAAGTACATTCATGCTATAATTGTAATTTGCTATTTTCAGCTTTGTAATATTTTGTAAAAGGCAAATTGCCAATTTTAGCATTAAAAATAATAGGTTGGTGGCTAAAAGTACAAAGCGCCAACCCCAAAATAGAAAAAGAATGTTAAAGGGAGAGGTCGTCCCTCTTTAAGAAGGAAAAACAAATGTTAAAAAGAAATAAAGAGGCCTACATGGAGCACTCCACAAGGAAGGAAAGAAGCGAAAAGGCTATAAAAACAAATGTTTGGGCTCATTGTGATTATCATCTTGTGATTTATATACTTCTCTTTTGGAAATTGAAGCATTGAGTTCTCATTTTCAACCTTTGAGGAAAAAACCCTCATTGGATCCCATTGGGGACGAAAACCCTCAATAGTCACAACACTTGGGGATGAAAACCCTCATTTGTTGCATTGGTGGCTTCATCTAGGAGTCACATTTGGGCTTCAAAATTCAAAGTTTCGAACAAGGGTTTCCATCAGTGTTAGGGCACAAATTTCAGCTAGGGTGCACTTTTGGGGCTGCCACATTCATTTCCAGCTTGATCTACCCATTTGGAGATTTCGGGATCACTTTTCAGTGGGTTTTTGTGGTTGGAAAAATTTGATTCTAATTTTATTGGATAGCTGCTATTTTTGTGATCATTTTGAGCTATCATTTGCATTTTTCTCCAAGTATTTATGAAGATATGGAATTTTGAAGTTTCAGTTGTTTTTGAGCATTAATTAATTCCAACAGTCTGTAATTTATGGTTGAAGCATTTATTTTGCATGACTTCATCAAGGGTTTCATGTTGTTGATGTATTTCTGAAAATTTGTGTGTGGAAAAGGCAAAAATCTGAATTTACCCTAGGTTGCTTAGGGTTTGGTGGACCTAAAATAGGTCGCTGCCCTAGTTCTTGCATAAAATCATATTGCTGTCATAAAAATCAGATTCTCTACATGTGGTTGTCATCATTTCCAGCAATGTTCCATTAGGGTTTTGAGGAAAATCCAAATTCCTCAAGTTTGAGCATGAAAGGGACATTACACAACTTGTTCAACAAATGTTTTGCTTCTGTTAAGCCTCTTTTTGTGCTCTTAACAGGTGGAATTAGTCATAATTTGTTAATAAAATCTAAGCTATATCAAGGATATGACATATGAATTGAACATGACCGTTCGTGGTTGTTTTTTCAGACTTTTATCGATTGTGAATTGATTTACAGCATTGTTGGGATTTTTCGTGTGCTATTTACATCATTGCAAGCCAGGATCATGCATGATTTTGATGTGTGAAATTGACATTGAAGGTAGGCGCTATCGGTGATTGTAGTTGGAATTTCTTGACGAGCTGCAAGGCTAGAAAATCATTAATTTGACCTTCTTACCTTTACTACACCATTATTGAATGACAAGAATCTTTGCTTGATCCACATCCATTCCATCTTCTTTAATGATGTTCCCCAAGTATTGTACCTCTTTCATGGAACATAACATGGCTTCTTCGTATTTTTTTGTATAACTTGTCTTGTAATAGAGTGTGGAACACTTGCTAAAGATGGTTCAATGTTTCTTACCATGTTTTGCTAAAGATGAGTATGCCACCCATATAGACCACTAGCTGAATTCGTAAATGGGTATATATCATTCATTATCTGCATGGATGTCATTGGAGGATTGGTCAAGTTGAAAGGCGTAACCAACCCTTCAAATAAGTCTTCCTCTCTTTCAAGGATAGAAGGAAGGCCTTTATGCCTTTCCAAGAAGTCTCCTTGTCTTGGAAGTGAATAGCAATTCTATGGCATGATCTTGTTCTATGTTTTGTAATCAATGTAGAATCTCCATGTGCTATCATGTCATATCCTCTCTTTGAGAACCCCAACATGTGCTGATTTTTCCATACTGTTTTATGACATGTTTTCTTATCACTCTAGTATGAGTTGTATCTTGGTTTCGTAGCTTGTTGTCATGATGAACCAACATTCCGTTTTATTATTGGAACTGGTCTAAGGGTCTTGTCTAGTTTTCGACACTTCTGCTTGTTTCTTGCTTATCGCTACAAATGCTTGAATGTGTCACATTTATTCGATTTGATTGCTCTCGGGTACCAAGGTATTTTTCGCTGTCTTCTTCTCCAGGTGTATTAAACATTGCATCAAGATGTTGATTTACGATATAGCTTTTGGAAACTGATGTGGAGATTTTGCAACTAGTGCAACTGTAGGTCTGGACACAACGAGGATTATGCAACTGTCACCTTGTAAAGCAACAGTTTTACATTCTGTGTCGGATTTTCTCATTCAAATATTTTAACCTTCTTCAATTTGTGTTTGTTTGATGAAGATGAGTATTTTCTTGATCCTTATGGATCATAACATGAAGCTAGTGGGAGGAAGTTGTGAGGTTTGACTTTGGTGGTAGCTTTGAGTTGGTAGGCTGAAGAGGGTGCATTGCAGAATCTGCAGTTTACCGTGGAGAAAATTAGACGAAGGTCCACAGTCTCTTTAGCTCTGCTTGCAAGCTCACCGATTTAATTTTCTTCGTCTTCAATTTTTCTTTTATTTCATGTATTACATTGTTTTCTCTATTTTCAGCTGAAGTGCTAACATCTCAAGCTCGCACTTTTGGCATTCTACTGAAATCTACCTATGTAGCCGTCAAGCTCCCTTTGTTTTGTCTCCACTCTACTTTGCATCCAATAAGAAAGCCTTCTCCTCAGTCTTGGCAGATTTCTTTGGTAGAAGATCCTCAAGTATTTTATCCTTAGCTAAAAAAGTGTTCTATTATATTTGTTGACTATGGAGAGCCGGTATAGGTTTTTAATATTCTACTAGAGCATCTCTTGGCCAAGAGATGATTTCTTTCCTTTGCCACCATCCATTTTGTACAAAATGACTTATTAACAACTATCAAGTCACTACAAGCCTAATCAAGTTTGGCCTCATTAGTATAGGTCTGTACATACAATCATATGGAGTCCATCTCTATAAATGCACCTCATCCATGGTTAGTTTGACGGACATATTGGTGTACTACTAGGGTGGGAGTGGTTAAACCCATTTGATCATATTGTCTACCTCCAATGGCGAGTGGTCAATGTTTACTAATCGTTAAACTACAAAAGAGTGGCTCTAATTTCTGAGTGGAACATTGGAAGCAAGTGCCAATCTTGTCTGTCATTGTTTCTTCCTTGTATTTCCACCCTAATAATTTTACCCTCTGCAGCCTAGTGTTTGCCTCGTGCATAATACACAACCTAGTGGAATATCTCATGGATAAATTCTTGGAACATATTTAGGAAGTTGCTTTCATTAAGCCAACGTATTGGCTGATATTAGCAATCTTGTTGGCCACTACTTCCCTCCTCATCCTTTCTTATCCCATGTAAGTCCTATGATCATCATCCGCCCACCGTTGGCTGCCTCCTCTAGAAAACTCATGGCATCACCTTACTCGTGGCCTATTTATGACTATGTCTAGTTTGAACTTAGCGAGGTTTGGGAACAACCTTTGGAAATATCTATAGGAAGGGTCACATGCATATTCTTTTCAACCTCTTTGTTGGGTTCTTCCTTGACCAAAACTACATCATTCATGTTGTTGTCCTCAAAGGAAGTGGTCACTCTAACAAACTCAACCATGATTGGTGAAAGTGTGCTCATGTGAAAAGAACCTTTGGGTGTAACCTACACTATATTGTGGGAAAGTGAGTTTCCAAGAAGGATATGATAGAATTTCTTTCTTTTGTCCAAGGTCAACATCAAGAATACCAAATTCTTTGTGTTGCTTGGTGTTAGTGAGGAAAGTTTAATATGTGGCATCTATTTTCACCAACATCTAAGACAATTATTCTAGGAATTTTTTTCGTAGATCGCACAATGTTGATAAAGATAATTTTCTCAAGTGAAATGTTGCATACCTCTAATAACACAACATCGCAAAGAATTTCATCTCTAAAAGTGACATAGATGATTAGTGTGTTTCTTAGATCCCAAGGTTAGCCATCGAATCTGTTGTCGATAGAGAAATGTACGGGTTGTCGACCGACCCACACTTGAAAATGTGACAACTTTCTGGTTCTTATGGATTAGAGATGATCCTTTTACTTGGGACTAGGCTCAAAATTCATGATTTGTTTGCCTTTGTTTAGTGTTGCTGCTTTAGAACTAGATGCTTGTAAAAGTGTGCAAGCAATGTTTTCCAAACATGACATTCTTTGTTAGAATGATGACTTGGTGTTGTGTGTGTTGCCTTTGTATATTAGTCTTGGATTGCTTGTTTTTCTCGTGTCACATTTTTTCATAAATTGATAGAATGACAGTTTTCCTTGGTTAAGATTTGATTTCATTCTAGATTTAAATTTCTTGTTTTGAGAATTTATTTGTTGATTTTTCAAATTTCTTAGAACTATCGTTCTCGGACTTGTTCTTAAGTTTTGCTTCAATTTTGCATGCATACTGTAGGCATCTTATGAAGAGGCGGTTCAAGGAAATCAATCTCACCAATTATAAATTAACAGGAGCTAGTGTATTTTTGATGAATCTCTAGCCATCCTTCTTGCAAAGACTCTTTTTTTTAATACCAAGGATTTTAACACTTAAAACATAACCTCCAACAATTTCTTTGTCCTTAATGCATTGTATTTTACGAGGATTATTCACTTCAACAATCTCCGATGGTTCTAATTGCATCCGAGAAGTACAAACAAGGTGGATCTTTGTTGCCTCAACCATTTTCACTAGCCCTTAAAAGGTTTGGTGTATGATAATGAAGCGTTTGTGTTGTCAATTCTCACACATAGTGCTTTTTTCCCTATGCGTGCCTATCAAATAGGTTTGACCGTTAGAACCTATTAAATACATAGGTGTAACCTTTCGCTTGATATTAGTCATATAAGAAGATCAAAGCATCTAAGGATGCATCAATCGAGGATACACGACAAAAATAATTGTTCTATTTCAATCACTTTCACTAAGTGTAAGTTTTCATTGACTCAATATTCCACCATTCCTTGAAGCGAGAAAAACAAAAAGAAAAAAATATCAAATCACACCATCTCTGTAATAGGTAAATGCCTCTCTTTCCCCTTAAGCCATTGGGATTATTTTAATAAGATATCTCTCTGCTACAATTGTGAAGGTCTTGTCCATAAAATTATCATTTTTCTAAGATTTAGGCATAGTCAATTAGAATTTTTAGAATTTCCTTCATTCCTCATATATAAATGATCCCATGAACAAAATGATTTTTCGACACACAATAGCATAATAAAATAGATTTCCCTACGATCGTCAATATTTTGTATATTCACCTTATTCTTTCTATCGTTTTCTCCCAACCCACCCAATAAGATGATCTCATCATCCCACAACCTGTTGTATTTACATGATAGAAGAAATAAAGTGAAAAAAGCGACACGAAGCATCACCAAACTATTTGAGAGTGTTGAGAAGAAAATGGGACTTAATTCTAAAGTCTCCATGGATAGATAGTCCGGTGATTGCCATGAAATGCAATATTAAAGTCAAAGAGGATGGAGATCTTTAAAAGAGCAGATGGGATGATTTGAGGCTCTTAAGAGAGAAAGAAAGGGAGAAATTATGTCAATGTCCACAGATGATCAAAGCGGGTCAATGGGACTAGAGGGTAAGAGTTAACAATAGAAATTTCTAGGAAGAGAAAATCCTAGGAGAATATAAAGGAATAAAAGGGGATTAGACAAAATAAAGCAATGGGCCACTAACACAAGTGGTAATGAAGCCAATACTGACTTGCGATGAAGGGTGAAGGAGATCCCCAAAAGCATGTGCCGATGAAGATTGGAAGGAAATCTCATTGAATATCTTTTTTTGTGCACGAAGTTGAGGAGTCATTTAAGCCCATTTGGAAGACTCTATCGGGAAGCACAACACTTCTTCTAAATCTCCCCAACATCTAAGGTTGGAGTAGCTCCTATTATGCAGAAAAGAAACTTGTAATATGAGTCTACCCTTGTGGTTTGGTGGGTGGTAGTAAGTAGTAGATCAAATTCGTTGAAAAGGGGTAGAGCTACGCCGATAGGAAGGAGAAGAGCCATGTTCTCCTAGGAGAAGCGGCGAGAAGTTTTAAGTAATTTGAGAGGTGTATTGAGAGAATCGCCACCTAAGCGATCTATCAACTTTGATATGCAAAACATTCATGTTCAAAGCGTGTTTAATATTGATTTTCTCTGGGTGGGTCGAGAAAAAAGAGGTGATCAACATGGGGGCTCTAAAGCCTCTAGACTCCCCCTGTAGGGATCTGCATTGGAGGGTGTCATTCTCGTGAAGATATAGAGCTTGACAATGCCGATTTGGATATATGAAGAAAATAGATTGTGTTTCCGAGTCCTTGTAGATGTAGTGATATCTTTCTCGGATCTCATAATAAATGGGGCATCTAAAAATGAAGTGTTGCTTGGTCCTCACCTCGTGAGGGAGCAAAGACTATAGATCCGGTCCTAATGGGGAATTTGATGATTAGTTTCAACTTATAGCTAGTGACAACACACTTTCATTTGGCCAAGTGCAAATTTCAAGCCCTTGGACCAAAGCCACTAGAGATAGTGCGGTTGAGGAATAATACTATCCTCCATTTGTAAAAATGCTTGACGGAAAACGAAAGCTTGGTCTTGAGTGACTCATGGGGAAGATTCATGCGGCGTGGATATCTTGTTTGTAGATGTCCTTTATGGCATCCGTTGTGATGATGTGCTTCGTGGGATGGAGTTAGGGGGGGGGGTGGGGACATCCGGGGAGGATATGAAAGGGGTATCCTATCAATAGAGATGTCAATATATAGAAGAAGTAATCTAGTCGCAAAATACCAACAATCCTAGTGTCTTGGAGAGACTAGTGGAGTAATGTGGGACAAGTGAAGCTATCCTCTTTAAAGAGCGGAATGCTAAGTATGGATATCTCTCATGGCAAGAAGCTAAAGTCCCAATGGATTTGAGTTTGTGGATGCGAGATCATAATCTTGAAGATAATCTCAACACATGAAGGTTTGAGCGAGAAAGTTTAGCCTAGATAATGCATGAAGGAACTGTCCACTAAAGCAATAGATCATGCGTTGCAGAATGAGAGTTCGGACCCTCTTAATACATGCTTGGTCAATGACCCTCAAGCTAGGTTTCCAAACCTTATAACCATATAAAATTGTAGGTTTGATGCTTGCATCAAAAATTTGTCACTTGGAAGGAATGTCCTAGAAGTGGATATGAAAACACCGATGTTCCAAGATAGAATGAGAGCATACCCCTTGTAGAGGCATGTGTGAAAGATATATGCCACGCTAAAGGATTGATAAGAAAATTGGACCCTCAAGTATGTGTAGGCCTATTTGATCTCTAGAAGTTCCCGTTTTAGAATATATGGAATCTAGAGAGGAGCGCTTGGATATTGAAAATGTCCTTTGTTATATAAAAGTCGACCAAAAGCTGTAAAAGTTTGCAAAAAGGAGAAAAAGCATCAAGTTATTGTTGTAAGCGCTTGAGGACAACGTCATCGGTAAGAAAAATGATAGTTGTAAACTGTAACTACCTCATGCAAAATGCAACGGTTATCTAAATGGGCGTGTTTTCAAGAAAATCCTCTAATTGATCAATGTAAATGCTAAATACTGTTGGTGAGATAGGACATCCTTGCACTGTCCCCAATTATCATTCACAAAGTCGGAAAAATCATTAAAAGTATGAAAGTGCCCTATAAATCTCATAAAATCTCCAAGTAGTGGTAATAAAAGAATTTGGGATGTCGATATCTCTCAACTCCGGAAAGGTTGGTATTTCGAACCAAGGCAAAGATCTTCCCGATGTTAAGAAAACGACAAAAGACTTTAGAAGACATGCGACGTGTCTCCTCAATAATAGATCGAAGTGTAAAGTTGTGCTCAATAGTGTGGTAGTCCTTAAATCTAACCTTCCCCTTATTTATGATATTATTCATTTCCAAGTACTCTTACTGACATACCGCATGTCCAACATTGTGGCATAGAGTTGGAAAATATGTGCCCAATAATAATGATCATGTAAGTGCCTGGGATAGATAGATATGAATAGGGTGAATGATGTGATTTGACACTTGAGGAAAACTTGAACGCACAACCTTATTAAAGAGTGTGGCAAGAGGAAAGGCAAGGTTATCCTCACCATATTTGATAATTCAACTTGGAGACCTTCGTAATCAACTTCTTTGCTAGTGCACAACTTCAAAATAGCTCTCTTGACAAAAGAAGTGGAGAAGATAGAGGGGATGGTAAAGTGGGGGCAGTGAAAATAAAATGGTTGGGAACATCAAAGAAAGAACAGGCATAAGAGACCCATGCTTGAGAGGTGATGTTAGAAACAAAGGTTTTCTTGAGTAAAGACTATGCCAAAAGTTCTTAGTTAAGTGGTGGAGATTAGCAAGGAGTACGAGGCCATCTATATGCATGAAACATTACCCATTTCTTACATTAGAGAAGATAACGGTATTGCCTACGGAGGGTGGGTATGGAGGGAGGGTCATGTGCCGGGAAAACCAAAGTCTTTGTTGAAGGAATCTACACACATCATCATACTAACATTTCATCCTTTTTATGGGAAATTATGTTGCATGTCATTTGAATCTCCTTGAGTTTAATTCCCAATGAATGAAGGCAACGATGTTAGATCATTAAGTCAATCTTTGAAAAAGTTTATACCAATATTTTTAGTAGGATTTCTATTCTTTGCAAATTCATAAAGTATGATTTACCTACCTACGACAGATTAGGCCAATTATCGAAACATAGTGAAAATATGCGGCAAAAATAAAATAGAAGGTAACTATATTGGATCAAAGAGATCATAATTGCATTACACTATTGCATGCCTCTTGAGGGGGCAGCCCCTTTGAGAAAGGTCAATACAATATATTTTATGGATGCCATTTCACTAGCCTACGCATGACTTCCATTCTAATTTTATTCTAGCCAATTACTACTTCCCGGTTCCCATACATGTGGGATTATTCTAAATAGCTCAAGGGACGACTTTCAAACCATATGTGTCCCTAGCTTTTATTAATGACAAATATTATAGAGAAAGAGTTAGGACAAAGGGGTCCTAACATGTCCTTCGATTGAAAAGATTTGTTCTCAAAGCATTGTTGTTGAATTTGGTGAAGGGGCTCCAAAGGTGCATCTTTGGGTTGCATTCTGTGCCACTTGACTAGGATCCTTGGATGGATCTATTTCGAAGCTGGTGTGAGTTCTTATCGAAGACCTTGTTGGGATTGAGAATGAGGGATCCTTTGGCATCGAGTTGTTTTGAGGATATCCTCTTTCTTTATGCGTATCTATTGAAAGTTGGAGCTTAAATCTAGTTTAAAAAAGAATTTGGAACCATGAAGCTCATCAGAGCTCATCGATCATTGGAATGGGAATTTGTCTTTGATAGTGATTTTGTTCGGTTCGTTGAAATCAATGCATTCGCTAAGACCAATCTTTTTGACGAGCGTAACGAGGGAAGAGTTTAGACTCGTGCTTGGGTAAAAAATGTTTTAAAAATCGGAACCGGACTCGGAACCGGTCGAGGGTTGGACCGGACCGGAACGGACGGAACCGGACCGGTTCAAACTCTATGAACCGGTTTACTAAAAAACACATAAAAATTACATTTTTAAAGAAAGAAATATATTTGAAAAATTAGAAACCATGATGCCAACAATTACACACAAAATACGCAAAGTTTGCTCATGTATATAGTGATATTTCAAATGCAGACCCCTAGTTACAAGGAATACTCAGAACTTAAAAAATACTCAAATTTCTTTAAAAAAACATAAATTTGCAGCCAAAACCATGTATTTGCAGCATTTTCTTTCATTCTATTAATGCTTTCTTTTTTGTTGGGACCTTTACGATAGTCTTCGATCTTGTGTCGAGGATGCGCAAATTGGAGTTTAAACACAAAAAGACTCTTAAAATAGCAAAAAAAAAACCTATGCATCACCTTGATAACTTGATATGTGAAGTCAACATTTGAATAAGCGGTGCGACCAAGTTGGTAGGTGGGAGTCGGGACGATTAGTCCAAAGCACGGGGAGAATACTCGCGAGTTTTGGAAAGCTATCCAAAGATTAATTTTAATTACTAATCTGTCTCTAAGACCAAGCAATCAAAGCTCATGATTCTTTGTAAGAAGATTGCGAGGGAAAAAGGTGCAAAAATAGATTTTATGAAAATAAGAAAAATATTGCCATCAATGTGTAGAGCTTGAGAAAATATGCACTTTTAGAGAAAACGACACATGGCGGAGCCACAAAATGAAAGTTATGGCACATGCAAGTTTTGTTGCTACATCTTCCTGACCCTTTCCAAAAATGGCAAATTTTATTCTATACTTGTGTTTTTTTCACCAAAAATCCAAAAAAGGAAAGAATGCCAAAAAAAGGAAAGAAATGTATTAGGGTTGAGGATAAAACCGGACGGTTTGATCGGTTTAGCCCAAACTGCCGGAGTTATCACGGAACCGGCGGTTTGGGCTAAAACCGAAAGATCCGAGTCGCAGCTCGTGATTTGATCAAACCGGTCAAACCGCCGGTTGTTCCGGTTTGACCGATGTCTTGGGTAAAACACACATGCCTCAGAGCCTTCGTATCAAAATTTCAACTATTTTCTTAAAAAGGGGTATTAGGGTGATTGAATTTTGGGGTACACTACTGAAAGTAGCTCAATTTGATGGTCTTCGAGGATGTTAAGGTGGCAATCATGTTGGTTTTCAAATATAGTCACATGTTTGACTAGAAGCTTTTGCAAGTCGTTAGGCTGGTTGGAATCAGTGTATTGAACCGATTGGAGCGAAGTTGGGTGATGACCCCATGAGAGCTCTTTTTAAGGAGCTTCTCCATATGACGTGAAATTATGACACTAGACAATTTGGGTAGGAGGCCCTTGAATGTGTACTTGTACCCATTATTGGAAAATTACATCCAATGTTTTAAAAAGTTACTCAAAATTGGGCTATGGGTGCATTGCTATTGAGCTTCAAGCACTACATCACGTTCTCCTAAGGCAAAAACAAACAAGTCTGGTTGGAGGGCATATTTCCGTACTTGAAATACGAACATTGCAACATTTCCCTTTACAAGACAATGTTCCCCATTAGCAATCATAACCTCAAAGCTAAAACAAAATACACCGAACAATTGACTTATTTGGCTAGTGAGGCTCAATAAAATTATGCGTGTTGCTTGATTTAATTAGAATAGTGAGAGGGTGCCTTCTGAAATATCCTTCGACTTTCATTATTTGTGGAGTTATCACCCCTAGCAATGTGTGGACTGAAATTTCTAGTTGGGGGTTCTTAGTGTTAGAATATTTTGTCATTTTTGTCTTCTTGGGATTCGGAGCATCTTCCCAATCCCTGTCTCGGAGTGTAGTAACATCGAGTAAGGACAACTTATGTTCGACACATTTGTGGTCTTGTGTGAATTTTTCATCACGGTTATAACATAATCTCTTTTCTTCCCAAGCTTGCATTTCAACCTTTATAAAGCAAATAATGGGGTTGTTTTTTGGAGGTGAGGTTGGTAAGTTGCTTTGACATGTGAATAGCTTGAAAGTCGTTAAATTGGAAGAATGGCGTTGGGCCGTGAGCTTGTTTTCAACTAACGTGGTTAACCCAAGGACTTCTTTCATGTGCTTAGGCTTGAACATTTTGACTTCAACACGAATCGTATGCCTGATGTGACTTATGAAACAACTCTTGAAAATGTCATGTGATAATCCTTTAGTTTGATTTGCTAGTTTCTCCAATTCCATTTAGTAGTTGCGAATTGTACTTGTTTGCGGTAGTTTAGTAAGTCCTCCAATGAAATGACCATGGGCACTAGGACCAAAGCAAACCAACAATAATGTGTAACAAAGTTTTCGCATGTTGGTTCATAATGAGATTCCAGATACTGCCAATGCCATTGGACAATATTTTCCAAGTTGAAGGAGGCAATAGGGACTCTATTCAATGTATAAGTATCATGGAGGATGAAATATTGTTCTATTTGATAAATCCAACCAGTCTATTGTTCTGTGCTATCAAATCTAGGGAATTCCAATTTTGGGTCACATGTCTTGTTTTTGAATGTAAAATGGCTTTAAAAGTGCGTTTCATTGTTAATTTTGTTGGAGACTGCTACATTTTTGCATTGAGGCCATGTATCGTTTGTTTCAGATCAACGACTTGGGATTGCAGATTGACAACTTCTTGCTTCATGTCCCTAGTTCTGGATCAGGTTGTGACGACCATGAAAAAGGGTTTCTTGGCGGTCTTATAAAAGTTAACTGGAGTTGTGTGTCAAAATAATCAGCATAATCAGATGATTGCAATAGTATAATTATCATGAGAGTAAAAGAATATCTAAACTATTTGCATGCATTCTTTTATTTCTTGGCGAGCTACCCTATGGCCTGAATATTTCGCTTAGAATTTTTGGATCCGTCAGCTTTGCAAAATAACTGGCCCAAAATATTCACTGGCACCTCTGTAACTCCCTTGTTTTGACACTGCTACAGGCACCCTGCAAACTGTATCTCTAATCTGTACTCTGTGCAAACTGATTTCAGTTACTATTTTGGGATACATGCTATGGTGGTGGTTTCTGCCAATTCCAAGTTACCAGGGTTACACATAGTTGAAAATGGTAGGGCTGCTATTGGGCGTGTCTGATTTTATGTTCTTGCATTCATATTTATCCTATTTATAAATAGTGTTGGTCCAATCTTTCAAAGCACTAACTACGGAGTCAGAGACTGTATCCGTAGTCCACTATCCCATCACCATGTCCAGGGTTAGTTGTGAGAAGCTTCTCAGGGATAATTGCTTACCAGTGCACCAAAAATAATAGATGGTTGATGGATTCCTATAACTAAGCTTAAAAACATTTATGGGGTCTTTAGATATATTTGAACATATGCGGAAGCTCAACTCCGTATACAACACTGCTTAATGTCTTGCGTATTGGGGTATAACCCCTCACTCTATGGCACCATGTAAAATTAATGACCTTTTAGCCCAGACAACAGGTTTCCATGAGTTTTATAACTGCTAGAAGACAATTCATCCTAAAAATAAAGAAGAGAAACCAATGGCAGATTTGGGGAAAAAGCTTAGTGCCACTGCTTGCATTACGGCTTTCTGATCACCAAGGTCCTGCTTAAGGCAAGTTGACAGCATACAATGGATAGTTGCAGAGAGCTCTAAACTGATAGCACTACTTTAGAATGTGTGCTTGGAAAGAGCTTTTATACCAGATGTGATATACCTTAATGCAAACAAATTAAACTGATATTGAAATATAGAGAAAATATGTTGTGAAAATGAAATAGAATGTAAATGTATTGCATTAAAGAGATCAGAATTGTGTTACGCTATCATAGGCCACTTTGAGGGGGCAACCTCCTATGAGAAAACTCAATACAATATAATTTGTGGATGCCTTTACACTAACCTATGCATCACATTTATACTAATTCTAGTCTAGCCAACTAGCACATCCAAGGCATGTGGTATTATTCTAATTAGCTCAAGGGATGACTTACAAAGCATATGTGTCCTTAGCTTCTATTACTAACAAAGATTATGAAGAAAGAGTTAGGGTGAAGGGGTCGTAATGTAAAGAGATCCTACATGGTGCAATTTGCCTTCATACTCATTAGATCTACATGGCATTTGTTTTATTTTAAGAAGTCAGCGAGTCTTGGACATTTTTGTAAATCTGTGTGTGAACAACTCTTATCTGGTGCATGTATGCAATTGTGTGTCTGGTTCATTAGTGAGAATAATTGGGCGAGTAGGCACGGGATCACATTTGCCAACATATATTAGGACATTATACAAGTACTTGACTCACTGAGTTGTCTAGGAAACCCCCTTGGTCCTGCATAGCCAAAAGTGAGGAGAGCTGACCTCCCTCTCAGAACATTGTCTTCCTTTATTGAAAACTCGTCTTGAGAATGAGCCTGGATTGTAACTATATCCATTGGACCTCACAAACCACAGTCCATTTTAGGAACTGATACTTATGATGACAGAGTCCGGGTGTGGTGGAATAAGCTATGAACCCTCCATCTTGGTGATTTCCATTCTACACCAGAGTAAATTTTATTTGTCCCACTTGGCTGATTTTTCCAGAAAAAAGCATTTAAATTTAAAAGTAATACTATGATATTCTTTCCAATATAATTGATCTGGTTGAGCTGTGGTCCTGTCATTTGTAAATTTTGAAGGAGGCCTGAGAATTTATTGGAGTTTCCTCTGAGCTGTTTGCTTCATATATAACTTTTGAGGTGTCGCTTCTTGTCAAAAAATATACGGATGATTTCTTTAATAGTTTATTATAGCAGGGGCTCGTTTCCTGATATTTGTAACACTAAGGTAAGAACATGTAAATGCTTACTATAGATTGGGATCGGTTTACAAAGAATATTCATTCTTTAGTCCAGAATCTTGGAAATGTTGTTTATAATATTTGGTCGTGTTCAACACATCGAGTTTGATATTGACTTATTACTGTGAAATTCCTCTAGCACTCCTCATTATATATGAAAGAATGGATTTATATTTTTGCCATCTTTGACTGCTTGAATATAATGGACATTACTCTGTTTTTATTTTACAGTCTGCAGCAATGTTGGCAGTGGGACTACTTTATCAGGAATCAACACATCCAATGACTATGAAAATTCTTCTTGTACGTGCTTTGTATGAGTTTTTCTTTGGAGATCAATTGATTTTCTTCCTTTCTTTGAAATAATTTTCGATTTTTTTGCTACAATTATGGTGCTTAAATACAAAAAAGTTCAATTGCAAGGTATTCTCTATCCTTTTAATTGTATATAGAAATTAATCATTTGATCTTGTCTAGAGTCATTTTTTTAATAGAGTCCGAATAAAGAAGGGAACTTTAAGATAGCATGGGAGCTTCTTATCCAAAGATTTTTCTAGTGTCAACACGAAATATTATAGTTCATGTAGATGCAAATCTTTTCTCTTGTTTGTTACTGAATAAGGTTTATTGGCTTGGATAAATATTTGCTTTGTGTGTTGCTATATATGCTTTCTAAAACATTAAATAACACAAGGAAAGAGATGGAGTTGTGAATGGGCTCAATTGAAGGTTAGTGCTTATGACAAACAGCTTTTTAAGATAATTGTAGAATCAGAAGGATGACAGCTGTGGATCTCTTCAAGTTCTTTTGTAGAATCAGAAGGATGACAGCTGTGGACCTCTTGCAAGTCCGTGCTGTTACACTGCACATCACAAGGGTGCAAACAGGAAGAGAATTGTGTCAAATCTAATGTGACTTGAAAGTAATGCAATAAGTTTTTAGGAACAAAATTGAAGTCTACTATTAGAGAAATAAAATTTTCACTTTTAGTCTTTCATTTCTCAAATGTGTAAGTGATCTTTGATATAGTTTTTCTTGCTGGATTATTAAGGATGAAATTGGACGTAGAAGTGGTGGTGACAATGTGCTTGAGCGAGAACGTTATGCTATTGCTGCAGGCCTTGCATTGGGCTTAGTAACATTGGGTGAGAACATTGGCATATGCTTGTAAAATTTTAGTTTCTTTTATAGCTCGTGTGATCTTTGTTTTGAAATACACTTAGTGCATGGTATTTGAAGATGAATGAGATGATTGTAAAACTGAAATTTGTCTACAGGACGAGGAATGATGCATCTGGATTTGCAGAAGCCTTGGTCAACCGTTTATTTCAGTACATGTCAGGCTCCACTGAATCACATAATGTATGTTTCCAGTGGTTATTCAATACACAATCCCTTTTTACGATGAAGAAATGAGAAATAAAATAGTAAATAAAAATGATGATGATGACTTGAAGACATTGAATTGATAAAGTGAATACGCAATAGCTTCTCTGTTGGTGTCAGTTAAACAAATAATGCAACAACTCTTTTGCAGGATTTATTTCCTATGGACTACAGTCTGGAAGTACCTAGTAGTGCACAAGTATGTTAATTGTCAAATTGCAGATTTTTTTTTGTTGACTTGAGGAAAAGCTTATCTGTCAAATTTTACTAGGGTTGAGTTTTAAGAATATGGAGAAAACATGATTGACACAAAGAGGCTTCATGAATGTTGGTTATAGAATGATTATTAGTACAAATGTATTATCGCTGCATTTAATTTTCTTAAGGTAATGGACGGATCATCTGTGAACCTTGATGTGACTGCACCTGCTGCAACAGTTGCTTTGGCTCTGATGTTCTTGAAGGTAGGGGCATACTACAATGTCCATTTGAGGGATACACTTCTCAGTTGATGTAGTTTGTGTTTATTTTCCTAATAGAAAGTTCTAGAAAAGTTAATTTTCTTTATTGATATTGACATTATACATATTTATTTTGTTGATCTGTATTATCAGACAGAATGTGAAGTAGTGGCATCAAGACTTTCTGTTCCAGATACTCATTACGGGCTGCAGTTTGTAAGGCCTGACTTCATTTTGTTGCGAGTTATTGCTCGCAATATGATCTTATGGGACAGGTACCATTAAATGTCAATTTTATCTATTTGTATACCCTCTAGACTTACTTACCATTGAATGCTTATTTCAGTAAATCTGGACATATTCCAGTCCAAGCAGCTAAAAAAATAGCTCTCATTGGAATCCAATATTACTGATTTTGGAGTCCAAAACATTAAATATTGGTATTTGCTATACTCCAAAATTACAGATATTGGAATCCGAAAATTGAAATTTTGGAATCCAATAATAGTCATATGTAACTTAGCGGCCGCTAGCCTTGTAACTTAGCGAAATTGGAATCCAAAAATAACAAAATTGGAATCCAATAATAGCGAAATTGGAATATTGGAATCCAAAAATTAAATATTGGAACCCATTATACCTAAATCTGGGTGAAATCATTTAAAATGCCCACCTTTTCAGTAATAAAATGTCTTAGCAGCAGCTAATCTTATGTAACTTATCGGCCACTAGCCTTATGTAGCTTAGCGGCTGCTAACCTTATGTAACTTAGCGAAATTGGAATCCAAAAATAGCAA
Source organism: Taxus wallichiana var. yunnanensis (assembly GCA_018340775.1). Lineage (NCBI taxonomy): Eukaryota > Viridiplantae > Streptophyta > Pinopsida > Cupressales > Taxaceae > Taxus > Taxus wallichiana. The sequence goes on along the minus strand of CM031237.1, from coordinate 833,559,773 downwards.
AATTGGAATCCAATAATAGTGAAATTAGAATCCAAAAAAAACGAAATTGGAATCCAAAAATAGCGAAATCGGAACTCCATTGCGTCCGGTAACAACATTATTGGAATCCAAAATAGCGATATGGGAACTCCATTGCGTCCAATAACAACAATTTTGAAATCTAAAAGTACTACTAATGGAATCCAATAGTAACAAAAACGGAATCCATTATACACAAAAAAAAGTGATAAATTTCTACCAAAATTTGTAATATTGGAGTCTAGATTCACTGGAATATGTCCAGATTTACTGAAATAATCGTTATTGTATGAATTCTTTTCAAGTTAGGTCTTAACACCCTTTCAACTTGCAGAATCAACCCAAGTGAGAGATGGATACAAAGTCAGATTCGGATATAATGAAGGAAGGAGTTAGGATTATGGAAGATAATTCAGATGACATATCAGAAAATATAAACATGGAGGCTATCATTCAGTCCTTTGCTAATATTGTGTGTGGAGCTTGCCTATCAATAGGTATGAAAAGTATCTTGTATCCCCAGTTCTATCCATACGCTTTTTACCTTCTGCATCCTGCTTTTCGAGCCTGCTGTTTCCCAAATGCATGAAATTGACATAAATTTTTGTTTTAGGCCTTTAGCTAATCCTTCTATTTTATGGTAGGGATTTTTTCATGCATGGCAGGGATTTTTCATTTAACATGAAACATTACATATATTATATGTCCAACTATATTCAGTACAGGAAAATTATTGTCTAAATTTAAACAATGGTCGGGCCCAGTTTAACTCATTGAGTCTGCTGTCTGTCAATACATCCATTACTTGCTGTGATGGATTGTGTACTTCCTTTTAGTTAATTTACTGAAAACCTTTTGCTTCAAGAAGAAAAGTGCTTAATAATTTCATTTTTGTTTTCAATGAGATTAGTGCTGATGTTCTATAAACTGTGAATTATTATAGACAACTATAATGCTGATTTTTAATTTTCCTTGAACCGAAAAATGAGACACCAAACTATTCTTCTTTTATATTACATAGGTATCAGGATATTTTGAATTGTCTCATTTCATTGTTCACAGAGAATAGTTTGTGGTCTTGCGTCTTGACTATAGGTGTAATATTTTCATTTTGTCACAGGGTTGAGATATGCAGGCACAGAAAATGCAGATGCTCAGGAGTTGTTGTATTCTTATTCCATATATTTCTTGAATGAGGTAGAGAATTCTTTATGGGAATCTTATTAGTAGTGCAACTAAGCAGGATCTTTGCTCGGATTCTATCCTAATTTGTTTGCATGATTCTTTCAGATTAAACCTGTTGCATCATCAAGTGGGGCGAGACATCCAAAAGGACTCTCAAAATATGTTGATCGGGCTACTTTAGAGACATGTCTTAGTGTCACGATTCTTTCCCTTTCTCTGGTAAGGGATTTTGATATTTATCAGTGCTTGTAATGGTTTTGCATCGCATGTACCCATTGCGGCTTTAGATTTACTTGTATGTGCTTTTTTGTTTAAACTACAGTTACCGACATGACCAAATGCACTGGGTTTAGTTTGCAATGCATTTTCAAGAGATAGTCTCGAAAATGTTAACATGCTTTCATATTCTGTGTAACGTTTGAAAATATTTTCATTTGGAGGAAAATTGTAAAGAGAAAAACAGCCTGGTGTTTATTGTGAATAATTTTGTATGGAAGATGCTGCATGTTCAATGCAATGTTCTATGTTACTGAACTTGTGATTTCTTTATATAAAATGCTTTTATCATTTATTTTCCTGGAAACGGTGATTGTTTAACCATAGCATAGCAAGGGTCGTGTAACGGGCATGCTTAGGACTAGAATGAAAATAATGTGACTGTTAAGATTACCTTTCTTTTCACTAAATCAAAGGCTTAGTTTTACTTTATGAAACAGATCACTCTCATTCTATTTCAATCTCTTATTCAACTCCTCTATGCCCTTGACCAGGTTATGGCTGGCACTGGGCACTTGGAGACATTTAAGCTACTGCGATATCTTCATAGCCGGATTGATCTTCACGGGCATACCAAATATGGAAACCACATGGCTGTATGATCAACCTTCTAGATGATTATTTGAATCTTTATTTGAGAGTTTGGATATGTCTGAATCTATATTGAAACGAAATTTACTTGTGAAATATAATGTTGTACTTTTCTAAGGAGAATATTTGAGAGATTATTGCTGTTAGGAAATCAAGTATGGATTATAACATTGGAATTATCGTAGGATTTCAACTCATGTTTTGGAAAATCATTAAATGATTGTATCATAAGCAATGATTTTTATGAAAGGACATGGTGAAAGGATTATAAAAAAGTGTCTATGGGAACAAAGGCTGGTTGGCTTGGACTAAACAACATGTACACCGCAATAACAATAAAAATATAATATATTAAAATAGATTTGTATTAATTAAAAATAAGTTAAAAATAAACAGTCAATCAAATCATTGATGCATTGTCTGGGTTGACATTTGGACTTGTCAAACCTATGGGAATATGTACCAATCACTTATTACTCGTCTTTGTTCTCTTGTATGTTGAGGTAACATCGCACTTCGTTTATATTGCTTCCTACTTGCGAAGAGTTGTGGAATAATTTTGTGTAAGGTTAGCTTGGGAAAGCACCAATTTTGTGATATTTTTCAACCTTTTATGTCAGATTTCTTTGCTTCAACTAAACAAAGAACACGGTTTTTACTTTCCTAGAGATTCTTTGAAACCCGTTTTGTAATTAGCTTGCTTTGTTCTTTGTAATCTCATTAAAAGGACCCCCTTATATTATAGGTCATTTTTTTCTTTCACTATTCCCCTTGTTCGGTCAAATTTTGAGAAAGTACAAGGATAGTTAATAAGTAATGAGTTTCTTGTTAAATGATGTGCATGTTGGTCAAATGGTTTGAGCTTCTCTTTGATTTGGGGGATACATTTTGGTATTCATTGAAAAGAAATTTTGACATTTACGTACAATGAATTGAAGCTGGAGATAAGAGTAGAAAATACCAATGCTTTCATTTTTCTGGCGTGCATTGTCTGCAATGTCTCCAGCTGTGAGGTAAAACTTCCTTAAATCCTAGACATGATTTCGGGTTTCTTTTTCAGCACACTCTATGTTGGGTTTATGAAAACAAAAATTTTATCGCTTGGGGCTTGTTTGGTGATTTATTTCAGATGCATGCACCACCACAGCCAGTCTGCTAAGCGCTTCACATCAATCTCACATTTCAAATCAAAGAAACTAGAACACCATGCAGCCCCCAACTAGATTCCAATTTCATTAGCCATACAACTACAATGACCAAGAAATGGAACTCTGAAGTATGTTATGGTTTTCTATTATTATATGTCAAATAATGCAGAAAGGTCATTCCATCCAATGGAAGATGGACAAAAACTCTTCGCACTTATCATAGGCTGTAAGATTCCACATGTCAGTTTTTGTGGCAAGTTATCCTAAGCATACTTTTGTCAAAAAGGTATGTTTATTTCTCCTTAGTGGGTGAGTGCTGCGTCTTATCAAACCGATTATAGATAATGTCAAATTGCACAGGAAAGCCCAAATGCAGAATTTCAGACATTGCAACTGTTTCAATAGAGAGAATCCATATGGACATAAAAACTTTCAAAGGAGACCTCCAGGGTCAGAAACATTTTAGTTTGTTGTCATCTCTTTATTGCTGGGGACTCGTATGATTCCATCCATATGCAGTAACCTTACAGCTCTGATCTTTCATAACAAACTGTGCCACTAGGACACTAAAATGATATTCTATGGCAATAGACAAAGGGCTTGTCCATACCACCTCTAGTTAAAATTTAGAATACCCTGTTGAAATCTCCTTATAGCTCCACACACATACTTAAACCATGCACATGGATAAGCCATATAAAAACATGCAAATTAAACTGTATGTGCAAGCCCTAGTTTTACTATAGGCATAATATCCATGGCTTCCCATGGGTAATCTTTAATTAGGAGCTACACACAATTAGTCCAAAATGCATCATGCTATTTCTGTAGTCGTTACAGAAAACACTGGTGGTTCCACCAGCTAGAGGGCAATTCCAGGCTCCCTGTGTGACAAGCAAAATGCATTTGTCTTTTCCTGGTCCAAAAGCTCCTCCTTATCATCTCTTTACTTTCTTTACAATTTCCATGTTAGAGACATCTAGATTGTACCCAGTTAAGGCTTTCATGCTCAGGCAGTGATATAGTGAGATAATCATTAAAACAAATTCAAAATTTTGGAAATAAAATAAAACTGTATCACGTATTATTGATTTTTAGTGTATCAGATTCTACTTCTTCTACTCTTGTGGATGCCCCTTTGGAACTTCCACTTTGATGGAAACCTGACCCATCTTTTGTTGGAGATATGTAGTTGCTGAGTAACCGAATATTTTGGAAATGTGTAATTTTGTAGAACATTATCACTACTCTAATTACTCGCCATTACTTGGTAACATTTTGACTCATACTCGGGACTCGGCAATTACTTAGGAACTTCAACACAACTTTGCCAAGTAATGTCAAGCAATTGTTGAGTCCCAAGTTCGAGTCAAAATATTGCATAGTTACCAAAGCCTTTGGGATGGCAACATTTTCCAAATTTTGGGGAGAGAGGGGATGAATAGTAAATTAATATATAAAAGTTAGATATATTACAAATATAACATGAAACTTTAAGCTGAAAGCCTGAAGATTGAAACCATTAATCCAATTATTCATCACATAAGCCAAAATGCTATATTTAATATTCATATTTCAATGTTTCATATTGAGTCATTGACATTAACATAGAAATTAGAATCAAGATACATTGATACTAGATAGCGATACAATGATACATCAACAATATGACAATGAAAAACAAGTCTTCATTAATCAGCATGAGAAGAGTACATATGTTATTATGTCATAAGTACATAACCAAAATGGCAGCTCAATAATCAAAGTCCTCTGAGGGAATACTCGTGAACAAATCCTCATCACTAGAAGTATCAACATCATTTACATCTACAAAGGGAATCTCAACCAATATCTGTTGCTCATAATCTTCATCAATCTGCCTTGAATCCTTAAGATCTACATCCCACCATAATGTTGGGGTCTCCTTGTACATAGGTGTCTTTGCGATCCGTGAGACACAAGACACTATGTACAACAAAAGTTTCACTTCGCTCTGTTAGAGGTAAGTCTATTTCTTTTAATAGAGTGGATCCACCCATATGTTGAGTAATTCCACTTAGAAGCAAAAGTAATAGAAACTAGATAAAAAGGCGAATGGAAAGTGTATGCAACAATCATGGAGGTCCATATAGTTGCCACCAACCGGATTTTCTTTTGCCAATGTGCCCCCATCTATCTTTACCGAGGTTTTGTAGCCTTCAAGATAAGAAAACTTGATCCAATCAGTTCTGACTTGTGAGTCATCCTCTACATTACACATTTTTCCAAGGATTTCAAGAAACCCTTCCCCACCTTCTCATCATCTACTGGGTATAATCCTACCGGGCTTCTCATGATACTACTTAGGGTTTAGTGCATATGTGGCCATGTGTAAAGGGGTGTTCAACTTCTTCCACCTCCACTCAACGATGAGTTGAACATGTTGATGCTAGAACTCCAAGGTGGAGACCCTTGCCTAAATAACAACCTTCATTTGGCCAAGCATATTGTCAATGCACTCATATATCTCAACGAGTTTCAGGATTTTAAGATTCTCATATTTCATCACATTGAAAATTGAAGATACAATCAATGTGATGTATCTCACATCTATCCAATATGTCTCTCTTACCACCACTCATTTCACCTTCTTTTCTTGCTTTGTCTTGGACCCGTCGCACCTAGACCACTTTGATGCCATGACCATATATTGCGGGGACTCTTGCAACTCAACCATCTTATCTAGCAAAATAAAGTAGGAATCAAAATTTATGTCCATTAGCTCGAGGAAGCCCTTCCTCAAAATATTTGCGAAAGAATGCCAATGATGTGTGGTGGTTGGTTTGGGATAAACATCTACACCTCTCAAAGCATCCGCCACTACATTTTTGACCCAATCAATTTTTCTAATGTCTTTTAGTGCATTGTTCATGTTATGCACATAATATGGGGTCCAAAATATATGTAGTAGTGAGCCTTAGTAATCTTACCTATTGCCTTCGCACACGTAAGCAACATCTTTGATAACTGTACAACATTGGTGGGGCCAACCTCCTCAATGGCATCTCGCAAAATGGTAAATTGAAACTTTACATCCTTCTTTCCTGAATAGTCAACAACCCTAAAAAGGTAAGGACCCTCTTTGTATGAAACAATGATATATATGAGTGGGTGGTGTGTTATATTCGCCCAACCATTCATGATGATGCTACAATTTGTGAGAGACCTCTATTACTAAGTTAATTGTGACATCTCCTCTATTACTAAGTTAACCATGAAATAGTTCCTATCCAAGATTGTGGGCCTCAACTTCGTGTCTCCTAGGGGCACATAACTTACACCTTCGTTTGCTACCTTAGCCATAGCCTCCTTGTAATAACGACAATGAGCAACATGAAATGGGATGCCAATGACATAAAAGAATTTTCCAATGGCATCATCAACCTCGTCCCTAGCCTTTGTATCATACATGTCCACAACTAGATTGGAGACCACGACCTTCCTCTTCCCTCTATTTGCAAAGGCATCCACTTCGGTTCCCTCATAAGTTGGAGTATTTGAGAAACCATTTCTATAAGTGCTGTGAGAGTGAGAACTAGAAGGGGTGCCAGCAACACCTCAAAATGCTGATTTTTTTTATTCATATCTCCATTATACAACCTCACCATCTCTGCCCTCTCTTCAAGTGATAGTTGTCCACATAAGACAACACCTTTCTCTCGAGATGTGTAATAAATGTGCACTCAACATAGTAATGCTGCCCATCCAAGTCAATGAGCATATATTGCACTTCCATGTTTTAGTCCCCTTGAAGTGTTTGATCTAGGACCTTCAACAATTTTAGCAAATTGTTTCAAAGTTTTTTTTTTTAATCAAATGGTCCTTTAGCATATTTGCTCAACATTGTGGAAGTGTAGCTAAAATTGTCAACACTCCCATGTGAATTGTTAGTTTTTATTTCTCCTTGCACACTCCCACCCATCTCATTACTTGTTTTAATCTCACACTCAACTTCATACTTGCTGTTTGAACTCATTTTGGAGCTACTATAATTTAAAAACAACAATATAACTATACATTTTTAATATTTTTAACACTTGTCATATGGAAATAAAGAAAAACCCGTGTTTAAGATTTTTTAATTTTAAAGTGCCTTTTATTTGGAAAAAAACAGCCATGAACAATACCCATGTTTAACCTGTTTTGCAATTGGAAATCAATTTAAGAAAAACAATATTAATGCATTTGTTTAAACTTTAACCAACTTTGAAGTTTCCATTTAGAAATTAAAAAAATAACAATGCACAAAACTACAATTGCCCCTGTTTAACCCAGTTTGCATTTGGAAATAGAAAAAAAAAGCAATGTTTGCATTTAGAAATTAAAAAAAACAACAATGCCCTCCCTTGTTTAACCCATTTTGATTTTGTATCTCGCAAATAGAAAAGGAAAAAAAAGGTAATGTATGTACTTGATTTTTTTATAAAAATTAGCAATTCCCTCCTCGTTTAACCCATTTTGATTTTGCATTTGGAAATAGAAGAAAAAATAGAAACAACAATGTATGTACTTGGAAATCTTTAAAAAAATATTAATGCCCTCCCTTGTTTAACCCACTTTAAAGTTTGAAGTTTGCATTTGGAAATTAAAAAAAAAAAGAAAGGATCATTGTACATACCTCTTGCTCTTGCTCCTTGCTCCTTGTTTGCTCTTGCTCATTTCTTTGTGTGATTAGAATGAGTGTGGGTTGTGTTTTTATAAGTGTTTCAAAGTGTTTTAGGGTTACGGTTGAATAATAAGCCTTTAGTTAAAAATAAGAGCAATCTTTAAATTTTTAAAAAATTCTTTGTTTTGTTTTTGGTTATTGAAAATGGATGGGCATCCCCAAAGATTTGAAGCACACGAGACGTCTCGGGTGCGTCCCTGATGTCCCCCTTGATGTGTGTAGTGCCGGGATGTTTTTTTCCCCCACCCCGCCCTCCAAGTCCTCAATATGTCTCGAGACGACTTGGGGATGGGGGTGCACTTACTCTTGTGACACTGAAATTTTGGGCTGCGGAGTATGAGTTTTGAACTATTATTTTACACAATTTACTCCCCTTTGTAGATTGTAAAGCTTGTTAGACGTACGGTTCGACAAAATTTTGTGGGGTGCGTGTTTTGATTTGCCCATGATTTTTACACCCATAATATATTATGTGTGGTTTTAAAGGAACCACTATGGGTGGTCTTCTTTGCCCATGGTCTTTAACACTGTATTTTAACAACACTTGGGCAATTACCTATTGATGTTCCCACAAATACTTACATATGCATTAGGGTAAATCATAACTTTGATGTATGTTATTCTATTTGATGGTGAGAAAATTTGTCCAGTGGAAAAACTTGTGAATTTCTTGCCAACGCTCTGGGAATCCAAGTCCCTTTACATAACCGGTGCAACTGCCGTATATGCATGAGTGAGTAAAAGTGGATTTTCCTAGTGGCCTTGTGGTCGGGGATGCAATAGGGGCACTCCACCGACTGCGGCAAAGCTAGCAATCTCTTGCCGAGGAAGACTTTGTCAAGAGTGGAAAATGGGAGAACTAATGTTGTAGGTGAAAAACAGATTCCGCACACACTAGTTAGAAATTTCATCACATGCACTAAAATTAGGAAGAAACAATATTGCAAACAACAAGACCAATTAGAATTTAATGAACACAAAGTATCGTAAACCCCGTAATGTCCCCTTTCCTTGCCACGAGGCCTCGGGGCGATCGGGCCTAACCCTAGTCATGCCCAAGGGGTTACGGATGCCATGAGCTATTGGGTGTGAATATCTAGTCCAGTTGTTATAATTTTCCATTGACAGGGTTATAAAGTGCTTTCGAAGGGACTAGATGTTATGTTTTATCGTTGGAAGGGACCACTTAACTCCTAATGTTCTAATTTCGCGTTGGGGTCACCTTTTTGGGCCATGGCGACTTGAAGGGGGAAAAGTAACTTTAAGTTACTTTATTATTTTGGTCTTCCCTAGGGGAAAATGTGACTTGGGGGTTTTAGGGTTTCCTTGGCGTGGGAAAAGTTATAAAAGGAGAAGAGGGGTGAAAGGAAATTCATTCTTGCATACATATTTTCTTTGGTGATACTTGATAGTGAGCAATTGTTGTTTGCTTTGTTCCTCTTATGGAGTGAATCCCACAAGATCCCTAGCTTTAGTGGTGAGAGATCCACCTAGGTAGAAGGGCACTCTTCAATGGTGAAAGATCCACCCTAGTTTTGCTAGGCTCTTGCACCCTTGCAGATCTGATTTGCAATCATCTTGAGCGGGGTTTTCCAAGGGTAGTTTCGGGAAAATCACGATAACTTTCTCGGGTTTTTCTCCGTTTGAAGCAAAATTCGTTGTGGCAGCTAAGGAGAGGTTCTTTGATGAAACAACAGGTTTGTTGAGGGTTTAGCCATTCCTAAGCAAAACGGACTGTTTGGAGAATTGTAGGCCCTAAAATTTAGGATTTTGGGTGGAATTTTCCAGATCGAAGGTTGACATGTTTTTCTCATATTTTTCATAAGTTATTTCCAGAATATCAGCTTTTTATGTTTGATATTCGAAAAGATATGAATTTTCTAGAATTCTATCATTTTTGAGCTTATAAAAAAATTCTCTGCAGTTTCCTATGTTATAAAAATACAAAAACAATTTATTATTGTTTCGAAAGTTGATGGTTCACAGCCGAAGGGGCCCCCACCTAGGCAGGATACAACAAGGAGACCATTTGTATCGAGAGAGGACAGGGAGGAGTTGAGGCGAAAGAAACTATGTTTTGATTGCCGCACACCATGGGTTCCAGGACATGATTGTAGAGGAAAAGGGAAGGCCCAATTCATAGAGGTCTTCGAGGAGAGTGAGAGCGAGGAGGAGCGGGACGCTCAGGAGTTGGAGGATGAAGATGAAGAGACATTGGATAGTGCAGGGGTTGAACAGGAGGAGGAGACTTTTCCCCATGAGACTATTGCTACTTTGTCGAGTACCCCGAGGTACAAGGCATTCAGGGTCAGGGGAGTATTACAGGGTCAGAGAGTAGTAGTACTCATTGATAGTGGGGCAACCCACAACTTCATTGATGCATCTTTGGTAGAGAAGCGGGGATTACAGGCAGAAGACTTTGAGGGCTTCAATGTAGTGGTAGCCAATGGTGAGTCCATGAGATGCATGCAGCGAGTTCCGCAGTTGAGTATCACCATGGGTAACCATACAGTTACCGATGACTTCTATGTGGTTGGTATTGGAGAGACCAACCTTGTGCTCGGTGTACAGTGGCTCCATTCTCTTGGAGAATTTCGGACTAACTTTCAGACAATGGAACTCAAGTTCAAGTCCGAGGGGAAGAATGTAACCTTGAGGGGTTTATCTTCAGATGCACCCAGGGTTGTCACAGCAAAGAGAATCAAGAGGATTCACAGGCACAATGGGGTTGATTGGGCAGTACAGTGCTTGGTTTCTACCAAGAAATCAGAGGAGGGACAGCCAGAGTATCATGTGGATATACAGGGGCTATTGGATAAGCACAGTGCAATTTTTAGTGACATACCACCTGGTGTACCTCCAGATAGGGGATTTGAGCACGTGATTGAGCTTGAGGACACTAGACTAGTAGTTACTACTCCTTACCGTCACCCCAAACGGTTTAAGGATGAGATTGAGAGGACTATCCATGAGCTTATTGACATGGGACATATTAGGCCGAGTTCCAGTCCTTTTGCTTCTTCGGTGGTGTTGGTGAAGAAGGATGGGACCATGCGGATGTGCATCGACTACCGGGCATTGAACAAGAAGACAATCAAGAACAAATATCCAGTGCCACATATTGATGAGCTGTTAGATGAGCTACATGGGGCAATCTATTTTTCTAAAATAGATTTGCGATCTGGATATCACCAGATCAAGGTTAGGGAGTAGGATGTGCATAAGACTGCTTTCAGATGCCATTATGGACACTTTGAGTTTCTAGTGATGCCATTCGGATTGTCCAATGCACCAGCCACATTCCAGTCTTGCATGAACCACGTGTTCAACCGCCATTTGCGGAAGTTTGTATTGGTCTTCTTTGATGATATATTGGTCTACAATAGGACTTGGGAGAGCCATATCCGCCACCTTGATGAGATATTGGGGATATTAGAAGCTAATTTGCTATATGCAAAAGCTTCTAAATGTGAGTTTGGCATGACAGAGTTGCTATATTTGGGATATGTGATTGGTGGAGGGGGAGTAAAGGTGGACAGAGAGAAAATACAGGTAATTTTGGATTGGCCGCCACCCAAGACATTGACACATCTGAGGGGATTCTTGGGACTGTGCACCTACTACAGGAGGTTCATGAAGAACTTCTCACGGTTGACTGCCCCATTGACAGATTTGACCAAGAAGGGAGCTTTCGCTTGGTCAGAAGCAACAAGCAAGTTTTTGATCATCTCAAGGAGGTGATGAGTTCATGTCTCGTCCTCGCATTACCAGATTTTTCTCGGCCATTTGTTCTAGAGTGTGATGCATCAGGTGAGGGGGTTGGATCGGTGCTTATGCAGGATAGGCATCCCATTGCTTATGAGAGTCGGAAATTGAGCCCAGTGGAGAGAGGGTATTCGATTTACGACAAAGAGATGTTGGCCATCATGCATGCCTTGGCCAAATTCAGACAGTACCTTGTGGGTAGCAGATTCGTGGTACGTACAGATCACAATAGTTTGAGGTTCTTTTTGGGGCAGAAGGATCTCAATGACCGCCAACAGAGATGGGTGAACAAGGTACAAACGTATGACTTTGACATAGAGTACACAAGAGGTAAGAATAATGTTGTTGCTGATGCTTTATCTAGGAGGCCTTACCTTACTACTATGCTGAGTTCTATGTTTGAGATTTCAGCAGATTGGAAGGCTCACATACTTGTTGAGTACTCCAAGAATCGGTTTGCATGCGAGATCATGGATGGTATTATCAAGGATGACCGATACAGGGTGGTAGATGATCTCATTTTCTACAAGGATCGGATTTTCCTTGTACCGGGGTCTAAGATGAAGGACAAGATCCTTCGTGCAGTACATGATACGCCATTAGCTGGACATCCCAGATATTTCAAAACATACAGGTACATCAGGGAGAGATTCACTTGGAAGGGGATGAAGGACGATGTCCTTAATCACGTCAGAGAGTGTATGGTTTACCAACAAACCAAATCGGAGCATTCTTTTCCTGCAGGGTTACTTCAGCCTCTTCCCATCCCTGAGCAGAAGTGGGAGAGCATATCGATGGATTTCATCACAGGACTCCCTATGGTGCATGGGCACAATTGCATTTATGTGGTAGTTGATCGATTGACCAAGTATGCACATTTCTTTTCTCTACCTAAGAAGCATGAGGCAGCTGACGTGGCTCAGGTATTTTATACAGGGATTTTTAGGCTTCATGGGTTGCCTAAAAATATTATCAGTGACAGGGATAAGATCTTCATGAGCACCTTTTGGCAGGAGATATTCAGACTTGTCGGTACTGAGTTGACTCCCAGCACGAGCTACCACCCTCAGACTGACGGGCAAACGGAGATTGTTAACAAATGGATAGAGGGCTATTTGCAGAGTTATGTGACCGGACATCAGCAGGCATGGATCAGATGGTTGCATATGGGTGAGTATTGCTACAATACCACATATCAGATGAGCATCGGCATGACCCTTCGAGCTTTGTATGGATACGATGCCATGTCATTTGCTGATTTGGTATTACCAGATAGTCGGGCTCCCAAAGCTCGGGATTGGTTACAGGAGAACCAGGATATCCTGCGAGCTCTTAAGGAGAACCTCCAAAAGGCGCAGAATCAGCAGAAGGTTTATGCGGATCGGCACAGGATAGAGAGGTCCTTCGAGGTAGGAGACTTGGTGTTCCTACGTCTGCAGCCATACAGCAGTCGTCACTCAAGCAGAAGGGGGCAGAAAAGCTGAAACCACGGTTTTATGGTCCATACAAGGTAGTCGGTGAGTGGGTGCAATTGCATATGAGTTGGATCTTCCGAGCACGATCGGATACATAATGTCTTCCATGTGTCATCCTGAAGAAGGCACTAGGACAGCACATTGTACCTTCCATAAAGTTGCCACCATTGGACGAGGAGGGGAAGCTAGTTTTCGAACCAGACTCTATTATTGAGGTCAAACAGAGGAAGCTCAGGAGCAGAGATATTACAGAATACTTGGTACGATGGAAGGGTTTGCCTCTTGAGGATGCTACTTGGGAAGGAGAGCAGATTCTACAGCATCCTAGTTTGCATTTGCTTGGGGACAAGCAAATTTTGGGACCGTAATGTCCGCTTTCCTCGCCACGAGCCTAAGGGCGATCTTGGGCCTAACCCTAGTCATGCCCAAGGGGTTACGAATGCCATGAGCTATTGGGTGTGAATATCTAGTCCAGTTGTTATAATTTTCCATTGACAGGTTATAAAGTGCTTTCGAAGGGACTAGATGTTATGTTTTATCGTTGGAAGGGACCACTTAACTCCTAATGTTCTAATTTCGCGTTGGGGTCACCTTTTTGGGCCATGGCGACTTGAAGGGGGAAAAGTAACTTTAAGTTACTTTATTATTTTGGTCTTCCCTAGGGGAAAATGCGACTTGGGGGTTTTAGGGTTTCCTTGGCGTGGGAAAAGTTATAAAAGGAGAAGAGGGGTGAAAGGAAATTCATTCTTGCATACATATTTTCTTTGGTGATACTTGATAGTGAGCAACTGTTGTTTGCTTGTTCCGCTTGTGGAGTGAATCCCACAAGATCCCTAGCTTCGGTGGTGAGAGATCCACTCCTAGCTAGAAGGGCACTCTTCAATGGTGAAAGATCCACCCTAGTTTGCTAGGCTCTTGCACCTTTTCAGATCTGATTTGCAGTCATCTTCAGGCAGGGTTTTCCAAGGGCAGTTTCGGGAAAATCACGATAACTTTCTGGGTTTTTCTCCGTTTGAAGCGAAATTCGTTGTGGCAGCTAAGGAGAGGTTCTTTGACGAAACGACAGGGTTTGTTGAGGGTTTCAGCCATTCCTAAGCAAAAACGACCTGTTTGGAGAATTGCAGGCCCTAAAATTTAGGGTTTCGGGTGGAATTTTCCAGATCTGAAGGTTGGCCTGTTTTTCTCATATTTTTCATAAGTTATTTCCAGAATTTCAGCTTTTTATGTTTGGTATTCGAAAAGATATGAATTTTCTAGAATTCTATCATTTTCAGAGCTTATAAAAAAATTCCTGGCAGTTTCCTATGTTATAAAAAATACAAAAACAGTTTATTATTGTTAGTTATTATTTTTGCCAGCTTCCTGTGAAATTTGAAGTGTTTTGGGCAAGTATTTTTCAAGATATCATATTTTTATTGTTCGCTGCCCTATTTCTGCAAAAATCAGATTTAGTATTTGCTGCAAATTTCTGTAGTTTGTCAATTTTTTGTAAGATCCCAGCAAGGGATACTTCATCAGTAAACCCCTTAGTCAAGAAAGGCTCGAAACTCCTTGTATTGATGCTTAAGCAGAAATTGTACATAGTATGAGAATGGAAGACATTGAGAATAGGGGAAAAGTGGCTAACTCTTTTCACTCACAAGTGAGCAAAAATCTCTCTCATGAACTTACAAGAATACAACCAGCTAGAAGAATTTCAGAATTAGAACCCCTTAGAATTGACCCTTCATATGTCATGAGACTTTTCATATTCTTAGGAGAACATTAAGTCCCCTTTTATAACTTAAGGGTGACTTATTACATTGAAAAAGTGCAACCCCCAACGTCAAATTAGAACATTGAGGAGAGAGGAAGTCGGGGAGAGAGAGAGAGAGAGGATGATGTCGATGATGATAGATTTTGCCTCTGATAAAGCCCGCTGATCCTTCCAGATGACTCGATGAAACGCTCCAATGTGATGAACTCTGAATCTCCGAACTCTTGCACATGATGAAGAACTTCCTTTGGATGATGTGTGAACACCGTGTTTAAATACACTATTGCATGACTCATTCGGTGACCGTGGGCATCACTCATGGAAATCCACTTTGAACAAATCTTGTCATGAGTCCCTTCAATGGTGCCGCACTGCTCGGAGATTCGGACATGATCCTGATGAAGCATCTTATAAATGATTTGACAGTGTCGATTGTGAATTCTACCTCCCACATACCAACCAAAGCATGAATGAGTGTCGAAATACATTCTTTGACATCCTCACTGTCACCTACCAAAGATAGTATGATGATAGAGATTGCATTTTTTTCTCTCTTACTGGAAGCAAAAGGTGCGCCTGATTTCGCCTGTCCATTTATGCTTCATGATTTCTTCAGAAAAATCAACTTGCTATTTTTAGTAAGTATGAAAAATCAATTGCCTCGAACCTCAACTGGATGTTGCAACTCAAATTTCCCTATCTCCTGCGTTCCTCTCACCTTCTAGGATCAATTTTCTATTTTTGGCAGGTGCTCGTGGGACCACTTACTATTTTTAGTAAGTGTCAATTTTGGACCAAGACGACCATTTCGGCGATCTCTCCTTGCAATACATCTTCTGTGTTTAATGCCTCTTTTGCGAGTTTCTTTAATTGACGACTTTCCCAAAATGGCAGTCCTCCATGTAGAAGACCTACTATTTTTGGAAAGTGAACCTCGATGGTTGGATCACCGCAAAATGAAGTTTTCCGAAATGGGTCTTTTCTCGAATATCGCCCCTTTGAAATCTTGGACCTATCCGCTCAATAGTTTGGGAGATTTTAAAGTTTTAAAATTTTGACCTAGTAGTGCTTTTAGACACGACAACCATTAATGCACCTTGAAAATTGCAGATCTGGTTTTCTCCTCCGTTTTCGAAAAAAATTATATTTTGATATGGGTTTTTATTCTTGTGCTTCCAGTGAAATCTTGTTTCAACTGATCATTGCTTGGTTTGAGAAATCCAGTCCTTTCTTCATTGGGCCGGAAAGAAGATTTCTTTGCTGTGAATGTTTAATGGCACGAGAGGAGGGTCTGAAGGCATGTTTTTGATAGAGGAATGAACAACAAAAGACGGTTCGTCAATCCGTGCATCTGTTTGCAAGATTTCTTCAAAATTCGATTTCATAGTAATGGGGATTTCCACTATTCTTCTTCTCCATTCTTCGATTTTTCTTCTTGGTTTAGTCAATATTTCTTCTGAGACCTACATATTATCATGGAGTAGAGGAGTTCCTTTCTGTAGCAAAGCTGGTTTGAGCTTTGGCAATGGAGTGGTGGTGAGAAGTTGCAGAGGGAGTTACAGAGCATGTGCACAGAGGAGTTAGATGTTAGAAGCGGGAAGCAGGTGAGTATTTAAAATTTTAAAATTTAGCTGAGAACGAAGATGGACTCCTTTTTCAAGGTTTGATGTCCCTGAGTAGTTAGGGACATGAGAGACATCAAATTCCACGGTGAACAAGGCGACGACACGTGGCGGAGATCCGACGGTAGGGAATGAAAGCTAAAAAATCAGCTTTAAAGCACTGAAGGGCCGGAAGATGGTCATATGGGTGACCAAAAGTCCTCATTAGGGGTTGAGCTTTTTTCATGGTTGGATGTCCTTGACATGTGAGGGACATCAAATTCAACAACGCTCTTGGTGATGACACGTGGCAACGATTGGACGGCTGAGGCTTTGAGCTCCCGCAAGCACTGGGGGCTGAACTAGCGATCCTGGAGGTCATATGTGGGTTTAGAGGGCTTCAAGGGGGCTAGGCACATTTTCCCAACCTTGATGTCCCTGACCTTGAGGGACGTCAGGGACACAAAATCCCGCCATGCTCCTGGAGCTGAAAATTTGACTAACTCCCGAACCTTGAGGACAACTTGCGACGACAATATCTTGAGCTCCCGATGGACTTTTTTGATGAAATTTTATATGATCTTGACTAGAAATGGCCTTCGAATCCAATGGTGGGGGTCTCTAGGTCTTGATTCATCCATTTGATCCTTAAAAATAGATTTTTGATCTGGTACTCCACTTGTGCATGAGAAAACTGCTTACAAAACCATTGCATCAAATTGTTGTGGAAAAATTAATTTCACCATCTTGTAGATCTTTGAATTCTCTTTCTGATGATGTTTTGTTTTGTGCCTAACTCCATTTAGAGCTCTCAGAATCACCTTTGGAAACTCAACAACTATTTTGCCCGTGCACCGCCTTTCTTGGCTCGTGAACCCTGATTTTGATCAAACTGCTCCAAACTCCCCAAATCTTCCCTGAATCTTCCAAAATTACTTCCATGATGTTTCTAGGCCTTCAATTCACCTCCATGTTGGATTTGGCTCCTCCGTTCCGCTCCAAGGGGTTTCTCCAGTCCTAGGAAGGCCAGTGATAGCCCTTCCCACAGCTGCCCAGAGATAGCATTTTTCAAGAACTCCTAAAATCACCTAGGGGGTTGATTTGACTTTCCTAAATCACCTAGGGGAATGAATTAACACAAATTGGGAGGTTACTAGACTGACTAGGCAGACCCAAGGCGCCTCAAAATGATAAAACATGAAAATTTTGCTACAAGGGTATCATTGTCATGCTTGGAAATTGTCAATTTCCTTGTTGCACATTTACACAACTGGCTCTAGCTTGGGGACATGACATGGACTGAATGCAGTGAAGACATGACATGGAGAATCCAAAATCTCAACTTTAGACCATATGATCCGTTGACCAGTGCCTTATCCATTGGGCCCTGCAGAGTCATGTACAACTTACAACAAGAGAGAGAGTGAAGAAGGAAACACACAAACACCAAGAACAACGAAATGAAACACGACAACATACAACAGAAGGGAAACACACGCAACATAAAGGGAAACACACCTAGCAATCACTTATGGTACAAGGTAGGGGACAACCTGATTTCATTGAAGCACTCCTCATTCCTCAAAAGTTACCCTTGAGTGGGCAACACTAAGTGATGTTGTTCTGCAAGCCATTGACTAGTTCCAGAAAGTAGCCTCCTCTCCTTAACTGTTTATGAAAGTTGGGTGCTTTCATGACCGTCTGTGTTTTTGTAGGAGTGATTCCACGTGAGCTTCTTGATGCTCAGGTCTTTGCTTGGAAATTCCACTTCCTTCATCCTCTTTGAAATCGGTTTCATAGTGCCAATTGCATTCCACATTTATCCACGTAGTTGATTCCTCATTGAGCATCCTACCGCTGCCCCAAGGCTTCTTTTCATTCAAATTACTTGAACATTTTGGATTCTTTTCTTTCCCAGGTCTATGCTCGTTGACCTCTTTTCTATGAGAAACCTCAAACTTATCCTTTTTCTCTACTCCACTGTGAGGTGCTTGAGTACTTGGTGAGAGGATTAGAAGCAACCTCATACTTGTCTTGTATGGCCATGACACGAGTTAAGAGATCAAGAATCAGCTCGGGGTCTTCTGTAACTTCCATTGCATCCAATAGTTCTTGCACAAAGATCTCCTTTGTCACTTCTTGTAGCTCATCTTTGTATGCCTTCGAAGGATCTTTATTTTGCAGCTCAAGGCAACTATCCGGAGGGATTACTTCATCATCTTGGGAATCGCTGCATTTTATCATTCCTTTGTCAGAGGAGCTTCAACTTCAAAGGCCTCAAAACTCCTTGCTTCAATTTGTTCATCATGGAAAGATTTTTCCTCTTCAAATGGGAAAGAAAATATCTCCATTTCATCATTGCATCCATCAATCATTGGCTCAGAGGGGCATCATATTTCTCCTCTTGCTTTATTTCAACATAGCCCATCTTCACACTGGTTGAGGCTTCCAAGTCAGCTTCACGCTTGTCTTGCAGATTCATGGCTTGCATTAGGAGTTCAAGGTTGAGCTCAGGGTCTTGTTTCTTCTACGGCTCTTAGCAGTTCTTGTACAAATGGTTCTTTCCCACTGTTCGAGGGCTCATCACAAGCTGGTCTTGTCCCTCCATGAATGGCATGGCTGAGATCATCTTCATCTCCAAATGGGAATGAAAACATCTCCTCCTTGTGGGTAAGTGTATAAGCTGGTTTTTCTCGTTTGAGATTCACCAAGAACCATTTCCTCTTCTTCATAATTTGTGTCGTCCGGTGATTCGGGGCTGCCCTTTTGTAACTCATATCTCCTCAACAACATGAGTCGCCATTGGAGGATCTTAAGTTTTATTTTTCTTTGCAACAACAGAGGAAGAGCCCCATTTCTCAAATCGAGAATGAGTGAATACCGCACATGAGAAGCTAGGTGCATATTCTTCGTCATCTTCATTGCCTCCAAAATATTCACAGAATCTGATTTGTGTATCGTTCTCAAACTCGTCACTTTACGGGAAATCACCTTCACTTTCTTGTTCAAACTCTTCATTTTCCTTACTCCTACAACTTGCATTGACAGGTGGGGCCTCCAAGGCAAGCCTTCGGGTGCTCCTGAAATTTGATTTCTGTGGTTTTGTTGAGAAGATACTGCTCAAAAAATTCCCTCTTCAACAATGCCATCTCATTCGCCAATTTTTACAAAGAATGAATTTGTTCTCTCATCTCCAGGATGTTGGGCCTTGCCCTTCGATGGATTCTTGATCTTTCCAGAGAGGATGAGATCATCATCAAGTTCAATGGCCATCCTTTGTGCTTCTACAATGTTCCTTGGTTGAACTCTTCGTAGGAGAAATCCTACCTCTAGTGATTGAGCATTGATGAAGAATCTCTTGACATTGTTTCAGACGGCAAATCCTCTTCCGGTATCCTGCGAAGCAACTAGTCGAAACGAGCCACGAAGTCTCTCATAGTTTCATTTTCTCCTTTCTTCATTTGAGCCAACTACACCAAGAGGTCCTGATAGTCTTCCGTTGATTTAAATCTTTCCTCGAAGGAAGTCTTGATGTCGTTCCAACCAGTGATGGATCGAGCAGGCAAGAAGTAGAACCATTCTACTGCTTTTTCTTGGAGAGATTCCACGAACAATCTTACAGCAATGTCTTCATGTTCCATTCTAAGAACCCTGCATGATGTGGTGAAAGCGGCGATGTGTTCTTCAGGTATCTGTGTTCCATCGCCATTGAGCTTTGGAAAGTTCTTGCAGGAACCTATTGGTAGATCATGAAGAGGGGACTCAAGAGCAAGCGGGTCTGTATTTCTTCCCCATGGAACAATGGGTTGGGGTCTTTCTACTTCATCTTCCATTGGTATTTCTGCTTCTGCTTCAACTCTTGCTTCTACAAATTCTTTTTGAAATTCTTCTTCTTCCGGGAACTTGATGCTCAAGGGTGGTTGAAAAATGAGAGAATTTGAAGGGGAGTATCAACAAGAGTTTGGATAGGATTGCCAGGTGAATTGCTTGAAGAGCTAGATGGAGAGGAGGCTTGAGAGAAGAAGTATGGATTATCTCTAATTTGTTCTTGCTGATTTTGCAAAGCCTCGAAATTGGAATTAATAACACCTTTCGACCTGCTCAGTTGGTGTATCTTCCTTCAGCCAACTTTTGGAAACTCTTGCAGTGGGAACATGAAATGACACTGGAATATGAAAGGTCACATGCAAGAATTTGACAGTGTATCTTTCAAAAATGGATTTCCATGAACTTTGTTTTTTTTTCTTTTTCAATATTTGATTTCTTTTTACATTTCAGGACCTTGTGGTCATATTTTGGGTACAAATGTTGCTAAATTTGCCCCACGGTGGGTGCCAAAAACTGTTGGCGAGAAAATTTGTCGGGTGGACAAACTTGTGGATTTATTGCCAATGCTCTAGGAATCTAAGTCCCTCTACTTAACCGGTGCAGTTGTCGTATATGCATGTGCGAGTAAAGGTGGATTTTCTGGTGGCCTTGTGGTCGGGGATCCAACAAGGGCACTCCACTGACCTTGCGACAAAGCTAACAATCTCTTGCTAGGGAAGACTTTGTCTGAAGAGTGGGAAAGGGGAGTGAGAAAAGAGGTAGGAGAACTAATGTTGCAGGTAGAAAATCGATTCCCTGCACACATTAGTTAGAAATTTCATCACATGCACTAAAATTAGGAAGAAACAATACTGCAAACAACAACAAGACCAATTAGAATTTAATTAAGTTGATTTGAGCTTTGGCAATGGAGGAGTGGTGGTGAGAAGTTGCAGAGGGAGTTACAAAGCATGTGCACGAAGGAGTTAGATGTTAGAAGCGGGAAGCAGGTGAGTATTTAAAATTTAGCTGAGAAGGGAGATGGGCACATTTTTCAAGGTTTGATGTCCCTAACCTGTGAGGGACGTGAGGGACATCAAATTCCATGGTGAGCAAGGCGACGACACGTGGCGGAGATCGACGACAAGGAATGAAAGCTAAAAAATCAGCTTTAAAGCACTTTGAAGGGTCAGAAGTTGGTCATATGGGTGACCAGAAGTCCTTAGGGGTTGGGCACATTTTTCAAGGTTTGATGTCCCTAACATGTGAGGGACGTGAGGGACATGAAATTCCACGGCGCTCCTGGTGATGACACGTGGCAACGATCGGACGACTGAGGCTTTGAGCTCCCACAAGCACCTGGGGGTTGAATTGGCGATCTTGGAGGTCATATGTGGGTTTAAAGGGACTCAAGGGGTTAGGCGCATTTTCCCAACCTTGAGGGATGTCAGGGACACAAAATCCCGCCATGCTCCTGGAGCTGAAAATTTGACTAACTCCCGAACCTTGAGGACAACTTGCGACGACAATATCTTGAGCTCCCGATGGACTGTTTTGATGAAATTTTATATGATCTTGACTGGAAATGGCCTTTTGAATCCAATGGTGGGGGTCTCAGGTCTTGATTCATCCATTTGATCCTGAAAAAGCGGATTTTTGATCTGGTACTCCACTTGTGCATGAGAAAAACTACTTACAAAACCATTGCACCAAAGTGTTGTGAAAAACCTAATTTCACCATCTTGTAGATCTTTGAATTCCCTTTCCGATGATGTTTTGTTTTGCTCCTAACTCCATCTGGAGCTCTCGGAATCACCTTTGGAAGCTCAACAATTATTTTGGCCTATGCACTGCCTAGGCCTGTGAACCCTGATTTTGATCAAACTGCTCCAAACTCCCCAAATCTTCCCTGAATCTTCCAAAATTACTTCCATGTTGTTTCTAGGCCTTAATTCACCTCCATGTTGGATTTGGCTCTTCCGTTCCGCTCCAGGGGTTTCTCCGGTGATAGCCCTTCCCATGAATCGCCTTGTGAGATAGCATTTTTCAAGAACTCCTAAAATCACCTAGGGGGTTGATTTGACTTTCCTAAATCACCTAGGGAATGAATTAACACCAATCGGGAGGTTCTTTGGGTGATTGGGCAAACCGGGGGCGCCTCAGAATAATAAAACATGAAAATTTTGCTACAGGGGTATCATTGTCATGCTTGGAAATTGTCAATTTCCCTATTGCACATTTGCTCAACAACATTATTGTAAATGGTGTAGTTGATGCAATAAAAATCTTATTATATTGGGTTCTTTACTAAAAGGGTTTTCCTAGGTGAAAATCTTGTGCATGCCATGTTATTATTAATACTTTGTTATAGCTATTGTGTGTTAGGGATGCGTCCCCTATGATTTTGCGGCCGTCCTCTATAGGGGACATTTCAGGATGTGGGGACGGGTAGGAAATGTTCCTAGATGTCCCAAGATTTTATTATTTTTAGAAACGTCCCGAGGATTCGAAAAAAATTGAGTAGGGATGACTAGACATCCTTTAAGTCACAACACTCACAAAAACACATTGAAAAAAAGGGGGGATGGAATGTAATAGTTATGCAAGTTCGAGTTATGAATCCCCTGATTGCACAATTTGCCATCAATGTGATGAATGGATTTCCATTGAGGAGAAAGAAGTTGTAGGTCCAACTCAAGCAAGATGACAAAGATGGCAAGCCTTATTGATTAGACACACCCATCATTTAAAGGGGAGATTGGATGGATGGTGGTGGTCGTTACAAATTGAGACTGTTCCATTCAACATGCGGTAGATATATGCCTCATTTCTCATGGGTACAATAATGACATGATGTATGATATTGATAGGAGAAAGTGAAGATTGTGGATGCTTATATATGTGGCTTCATTGTTGTCATATGAAAATGATGGGAAACAATAGCTCCTTTTGGTGAAGACTGTAGGCTTGAAAATTTATGTCATTTATGTGCATATTGCACAATAGAACATGTGATCTTATTGAATAGCTACGAAGAACCGGGTATGGGTGTAGGGATTGGTACGAGGAGACAGGGGATTGGTGCGTCTTTTTCAAAAAAATAGGAGATGGGTACTTGGAGACGAAAATAATTTTTATATGCAAATTTTAGAGAAAACAATATTTTACAGCCTAAGAAAAATAGTACTACCTTTTTAAAGTTAAGATATTAGATGTTGACAAAGATAAAAATAATTATATTAATATTTATCTTTGATATCTCATTATATATATATTAAAAACACCAAAATGCAAGTCTCCGAGACAAGTGCCAATCTCTAATATGCATTTTATTGGTAGGAGACGAGTCTTCGAGCAACACTAGTATTAAGGTTCTATAACGTATCTGATGAATTCCTTATCAATGTTATTGTATGAATATCTGCAAGTTCTTGTATATTTAAATTTTCCCTTATTTTTTAATAGCCCTCCCCTACTGCCCCTAAAAATGGCCTCCAAAAACAATTGTCTTGGAAACGCGTCCCACTGTCTGCTACCAGAAACTTGGTGGAACATAGGTTATAGCTTAAAGAATCTTTTAGTATTGCTTCTCTTGTATAAGTTTATCTGTCCATTTCTCTACATCCTTGACCCCTTAATACCTCTTTTGAATTTTTAAACTTCTCCACAGGGGGTGGCTCTTTTCGACTTTTAAAACTTATCCAAAGAGGAAGGGAGGCACCACCATAGTTTGTCCTATTTAGGCACACTTAATAACTTTATGGATCTATTTCACTTTAGTATTTCAGCCCCCTTTTCGAAATCCCATGATACATCAAATAATGGTTCGAGAAATTTCAGAAAGTGTAAGGGTGGCTTAGAACTCAGCAAAACGTCTGTAACGACTATATAATTTTGCAACTCAGCAAATCCTAAGAGTAAAAGTTGGCTTGGTAATCAGTGAAAATTGGATGAAATTTTCTGCAATTAGTTGGGAAAAAGATGATTGAATTTAGACACAAACTGTCTAAGCTAGAGTAATTATCATAGTTACCCAAGACTCTGGTGCGACAAGATGGGGTTTCCGTGACGGCAAAAAAAAAAAAAAATCCAAAATTTGGGGATGGTAGGGAATAGCTAGGGGACAGCTATGAAAACAATATACAAAATTGCAAATATTAAAAATATACAAATAAATTTTAATTTTTTATGAATAGTAATTTGTGGCAGTCGAACATCTGTATTTGTGCTCGAAAATTTGTGTATTCATATATCAGTCTTGATTCTTATTATTTCTTTGTAATACAATACAGTTAGGTTATGGTTAATTGGTAAACATTTTGATATATGCCTTACTACTTTTATCATCTACAGAACCTTTCTCTTCATATAGAATTATACATATAGGCTTTGTAAGTTTGTTAAGTGATTGGAGCTTCCAAAGTGAATTTTAATTAGATTTATAATTTTAATATTTTAATACAAGAGTACAATAGATCCTCATCCTTCCCAAATTTATTTCATTTTCAAGTTTATTTGAGCCCAACGCAATGGTGCAGCTAGATTGAGGCCATCCATGACTAGACATTGGGAAATTTGCAAAGAAGGTGATCGAGTTGTGTGAAACCCTTCAATGGGCGAAACTATGTGACAAATTCAAGATAAGCACCTTGAAATGTCCCAAAAATCAAAATCATCATCTGAAATAACAGTATTAGCTTTATTTATTTTTATTTTAAATAGCCAGTTTTTAAAGAGAGCATTGAAAAAGAAAGAAACAACGTCGGGGATGTCTTGATGTCCCCAACGTTCCCAAAACTGAAAAAACGCGTGGGAATATTTCTGAAATGTCCCTTGTCTTTCAGGGATATCCCCCTAAAAGTCGCTGCTCATGAAATGCGGGGGAGGGGGTGGGGGGGATGCCGCTGTCCCCAGAACATCCGGGACATCTGTTTTTGGGGGATGCATCCCCACATAACATTGGTAATTATGCAATTTCATAATTAGTTTTGTTGTAGAGTTTATAATTAGTCTTAATATTGGCAATTACTTAACAAAGAGTTGATTCTAATAATTTTTCTGGAGGGTAATGTGAAATCTGGATTACTTACCCATTTAGGAAGAGGATCGTGACTACCATCTTGGATACCAAGCAGCAGGTAATATGCAACTGTATGCCAACACACACACATTGTCTTCCAGCAGATGCTTTAGGATATTCTGAAATATCTGTAAGTTTTACTAAAAGTTAAGGCAATGTTGTCTCTCTTTCTCTCTCTATATATATAGTCCAACAGATGCTTCAAGATATTCTGAAATATCTGCAAGTTTTGCTAAAAGTTAAGGCAACGTATAAGTTGCAGATGGTACTAGCCACTGATGCTTATGTCATCAAATTTTATTTATACCTTTTTTTTTTTTTTTTTTCTCTCTTCTGAAATTATTTTCTTCTCTTGTGGGATTCGCTCCTTCTAGTGGTTAAAAACAGCATGCAGATCCCTGATTTATATTTGTTTTAAACTCTATTCTGAATGATTTTTTTTTCTCCTTATTTTCTTCACATTAGAATATATGGATTTTAGAGCCAACTTTAATCAAATAGAAAGAAAGAAAGAAATTATATTAATGTTTACGCATGACCAAAAGTAGATCAATGGGACTCTGGAGCAAATCCATTACAACACAGAATGTTATCCAACTAATTTTTCGTTCATATCAGGTATTTGTAAAAATGTTTGCAGACTTATTCTTAACGTTTGAAATTAATTAAAAAAACAAAGTCAGAACCCATCATTATTGAATATTGTTCAATTGCTGTAATGGGTTGAAAATAATGATCTTTTGAATATTCAGACATCGCTATCATGGCAAACCTAATTTGACTTATAAAATTGCACTGCAGGTCAGTATGGCTATTGGTTTCCTTTTTCTTGGAGGGGGTAGGTGTACCTTTGCGACTAATAAGGGTTCTATTGCTGCATTGCTGATTTCCTTGTATCCTGTTTTCCCAACAAAGCCAAATGATAACAACACACATCTTCAGGTGGAATTTTAAAACATCATTTTAAGTTTCAAATATGGCCAGTCTTGTCTAATGCTCATTCTAGAATAATTGCATATATTGTAGGCTTTTCGCCATCTCTATGTCCTGGCTACAGAAGCACGTTATGTTCAAGCAATTGATGTGGATACTGGCCGAGATGTATATATCCCATTGGAGATAACAATCCGAGAAACAGCCAACCATTTAGAAACAACATATTGCCGAGTCACTCCATGTATTTTACCTGAACGTTCAATTGTGAGTTTTGGTTCCAACTCTTTTGGTTTAATTTCTTGGAGAATGAAATTTTTCTGTTGTTTTAGCAACCGTTTTGCCTTTATATTAAGCTTTTTGGTACAAATCTTTTTAGTTGAAGCGAGTGCAAGTTTGTGGACCTCGTTATTGGCCACAAGATATTCATCTTTCACCTACAGGTAATATATTATTCCAAGCAACTTGTAAGAATCGATTCTCCTGTTTAAAGAACAGAAGTGAGCAAAGTGAACTGTATTATTTCTATAACATGAATGCATTCTTTCCTGCATGCTTTCATTTTCTCTCTCTAAGAATGACTTTCCTGTTTAGATGATCCATGGTGGGGACCAATGGATAAAGATGATCCATTCAATGGAGGTGTACTTTATGTCAAACGAAAAGTTGGAGTTTGTTCATATGCTGATGATCCAACAGGATGCCAGTCTTTGTTGTCCCGTGTGATGCACAAGGTTAGGTCTATCTTTCCGTATGTTACCTATGCTGTCAATATATCTGAATTAGGCAAAGGTAAAACATTGTCTTTGTGGATTGAAAGGAATAAAACTCAAGATACAGGTTCAGTTCAGCATGAACAAGTTTATTCTATAGACCTAACAGTTTTTGAATGATATGTATCAGGTATCTGACAGAAGCAAAGGATTAGGTTCTGGTACAAGTTTAGGAAAGAGTTGCGGACCTGCACTTTCAAAGGTTGACCACTTAGTTAGCACATTTTCAGCTGATCCTAGCCTACTGGCATTTGCACAACTATGCTGTGATGTCACTTGGAATAATAGGTAGCTTGAATGCTCTTATGAACTATTTCACAGTCTACCAATGTATAAACATTTCTTCATCTGAAGATGTATTTTCTTTATAATAGATGGTTATTCTGTAGTTATGGATGTAAACGTATTTTTTCTATATATTTTGGCTCTATTAGCTTTGAAAAATTAGAAAACATTTGCCATGTGTTAAAGTTCTGCTCATATTAAGTAGGTTTATACCCATTCTAGACATGGAACAAAAAATTGTCGAAAGCTTGCTAGTAGAAGAATAAATATATCTGGAAATGTATTCCAAGTGCATAATCTATAAAAACAGAAATACAACTTGATACTTTCTTGACTTCAAAATCCCTCTGACCTACATTGTAAAAAAAAGAAAGAAAAAAATACTTAAATTATATTAATGTCCATGAGTGACCAAAAGTGGGTCAATGGGACGCAAGAATACTTCTAATTCCAATAGAAATTGCTAGGGTAAAATGAACCTAGGACAAAGATTAACTTAACAAAAACAAAAGCATTGAAAATATGTGGTGGGGGAACCGAAACTAGTAAAGTGTCAACCCATGTGGTTAAGGTACCGATTCAAATATTCATGTGGGAGGAGCAAGAATCCTCAAAGATTTTGGGTTGATGAAAGTTGGAAGGACTGGATGGTAGACCCATCAAATAGATCGCCTTCAAAGAGGAGAAATAGATCCGCATCGATTGCCGTAGTCACAGGAGGCACAATAGATCACCTTTGGAGATTGGTAGTGTGAGGGGATCTCCTTGCCGTGAGAGGAGGCACACTCATACAGATGAGAGGAGGCCTACCCAGACAACAGATAGGCCTATGTAGCCCTGGGTTTCTTGCAAAGAAATAAACCACGAGAGGTTGAAGAACCACTTGAGGACGTGTCCCTCGAGGTCAATGCTATGTCACTAGTGATGAGTGGAGGAATTTACCACAACATGTGAGGGATGTTTTTCCCCTTCCGCAGTATTGTGCACAAAGGAGGGATAACTTGAGGGTTAGACATGATAGGAGGCCCATAACAGAGCGGGAATAGGGAGCTGCAGTAGGCTACCAACAAGGTGTCTCTTTCCACTTTTGATGGTAGTGGAAAAATTAGTGCCAAAGCTTGGATCCATAAACTCTACACATATTTTACCCTCAAGCCTATGCAAGAGCAGGAGGCCATTCAATTTGCTACTTTGCACCTTGAGGGAGTAGCATATGATTGGTGGCATCATGGTTTGGTAACCCAAAATCATGATCTCTTACGGTCTTACAAAGAATTCAGCGAGCGGTTGATTGCTAGGTTTGATAGGAAGGATGTGGAGTTGTACTTCAGGGATTTGGCTCAGCGCCACTAGATGGGACATGTTGATTCATACATCAATGAGCTCCAACGCATAACAGTGATGGTTCCAGAGATGCCGGAAAAGTGTGTGATGATGCTCTTTATAGAGGGACTACATGATAGATTGAGGGGTTTTGTCAAGACTCTTAACCCTAGAACTTTTCATGAGGCCATTCAGACAACATTGGACTTAGACACTTCTCCATTTCAGCCCCAAAAGAAAAATGTCAAGAATGAAAAATCAGAACATGAAAGTGAGCAGCCCACTTCTTCAAAGGTGGAGTTTACACCAAAGATGGACCTTGATACGAAGAATGACCTTCGCAAAAAAACTTATGTTTTCATTGCAAAGATCCTTGGGGACCGGGTCATAGGTGTCTTGGAAAGGGTAAGATACATCTCATTGAGGTTGTTTCAGATGTGGATGATGATACTAATTCAGAAAATGAACATGGACAGCCAACGCCAAACATTGAAAATGATGGTAGACTCACTTATCTTTCAGGAGCACCAAGGTATAATCCATTCATGTTTGAAGGTACAATGTTCGGGTGTAAGGTCATGGCACTTCTTGATAGTGGATCTACACATAACTTCATGGATGAAGGTTTGGTGAACAAAAGAGGTTTGCATTGTGATAATTTTGAAGGCTTTGATGTAACTACAGCAGGTGGTCTCACTATTCCTTGCAAGAAGAAAGTAAACAAAGCATTCTATTTGGTGAGTATACACTTTGTGATGACTTCTATGTTATTGACTTGAAGGATAACAATGTTGTGCTTGGTATGCAATGGCTACATTCACTAGGAAGAGTCACCCAAGATTTGCAAGCTATGGAGTTGAGTTTCCAACATGAAGGGAAACAAGTCACCATGAGAGCACTCAAATACACGCTGCCCCATCAAATGACAGCCAAGTCTTTATAGTTATGGACCAAAAATCATCTCATGAAGACATCTGTGAGGATTTTTCATTATATACCAAAGTATGGGACAACAAGGACATGATGAAGAGTATGGCAAATTGGGGGCATACTTGAGGAGGATTGTGGCACTTTTCATGAGTAAGTTGCATAAGTTTCCTTTTGTAGACCTTGAGTAGTTTGGTATAGTGCATATGAAATCATTCAAAAAGCTTAGGCTGATTTGGGATCCGAGGATCGATTGGAATGCAAATCTGATATTGCTTAGGGCAAGCAATCTTAGGAAGGAGGACTGTAATATCCCTCGTTCTCGGATAATTTTAACGAAGACCTTTGGGCCATTTTGTCTAGCCGACGGCCAAAAGATGAGCTCAAGGGTGACTTAAGCTTTATTCATTCTATTATATTATGCAAATTTTTAAAAAAAAAGAACATTATAAAAACACATAATAAATTAATAGGCTTAACATGAAATTAGAATCTAGAAAAGCGCTTTAAAAATAAAGCACTTATTAAATTTGTATTTTCTAGGGAGAAATGCGACTTGCTTAAGGAGGATAAAAAATTAGAAAAAAGCACCACAAGTTGATTGGTGGCTTTTTAGGTTTCCATTGGGCCACTTCTCTTTAAAAGGGGAAGAAGTCAACTTGTAAAGGCATTCCAAGTTATTATGATATTTTCTTTCCGGCATTGGAGCTCAGAGTTTTTGTAGAAAAATTCAAGGACAAAAAGCCTCTGGATTTCCCCTCTTGTGAACGAAAACCTCAGGGGAAGTGAGAGGAATTTCTACTTAGGAGATTCCATTGTTATTCATAGAGTTTTTATTATTCCAGCAGTGTTTGTAGAAGAAATAAAATTGCAGCAGCAAATTCCATATTTCTTCTAGTGTGGGGTGACTCACTTTGTGAAGATTCTATGCTATTCCAGAGGTATTTACATTCAGATTTGTATTGTCATTTTTCCAGTTGCTAATATAGAGCAAATCGACTCGGTTTAATTAATTTCCAGAAGGGTTTTGGCAGTATTTTCCAGTCTTTCCATATGCAGATTTCTGGTTATTTTGCAGTCAATATTTATCATTAAGAATCTGATTTTTAATCATGGCTGAGAGAGAAATGAAATTATTTATGAAATATTTGTGAAGGGTTATCCAATAAAACCCTAGTCACATTTCCTTTTTAGCTATCCAGTTCTGCAGGTATTGTTTTTATTAAATTGTGTGAAGTGTGTGGATGGTATTCTATCATTATCTTCTGACATTGTAAGCAAGGATCCAAGCCAAAGAATTATATATAAAAAAGGACAACAGGGTTGGGATCTTTCATTCTCCACACAAGGGTTTCCATTGCATATCAAGGAGTTAGCTGATTTTCCATTAGTTTCCATTGTATTTGAGGTCTAAAGTTGCAGAATTTCATAAGGGTTTTTAAGAGGGAAGTTGTGGCCGTGTTTTTCCTATGTTTCCAACCCTTTTCTTGGAGGAGCGACCCACTTGGAGAGTTGATTTGTAGTGTTTGACAGTTGTTTCGATGTGATTTGGATTGCTGATCATAACTCTGATTTTTAGAGGTCAAATCAGCCCACTTGCATAATTTTTGGCTCAAGGGTTAAGGCCCTTTTCAGCTATGTCGAGGGTAGTTGTTTGTAGAAATTTAATAAAATAATTCCAGCCTATTTTGAAGTCAAATCTAGTATTTCTCTCTTCATTATATCTTTATAAAATTTGCTGAGTTGATTCCATTAAATATTCAATGGTTTTGCATCAGTTTTGAGTGATTTTCCTCTCTTATGCAAGTCGCCATTTTCATATAAAAATCATATTTGCATCATAAATATTGGGTATATCTTTTATAATTTGTATTTGAGTGTGGGTTTTGCCTTAAAACCATTTGGGGGTAAAAATTGTCCATTTGGGGACATTACAGTGGTATCAGAGCAATGTATCCTCCCAGCCTGTGAAGAAAGAAAAGAGAAATCAGATCTGAATGCAACCAGGAAAAAAATGAAGTGGACTCAAGTTCCATTTTTTGATGGCACTAATGAAATATCTGCTAGATCGTGGTTGAAGGAATTTGAGACATTTTTGTGTTGTAATCCTATGTGTCAGGATGATGCCCTCATGCTCATCTCTAGATACATGGATGGAGTAGCACATAAATGGTGGCGTCATCTGTTGAAGACCCAAGGGGTTGAATCCATTGCTTCCCTTGAAGATTTCACACAAAAGTTTCTAGAAAGATTTGATGTGCAGGATGGCAAGGGTAAGCAAGGAAATGAAGCCATGGAGTCTACACCCATGAAGGAAGACAAATCAGATCTACACCCAAGTGAAGAAGCCAAAGGAGACCTTATGAAGGAACTTGCACATGAGGAGACTTCCATGGACAGTTGTGTGAAATTGCAACCTGCAGTAATTTCCAAAACAACAGCCTTTGGTAAGCTTTTAGATGTAATTAACAAGTGTGTAATGCTTCCTACTATGCCACGTCCATTTGATAGACACCCTAGTGATTACTACAACAAAGGGGAAGAGTCCCAAGTTGATCTTAGTGATGACGATGCAAGTGATAAGGAAAGAGCAAGCTGCTAATCTTATTCTTGGGCGTATATCTTCTCTTTCATTACAACAGTTAGATCATAAGGATATTGAGAGAGGGATATGGTGGCAAGATCTATTGCACTAAAGCAGTACAGGAGCTCGGAGACCCAAGGGGTTGAATCCGTTGGCTCACTTGCTGATTTCTCACAAAGATTTCTAGAAAAAATTGATGTACGGGATGACAAGGATGAGCAAGGAGACAAAATCATGGAGTCCATTCCTATGGAGGAAGAAATTCCAGATCCGGAAGTTGGTGGTAAAAATATTAAATTAAGGGACAAATTTGATTGGGTGTTGAAGGAGGTTAGTTGGGCCATTTTCTCTATATAAGCAAGTCGACTTGCTTAGGAGAGGCATGACTTTGTTTATTATCAAATTTCAGATTTGTGTGTTAAGCATTTGGCTTGCATTTTTACTCTTGAGGACGAAAACCCTCTAAGAGCCCTAGAGAAGGACGAAAACCCTTCCTCTAGTTTGTGAGGATTCTCTACACAAGGGATTCCATTGTGCTTCAATGGATTAACAAGTATTTACAACTTATTTCCAGCAGTTGAAGGAATAAGGTTGCAGATTTTTGTCAAGGGTTTGGAGGAGAAGTTTGTTGTTATATTTCCCACTCTTTTCTATATGTTTTTGCTGCAATTTTTAACCCAAAACCCTAGGGGCGAATTGGTGTGTTGGCTGTTTAAGGCACTTGGGGTGGTCATTTGTACGAATGGGTAACATCATTGCATTCTCCCTATTTTTCTGAGTCCGTGCATAGTTTATTTGTGTGAATCGGAGATTTTTGAGTGAGTTATGAATTTTTGAAGTTGCCATAATTTTCTGCAGACTGGGGTTTCAAAATAAATTAATTTCAGCCTTCTTGTGCATCAAAATCTGTATTTTTCTTCATATTTTGGCTTTATAAAATTGAAGGATCAGATTGGAGTGGAAATATCAAGGTTTAATCGTTGATTGTTGTGAGTTTCCTTTCATACCCTACTTCCCATGTTTAATTCAGATCTGCATGATACTTTATTGGTATTTTGTCTACAAGTTGCATTTAGTGGTTGGGGTTTGCCTAAAATCCATTTAGGGAAAAATATGTCCATTTGGGGACATTACAATTTCATTGCCAACATCCTCATTGAATCCATTGAGGTGGTGGGGCCTCAAAACATTATCCAAGTCATTATAGATAACGCAAAAAATTGCAAGGCTGCGGGGATGTTGGTGGAGGTGAGGTATCTACACATTTTTTGGACACCTTGCATTGTCCACTCGCTCAACCTCATGCTTCAAAATATTGGCGAGAAAATTTGTGGATCAACCAAGTTTATGGTGAGGAGAGGAGATTTAGATGTTTGTCACAAACCATCACCTCTCCCAAGCCATGTTTAGAAACTTCTCATCTTTGGAGCTACTGAAGGTACTTGTAAATTTATGTTTTTTTATAGTAAACTAATATTTTTATGTTTTTAAATTTGTTTAATACCTAGTATCTACTTGTAGATTTTTTATTTTCATAAGTTTTTAATTTTCTTGTTTTATTTTTCTAATAGGTTGTTGAGACAAGGTTTGCCTCTCACACAATCATCTTGAGATGACTTGTGAAGGTGAAAGAGGCACTACAATGCATGGTCATAAACAACATGTGGGCTGTATGGAAAGATTCAAGCAAAGAGTGGGCCCAAAGATTGAAAAATATGGTCCTAGATGATGATTGGTGGGGTTGTGTAGACTATTTGTTGAGTATCACAGAGCCCATCATGAGCATGATTCATTTCACAGACATGGATCATCCATGTTTGGGAGAAGTATATGATGGCATCAACTCAATGATTGAGAAGATAAAAGTTGTCATTAGTGCAAAGGAGCAAGATCCCAAGGAGAAATTTTTCAAAAAAGTGCATTCAATCCTTGTCGATTGGTGGAACAAAATGACCACCCTGCTACATCTCCTTGCCTTTGCATTAACTCGATTTTATAGCACAAAGATCCTTTCTTTGCAAGGAGGGTGGCACCATATAGGGATGTGGAAGTGGCCAAAGGGTTCAAGTTGGCATTAGCCAAGATTTTTCGATCCTAAGGTAGAAGACACATTTATGACCGAGTTTGGGAGTTTCATCACCTCCCAAGGTCAAAGCCTTGGTGCCATGTGGGACAAATACAAGAAGGATGCACATATGTGGTGGCACCTCCATGGCCAAACAATATCAACTATTTAGAATCTTGTCACATGTATGTTTATTATTTTTTGAGTTTTTAACTTTCTTTTTGTTTGAAATTTTTTGTTTAAGACTTGAACTTTTACCTTTTATAAATTTTAATATAGGTTGCAAGTTCATCTTCTTGTGAGTGGAATTGGAGCACATACAACTTCATCCACTCATAGAAGCACAAGCTTGGAGCAAAAAGGCCGAGGACTTGGTCTACATACACTTGAACTTGTGCCTTATCTCCCACAAAAATACAAAGCATAATGAGGGGTTGTCAAAGCATTGGGATATAAATCTCGAGGATGTTGACCTGAATTCTTCCCTTTCACACCACTCATTGTTCAACATTGTAATGCCCGTTTAAACAAACCACTTGAGACCCAAGGAACAACCTAGGATTAGCTAGAAAATTATGGGATAATCTTTTTTAGTTTATAAATGTCAACAACCAGGCTACAAGACATCAGTTTTCACTAATAGGTTCCGGAATAAGACCAATGTATTACAACATATGTTTTCCTTCATTAACTAATATCAAGTTCACAAGGTTCAAATTTTAGGGTTATATGTTTTAGTTAGGTTCAAGGAGTAATTACCCCCATGCCTGCTCTCTAATGGCTCAGAGTTTCAACTAGATTTTTCTCCTACTTAACGCTTCCAAAATTTTCCTAAACCATTCCCAATGGATAGGAAATTTTCTCACCTTTCCGGTGATATAAAGAAGTCCTCCTAACTCCTTGTAGAACTCAAGATATAAGTGGCGGAGTTCCTAGGGCAAATTTTCCCTAGGTGGGACACATGTCAAGAGGAGGAGAAAGCACCTTGAACGGGTTAGTGGGTCACGGGCGGCTTAGGGAAATTTTCCCAATGCGCGGGCACAAAGACAACCATTCTTCCGCGCCTCCGCGGGTCCCTAGAGTACACGTGTCACTACCCGGTTGGTTGGGAGAAACGACGGGCCGGTGGAGCGGGTTGAGGCTTTAAGTCTCTTTCGCCAAAATTCACAAGGACCAAATTGGTCTGCGCCTCCGCCGTCCACCTAGAGGTCGCCACATGTCACGCGCCGGTTGAGCAAGGGGAGAAAGGGGTGGCGAAGATCTTAAGGCAATAAGCCGAAGGAGGGTTTCAAAGGCCCAAAAGCTCGCGCCGGTCCGCGCGCCCGCGAAAAGAAGTTTTCCAAGCGAGGTGGGGTTGCGGGGCCGTGGAGACAAAAGGGGAAATTTTCCCAAAGGCCAAAACAACAAAAGGAAAAGGGGTCCGCCTCTCCTTTGCCCCCCAAGGTGCCACGTGGCACCTTCTCATTGGCTGCAGGCCGGCGGGGCCAAAATGATTTTATTTTCCAAAAATTTTCAAAAGGGTTAAGAGTTAAAACAAATTGCGCCTCCGCCTCAGCCCCTAGAGGACACATGGCGCCCTCTGATTGGCTATGGGCTAGTGGAGGAAAAAGGAAAATTTTTCCCAAGGAAATTTTTTAAAACGGATAAGTTTAAATTTGGTCCGCCTCTCCAAGGTGCCACGTGGCGATCCCGACTAGTTGCGGGATGGCGAGGGCCGCGGACTTTTTAGGGAAATTTTTCCGAAGTTTAAAATTTAAATTTTTAACAGTTAGATTAAATTTTATTACTTTTTGAATG
Source organism: Taxus wallichiana var. yunnanensis (assembly GCA_018340775.1). Lineage (NCBI taxonomy): Eukaryota > Viridiplantae > Streptophyta > Pinopsida > Cupressales > Taxaceae > Taxus > Taxus wallichiana. The sequence continues at coordinate 833,523,679 of CM031237.1, read as the reverse complement.
CCAAATTGAAGTAAAATTTCAAATGGCCATAACTTGAGCTAGAAAGCTCTTGATGCCCTCTTTGCACAGGAACCATCAATTTTGGAATTTGATGAATTTTGAGTGGTCAATTTAACAAAAACAATCTGCAGTGCTTTTAATTTGTGAACTCGACGCTTTTCAACTTCTCAATTTGGTTAAATTAGATCTCCTCCTTCACTCAACATGTCAAACAAACATAGAGGATTAGTCTAGGGAGGGTTTAGAGTGTTTTAGGAAGATTGATTTGCCCAATCTATTCAAGTTTGAATTTTTCCAACAGTAGACAAAAAAATGACTATGCAAGTTTCAAGTTGGATTCTATAAAGTTTTGAAGGTTCATTCTTAAATGTTAGGGTCAATTTGAGTTCTTTAATGTCTTAGCATGTTAACTTATAACATTTTTAGGTTGATTACTAAGTGCAGGTCTGAACTGTACGTTTTTATGAAAATGAATTGCCAGAATGAAATTTATAACAGTGAACTATTTCTTTTAAATCTGTATATCAATTTTATCATTTAAAGGTGTATATAGTTTCTAAGCTATTCTCATACATTTAATTGAATTCAATCAACCATTCAATAGTAATTATGCAAAGCCTTATTTCTAAATTCAACTCATTTCAAGAGAGAAAAACACTGTCTTTTACTTCATACGCATTCTTCTTTTTCAAACAAGTAGTTTCAATCTTCAATAATAATAAATCACATTCAAAGCACAGTGCAATTTTGAAACTAATGCAATCCTTTATTCATTTCCAATACAACTTTACAATCTTCTCTTTTCCTTTTTGATTTCTAAAATACAAAATACAATGCATGTAACATCTTTTACATTTCTTTTCCAAAACAGAGAGTAAAATAAATCCCCTTACATTTCACAGTCCAATTTCAATCTTCCATTATCAATACAAATGGTTCCACATTACAAATATTATACAACTCATCCACTTCAAAGTGGGGAAGGATTACAAAAGAACTTGCTCAAAGGGAGGGACTGTCAAACTGTATATTCTTCTTGCTCCAAAACAATAAAGCATGCTAGTTTCTTCATCTTTTCATCTTTGATCACAACAAGGAAGGGGAAAGGCAACGCTCTCCACCCAACCAAGACATCCAATGAGAAGGGAGAAGCCATCCTTCCTCATTGGCCCCGAGCCCCAACCATATTGAAATAAGAGATGAGAATCAACACATGGCAACAATGGCTTCCACAAAGAAACAAGCAAGCATTCTTTCACATGCATAATTCAATAAGAAACACAGTTCAAGCAAAAACAACAGTTCACAACTGCATTTGATAACATTCACACAAAACTTAGGCTTGATCAAGCAAGCCAACAAGAGCAAGGAACTATGGGGAAACTACTTATGCCTCCCTATTTGGAATTGGGCATCCACCTAAAATCATACCGCCAATATAACATATCAAATCCCATAAACCTTATGTCTCCCAACCCCTCCTTATGCCCCCAAAGTTTCTCCCTTATGCCCCCCCAAGAGTAAGAAATGCAAGCTATTTCTTTTCCAAGGTGGATCCCAATCCAAACTCCCTCCACAATAAAACTGATGCCCTTGGCATTCCCTTATGCCCCCATTTGAAATCCCCATAGCCTTCTCCTACACCATGTCCTAAGCAGTCTACCCAACCAGCCAAGAACACATAACACATTCACCATTTCATACATGCATGCAAGAGAAAGAAAACATTCTAAAAAGGCTCAAGTTCCTACCTCTCCATACTGGAGTTTGTTCCAAGCTCACAAGCTTCCCAAAAGCCAAATACAGTCCAAAATCAGCAATGTCCAAGCATGCAAAAAGGCTCCAACTCCTTCCACAACAAGCTCCCAAAACAGCAAGCAAAAATGCGCCCCAAGAGGAATAAACAAAGTTTCAACAACCCCAAACAAGCAAGGAAAATCGAATTTTAAAGGAGAGGGAAGAGAAGAGGATGATGTGGATCCAAGTGGGATGCCACATCATTCTTCCTCAACCCCAAGAGGAAAGTCAACATCATGCACCTAAACACAATAAATAAAAATGACAAATTACTTACACACTCCAAAATAACCCATACTCCAAAAGGACTGAATTAAAAACATGTAAGAGAAGTGCAATTAAAACTTACAATTAGTCATTTCAAAATGCAATAAAAGGCCTAAATTTAACCTCCAAACCATAGGTATGGTTGGTGAATCATTTTAAGAGGTGTGGGACAAGCTTAACTTGTCCCACAAGCCTCCAAATTTAGCCTCCAAGGACAAATTCGAATTCCTAAGAGGATGAAGTGTTTAACATTCCAAAATCTATCTTACATATCTCTTACACCTTCTTACACATTTCTTACAACATTACATTTAAGATCAACAACTTCATTAATTACATTCTTATGACATATTAATTTATTTATTTTAACACATGATTATTTACAACATTAACACAACATATAATGCTAAAGAAAAAGGTAACACATCACAAAATAAACACATGCAACATTAATAAAGAAACCACATTAATAAATTACACAAACCCATGGTCACATATAAATGGGAATCCCCCCCATGGAAATCCCTAGCATAACTCAACACACACACACACAATTGCCATGGTGACCTTGTTGAATTCAGAGAATTCCAATATGGTTAGTCTCCACAAATAGTCCCTCGACATTGTTGTGATATTTTAACCTGCAAAACGCAAATACCTCCTTCGGCCTCGTGGCCATATCAAAACATCCAAAATGATATAAACAACATTTCAAGATCATCTAAACATGTGAATCACAACATCAAAAAATTCAACACTATCATTTTCAATTAATTAATCAACTATATCATCATCAATAATCTACCATACTAGGTCTACTCAACATATCCAATGTCATATGTCCAAATCAACATCTATAATATGTCCATGTCAAACAATATATCATCATCCACATATAAAAATGTCTCTAATAACCATCATGCATAATAATTGAATCCAGATCAATAATAATCTTTGATCTAACATCTAACCATCATACTAAAACAAAACATAATAGTGTCCATAATAAGATCAATAGTATCAAGATCAGTATCTAAAAGTGTCAAAGGGAAGTGGGCACTACAAACATTGAAACCACGGGAGGCATAGTATAGTTGGTAGGAGTGGTGAAGCTAGCGGGAGTGGTAGTCCTTGTGGTTCTAGTGCACCACATGATGTTGATATTGATGCTCTTGATGAAGAGCAAGATGACTATGAATATTAATTTTGATGTAATTAATTATGATCAACACATGACATTTGAGATATTTGATTATTATGACATTTGGCATTCAGATAATATTTTCATTTTTGTGGTAATTTGTTTTTTATATGCATACTATATGGTTAATGTCTCTAATTTCTTATTTATTAGGCTATAATTTCTATATTTTTGTGGACATACCCAAGGCAAAAAAACCATTGTACCGGGTACTTTGTACCCATACCCTAATCGCACATTAACCAACTACTTAGTTTGAAATAGAACTCTTGGATGTAGTTGATATCTCTCTCTATTCATTTTGACAGATTTTTATCCCTACCATGAGGGCAAACAAGTGGCGAAAGTGAATGCTCAGATATTTCAATCTTAGATTGGGAACAAATTCGGAGATGGCAAATAATGAGACATTGATTGCTTCAAGAATCATCAAAAAGGAAAGAGGAAACTATTATTGAGAGTACTCGGTGAAATAAAAGGATAGAACAACTCAAGATGCAAGTAAGATGAGTGCATCCAAGGTTGTCAAACATGGAAGAAGAATGGTTGAACTCACATAATGTTCATGAGCAAGTTCTCATGGTTCATTTCACTACCCGTGGTGTATGCTGGAGAATCCAAGCCCACAAACAATCTTGCATCAACCAAAAACAAGGTGTGGTTTGTGTGTTTGTGACTTATTGCCCTACCCACATCATTACACTTGTCAAATGTGAGCTAATAGGTCAAGAACATCTTTAGAGGTAGAACACTTCAAAAAAGGCACAATCAGGAAGTTTCATCCATTTGTGTGGATCAAAATGATCCTTTGAAGGATAGATAGCAAAATTGTCGGTTTACATAGCCAATGGTTTTGAAACTGCTGGTCTGCCTTAACCAACAATTTGCCACCACCCCGGCAATTTTGTTTGCATTGGAAAATTAGCAAGTTAACAACCCAAACCAAGAAATTATCAAAAGAGGCTCGAGAGGCTTGTGAATGTGAAGGGGCCCTATAAGATTTCAAAGATTTTCAGGTAAGATCTAAATTCCTTCAGTTGAAAGGGATTGACAGAAGCATGCAAGGGGAGTGCAAGAAGAGAGAACTTCTTATAAATATGCAGGTTAAAGTTAAAGTTTGGACAATGAAACATCATCTAGGAGCTTGCTAGGGGATAGGGTTCAATCAAGAACAAAGTAGAAACCATGCAAAGTCTATTTGATGGACTATTGTACTTAGTATCATCTTCAAGTTGTTTTCAATATAGTAGTGTTGCATGTGTAAAATCCTGGTAACGAGTCATGTATGCAATAAAGATTGAGTATTCCGGTTCAGTTATGCATTAGTGTGTGTCCATTGTGCAAGTGATTCTAGGCTATGGGGAAAGGATGCCATTCATTGGTCCCTCATTACCTGACCTGCATCAGTAGTCTATACAAAAACGGAGTTTCGGAAACCTACCTTCTAGTCCCACTTTAACTTTGTTTTTTGTGAGCTTGTCCAAAATACTAGACTGTAATCGATTTGAAGACCTTGGGCCCATTTCTACTTCCCGTGGGCTTTAAGGGAGAAAATAAGGGAAGTACATTCGTGTTATAATTGTAATTTGCTATTTTCAGCTTTGTAATATTTTTGTAAAAAGGCAAATTGCCAATTATAGCACTAGAAATAGTAGGTTGGTGGCTAAAGTGCAAAGCACCAACTTCAAAATAGAAAAAGAATGTAATAAAGGGGGTTGTCCCACCTTAAGTGGGAAAAGTGAATGTAAAAATAGAAATAAAGTATTTCTATTATCCCACATGGAGTGCTCCACAAGGGAAAGAAAGACAAAAGGCTATAAAGGTAAATGTGGGGGCTCATTGTAAGGTTTTTTTGATGAATCTTGATATTTCTCTTTTGAAAATTGGAGCATTGAGCTCACATTTTCAGCCTTTGAGGACGAAACCCCTCAATAGTCACAACACTTGAGGACGAAAACCCTCATTTGTTGCTTCGGTGGCTTCATCCGGGAGTCACAAGTGAGCTTCATATTCAGAATTTCCGAACAACAAGTGTTTCCATCTATGCTAGGGCACAATTTCCAGCTAGGGCACACTTTTTGGGGCTGTCATACCCATTTCCAGCTTGGGCGACCCCTTTGGGGATTTTGGGACAACATTTCAGCAGTTTTTGTGGTTGGAAAAATCTGAATTTAATTTTGTTTGATAGCTGCCATTTTTGTGGTCATTTTGAGCTATCGTTTGCATTGTAACTCCAAGTATTTCAGAAGATATGAATTTTTGAAGTTTCAGTTGTTTGTGGCCAATAATTAATTCCAGAATTCTGTACTTTGATGTTGAAGCACATATTTCCAGAAATTCTGCATTATTTCATCAAGGGTTTCAATTTGTTGATATATTTATGAAGATTTGTGTTTGAGAAATACAAAAATCTGAATTTCACCTAGGTCACCTAGGGTTTTAGGGACCAAAAGCAGGTTGCTAACCCTCTTTGGCTCTAATTTCTATGTGGCTGTCATTAAATTCAGGTTTCTGCATGTTGCTGTCATAAATTCCAGCAATGTTCCATTAGGGTTTTGGGGAAAATCCAAATTCCTCAAATTTGAGCCCGAAAGGGACATTACATGACTTAGATGAATAATTAGCATACTGAATTGCATAATCTGAAAGAACGCACCATTTTTGAACCATCCTGCCATTTAGATGCATGTATCATGTCAATTATGTGAGGAAGGTCACTTCTAGTATAATGTAAATTAATTTTAGAAGCACTCAGAAAAGTATATTTTGAGAAGTAGTGCATCATAAAACCTTACTAGCATACATATAAAGAATAACCCATTCTACATGAATTCACAATCCACCAACACAATAACTTGCTTGCTTGCCATCTTGTATGTATAACTCTTGCTGCTTCAGAATGAATGTTAATTTCAAATTTCCCATATCTCACTTGATATTCATTCCCAAAAGAACTAGTACATATGGATATTGACGAAGGGAGATGTGATAAGGCATCTAACTGGTAGTATATATATATCTTCTACTTAAGACAAATGCACTCTTCGATGTTGTCTTTTCTCATTTTGTTACTTAACTATTATATGAGACAACTACCACTTGCGATAGTTTCTTTTCTCACTCCTGCTTTCTATTTAAATCTTTCTGCCCGTGACATCAAAACTTCTCTGTGAACTGTTTTTAAATTATCAGCATCTCTCTGAACTGTTGAAGTTGCCTTGAAGATTTCAAGTTTCCTTTTGCAATTATGAATAACCGTGTTTGGGACTAGGATACTTTTCAATTCATATTTGTGTGTATAAGAAGGAAAAGAAAACAAAGGAAGAGTCCAAATCTAAACATTGTGACCAAAGATCCTCTTGCATCGATCCTTTATCTAGATGCTCCTTATATATCAGATTTCAATGTATGTATTACCAGACTGCCCGGGTATGGGTATGGGTATGGGTATGGGTAGGGTTTGGTATGCTGAAACGGCAATTTTTTAAAACCCCTGGGTACAATACGCTGCGGGTACGTTCATACAATATATTTTAAAAAATATTTTTTAGTTATTTAAAAGTAAAAATTTAAAGAAAACAACAAGTTTATGGTCTCAGGCTTCAGCAACCTACAAAATATTAGAAGCCAACAACAAGCTTATTATGAATTAGAAGCCAGCTAAAACAAGATTTCTTTTACTCAATACACCACAAAACATTAAATCTATGGGTCCATCTACTAATGGGCTCACAAGCATGCCACTTATTGTTGAGGCCCAGGGAAAAGTTTGGGGAGAAGGCAATCTTTTCATAGAGTTGTTTGGAGGTAGTCTCTTGAGAGAGGGGCCCTTTGAGCCACCTCATAGTATTCTGAAAGTCATTCTCATCCTCATAATTAGTCCAGTAGAGGGAGCTGTGAAAACATTTCTGAGCATTGTATACATTCTGAACTGAGATTGTATACATTCTGAACTGAGATTGATGAAGCTTATAGAAAGCTTTAAGGTCTGTCCATTCCATCCACTTCCCAAATCTGTACAAGTCATGAAATATTTTAATTCCTTTCTCAAACCAAAGGAGGGCAGAGCAGCCTTGTCAAGGCAAGGATCTTGTCATTACATTTCAGATTCCACAAAATTGATTTGTAGGCTTGCCACCTAGTGTCAAAGGAAGAGAAGATATGCTTCCCAACCACTAAGTGCTTCACTTTTCCAAATTGACTGAAGAATAAAGGACCCAAGAGGAGCAACAAAAAAACCCCCAAATAGTAAGTCACCCAAATGAAGTCCTTTCATTTCTGTTGACCCTTGGGAGCCTATTGGCAATATTGAATCTCACACGAACTTTCCAAGGTTCAATTCCAGTCGAAGCCCTCAAGTTTTATTTATTTTTTGCAATTAAAAAGAAAATCGTGGGTACGCTGTGGGTATGTACCAGCAGCGTACCCAGAGAGTACCAGTACCAGTTTCCGTACCAGGTACATTTCAGACCTGGTACGGGCCGGTAGTGGACGTTTCAGTGCAGTCTAGATGTATTATCCAACCAAATGGAGATTGATTTGGTAAGCTTTTATATGATAGAATCACACAAACATAACTACAATAACTTGACTAATAAGTTTGAAGAAGAAAAATGGCCTAATTCTATACCCATACAATGTATCATAATTGTAAGAGGACATTTTTGAATTTGCAGGACTGAAAATGAATTCCAAGAGTTTTGTGTGCAAGTTCTGTTTGAATGTGTCAGCACGGACCGGCCGGCCCTTCTGCAGGTACCTTTAATTTCACTGCATCCTTTACGGAATTTCTCTTTCTAACTCAGATCATTACTATGTTTACTCCTTTTGAAAACTAATTCTAACATGTGGCTGAAATTGTTCTGTTTCAATGCCAAACAGACATATCTTTACCTCTACACAACAGTCAGTTCACTTTCTGAGTATGCATCAAGTCGAGGAGCTATATGCAATGACACTTTAGCTCTTTCCAGTCTTAAGGTTATTTTACGTTTTTTTGACATGGGACCATATTAATCTTCCATGTGATCATTAAGTAGATTGTCCATTGCTCTATAATCTGTATGGTTTGCTATATCTATTCCAGGAAAAGGATTCTTATAACCCATCCAAATTCTTTTACAGGTGGCTGTAGCTTACAGTGAGGCACTGGTTAGTGGTAAACTACAGAATACCAGTGGGGAACTCATTCAATCTACTTTTCTTTCTATTATTGCCAAGCGTGTGGAAGACATAATTAATTATTGGCAGTGTTTGCGGATGGAGGGAGATTATCATTACATGGATCTTGTTGATTACCTGATCAATGGAAAATGGCCACCCCTAGTGGAACCTTATCAAAATAACATACAACCTGGGATGTTTCTGGCTTGTTATCTTAGGTGGTATGACATGCCTCCTCCTCCTGTTGTAAACTCGGCTATGCAAAAGTACGAGAGAGCCTTCCGAGATGTCTAGCATCTTCAAAAGATCATCCTAGGATGCCTTTCTTGGCATTGATGTTACCAGGCACACATGTCCGTGCTCTTGCTCATATAGATGAATGTTATTCATGAGTATCCAAGAAAATCCCTTCTTACCATAGATTACTCAAGTGTCTGGAGACATTAAGGTTTACATTTCTAGGATAATTTCCAATACATTTTCAGGATAATTTCCAATACATTTTCACTTGTAATGGAGGGCTCCAGCAGAAAGGAAAAAGGATTTTTGAAAGGTCTAGAGTCAAACACATGAAGAACAAGTTATGTGTCATATTGAAAGCAGAGGTGAATTTCTAGCCGGTAATATGTTCATTGCATAAGGTGACTCAATTATTAATACCATTGCTCAGAAGAGGTTGGCATGGCATTCAAGATTGAAGCCTTAAAGCAACTCTGTCTCAATTTCCTGGTGGGTAAGCAGCAGAGAATTCTGCTTCTGTAAATATTCAATTTTTGTGACTGCTCTTTATTTTCTATGAAAATAACAAAATTTTGGCTCTTAATATGCATATTTCATAGTATTGAGAGCCCATTTGAGCAATGATATATTTTAGCTAAGTTTCAGTATTGCATTGAACATGAACTTATTTGTATTTTTGAACCAAATAAATCATTAACTTTTAACACGCATATTTGTTTTTGTTGTGAGACTATGTTTGTTATCTATCAATGATAGATAAGAAGATTCACAATTATTAATGAAGCCTATTTGAACATTGAAAAGTTAAATTTTAAATTAAGAAGTCCGATTAGCCTACAATTAATTTCGACTGTCATCTTAAAATTTTAGATGCACTACTTTAAGAGGTGTTGTTCTTTATAACTCGTGCTCTTATACTAGTTGGGATCTTTTTTTAATATAGTTTCTGTATCTGCATGAACTATGGACTTGTTTTAATTTAATGTGTAGAAGGAAAATAACAGAAATAGATCTAATTGAATGCCAAAATAAAATTAGATTCAAACACAAGTGGTGGGCAAATGTGAAATGAAAGAATAATTGAATCAAATGGACAGGTAGTTTAGTCCTCTCTTCCTCTATTCTAGGGTTGGTGTCGAACTCGCCATATATTAGAGCTTTACCCCATAAATAGATAGGGGGATTGGGGCCTAAACTCTTACGGGGGCAGGACAAGGGAGTGCTCATCTAAAGTAGGTCCCTTCCCTCTACCTAACTAGTGTACAAAGGCCTCGTAAAATTGTACATGCATGATCTCAGGCCCCTAGAACTGAGTGGCACGTGAACCTTTCGACCCTATTTGGATCCTCTAGAATCTTTTTTCAGTTTTCCCTCTTGGTGTGTCATCTTGCATGCATATATGATCCTAAATTGAATTTCAAAAGTTTTTATATACTTAGGTGCATTAGTGCATCTAGGAGATGAGATTATCAAGAAACATATAAAGAACAACATTGGGAATTTGTTGAAGCAATTAATTAAAACAAAAGTGGAAGCAAAATTGAAGCATTTTTCCTCCATCAATCATTCACCCTAGCATTCATCACACTTGGTTGTGTGGGTGGAACATTGCATTATAATTGGTGTTTTTTTTATATTGTACATCATGGAGTGACTTGACAAATAAAAGGGAAGTTATATTCTTCTCTAGTGTTACAAATGCTTGAAAATAATTCTTTTTTTTTTTTGTCATTTTGTAGACCTAATTTTCTTATTAGGGTTTTGAGGACAGAGATCAATTTCTAATAGGTCTACTAGAAATTGTGTAGTTGCATAGGTAGCCTAGATTTACTTGTTGGTCCGAAAATCTGTCAAGTGGACAGATCTATGGATAGACGAGCCAACAGTGTGCAGGGCATAGCCCCTCTTTGAGTCAGAAAGTTAAACTCGGTTTATTGTTATTCAACCAAGAGGAATCATGCAAGTCTCACAATATTCTGCCTTCGGGGGTTGAGATCTCATCCCAGTAGAGGTATTTTTAACTGTGAAAAGAAAGGAAAGAAACAAGGTGGGGAGATAGAATAGATCTGAAGGGAGAAAAGAAATGAATTCCAAAGCAGAAAGGTCAGAGGGTCTATGTTTTGGGTAGTAAATGAGCCAAACCTACTTGCAGACAGACGAACAAAGTAATATCTTGATAAATAAATGACAAAAGGTAGAGATAGATTCAATGAGAATAAACACATAAATCGACATAGGAAAGATTTAAGATGCTCATAACACACATATTCAAAGACAAAGTCTTAATATTTGTATTAATGTTTTATTCATTACAAAAAAGCTCAAAGTCTTTTCTTCTAACTTCTATTTTTCATCTAAAAAGTATCCACCCTTGGCATACGACAAGTATCCAAGTATATATAGAAGAAGGAGAAGAGAGAAGGCAAAAGGCAACCAACAACTAATTACAAAATATCTAAAAGTCAATGTTGACTTTGGACAACAGTGGATGACATCTCATGGTGCAACATGGATGAGGTCATCGTTTGTACCAACATACTCTTAGATATTTACAAAAAGGAAGCCAAGAGGAAGAAAGCTATTCATCGTCGTCTCGCGGCTGGAAGGGGGTATCTTGCTTCTGCTGTTGTTCGGGAGAGGTGATGTGGAACTAAGTTCGATATTCCATGAATTTACTGATCATTGGCTGAAGTTGATCCTGGGAAGGACCCTTCGAATGATCGCCGATGACCTCATAAGTCTCCCACTCATCTCTGAGTTTTTCAGGGAGTTTGAAATATTCATTGCTGCCTCCATCAAGAACCCCACAAAATCACGGCAAGCCAAAAGGTTGTTGATGCATTCGGTGTCGAAAGTGGCTTCTGGCCCTAACCCTTGCGAGACGATCTCCTTAAAGATCCGGATAGTTTCATCTGCCTTCCTCAAGGCGAAAGAAGGAGTAAGCAAGCCTGGAGACATTCTCAGAACAATTTGCTCCATTTGATGCATTGCATCCAGGGCTTCCTCCTTGACTTTGTCAATCTTTTCTAGGACGAACTCCATCTGATCGACCCGGTAATCCAATGCAGCAAGGATCTTGCTGGGTACCCTGGGGTGATTGAAAATGCCGAATTTCACTAGATCGTCGACTGAGCAGTCGAGCATTTTCTGGAACGTCTCGTGTTGCAACCTTGCATGGTCCAACTCTTCGGAGATAGGTCCCTGCGATTTCTGGAGATCTTTGTTCACCCGACTGATATTCTGATATAATTCGGTGAACTTGACTATTACCTCCTTGCTGTCTTTGAGGATTTGATCTCTTCAAGGGGAAATGCCATACCTTGTTCGCCAATTTTGGCGTATTCATTTATCTTATCCTGGCTTAGGACCTTAGGAGTTTCAGTGGCAGTTGTAGGAGGTGCACTGCCCATTTTCTGCAGGGCGTGGAGAAGATGTTTGTTTTGTTCTTTTAGTAACCTCTTCTCCTCCTTGAAGCTTTTGAAGTTTCGCAAAGTGCATCCACCACAGATAGGGACTTGGAAGACTTTCCGAAGACGTTGTATGTGACTGGGTCACTGTATAATCTGTCGGAGACAGATCCTTTTACCCTTTGAAGGATCGGGATATGCGATCTCCATTACTCTTTCTCCCGATGCACTCTGAGAGAAGTGGGTTATAGGCTTTTGCTTCTTAGCCCCCTTTGCTGGGATGACGGAGAAGTCCATTGGTGCAATAGGGACTTTCCTCTTTTGCTGGCTCAGATGCTGGGAGATCCATGGACTTAAGGGAACGGGACCAGAGGTAGAAGAGGGAGCAACTGCAGTGGATGAGGGGAAATGGGTAGAGACACTTGGTGGTGGCATTGAGAGGGAGGCCGAGAAAGTGCTCACGGGAGGAAGGGATACTGCAGGGGAGGTAGACGCGGGAATGGAAGGGAGCTGAGAGATGAGAGAAGAAATGGTGGGGGACAGCTCCGCGAGAGAAGAGAAGATGGATGACGAGGAAGGGGGAACAGTAGAAGATGGGGGAGAGGACATGACCAAAGGAATGGTCGCTTGGGTCACGCGAGGAGGAGAAGGAGGAGAGGGAGAAGGGATAGAAGGGACCTTAGTTGTAGTAGTGGTGACACCCTGAGTGGATGTGCCCATCGGAACACCTTCCGCCACTTCTTTCTCTAGGGATACCAGACTTACAACCTGTTCTTGTGCAGTGGAAGGAGGGCTTTCAGGAGCTCCTTCTTGAGCAGAGCTTGATTCGCCCTCTTTATCCTTGCCTTTGACCTTTGGCAGATGCTTCGGCCTGACAGGTGCGTTGCCCAATGGGGACGTAGTGAAATCTACCCCGAGGTAGATAAGGCCATTCATTCGGCACCAGTGTTCTATTCGCCGCAATGTTTCTTTGACCCTCTCTTCGATGGTCTGGGGTGCTTTTGTTCTGTCAATTGTGGCAAATGGCCAGTTGTCCCCATCTGTGTCCAGATACACCTGATCAACTTCTTGATTGGTAGTTTGAAAACCCTTTGGAACAATGGCCACGCAGTATTGAATAATCTCCGTCAAGGCCAAGCGGGAGTGATCCTTCCTTCTAAGTTCGACCTCATGATACAGGTCAATATAGATGTCCTCGATCTGTGGAATGTGGATTGGATCGAGTTTTGCCTTGGGAAGGCAATTCCTTGGATCAAAAGTGGGCCTCGCCGGAAGTTGTGCTTTAGATTGAGCAGTTCTAGCTCTGCAAACATTTCCCGGGCTTTGTGGTGAGAAACGCAAGTGTATCTTCCCACTTTGAGGGGGAAAGGAGTTCCACCCTTCCTCCTCTTTAAACACTTCTCATGTTAGGTTATGAGTCGTCTTGCAGTACCCAACAGCGAGAGATCAACTTGGGGCCAGCATATCTCGGCAATTTGGTGGGCTCCCCCAAGAAGTTGGCCGCTCTGAGATAGGTGAAGGTGGGGAATTGGGTAAATAGTGCCCCCACTTCTCAGTTGTTGTGACTATGCTCTTGGTCGTCTCGACCATGAGTCATATTTGGCCTCGTAGGCGACGATGCCATAGAAGAAAGCATCGTTGATCTTAGTAAACTGCGGGATGTTGTTCTCCAGCTTCAGCTCCGGGTAGTATTCATATATCTTTACCTGAGGCCAAACCCCGCATCGGCTCAGTGCTGGATAATCCCTCTCCGAGGCTGCAGCATAGACTACGTAGGAGTTCATGTAGAACCTCCCCGTTGTGGTGAGTTGTTGGAGCTGCTCGGATATGGTGTTGCTTATGATCTCCGCCCACTCAAAGCGTTGATCTGGCACATTCTTGTTCATAGTTTCAAGGTACCTGAGCATCCATTTGTGAAAGTAATGGGCATCAGAAAGCCCAAAAACTCTACTTAGGAATGTGATGGTGTCGCTCAATTCCTCGGAGAAGTCACTGCGGTGAATAACCTGTGGCCATCTGGTTATTACCTTCTTGTTTTTCAAGTATACTTCGTTCATCAGCTGCATGCACTTGTCTTCATTATCCTCCCATGCCTTGGTGCAGTCCTCTTGGCTTACAGCCACAAAGTGTCGGTGGTGAGGGATGCCTAGCATGATTTCGAAGTGTCAGCGGTGAGGTTGATTATGACCTCGCCCTTTTCATTTTCGACACACCTTGTGTCTTTGTTGTAACAACGGGCCACCACCATCATAAATTCGTTGTTTTTACCGCACTGACGGGGATCCCCCCAGCAAAATGTAGTCCACTGCCCACCAGCTTGTCCATCCAAGGACTTCCTGTGACTCTCCTGGTTCTGGCCCAGAAATCCTCCATGTCGATGTGACCAAGTTCGAGTCTCTTATGTCCAGGTCACATTCTGCCTAGGACTCGGGCATTCTGACCCTCTGGTATTTATACTTCATCTCTTCTTCTGTAAGCTTAGCCTTACCCTTTGACTTGGTTGGCTTCTTGCTTGATGTAGACATATATGGATCTGAGTTCAGTTGATCTGCAAGAAGAAGGAGCGAAGTCCAACGCAAAAGAGCCATGTTAGCTGTCAGATCTTCCATTAAAGCACTACAGAATGAGGAGTTAGCAATTTTAAGGCCTCAGGGCGCAGGGCGCAGGAACACTGCAGGCTGCAGAGTTAATAGAATGGCGCACTGAATCGGAGTGTTACAAGGAACAAATCAGCGCCAAAGGGCGCAGGGCGCAAGGATTTTGCATATGACATTATTGTTATTGTAAACGGGGATGCGCCTGCGCCGTTTATGCGGTTTTATACTTGGCGCAAATAATTTTGGTGTTGCATGGGGGCAGGGTGCGCCTATGGCGCAAGTATTTGACATGCAACATGGAAGTTTGGTGCACCAAAGGGCGCAGGTTTATGTGTGTAGCACTAACTTTAGGTGCGCAAAAGGGGACTTTGGTACGGCGGCACAGGGGAAACTTGCATGGCATTTTGTTGTTGTAAGCGGGGATGCGCCTACGCCAGGTTTAGGATTTACTTGGTTTATATATAGCGCAGGGAGCTTATGTGTTGCAATCAAGGTCGGTGCACCATAGGCGCGACTGTGTTTCCTGTAGCAAGGGTGGCGATTGCGCCAAGGGGAAAATGCAGCCCGGAAACAATCTTTCAAGTTTTCTCTCTCGATGGATTTGTGATCCTTTAGGCTTAACTCCACATTGATTTAGACGGTGAAGGGGGCATAAAGAAAGAGGTTTGGATTTGTTTTTGAGGCGAGCCCTCTTGGCCAACAGATCTGGAAAGAGGATGGAAACAACTTGGGAAGAGAGATTTGCAAGAATGGCAGGGGGTTTTAAGCCTCAGACACAATGCATTCAACCTCACAAACAAGCAGCAACAGAAAACACAAGAGGGATGAGGACCACTTACCCGGAAATATATAGAAAGTGAGAGACGAAGCGGGGTCCACGAACGCGATACGAGGAGGATGGGCGTGCTGACAGGTGCAGAGGAATAAAGTTTATCACGTGTTTTCAATTGTGAAAGTGACAGGGCGGGTGTGCCTATATATAGGCAAAGGTGCAATAAATGCGCCAACCACTTTTTCAAGGGGCACACCAAAACATGTGTCGACATGTAAAACTTTGTGCCCTTTGGCATGATAAACGCATGTCAACACAGAAATATTTGCGCCCTTGGCGCAAATTTACTACTGTCAACACTTCATTTTGAGCGCCTTGGCGCACCAAAACACGGCGCAACAATTTAGTTGTTAACATGAAGGCGCATGCGCCTTGGCGCATGCAAGAAAGGCGCATCACGGGAAGGTGCATCAATTGATGTGTCAACACATCAAAGGGTGCGCCAAAGGAAATGAAGGGGCGCAAATTTAGTCTGTGTTACACAGATAAAAGGTGCGCCTAACCAAAAAAGGGACCAAAATGACTAAGTTCGAGAGAACTAGATTTCCGGAAAGGGATTTTGTAACATTCCGAACGTAGAGGGGTCCCTGACGAGGGACCAGGACAAAATTTGGTATGGTTACCTGTAAAATTGCCCTTGTCAATTTTACAGGATAACACTCTTGCACAAGGTTGTCAAATCAAAATTTCCTATGCAATAGCTTCTTGAAACGCATTAATAGCTCGGGAGAGTGCATTGACGGTCTCGATTGTGCAACTTGATGACACTTGTTCGGTGCTTCAATTGTTGCGTTTTTGGGTTTAAAACCATAATTTTCCTATTTGTTCCTCACAATTGCTTGCAAATTTGAATGAAATTAGATGTTTTTCTCAAACCCCTGTTTTATTGTTTTAGGTATGTTTATATTAATTGTACGTTTATGGATATATGTATTACATTTAGATGTAAAAACCACTTTCCCACTAGAAAAATTTATAATACCAACTTTGAGGGGTATACCTCTAGATTGCATAACAATAAAACAATTATATTCACAAAACCAATTCCAAAATGCACTAAAGAGGCATATTTGATTTGGGGTTTGTACACCATGTATTTATAGGCATTTGAGCATGATTTTGTTTTTGTTTTTGGATTATGAAGTTATAGAAGAGGAGAGGGGAAGACCAAGCAAGCAAACATACTAATCCCACAACCAATCAACCATTATGTGGGAGGGCCACTTCCATTGTGGAATTACCCCCATTAGATAAGGATCGTGATTTCTATGTTGTTGACCAAGTTTGCCAACAAATATTTGTTTTGTTTTTTTGAATGACTAAGGATTTTAGAGTCATAGAAGTGATTCTAAGATGCATTGAAGAGGCATTTGACTCGGGGTAGCAAGGCATGTACGTAGAAACATTTAAACATGGTTTTTAAAATAATTATGAAGCCACAAATGTGAGGGTAAGGGAATACTAATCAAGCAAACATTCCGATTATGCAACCAATCAACTATTATGTAGGAGGGGCACTTTGGTTATGGTATTACTCCCATTAGATTATGATAATGGTCTATTAAGTTTATATCTTGTTATGAACCAAGTCTCCACAACCAATGTTAGATTAAGTATATGATGAATTGAGGATTTTAGAGTCGTAGAGGCAATTCCAAGTGTCACTAAAGAGACATATTTGACTCGGGTGGTAGCAAGAAATATATTTATAGGCATTTGAAAGTGATATACTTCTTTGAACTACATTAGAACTTGATGTGTGAATCAATTAAAATGCATGCATAATCAAATTATAGAAACACACCGTAAATGAGATCTAAATCACGCTACATAAAGACATTCTAATTGTTTGGAATTTGAAAGAAAAAGTGTGGGAGCACAAGAAGGAAATACAAACTTGATTATGCCAATCGATGACCGGACTCTCAAAACATGCTTAGAAACATAATGTAAATTTGTTGATTTGAAACCATGTCTAGATCAAGTTTAGTAGAGAAAGTCATGTTTGCGCATGACTAATTTTGACATGCATGGATGGTGAGCATGTACCATGTAGATTGAACTTGCCCCGCACTTAGCAAAATGTAAAGAAACTTTTGTGAACCTTCACATGTCTTTGATTAGATTTTTGTGGAGATGTGTAACACTTTGGATTTTCCTTTTCATTGTTTATAGCCCTAGCAAAACTCAACGAGATCATGAAAAGGAAAGTTTTGACTAAGCGCAAACTAAGCTCACAATCCCCATGAAAGGAAGTGTTGCACTATATATTCATGTAAATAAAGGGTTGATGTAGTTATCCCCATTCTTCACTTTGGCCCGAGATAGAATAATAACAACTTCATGAATTTCATTAAGGCCTCCTCTTGGTACAAGCATGCAAACCTTGATAAATCTTTGTAAAATGTGAGTAGATCTCCTTTAAAGTAGAATTAGGCTTTTAGATGTGTGTTAGAAGTGTGAGATATTTGTCTTTTACATTCCTTAGTGTGAATTATATATAGAGACTTCTTGAATTCAAATTAAATCCTTATTGGTGTGCAAGTGATTGAAAAAGGGTGGGAGAGGACCAAAAAGTGGGAGCAAAAGACCAAATACTAAAATATTGAAAAAGTGAAAAGGACATGTTTAGGACTAACAAACTTGATCCATTTGGCTGAAGATGTCCCAACTATAAACCCTAAATAATGTTTTGGACATTTTGGAAGCATCCCAATTCGTATGAGTGCAAATAGACAATTGTTGTGTAGGTTTTCACGTGTTATAGATTCAATGAACATATTATCATTTACCCTAAGTGAATATAAAGTCATGTTATATGAAAAACTTGAGACAAGGGATGTCAAACGAGTTCTAGTATAAGGGAAAATGTCCCGATAAGATATGAAGTTATCATCCATATACACTCAAACACATTGAAATCATGGTAATAAAATGACTTGTACCAAAAATAGGCATTTACAGGATGCCCCTTTTGATGTTAGGTGTATGCTACATTAAATGAATAGTGAGGAAATGTGTACCTAAACTTACCTATGTGGGCATTGAGCATAATGTATCATTATGGATTATCCAATGTCTCAAATTGTGTCGTGTGCACTTAAAAGCAATCGTAAATGCATTCAAGTAAATTAACGTCATAATAAATAATAACTAATCAAATGAAAATTTGGAAAAATTAAAATAGGCAAAGGGAACAAATACCCCTATAAGCATGCAAACCATGTCGCTTCTAAAATCTATCATTGTCGATTGGACAAGAAATATGATGGATCCTCATTGACCCTATTATATGGAGAAAATTTGATGTCAAAGCATCCACTTCTTGGCCAGAGAAGTGAACAAAAGTGATCTTGTTGTGGGTTGGATAATCAATATCATCAAGAGATAAAAATGGGTGCTTTGTGGTGTATTGATCATCGTTGATTTCATGTTCCATTTACATGTGTAGTGTTATTAATTTGATCTAAAATATAGAAAATTTGATTGCATGTCCCCTTTTGAGGAAGGGATTGACCCTACATATCACTCATCTTAAAATAAAATATTACATGTAACATATATAAAATAAAGCTGGAGCTAAAAGTCATCGTGAAAGCATTACACATAAACACTTGCATATAGAACTCTCATTAGATATGTAAACATAAGAGATGTCATGTAAGTGTAATGTGTAATATGTAATACAATATAGAACTCTATAAAAGATATCATCATGAACACTCTAGTATGTCGTGATCGCAATAAGAGAAGTAAACATGGAGGTGTAAATGATATCTCCCTTCACAAGTATAATTCAAAGCCATGTTAACAATGTGTTACATGCCCATGAATAAATAAGATAAGTGTAATAAGTAATTATGGCTATGAGTAGAGTGTAACTAATATGCTTCAATGTATTGATATGTCTAGGAGATTGCCAAAGGCAATGTAACAATAAGCCCATTAAAATATCCTCGGGTGTGTTATAAATCTCAATATATGTAGTATATGGTAGTAAGTGTATCAAGTATATGAAGTCTCAATGTATCCCAAATGTCTCAAGAACATGGTACAAGAGCTTGTTGTGTTACTAGAATGTAAGGCTAATGGGTACATGGGAATGTTATGCACTAAAAGGTAATGTATAACCATTGTAACTCATGTAAGGGGAAAGGGTGCAAGTAATGTACCACAATGTAATAGTATACCTCAAAGTAGGCAATATGTCAAAGTATATGCTCAAGCATAACATGATCATGCCCCCAAGTGGGTGCATACAACAATATAATGATTTGCACTAAGATTTGGCTCCAAATGTGTATATGTGTATGAGGTGAGTGCATATATAGAATTTTTCTATTGGGACAATGCAAATAATGTAATCATGGGCTTTAAAATGGTAGATGAATTAATATAAGATTGTAATAGAGTCATACGAAAAATAGGTAAATGCATCAATGTAGGTATTGCAGTAGACTTGTGCCCCCAATGAGCATGCATAAATGTATGAGTGTATAAAATAATTCCCAAAATAAGTAATTATATATCATTATGTATTCTCTATTGTCATGTGATCATGGCTCCAAATGGACAGATATAACAAAATGAGGATCATATAAAAAGTATGCCTCAAGTGGGAAAAATTAAATCATGTAATTTCTCATAGGATAAGAAAGATGTAACATGTAAATATCAATAAGGACAATACTTTGAGATGTGTCCACATGACTGTACATGACGTGACATATA
This sequence comes from Taxus wallichiana var. yunnanensis, assembly GCA_018340775.1. Taxonomy (NCBI): domain Eukaryota; kingdom Viridiplantae; phylum Streptophyta; class Pinopsida; order Cupressales; family Taxaceae; genus Taxus; species Taxus wallichiana. Next base: position 833,503,444 of record CM031237.1, on the reverse strand, counting down.
ATCACACATAAGCATAAGAAGGTAAATGTATACACATAACTATGCATGTAAGATATCGACTAGAGAAGGATATGTATATAAGTGATTGTAATGGCACAATATGCTAATGGAATTATTAATGTTATGATATTTCCAATTGAATGTTTCTCATGTATCAATCACAATATCTGATGTTCTATTCAATGTGGCATTGTCCTTGTAGAACAACATATAGAGATGGTTAGCTTTCTTCCTATCATAATGCCTAAAAAAATTGTTTGGTGTTAACATTATAGTTTGCACCAAGGAAAAATGAGGATTTTATAACAATGAAATGGAAAAATGGTCCCTCTATTATGAGGGGAGGTTCCCTTTATTGAAAGAAGCCAAATGTTGGAAATATAATATGCATAAGAAAAATTATATTTGGGGGCTTTGCATTGAATTAAAAAAGAGTATTCTAGAGAGAGAATGTGTAAGAAAATAATGTGTGTGGGTGTGTGTGAAAGAGATCATCAAAATGTTGGTTGGTTAACAGTGCATTTAATAACATCAATAAAGATTAGAGAAATGCATTAAACATGAGATAATCTATATAAGACACACAAAGTTCTCTGAGATAATCTTTATATTTTTTCTAAAAATAAACTTTATTTTATTTTCTATCTTTCTCCAAGCCAAAAATTGTGTAGTGTCAAAAATCGTTTCTCAATGATCACCCATACTTTTTATAATTTATAGGAGGGTGTAACTAACATATAACCAACTTTATTTGGTTTCTCTTCTTTAATACATTCACATTTCACTTCTAAAAAAAGTGACCTAAATGTTACAAAAATATAATACACTTTATATTTGAAGATATTACAAAAGTGAAGTGGAAATATAAGAGAAAAATATTATTTACCAAGAAGATTTATACAATGTAGAAACCGCACTTGGTAGTGTCCTGTACGCCCGAGAATCAACACGTGATTCCGGATGCACTCAACCTCCCGAGGTCATGTCGAGACAACCAGAATGAAATGAATGGGATGGTAATATGGTAGGTAAGTAGGATTTAGGTGGAATAGATGGAACTAGCAACAAGAAATCAAGGCAACCTAATGTTCTCAATCGGCAAAATGGGAATTTGTTCGTTGAGGGAAATGAATGCATGTCTTACTTGTCAGGGGTGATGCTACGATCAAGGATGATCGTCGTATGCAAGTCGTGGTCAATATCAGTAGAACCAAACAAGACTCTACTTGGTTGTGGAACACGGGAAATTTCCCTTTGTCATCTATAAACTCCTCTCTGAAGAGGTTTATGTAGATAGGACGAACGATGGAATAAGGGAAAATCAAGAGCCATGAGGTCTAGTCTCTACTTGGTTGGTTTGCCCAGAAATCTTTGGAAGTATCTACCTCGTCGTTTAAAGAAATGATTTGGTGAATAATATCATGTGGGACTAGGGTAGTCCTAAAGATAAGCTGACATAATCCTTGGTCAATGTCTATCAAGCGTGTATCAATGTTTGGTTGTGGCACAGTTGGATCACAAACTCTAAGTCTTGGTTGTCGTGGACCCTGAATGGTCATGTGGGCACAAACTAAGAAAATGCGGAAACAAACAAACACGTAAGAAACCAAAGGGATTGAAGCTAATGTATAGTAGCCTAGGTCGCTATGGAAACAAGGGGTTTTTGTTCATTCCAAATATAATTAATCTAAATTCCTACCTTTAAATAAACAATGCAAGCAAATCTGAATTAAATAAAAGTTGATTAAATTCCCCTTTTAATTCAACTAAATCTGATTGCAAATATTTAATTAAAGAAACACAAAACAAACTATCTACTTGTTTTTTTTGGTATTTTCGAAGAAGCTTTTAAATGCAAATAAATCTAATTAACTTCTAATCTATGTTTTTGGATTTTCTATTTACTGGAAATAAAATAAAAGAAATCTACAGACAAGGGAAATTGCTTCTAAATTAAATAAATCCTACTTCTCTACAAGTAAGATAAAATAAATAGGGAATAGTCGGATGTGGCATTTATTCCTCTTTCGCATGATGCGAAGCTTAATTTAATCTAAACAAGGTATTTTCTAATTTGTAATGGATTTCTTCTTATTGTTTCACCGCAGAATTACGGGAAGAAATAAGGCATCTCAGAAGCAATTTCTTCTTCCTCTGAGACTTCCCTGGTAAAACAATAGATTGCACAAAAATACTAATAGTGAAGAAACACAATAAAAAGCATAGACACAGAAGCTTCCTCAAGCTTCGTTTCCTCACGACCCATAGGGATAAGAAGGGAAGAAGTTATCACTGGAAGATTGTTCGTATGCACATAAATCTAATTAATGAAGAAATTGAAATCTACAGATATTCTAAAATGAAGAAGTAAAGAAATTGATGCACAAGAACTTCCTCCAAATCCTTTCTCGGGAAAATCCATAGGGATAAGCCAAGGAAGTATCAATGGAAGCTTCTTACAGGAAAATAAATAACTATGAATTCTACCTCTTAAAACAAGTTATATTGCTTCTATTGATTTAACGACAAATATTAATTCTAGATTAAAAGATTTGAAGAAAATTGAAATAACATCCCCAACTTAGTTATCGTAGAACTGAGACAACTTCCAAGTGTGGTGATGCTTCTCTTTATCCCCTCAGCTTCCTTTCCAGAGATGAGTCCAATTAATCCAAGGAACAATGTTGGTTTGTTATAAAATAAATTGTGATGACACTAGAGGAGATTGGGTGTAGGCTAGCTAGACTTGAATGCAAGCAAGAAGCAACAAAACAATGGTCCAAGTTGTTTGTGTACTTCTTGATAAGATTTCAGTAGAGTAACGATGTAATGAAAATAAAAATATCCAACCAATGCTTTGGGAAAAATATTGGTTTTTATAGAAAAATGGTAGGAAGAAGTCCAACACATTTAGCAATCAAGAAGTGCCAAATCATCCTAAGAAGGGGTAGCGAACACTAAAATAATAGTAAGGAAGGAAGAGGAGTTCCATACGTATCCAACAAGCTTGAAATAAGGGGAAATGGTCAAGAAATGTGTGAGAAAACAACGAGAAGCTTCCAACATGCATACAAATTACACAATTTTGAGTCTTGGAATAATGTGCATGAAATTGCCAATGCATACAGACCAATGGTTACATAATAGCCGGTCTAGGCAGATTAGCGGCGTGTAATCATGCCATGGCGATTACGTGACTTAAAGTCATGATAACTCAAAAATGAGTAGAAAAATGGCTCGAATAGGTAGATAACTTTGCAACAAAGGAAAGTAAAGGAAAAAGGAAAGGATCTAGACATCATTGTTATTTTGGAAAGGAAATTTATCATCATAGGGGATTTCTTTTGTTAAATCAATGTAGCGACGTGCAATTTTGGGTGTGTACATTTGCTTGGAGAATTATTTTAGCCATGAATGGGCGTAAAATGTGAGTTCCTAGTATGGTGCTCCCAAATGGAAAGTTAGAAATTATACCTCATTCATCCATGTGTTGAAACCATGCCAATCTAGGCCTCCCACCACATGTAAGATAAAAATGAGAATTAAGTGCAAATTTAAAACATTATCGATAAAACATTTTAAACTAAAATGACAAGATTACTTACCATATCCATAGGGGTAAGAAAAATACATGTGATAGTGCTCCACCCCGCATACACACACTTGAAGTGACATTAGAAAACACATTTGAGCTATATATTTGTGTGTTTGTGTGTGTGTGACTTTTTACTATTTATAGAAATCATTTTCACTCACCCACTTAGTGAATTTTGGAGCTCTGGATTACTTGTGACCATTTCACGTGAGAGCATAGCCAAATTGATGAGCACACAAAGATGATGGCGAACAATCAACGACAAGATTATAGGGTCATGATCAGGTTAGTTATTAGCATTTGTTCATTTTTCCCTAAAATTTAGGATTTATTTGAAACTAGTTGTAGGGGAACAATTTTGTAATCAAAATGATCACAAGGAGGCACCATTTAGGATATGTAATTTATTTGAATTATTTTGATGTATTTTTGCTACTTTTTTGAATTCTTAGTAGAGAGGTGGTTGCATAACTGTTGTGGTGGTTGTGCAAAAGCTGCGAGGTTAAGAAACCATTTCTCTGGTATAGTGGACGATTATGTCACCATTATGGCGATTTGCACATTGCCACTCGCCACGAGCAGCCAGAACCGTTAAGGAAATTTGCAATTTATTGACTAAGCATGGATTTCTTTTTGTTTTTGCTTACATTTAGATTGTTTTTGTGAGCTCGTTATACGTCTATGAGATTCTCAATTTCTCTTTTCTTGTTGTTTGTGGATGTAAGGAAGCTACATTATGTGGAGTAAAGCCAATGAGTAGGTTTGGTTCCTTTGGATTTTTAAGTCATTAACTCGGGTAGAGAGGGAATTAATATAGAGGGATGGTATCTGGAGGATTTCTCAGACATGATTTGTTGCCCCCGTGAGCTATGTATTTTGTGATTTATTCAGCTACTGGGATGCAGATAGGAACACTTTCTAGTTTCTTAGATCTAGGGGAGAGTGGACCATTACACTAGAGGATGTATATCGGATCCTCGAGGTTCTTGTCACTAGCAGGTAGTTTCCACTAAAGAGTTCTTGTTCTCGGTTGAGGCCCACGGTTGGGCTACATACCTTGGTGACACGCATGCACCTAACACGGATGCCAAGAAGGGGGTCATGTTAGTTTCAATTGACACCACTCATATACCTGCTACTCGTGCAAGGCCATCATAGGTATCTTAGCCTCGTGTTTGATTGGGGATAAGGCGATGGCATGTTTCTTTTTGTTAGGCCCCATTATTTAAAGTATAGAGCTCTACGATAGAGTATACACATGGGGAGTGGATATTCTTGGGACCACTTATCACAAACTATGCATGATTGTTAGATTAGGGATACATGACTTAGTTGTCCTACCCTCGTCATGTCTTGGGTATATGAGACGATGATTCCCTATAAGAGTGGAATTGGGATAATAGATTCGGAGTGATCGAGCACCCGGATGGGTAAATATGGCTCCACTCAAGGGCGCTCCATAGTTAGTTTCTACTTTGCTTTGATAATGAGATATGGTGGTGCAACCATATTAGGATATGATGGATTGATGTGGTGAGAATATTGTTGCATTGAATGTCTATGCTACTATTGTTCATTTAGTTTACCGCATCAAAAGGTAGAGACCCACCCAATACTTTGGGTACCCTAGTAGTTTGGGTTAGCTTATGTAAATGTTCCCATAGTGGTTGCCATAATTTACATAGGGTTACCGAGTCAAGAGCTACTCGGAAGGGGCAATTACATTGGTCGGTTGCTACACCTAGAGTACTACGACAAACCACAGGTTGCGCACCAAATCTAGCTTTCGAGGTAACAATGATGAGGAAGGTATTAAAAATTGGTGTAGGCTCGACGCAGAGTGAGGATGAGGAGGAGGTTGATACGGACTCAAGAAAGGAGAAAAAAATTAGAGTGGTAGGCCACATGAGAGGCCTCAACAATTTGCTAAAGTTGAGGCAAATGTGGAGGAGGAGATAATATTTTGAGGTGATCGAGGAGGCATCAGGGCACCCGCAGAGGGTGGAGGAGGAAGTTATGGTTAAGGAGGAGGATGCACCGACACCGGTCATTGATCCGAGTTGGATGCTTGGAGACCCGAGTGAGTGAAAGACACATTTACTTCCTAGATTAGATGTTAGTAAGCTATTTCTCTCTCTCTGTCTCTCTCTCTCTCTTTTAAGCTTTCTAACTCACCACTATTTGTTTGCACTTTTTAACTACTACGAGATGGATGAGGAGATCTTATTCTGCGCACACTCCTTGATATTTTGTGATTCCTATGAAGATGACATGAGAGAAACTTCTTGCGACATGGGGCATCCAACGAAAATTGGCCGCCACAATGACGTGTTTGCACTAGCTTTGACACACCACAAAGGCGATGAATCAAATTAGGAACAATATCACTTTACACGAGGATTAAGAGATACAAAAACAAGCGCACTCATGCAATGGAGCTACCACTCCGGATGCTCACCTGGGAAAACACACGATCATTTTCATAGATCTACACATGGTCATTCTCATGTTGCACTAAGTCATTCTCATCACAAGAGCTACAACAGAGTCTCGCACCACCCCTATCCCTTCGTAAGGGTATAGGAGGGAAGGATATGCCCATGACCTTTATTTCTTTGAGGAAATTCTTGACACATGTATCTATTATTTATATTTTGAGATATTTGAGGAGGAGGTTAGGGTTAAGGGGATGTACCATCTCCTGCATAAAGTGTACCGGTCGTTGATTTGAGTGGATTCACGGAGGCATGAGTGAGTGAAACACACCTTTCCTACATTTACTTCCTAGATTAGATGTTAGTAATTTATTTCTCTCTCCTTTTTTAAAGCATTCTAACTCTCCACTATTTGTTTGCACTTTGTAACTCATGTAGATGGATGATGAGATCTTATTTGGAGCCCGCTCCTTGACATGTTCATGATTCCTACGAAGATGACACGAGAGCAAAGGGGCTGCTAACATGGCCCATCAAGTGACAACCGATCACCACATCGACATGTTAACTCCATCCCGACACGATGTAGAGGTGATGTATCATATGAGGAATGATATCAATTTACGCGAGGATTGAGAGAGACGGTAGTGATCACACTCATGCGGTGGAGTTATCACTCCGGACGATCACCCGGGAAAACACATGGTCATTCTCATAGATCTACACATGGAGGCTCTTATGCTGCACCGATTCGTTCCGATCACAGGATTTGCAACAGGAGTCATCGCGCCACTCTTGCCCCTTCACAGGGGTCTAGGAGGGAGGGATAGACCCGAGGCCTTTATTGTTCTAAGGCATTTCTTGAGACGTGTATCTACTTTTTTTGTATTTTGAGCTCTTAGAGAGCATTTTTGACCTTACTAACTCTATGGTGTGACGACATTATACACAAGAAACTTGAAATTATCTATACATATAGACATCTTTTTGGTTCGACATTCCTTGTAATAGTTGACTTTGTTATGGTTTATTTCATATGTGTACTCTTAGATGGTTTGGAATTTCCAGTGTTTTATGTTTTAAATGTATGCTATGGATGATGATGCAATGTGGTAAACAAAATGATTTTGTATGATTATGCATATGAAAAAAAATTATAATTAGGATACTTTGTTTTTAAGTAATATTTAGCATTTCTATTTCACTAGCAAAATGTTTGAATGTGGTATGATGAAAAAGATGAACTCGTTCGATCCTCAACTCTATGAAAGTAGTAGGATGTGAGGGCTCATTATCGAGAGCTGAGAAGGATGTGAGTTATATAAAGCTGAAGAGTGTGAATGTGAATGATGACCAAGAGACAAGACTTTGACAAAGATCCAATTAGAAACTCTTAACCTAGTCCTAATCAAGATTAACTACCAAGTTTGAAATGAATTATGTTTACAAGTTTGACTAGAATTAGATCATGGATGACCCATTGATTGATAACATTTGGTTTTAAGAAATGATTCTCCCTTAACATATGCACTAATTCATTTTCATGGGAATTTTTAGAATAACTTTTATTTATTTGTTTATTTGTAACTTTTGATTTATTAATGTGACCTCTTGCGTCTTGCCCCATGCCACTAGTAAGAAGAATGGGCTCATCACCAAGGATAAGACATAGGCGAATAAGGGAAATTCCATTCTTTCCCAATCTCATGCTACTAGTAAGAAGCAAGGGCTCATTACCGAAGGTTGGTAGGCATGAGAAGTGTAGTTTATTTACAAATGAAAGAATTGTGTTTATTGTTTATTTATTTATTTTTGAATTGACTTTGGATTTTTATTTTAGGAGGGAACATTTTCCCCTAGCCTCAACCCCATGTAACTAGTAGGATGTGAGGGCTCACCACTGAAGGTTGAGATACGTAAACAAATATTCTAGCTAAAGCTGTTTAGAATGTTTCGTCATAGAGAATTTTTTTTAGGGAAAGATTCATCGTCAAAAAGTTGTTGGGGTTAATCACACCAGTTGTACAAACACATATCCATATCTAAGCATACAAACAATAAATACGGAAATAAATTATAAGAAATAATACACAAGATATAGCATGGTTCACCAAATGTGGGCTACATACACCAAGAAATAGCCAATATATTATTCAAAACTTTAACAGAGGATATACATTGAAGATTTGCAATCTTCCACACCTCTCCTAGATGTACAGTACTTTCTCCCTCACAAGCTTCTCTTTTCTCTCTCTAAGAATTCCCTCTTACAATTCTCCAATTATTAATGAGTTCCCACCTTCTAACCCTATCTTTCTAGATTATATAGGCATATACAAACTTAGGGAACTTTAGGTATGCAATTACAATCATTAGATCAATTTTATATCAAAGGTTAGATCTAATTCCCATGAGTTAAATAAAACAATCACACACACGTGTGTAACCGATGCCGGTTACCTAACCAATATTAGTGTTATCCAAAATTCACCCCTCAAGGTAATTTTGATAACATGCATCAAATTCTTTAGTCCCAAGCAAATAGATTGATTTAAGGCCGAAATCGTGTTTTGGGGCCCCTCGGCTTCTTTCTAACTCTCCCATCCAAGAAGAAAACCCAACGAGTTAGAAAAGGTGAAAAAATTGCAAAAAACCAAGCTTGGGGCCGAAAAAATGAAGAAAATTGGCTAAGTCCTAGTCAAGAGGTTCATGGGACGGTTGGGACGTCGGGGCCGAAAAGCCGAATCGGCTGAAAGAGGGAAAAAATTGCCTAAGTCTTTTGTTTCACGCGGTTTGGGACATCACGGGAAAAAAAGTACGCGGAGGATGCGAACCGGCCGGTCGGCGGCGAAGCAGAGACTTTCGTCCAAGGCACGGTTTGGGACATCTCGCCAAAAATACGCGTGGGACGTGAAAAGCCGAAAGAGCCGAAAGCGAATGGAATCTCGCCACGTGTCTTCACCTCAAACAGGAACAAGGGAGCCCGATTCGGCCGAAGCAAGAGATTTTCGTCCGGGAAAGTCGGGACAAAAGTACGCGAGGGACGTGAAAAGCCGAAGCGGCCGAAGGCAAAGAAGAAAAGTCAACGTTTGACCTGTGAAACTTCAAACGGCCATAACTTTTGACTCCGAGCTCCGATTTTCACAAAATTGGACTTTATGGAATGAGCACGACGTCCTCTACGCCAAAAAAATAGATTTCTTATTTTTAATGAGGGTAGATATATTTAATTAAGAGAAAAATATTCGGCTCCAGTCAGTTAATGCTCATTCCCGTCAAATGACAGAAAACGTCTGCCAAACCCAAAACAGCTACCCGCACTCAGAAGGCCATAACTTTTGCATTTCTCAACGAAATCACACAAAATTTGTACCGTTGGAATCATGGCTCCGAGCCCGATGCACGAAATCAATAAATTCTAGATTTGATGAGAGATTGATCAATATTTTTTAGAAAATGTGGCTGGGTTCATAACAGTGTTTTATTTGGTGGTTGGGAGTGCAATTAAGAGGCATGGTCATCATTATTTCTCTCTTTGTAACACTGCGACGGTATGGGGAGATTTTTGCAAGTAATATATAATTATTTTACTCCATTTAATGCCTCTTACAAGTGGTTGAAGGATAGATTTCGGGATTTCCATCTTCCCTTCTCTCTCTTCTCATTTTTTCTATAAATTGGAGTGTTGGGCTCATTGTAAGGGAGAGAGTTTTAGATAGCAAAGCTCTGTCAAAATTACTTTGTGAAGCCAATGTGCTGCAGGCCCTTGTAGTGGACTCCTTGCATAGTGATCCAGGCCCTTTTCTTGTAATAGATTGAACTGTGCATATCATGAAGCAATAAAATACAAGTTTGTGGATGTATCTTCCCCTGCTGTGTTTTCTTGTATTCTTCTTGCCCCTCCAATCTTAGTTACAAGAATATTGTGTCTATTATTATGTTCTTTCGAGGATCCACTATCATTGTGTATGCTTGAAATATTGTTGTGAATGTATTTTGCTAGATTGTGAGAAGCTGTCATCACCCCTTCTAGTGTGCATTTTGCTTTTTATCTCACACATTGGAAGGATACTCTCTCACACCCTCCGTTTTGGTGTATCACCACTTTAATGTAGGATTTTGTTTTATGCATTCCCTCTCCCTGGTCCCTTGGAAATTTAGATTAGAATAGTTAGTTTCCCTGCATTAGAGTAGATTGTGGCGGGTAGTTTAGGAGCAAGAACCGAGCTTTCTCGGGGTCTATCTCAAGTAGCAAGTCCCACAACTTGGAGATAGTACCCATGTTATCCAATCACACCGTAAGTTCAAGTATATGCGCTTGTATAAACATAGGGTGATGTGATTCGCTGATAACAATTAGTTCCTACTTAATTTAGCGATGCCAATCATCGAGTGGTGATGTCGGTTACGAGTATATTCCAACCGTTAATAGAGCAAGCTAATGTGAAGCAATTAAGCTCCATAACTCAACAATCTTCCACTTGGAGATAAATTGTTTCATTGTAACATACAACTCTATTCTTAGATCCTTTCCTTGGCCTACTTCTCCCTCTTCAAATCTCAAACTCAAAGACCAACAAAAGTGGAGTGTAGCTCCAACTTCTCCTTTTCCAATGACTTTGTTAGCATATCCGCAAGATTTTTTCATATGAATTTTCTCTAGTTTTCGCTACCCATCCTTCAACACTGCCGTATGAAGTGATTTCTCAGCTGAATGTGTTTAGTTCTTAAATGAAACACTTGAGTTCTTTACGAGATGAATCACACTTTGACCATCATTGTTCACTCTGTAGTCTTCTTGCTCCTTTCCCAACTCTTCCATGAACTCCTGCTCATCCATATCATATCTTTACTAGTCTCTATAACTACAACATACATGGCCTATGTAGTAGAAAAGGCCACAATCTTCTACAATCTATAAATCTAGCTAACTATCATCCCACCTAATGTGAATACATATCCAATGATGCTTCTCCTACCATCAAAATCTCCAACCATATCTAGATCAACATAGCCACAAAAAAATATTTGACCCTCTATAGCATAAGCGCATTCTAGATGTCCCTCTCAAATATACGAGAATCCATTGGATTTGCTTTCCAATTCTCTTTACTTGGATTGGCCATAAATCTTCTCACAAATCCCATTTCTGTGTAATTTCTGGTTTAGTACAAACCATAACATAGATGAGTCTTCCAGTGATGAAGCATATGGAACTCATGCCATGTACTCGACCTCCTCATGTGACATAGGAAAGCGATATTTGCATAATTTAAAGTGTACAGACCATAGGTGTAGTTACATTTTGAATTCTTCATATTAGACCTTTCAACACCTTATTGATATAATGTTCCGAGAGACAAATACAACTTCCTTTTCTTCTGTCTCTATGAATTTGCATGCCAAGGATTTTATTTGCAGCTCTCAAACCCTTCGTTGCAAAATGTATGAACTAAATTTTATTCAAGCTCAAAAATGTCTTGTGTACTAGATCCTGTGATAAGTATATCATCCACATATAGTAACAAAATAATATAGATTCCATTTTCAAGCTTCTTGAAATAAACACAATGGTTAGATTTACATCTCATATAACCATGCTCATGCATGAAACTATCAAACCTCATATACCATTGCCTTGGGGCTTGTTTGAGCCCATACAAGCTCTTTTTCAACTTTGTACACGGGTTCCTCCTTACCCTTAACTTCATAACCAAGCGGTTCTTTGCATATAAATCTCTTCCTCCAAATCACCACGTGAAGGAAAGTCATCTTGAAATCAAGTTTCTCTAAATGCAAATCTTCTACTTGCAACTAAACTTAATACAATACATATGGAAATCATTTTTACTATAGGAGAAAATATCTCACCAAAATCAATACTTGATTTTTGTGCAAATCATTTTACCAAAAATCTTGCCTTTTATCTTTTCTGTCCACCCTATTCTTCCTTGACCCTGTAAACCCATTTTTTCTGCAATGTTCATTTACCTCACGAAAACTTAGCTAAATCCCATGTCTGATTTTGTTCCAAGGAGTCCATATCTGGATTGACTCTTCAAAAACTCTCGGTTCATAACTACTAACAATTTTAGAATCTTCTAAATGTCAAAAGCGAAATCCGAAATCACCAGAGCCATAACCAATAAAAGTGCATCTCTTAGATTTAGCATTCAACTTCATTCTATTTTCTTTATCAACATGCATAAAAGCTTTTGAACCAAATACTCTCAAAAAATAAATATCTACCTCTTTTCCACTCCAAGCTTCTTACGGTATTCCACCATCCGATTGCACTTGAAGGCCCATGGTTAATTAAATAAACCTCTATGTTTACTGCTTGTACCCAAAACTGCAAAGGTAATCCAACATGTATCCTCATGCTTCTTGCACATTCCATGATTGTCCAATTCATTCTTTCAGCAAAACCATTCTCCTATGGTATTCTAAGAATTGTTATTTCTTTGTGTATTCCATTCATCGAACAATAAACATTGGAAACCTTCTTTGTAGTTTCACCATCGTTGTCGGATCTAAGGCATTTTAACTTTTAATTTGATTCATTTTCCATAAGGGATTTCCATATTTTAAAGTCTCAAAAAGATCATATTTACGTTTAATACAATAAACTCATACCTTTCTTGTGGCATCATTAATGAAACTCACATAATCTCGGGATCCTTCATGATAAGCTACATGGGCTAGTCTTCACACATCTAAGTGCACAAGCTCCATTTTTTCTCCTTTGCTGCCCCAACTTTGAGAAATATCACTCTCTTTTACTTTCCAAATATATAATGCTCACGAAATCAAGATTTACATCTTTCAAATATGATAACTTACCCTTAGCCTTTAAGATCTGCATTTCTTTTTTAGTCATATAACCTAGCCAATTATGCCACATGTTTGCATCGAGAATCTGATGTAGATAGCACAAAAAATGAATCGATAATACAGGTAGACAAATACAGTGTTCCTACCTTATTTCCTCTTGCTACAAAAATATATCCCTTGTGCAACCTTCCAAGAGTCGGTTGTGAATGTAACCATACAAATAGATTCACCTAGTTTTCCTACAAAAATAAGATTTCTCTTGAGGCTTGGCATATGCTTCACATCTTTCAATATCCATTTATTTCTATTCTAAAATTTTAGATGAATTTATCCTTTACCAATGATATTGCATGGTTCATCATCTCCTAAATAAACATGCCCAAAATTACCCTAAACATAATGTCTAAAATAACCCTTATTAGGGGTAGCATGGAAAGAAGTTCCTGAATCTAAAACCCATGATTCAATTTTATTATCCTAAGAGAGAATAAGGGCATCTTGCATTATCTCGTATGCAACAATGTTTGCCTCTTTACCTTTATTTGGTACATTATTTGTTTTCCTTGAACTAACAATCATTCTTTGCATGTCCTTTCTTTCCATAATTCAACAAGTTATTCATTTACCTCTAGATTTAGATCTGCGGTTCTTAGACTTTGATTTCCCATTATTCTTTCTCTTAGATCTATCATAATGCCTTCCTCTACTTTCTACATTCAAAGCATTTCCGGATGATAATTCTCTGTACTTTTCTATGTATTTATTCATTCGGGATAATACTAACCACATCATCAAACTTTAAAATATTAGTAGCAAGCGTTGTATTACTAACATCCATTACTAATTTATCCCAACTATCTGACAAAGAATATATAAATAAAAGTGCTTTCACTTCTTCATCGTCAAATGAAATATTCACTAATTTTAGTTCATTTACAATAGATTGGAAACCATTCAAATGACTCGATGCGGATTCACCTTTTTGCATATTATAATTAAATCATTTCTTCATCAAATTAATTGTTTTGAAGTAACTTTGAGTTTTTCACATAAATTAGCTAAATATTTCATCAACTATAACGTGGTTTTTCTTTGGTAATATTCAAAGCCACGGATGTTGTCAGACTCAATCTTGTAGATCCAGAGTCTTTCTGTCAAGAACTTTCCATTCTTCATTAGTCATCTTTGTAGGTCTTGCCTTCTCATCCAACGGTAAGTATAGATCTTTCTGATACAGATAATCTTCCACTGCATCTTCCATAATTGATAATTATGGCCGTCAAATTTCTCAACTCTGTATTTTCCATCTTTATGCCATTGTTATAGCTCCCACTCAATTAGAAATCCCTCTATGAGTAAATATGTCAACACACAAAACCCTCAAACAAAAAATATTTGATACAGTTGTTGGGGTTAATCACACCGGTTAATCTGAGACACATACTCGGATATAACAAGGTTCACCTAGAAGAAATAATACACAAGATATAACATGGTTCACCCAGTGTGGGCTACGTCCACCAAGAAACAACCAATATATTATTCAAATATTTAACAGAGGATATACAATGAATATTTGTAATCTTCCACACCTCTCTCGGATGTACAATACTTTCTTCCTCACAAGATTCTCTTTTCTCTCTCCAAGAATTATCTCTTACAATTCTCCCAATTATTAATGAGTTCACACCTTCTAACCCTAGCTTTCTAGCTTATATAGGCATATACAAACTTAGGGAACTTTAGCTATGCAATTACAATCATTAGATCAAATTTATATCAAAGGTTAGATCTAATTCTCGTGAGTTAAATAAAACATTCACACACGGGTAACCGATTTGATTACCTTAACCAATCTTGGTTCCTAGTTTCTTTGACCTATTTTGGTCCCCAGTGATTGACGTCGGTCTGTAAGTGACACCGGTTACCATGTACTCAACAAGTTAATAAATCATGCTAATGTGAAGCGATTAAGCTCCATAACTCAACAAAATATTCTAGAGAAAACTATGGGAAAGAAATGCTTGAATTTGGAGAAACCATGAAGAAGACTAAGTACACAAGTCCTTGTAGTGTCAATGTCAAAATTTTATTTCATGAATGGAAATGATAATAGAGATTGGATAATTTGAAGATGTAAAATGGATGTTGAAGAAGTATGATTGATATATTTTCCAATGTTTGAAAATTTTAAAAGTTACTTAAAAGTAAGTTTCCAATTTACAATTTCACAAGATGATAATGCAAATGACAAAGTAGTATGAATGCAATAATGTACAATGTGGAAATGCAAGTGACTATATATAAAAGTGTTTAAGGTGAAGTGAGTTTCCAAAATTTCTAAACTCCTCACCCTCTAAAGTACATAGATGATACACATCATTTTATAGTCTTCCATTACTTGATAAGGCCCTAACCATTTCGGCCTAAATTTTCTTCCTTCACGAACCTTTTTTTCTATTTGGTTGTCAAGTCTTAACACAAGGTCTCCTACCTATATTTCTCGTTCATATACCTCCTTGTTATACCTCCTTGTTTGCACCTTTGAAGTTTTGTAATCCCACAAGGCTGGGAATAGCTTTAAGTGCTAATATTTCTTATTCTCCTTAAATGTCTTAAGGAGGATGGACTTAAAAGTCTTATTTGTATCCTCAGCATGTCTTTTGGCTTGAGGGTAGTATAAAGAGGCTATGTGATGATATATTTTAAATCAAGCACACAACACTCATGCACCTCTTCTTTTTCTAAGGAGTACCATAATTTGAGATAATGACCTATGGGACACCATACCTATAAATGATTTGGTTCAGGATGAACTTAGCAATTATTGATCCATGTACTATAATCAAAGGCATGGCCTCAACCCACTTTGTGAAGTATTATGTGGCCGTGATGATGAAGTTGTGGCCATTTGATGAGGAGGGAGATAATTTCCCTATTAGATCAAGACCCCAAGTAGAGAAGGGCCATGGTATCACAATTAGATGTAAAGCTAGGGTCGGGATGTGTATAGTGTGTGCGATATTTCTTGACATTTTTGGCACTTGCACATGTATTCTACAACATCATGTTCTAATGTGGGCCAAAAGTATCCCATTCAGTGAATCTTGCGAGTGGTTAAATTCCCTCCAAAGTGGCCACCACAGACTCCATTGTGGGCTTCAAAGAGAATTTTTCCACTTCTTCACTGACACATCTCAACAACATACTCCTAAAGGATTTGCATAGAGCACTTCTTCTATGATTACATACTTTGTGGCTATGACATGCAACCTTCATCTTTGTTGTGAATTTTCTCCCTTGAGATACAACCGATCTATGATGTGATTTATTATGTCAGTATTCCATGAACAAAAAGAAATGTGAGGTTTTTATTCTATAAACACATTCATTGAGAATATCTAGATCAAATAACTCTCGTGAGTCTATAAGATTATTCGCAAAACCAATCAACGATGATTTGTCCCTTGACAAACTTTTGATTGATGAAAGTGAGTTTGAACTCACCCATCAACATGATAAATCTACCAGCCTTTTTAGATAAGGTTTCTTAAGACAAAAATGTCCATTAATGTTTTAATTTTAACCATTACCCAAATTTCTTGGTTAAGCATATAATGCCTTAACCTATTATTTCAAAGATAATTTCCAAACACTCTTTCTCCCTTGAGTAAATCATGTTTTGTAATGAAGGAGATTGTGTGTAGTCACCTTTCCCTACTCCATTTAAACCCCAAGTGTGCCAAAATATCAGCCAAGTGTTGACTATGCACTCACCTAAGGCATGCGCGGGCATCAAGCCCCTCCTTTATGTGAGATTTGTAAGAATGCTTCACCATTAATGGAGGAATACATGCATTCACTTTAGAAAATAAGTAAAGACACTATAACTAAGAACATATGCACCATGAAAAGAATATAAGCATTATTAACATCACGAAGGAAATAGATATGAACCATTGGAAAAATGAACACTAGGGTTTGAACTCATAAATAGAGATATACATAACAACCCATATTATTAATTGATTCATAACTATTTACAGTAGCCAGATTACATCAAAAGGGTCATATCAGACCAAATACATTATGAAATAACACCCTATCTCTACAAACTAACTCTTCTCAAATGGTTATATCCATGATCTCTTCTATGGACCCATAATACCTTGTGCCTTTCAACACACATCTTCTTCCTATTACATCACCTCTCATTCCTACCTATGTATCTCTACTTATCCTTAGACATACACACCTATGCTTACACACATACGCCCCCTTATTTTGAACCCAAACACCTTCTTAAATAGAATCGAGATCTATCCTCTTCCGCCTCAACTTCACTCATGGGCAGGCCGCATGCCAGATGGAATCATGCTCCTCCATAATTGAGTGCCTATGCCAGCTCTCCAAAACCCTGATTAGCCTCCACTAACCGTAATGATTACATCCTACAATATTCATGTCATGGAATATTCTTTCCTTGAGCTGCAAGACTCCAAGTTATAATTTTATCCAATCATCAGACCTACCCGCATCCTCACGTGTTTTCCATGCAACACCATATTCCATAATGTGACTAAGTCCCAGAATCCTCTTTTTCTTCCACACGCCAACCTCCATGCTCTCCATGTTTACTCAAGCCCTTCACTCAAACTCAACTGCATTGGGATGTTTGCGCGTGCACTTAGTTCTTCTTGCACACTCTTCTCCATGCACCTTCTTCCTACCTTGCCTTCTATACGCGCTCCTTCTCTACTCCGAGACTTAGTGATTTTATGGGCTCAACATTACCCCACACTAAACATGTTGTCCATCCTCAGAAATAATCTGATCTCCAAAAAATAATAAAGAATGGAAGGAAAGAATAACTTGTATCTAGCTTACGCAAAAGAACAAAAAGATTTTTTTACTATTGTACAAGGATTGGGAAAGTCTTATTCAAGGATGCTTCAATCTCATTCCAAGCATCCACCTCCTTCTACGCCTATGTAAACAAATCCCTATTAGCATGTTGACTTCATCAAATGTCAACTCTTCACCCTTAGCCTTTAGTGTATCAACGATATTCTCCATCTGCTTGCTAAGGTCATTCAACACGTCCATCTTATGTGTAACTGGGGATACACTTCCTTCACCTTATTCTTAACAAAGCCCCTCGAATCTCAATTATGTTAGACTTCTTCTCAACCTTTTCCAAGATCTTGTAGCATTCCGCCCTATTTCCTTTATTCTTGGCCTGGAACTCCTTCAGATCCACCTCGTGTGTATCAACCAACACACTAGCCACTTTGTCTCTATCTTCACAATTGTCGTAGACAACTTTGGCCATGTGCGTCATGGTCTTCACTAAAGAAAGGAGCTCAGAGTACTGAGTTATGGTCTCCTCAATATTTATTTTCCTATTATTTTGTCGTACCATAACTTCCTTTACTGCGACTCTAATGCAAGTGGTTTCCTCTCCATTGTGATTAAGTGTGTCAAATCCTCCAGCGGTGGAAGGATGAATCATACTTCTATTAAGGGGGAGCTAAATCTAGGTGCTTCAAAATAATTGAGTCTAAAATATTCTCCGCTTTCTTGTAGATCTCGCGCACCTTCTCCTTTTCTTCTCTTAACTCAGCTCTTAGTTGTGTAATTATTGACTCCTTCCTTTATCTCGCTTATCTCTTTATATGATTTCTTTGCTCTTCTCCTCCAAATCCTTCTCTAATACTTTAATTCTTTTATTTCTTCTAAATGACCATGCTTTGATTTCCTTTGACACCTTCTTGAATGCATTGCATCTTTGGCTCATCGATTAGCTATTGTGAATCCACAATGGGATTTACCTCCTCGGGGTTCGGTGTATCTAGCAATACGCCTGCATTGACTTTGAATTCTAGTTCATCAATATGGGACTCAAAATTCCATGATAGCATCTTCTTGGTGCATGGGTATGCACTATATTTTTCAAATGATGACCAATAGAAGAGGTGGTTTAAGGGTACTATGCTTTAGAAACCTACGCACGGGACCTTGTTTGGATTATTCTCATAAGTCATTATGGGCCCTTTAGATGTTGTTGTTGCACCCTTACCACCTATGAGCACTCCTATCAGGAAAATGGATGCTAAAATTTTCTCTCCACCCATGCTTCCATACTTCTCCCACATTATGCTCCACCTCATGCTCTACCAAGTCCTTGATGATGTCCGCCACCTCCTTCTCCACTATGTCCTCTAATTGTTCACCAAATAGGTGTGGGGTCTCATGTGCCTTGGTCCCCACTTCTTCTTCACTTCTTTCTCCCTCATGAGTGCCCTTTGAGGATTCATCCCTCTCCTCATCAGATTCATGCACATTGAATATAGGTGGGTTCTTTTCTTCCTCACGCTCTTCATCCTCTTCCTCGGTCTCATTCCCCTTCATGCTCTCTATCCTTTCGAGAGTCTAAAATATGCACTACCTTCTACTTATTTTTCACTGGATATTCCTTAATCATTGGGGACATTTCCTTCATGGGAGACTTCTTCCTTTGAGTATAAGTGCTTGTGCCCATGTGCGACTCTGTGCTCCTATGGTCTGAACCACACATGCACTCCGTGCCCTATTTGTTGGAGTTTCTCCCTCTCTCTCATCATCCCTTTCTTCATTCCAACAGGGTCCTCAGGGATGGAGACATCATCCTCAACGTATGCACCCTTTTCAAACTTTGGCATGAGGTTTATATACACCCTTGTCATCATTTTTCTTGCAAGTGGTAGTGTTACGTGCCTTAGCATGTGTATGTCATGTGAGACATACTTTTCTACATATTACCACTTCTTAGGATACACAAATGTCATGCACAATGTACGGTGCTCCTGATCTACTTCACTTAGTTCAAATATAAGTTTCTTGGCTTCCTTAAATCTATTAACTAAGCTCTAAAAATACTATGTTGTGAAGGCAAAAGAGAGTTTACACCATGGGATCTTGGTGTCATCTATCAATGCGAGAACTAGTTGTACATGCAAATTCAGCCTCATCCTTCACCAAGGATGAAAATTGTTTTGGAATTCTCCATTATGATCGTAATGCATAGCGTATCCACTTGTACCACTTGTCCAAGTGTGCCTTATAAGCATATGTCATTGTTTCACAAGTGTATGCCTTGAAACTCTTATCTAGGGAGGGGATATTTTTAGGGTACTCCCAAACGTAGTTGTTCAGCCCATCGGGCACTCCAATCTCTGAAAATACAATGGTAAGAAGAATATTACCATACATGATCTTATCTTTGTCACGCGTGGCATCTATGATATCCTCCACAATGAAGGACAATATGTTGTAGATGGTCCCTTCTGAAATATTTCTACAAATATTCAACCATCTCTTGTTCACTTGCGTCCATTGTTCTTATCCATTTAACTTGGGAAACAAGGATGATATCATTAAAACAACTAAGGCATATGAATACAAAAAGAGTGGGTGTTACTTTGATATTGCTAAGATCATTGACCCTCATGTAGTGCGATTATGTATATTCTTCTTCTGTGAAGTAAAATTAATTCTCATGCACATGCAACATCATCTGCTAATATAACCTTTAAGGTTTTCCAAAAAATTGTAATTCATAGAGTTGTAGAATCCCAATCTTCTCCAATTTCCTCTTCACAGAGTCATTGTACATTGGTTGGTCATATTTTGTTCTTTCTCCTGTAGGGTGAACAAGCTCCAATGTCATCTCTTTTTAGTTGTATCTTTCCTATGGTTATAATATCTTATAACCATCTTGCGTATGTGAGATACCCATTCCTTCCCCAATGACACACCATCTAGGTATTGCATCTCCGCATACCACTCTTCGTTAAAACTAGTTGATGCGACTAGTTTTCCTCTACCCTTTCCCTTCTTGGGTGAAACGTTTGATCCCTTCCTTGGTTCCATCTTTCCTTGTTGGGTCCTAGCTAATTCCTCCTTGTGTCTTACTTCCTTACTGCTCAATCCTTCGATTCCAATACCTCTGTGTAACTTCTTCAAACCCGTGCCCTATTTTTACAAACCCTAACCTGGAAACTTCCTCTTCCACTAGACAACTTAAAAAATCGTAGGAATCATTCAACCGACCATACATGCATGCCCATGTTGTATGCGCTCTAATCAAGTTCACAAATCTGTTGAATTCTTCACTTCGCACACAACTTTTACAGATTTCTCGCAAGGATGCCCTAGTTTGCAAGAGCTCTTCCAAAAATAAATGCAAGGTGAAAGATAAGATATGCCCGACTCCTATTTATAGTTTTCTACTTTTTCCCACATTAGTTTTTGTTCCACCTACCACTTTGTACCTCTACATTAAATCCAAATTTTTCCAATGATTTTATATCGTGCGTTTTGTCTAGCACTTTTTCTTCGGTGTACATACTGTTCATAGCTTCCTCAATCTTTTGGCACACCAAACTATATCGACCGTAGACCCTTACGCATGCTCTTGGTTCCAAATTCCATCTTCCTTTGTGTCTTAAACCTAATTTTCCATGTTGTTTCCTACCTTAGTTTTCTCTGTGTGTTCATCACTGTATGTGGTTTTTATAAAGCTTTCTTGACACCATTTCATCTCTAACCCTTATCACCCTTGTTACGTGCATTCCTTCTCAGATATCCCACACTTATGTTTCTCTCTCTTAGGCCACCAATTATTTCTCCATCTGTGTGTTGTTTATGTATTCTCTGCACTCTCCTACCCCACACTAAAATTATGCATGGTCCTCTGTGCATGAAAACCCCTTAGATAGTAATTGTCTACTGAGTCATGTACACTTTCTTATTACACAACACCCCAACCTAAAAGACAAGAATAACAACTATGAAAGGAAAAACACATAAAGGAAAATGAATTAAGGGAAACCTAAGCTACATGGAAACACTACCTTATTTACAAACACACATAATAATTATTTATAGTAGGTCTTGACTTACTCAAGTTGAAGTAATAGGAAACCATGTTCCATCCAAAGTGCTTGTAACTAGAAAGTGCCTCAATTAAGTATATGTGTTATGACATATGGTCCTAAGTAATGCACTTTAAGTTTTCGAGGATGGCGCATAAACTTTGAATCGCATGGAAGAACCATCTCGCCCAATCTCAAAATTCTTCTTTTTAATGTTCGGTCATGTCATGCTTTCTTCTGGATTTCTCCTTCTTCTTGCTCCACCTAGCAATGTTTTTCCTTTCATCCAACTTCATAAGTTTGTCTAGCCAATATTCAAGTGCTTGCTCATCAGCTAACCATCGTGCATGCACAATATGTAGGGATGGTAATATGAACTCAATAGGAAGAATAACCTCCTTTCCAAACACTAATTGAAAAGGGGTGGCCTTGTTCAATAGTTTATAAGTCATTTTATATGCCCATAATATCTGCATAGAATTTATCATGCCAGTCTCTCCTTCCGACATTGCAAATATTATTCAATGTGTAGCTTAATATCTTGTTAAAAGCTTTGGAAGTCCCATTAGATTGAGGGTGACAAGACATAGTTTTGTGATGGGCCACCATAAACTCGTGAATCGATTCTAATAGTTTGATTGAAGAAATGAGTACCCCTATCACCTTCATTCTTTATGTACTAATTATTGTCATCCACACCCTTCTTGAAACATTGTTCAGTTAAATTCTTGTCTAATCTCCCATAAACGACCCTAGGGACTTGCTTAAGGCCATAGATTTCCTTATTTAACTTGCACACATATACCTCTTCTTCTAGATTTCCATTCAAGAAGGAATATTTAACATCCATTTGGTATACCTTAAAACCTTTATAATATGCATATTCTATAAAAATTATAATGGCCTCCATCCTAACCTCTGGTGTGAAGGTATCATCAAAATCTATTCCCTCAACCTATGCATATCCTTTTAGGAAACTCCTAGCTTTGTTCCTTGTGACTTCACCATCCTCATTCAGTTTGTTCTAAATACCCATTTGGTTCTAATAACATTCTTGTTCTTAGGCCTAGGTACTAACTCCCAAGTTTTTTTCTTCTCTATTTGATCTAGTTATTCATTCATATCTTTTACAAAAACTCATCTTTTCTTTCCTCTTCAATATTTTTGGGTTCAATTTTAGACATCGAGCAATATTTTCTTGGTTTTGAAGATTGAGCAGTTTTCTCCTTGTTATGCCAACATCCTTCTTGCCTAGGATTTGAGATTTAGGATGATCTCTTCTTATTTGTCTTGAGGGGAATTTGGTATATTTCCTCTCTTATTCATCATCATTTTATTCTTCTTTGATCATCTTTACAACCTCTTCTTCTTCCTTATATTTTGTCTCTTGTGATGTCTCTTTTGACTTGGATTTAGATATCATAGGATAAGACTCATCAAACTTTACATTTGCACTTTCAACCATTGTTTTCATCATTTTTATAAAATATGTAAGCTGAAATCATTGAGGAATACCATAATAATATACCCTCATCATATCTAGATTCAAATTTTCCTAGGTTTTCTTTAGTCCTCTTGATGAAGCATCTGCACCCAAAAACTCTAAAATGTTCTATATTTGTAGGTCTTCCTTTCCATAAATCATATGGAGTCTTGTCACTATTTATCCTTATCTAATAATAATTGAGGATGTAGACAAAAGTACAAATTTACTCTTTCTAATATCCATAAGGTAATTTGGATTCATTGAGCATAGTCCTAGCCATCTCTTGAACAATCCTATTCTTCCTTTCCACCACACCATTTTTTTGAGGTGTCTAGAAGCTGAGAATTGCCTCCTAATACCATGAGTCTCAAAAAATCATCAAATAGTTTAGACAAAAATTACCTCCTCTATCTTATCTAATTATTTTGATCCTTCCATTCTTATCATTCTCAACAAGTGCCTTGAATATCTTCAATATATCAAGTGCTTCTAATTTGTTCCTCAAAAATGCAACCCAAGTGTATCTTGTATAATCATTTATTAGCAACATAAAGTAATACTCACCTATTATGATTTCAGTCCTCATGGGTCCATAAAGATCAGTGTGAATCAGCTACAAAGGCCTTGTGGTAGAGTAATTCTCTTTGGACTTTAACTTTCTCCTTGTCTTCTTCCCATGTAAACATGCTTTGCATAGAGTGTTCTCTGGTTTGCTAATTTTTGGCATGTTCCTCACACATTTCTTGGATCTTATCTTGACTATATTTTCAAAGTTCAAATGTCCTAGTCTTCTATGCCATAACCAAATGTCATCTAACTTTCTCATGAGACATTTCTCCTTGTTGATCTCCTTTAAAATGTACAAAAAAATTCAGTCCTTTTAGCTTTGCCTATTAGTTTACATGTTACCTTTTTTATGATCTTACACCATTTATCATAAAAATTTAGAGTGTACTCTTGTTTTCACATTTGACTCACATTGAGAAGATTATGTTTCAGTCCCTCAACATATAAGACATTTTTATTTATGTTCTTTCCATTATCTAAACTTAATGTACCTCTACCAACAATGTTTATAGTTGTATTGTCTCCAAATCTAACTGAACTGATACATGTTTTTCAAGTGAGATAAACTTACTCTTGTCACCATTCATGTGGTTAGATAATCCATTGTCAATATACCATATCAAACCTTCATCTTGAGTGTGGAAAGTAGTTTGGTCTATTTGACATTATTCTTCCTTTTCCTTTTGTTTTATCTTGTCATTTACATGACTTAACACTATATCCTGCACCTTCTTGTCTCCTTTTTCATCTTAATAACTCTTCCTATCAGTTGTATCTATTGGACTGCAAACATCAATGAATGAAAACCATATATCAAGCCTCAATATTTTCAAAAACTACTCATTGTGAGCAAGAGTATATTTCCATATTGAACTAGACTTCTGTCATACCCGTGCTTCAAATATCTCCTCAAAGTTGTTAGATTTCCTTCACAAGGGACTTGCTATGATACCAATTTTTGGAAACATAGTGATTGAGAGAGAGTGAATCAGTCCTTTAAAAATATCCTTTATTTTTGTTAACATACATACATCATTCAAAGTATCCAATTACCATTTATAAACCAATGATATCTTATTAAGTGTGATATAACCATAATTAAGAGCATTAAGCAAGATAGAACTTGTGAGCACATTGTATAAAGTGAAAAACCATCAAGGGGAAGAAAATACATTGAACCTTTGCATATATTACACAACACAAAGGAAATTGTTTAGTGAAGAACTCACTTCACAAGGAGAACTAACCCTTATAACTTTAGTGAGGCACCAACCCTACAATGAGGATACAACCCCTAAGTTA
The DNA here is from genome assembly GCA_018340775.1 of Taxus wallichiana var. yunnanensis. NCBI lineage: Eukaryota > Viridiplantae > Streptophyta > Pinopsida > Cupressales > Taxaceae > Taxus > Taxus wallichiana. The sequence goes on along the minus strand of CM031237.1, from coordinate 833,478,310 downwards.
ACTAAGAACCCACCTAGACACTTGAATAATAATATAACCTAAGTAATTATTTCTCCAACATTTTATTTTAATCACCTTGTAAGCTCTCTCCACTCAAAACTCCCTCAAACAAACTTTCTCTCTTTCTTCGCTCATATATGCATCATAATATGTTAATTAGGTCGTATGACATTTAATACCTATTCCTTTACTCTTATCAACACCACATACCTTTTCTCATCTCTAATCTTGAATCCTCTAAGATCTTCTTTCTTATCCTCTTCCTCGCTCAACTCTCCATCCTCTTACCTAGCTCAAATAAGCTAATTCAACACACCTTTATGCATGAATCTTTCCAAAAATCACCTTAGGTCGACCAAGACCATATAGGTCAGTCATACCGACATAAAAATGATCTTATAAACATATTCAAGGGATATAGAATGACCTTTTAGGTCTGAATAGGTCTTACACACATTTTCCTTTGGCTTCTCAATTAGACCTAAAACAACAACATCACCTCTAATGGTCATAATTTGAATTTAAAACTCATGAAGTAATTCCAATAAGGCTCCAATAGCTCTCGAACTCATCGAAACAAGATATCACAATCAAAAACAAGATCATCCACCTCGTAACATTCATTTTAATCATGACTCACACCAATTTGCAAGAAACTCTCATTAGGTCTTAAGCACCTATAAATCAATCTAAAAAAGTGAGAAACTTATCATATCAAATCATAGTGACAAGACACAAATGACACATTAACAAGAATTTATTTACCTCTAATATCTCAAAAAAATCATAACATCCTTCAGTTTAAGGTATAAGGTACTTGAAAAATTGTATTTCTAAAACTCCCTAATCCTACTTGTAGGACTCAAGAACTAGTCTTGAGCAAACCGAATTCTAACATCTCAAACTCCACTTGCAGACTCTTCCACCACTTAGAACACTTAAAGGGAAATTTTAAACACCTCATAAAGCACTAATATTTCTATATCATATGGATAAATTAACACTTTCTTACTTGTTATAACCACCATTCTTGGAAATCCTAGTAGGAATAATTAGGCCATTAGGGCTTAGACCAAAATACATCACTCCTTTAGTCCTTCTTAATTGGTTTTACACCTTCTAGGTCTAAAGTGGTAGGTCAAATTGTGAGACATATTACACTCTTTTCTTGCACCTTTGAAATTGTATGAAACATGTCACGGATATTAAGAACGCTTCCCAAGCATGCTCTCACGGTTGGATTTACATCATGAACCCTACACCATAATTCTATACTGTAAATATTCTCAAAACAAATATATTTATGTAGGTTTCGAGACACACTTGCAGCATGCCACCAACACAAAGCTAAGATATGAGGAGTCCTCTACATGTATAATTCATCACATTATACTTCCCACTTCATTTTGAGACCATACCAATCAAATCTTCCCTATCGCTCTAGAAATAGGGTTTATACCCACTTATCTTCTTAGCAATCATTCATAAAGCACATGACATCATTCTAAATGAAAAAAATCTTGAATCAATTCCTTAACTTTGATTAATTTCTTAGGTCCCCATGTAAATTTTACATGTGTGAATGAGGACTAAAATGTCGACCTTCGAGTGGCAATGGCATTCTAAGAGCTCATAGAGTTTTAAACAAATTTTCTTGATTTCCTAATTGAATCCTTACCTCGAATTGTGCTCACACCTCTGAATCTTCCTCCTTGATGTTTTCCAAAACTTATCCATCCTTGATCACACCTAAATATCTCCATGAACCATGGATTTCCTTGCCTTTCTTGCCTTATCTTCAATTATCTACTTCAAAGGACCTTTATCATGCACTAAAAAAATGATTTATGACCTGATATTCCTTGCACACATGTTATACATCCTAAAACAATATTAAAAATTGCTAAAAAGTCTTCCCTTATTCATACTTCATGCAAACATGGCATTTTCTATGCATTAGGTCTACGACTAGGACTAGAATGGCTTCTTCAACACATGCTTTCACTAAAACTGACCTTGTCTTCACCTTACAAACCTAATAACACATTTGACACATCTCCTAAGAATGTTAGTACATGTAGCAACCTCACAATACCTTTGGAGCTCACATACAACACCTAATTGTTTTACTATGCACCAAGAACATAGAACACCATGCCACAACAACACTTCATGACACCACAATAAGACACTACCAATCAACATTCATCCTTATTCATGATTGAAACCTCATCTTGAATCATCTCATGCTACACCGGGAACCCTTTTCCATCAATTCCACTTGACATAAATGACAACGAAAAATGTCCAACATCCCCTAGGTTGACATTTGAAAATAGGCAATTTGGCAATTTTTGACAAATTTTCCAAGTTTGACCGAAAAGGGAAAACATTTCAATAGGGTTGTATCGATAAAATTCCTAAAAACATTTCATGCCAAAAATAAGTATAACTTGGCTGCTTGTCTTGGGTTGGACAAAGTGAAAACAAGCAAAGAAATAACACTAAAATCTCATGACATTAAGCAAACAAATGCCTTGTCCTTTGGGCAAAATAGAGTCACCGTATTTAAAAACTAGTACAAGTGACCAACAAAAAAAGGAAAACTAAAAAAACACAACACATGACAGAAAATGGAAAAAAGCGAGTGGGAAGGGAAGCACAAAAAAATAACCTAAATCACCTATGGTACATGCAAGGGATATCCATTTATTGGTTTGATGAAGTATGACCCCTTTCTCAACTTCTTGGTAAATCCATTTGCCATCAAAGATCTCCATATACTTGAGAAAGATAAAGTTACATGTTTCTTCTTTCAAAATTTTACTTGACTCTCCTTATAAGTGAGGGTCCACTCGGATAGCTCATTGTCTTCGCTGTTTTGAAATTCCATTTCCATTTTCCAATAGATTTTTGAATTCAACCATGTTTCTAATTTCTAATTTGTCACTTTCCCACTACTACAAGAATGATTCTTGATCTTACCATGCTCATCATGATCACAACTAGCCTTGTTATCTCTGATGGGAATTTTATATTTTATTTTCATTCTCCATATGATTATTGTCTCTGTAAACATATTATTGATAAAGTATTTGAAAATTTCAACACCCTCATAGACTTTTTAATTGATCTATGTTTACCTACTATTCCAAATGGTCCTCCTTCACACACACCAATTCATTCTTTATCTTTTTCTTAATATGGTGTAGCTCACATGATTTTTCATACTATTGAAAAGAGGATGAACACAAGGCTAGAACTGAAATTTGGATATCATCACTTTCCTCATCACGACCATCTTGAGATACAATAATCATCTCCATGATACAAATATCCTCTCCTAGAACATAATCATTTGGGAGAGACTCAAGCACCTTTTCATCCATTTGTTCCTCATTGAGAAGGTCTTCTCCTCCAAATGGAAAAGAGAAAGCTTCATAGTCATAGTCACATTTTTGAGTGAGTCTTCATTTTGGATCTTGAGAAGATGATCAAAAATTTGAGGCTCATACTCCAAGAAGTCACTTGACATTACTCTTTCTTCATGGTTAACATTACTTACCATCTCATGAATAATTTGAGGATATGATCTCCATTATCTTCATCATTATCAAGCATAGAAACTATATATATATATATATATCTAATGAGAAGCACATACTATTAAATTCAAGGTCCAGTAAGTCATAATGTTGTTTTATAATATAATAAATAACACCTAGCTACTCTTTTATCAATATGGGTGTCTCAACATCTTACTTTAAAGATAAGAAAAATATTTTATATCTCAAACCTCAGTACAAAATGTATACTCTTGGGTCATCCTCTCTCTCGAATAGTGTATCTTCGTTTTCTTATGGGAAGAAGCATCTTGATTTTCCCTTGACTAGTATGGTGGCATATTACCAATATATTTGTATATCTCCACAAACATCTCAATAGAAACTTCGGCTCAAAAACATCCCATAGAAAGATGGAATTTCTACTACAAGTATGTTCATCTTGACCTTCTTGTCATGGAATTACACTAATTCCAATTGAACATATTTGGATTTAAAAATTATGGGTACTTCCTTGGTATCTAATGAAGTAACATTAGCTAGTAGTAGGAGTGAATGTGAGATAAAAATATTTGGAAGCTTTGGCATGCATCATATTATCGAAGTTCCAGAGTCAATGATACAATTGTTCAATTTCTACTCATTGAATGACAAGGAGAGGTAGAAAGGTTCTATCTTCTGAGAAGACTAGGATGCGGGAGAAAGAAGATTCTAAGACATATTGACACCAAGAATGAGAAGTGGTTCTTTGGAAATGGAATTACTGGAATCAAACCTTGAACTACTTCCTTTGATAAATTGGATAAGTTTATCAAACTACTTGGGATGAGTTCTTAGATACTTAACTTCATAAATTTGGATTTTGTCCTTCTTGACATGATTGATGATGTTAAAGAATGAAGAGGTGGACTCTTAGGGAACAATGGAATACTTAGAAGGTGTAGGAACTACATTCTTAGAAGTGGAAGTAGAAACTGATTTGACTAGAGAAGGAGAAAGAGACTTACCCAGAGAAGTAGATATAACTTTGGTTGAGGTGTTCTCAAGATTCTTCTTAGCTAACTCTATGGAAGTGTGATGTTATGATTGTCTCTTTGTTATTTTTTTAGAGTTGTCATTTGAGGATTAGAGTACTTCGCTTGGGAAGGAGAGGAAGAGGCATCCTTTTTTTTTCTTTTGAGTGAGTAAACACTGTGCAAGAGTGACTATTCAAATCCTCCATGAACTCCTCTTGATCTTCATCATCTATTGATAATTCATACTTTGTCCATTGCTAGTATCTCCAATTTCTTAAACTTCTTGGGCTTCTTATTCTTCTTCTCAAGATTCACAAGATGCATTAATAGATGGAACTTCTAAGGAAATCCTACATGGTGCCCTAGAAATCTGATTTAGATTTTGAAAATTCTTTGTGGGCATCTCCTTGCATAGAGTACATTGAGAAAGTTTATTTTTAGAGAAATCATCTCCTTGGCCAATATAAAAAAATGTATCAATAGTCTTAGAACTATAACTTTGAAATTTATCATGTTTGATCCTTTATTTATCTTACTAGACATTATAAGATCATCTTCTACCTCTACCTCTATTGCAATATCTTGAGTTTCATCCAAGGTAGCTAGTTCGGCTCTTCTTAAGATGAATCCAACTTTAGGTAGTTAAACATTTATTAAGAACCTCTTTTTATCATCTACAGTTGGATGGGCACCCGTAGGAATCTTGTTAATCAACTTATTAAATTTTGCCACAAATTCTCTCATAGGATCCTATGGTTATTTCTTCATTTGAGCCAAGTGAGAAAGAAGGGCATGAACATATTCCATTGACTTGAAATTTTATTCAAATCTAATTTTCATATCTTCCCAATTGATGATTGAGTGAGATGGAAAATAGTAGAACCATTTTACAGTGGCATCTTGTAATGACTCCACAAATAGTTGAAAAACAACATCTTCATGTTCCACTCTAAGAATGCAACATGCTGTGGTAAAGGCTATAACATGCTCATATAGATGTTTCTTTCCATCTCCATAGAATTTGGGGAAAATATTTCTCAAAGTTTTGGGTATTTCATGGCATAGAGGAGTTAAAGCTAATGGACCATTGTTCTGACCCCAAGATAATGGATCATCCATCTCAAGAGGAAGAGTGTTTAGTGGTGGTGGAGTGATGGGAGATGAAAAAGGATTCATGATAGGATATTCAAATGTATCTTCGAGAGATTAAATTAGAATTCATATGGGAGAAAGCATAAAATCAGCTTGTTCGCAACTCAAACACGGGATTATGAAAGACTACAATTCCACTTGCTTGGTCACCTATGGTGTACCTTTTATCTTCCATTTTTCTTAAAGGATTTTTATATGAGAAATATGAAAATTTACAGCTAGGAATATGAAAGGTTTCTTACAAAAATTATCATTGGGTTTTTAAGCAATGAGTTTCATAATTGTATTTTTATTTTCATTTTAAGTTTTGTATTTTATGACATTTTTATTTTATTTTTCAATCGTTATAAGGTATAGAACAAATAAATGTTCCCCATGGTGGGCACTAAAAAATAGTTGGTGAAATAATTTTTCACAAGGGAAAATTAGTGATTTTCACCAACGGTCACGGACTAGGTCCTTCCTCTTAGAAATGGAGAGGTTGTCATTGATTAAATGTGGGAAACAATTAAATATTTTGGTGGCCATTAGGTCGGAGATCAAACAATAATACTCTACTAAACTTGTGGACAGTTTCTTATATGGGATATAATGAAGGAATTTTATTGGAGAGACAGTAAATGTGAGATAAGAGAATATGGAGAGCGTTACGGTTGTGAACAATAACTTGCATATTTTTTGAGTTAAGGTAATGGATCCCTCCTAAATTTCTCCCCCAAAGTATTTTGCTAGAAAACCTACCACTTGTGATGTTTTCCTTCTTTTCATCGTTACATATGGTAGCATGTCTTGACGTTGATTCCAAGTGTAATTGATGAATGCGCTAAAAATAGTTTCACTACTAAGAAATCCAAGGATGGATTCTTGGCTTCCTCTCGAGATTCAACTTCCAATTCACTCGGATGAGAATAAAAATCCTAATAGGATTGACGAATTGAAAATTGTTAAAATTAAAAATAATTATTTTAATATGCATCTAAAGTCCCATGTAAAGGATTCTTCTAGGTAATTTGGTTGTAGCTAGAGCATTGGATGTTATTATTTTTTTGTGTTGCTCTAGTAGGTTCTTTTTTCTCTTTCTTTCTCCCCTATTGGTGCTTGGTATTTCCTCTTTTAATGCTTTAATGTATTATCCATCCTTGAGGGATTATTATACAAGGATGTGGGTCATTTTTTTACTAGATAAGGTAAAAAAGGGATCAACTCCAGGGGCCATTACAAAATGAGGAACATAAACTAATGAGCATGAAAGAAGCAGAAAAATTCTAAGAAAGGATTTAAACATGCTTAACTCTTACAATGAAGATCAAGACTTTGAACCAAAGAGAGAAAACCGAGAGAAAGAAAAGTAGCTCCAAAATTCAAAACTACGAAGTTCACCAAAAGTCTCATCAACAGTCTAGAAAACTCAGCTAATTTTTAGGAGATCTTTCATTCGCTACCATCATGAATTCCTTCGATCTTGGCACCATCAAGATGTGGGTCATTTCAACACCCTCAAATTTCACCAATTTCCAAAATACAAGAAATTATAGATTTTCATCAACATTAACCAAAGCTATTTCCATATTCAATAGGAATAAAATTAACTATGTAAGTAATAACAATATTAACAAATCAAAGACCCAAAGTTATATTTATTTATTCCTAAAAAACATAAGGTTCTTTCTTGGTTGTTTAAGATTACAAATCTTGCATAGTTGGAAAGTAGGAAGTAGAAGAACATAGACAAGGAAATAGAAGAAAGTAGCTTCTTACTTGTAGTAGTAGGAGAGTAAAAGTTATCAACCATTTGGAATGGAGAATCCATCCCAATATATAACTTAAAAAGTGTCCCTTCTTCTCCTCCCAAGTGATTTTCCATATTCCTACCACTTGTGACGTTTCATATTCCTCTATGAATAAAAATAACTTATTTTCTTATTGTAGACATGTAAAATGTTGACATAATTAATAAATAAATAAAATACCTATTAACCATTATTTAATCCTAACAAATATTTCCCCTTTGTTACTAATTCATTATCCCACAACTCCCATTTTATAAGGTTTAGTGACTTTTCCTTTGATTAATTATTTTTAGGCATTAATATTTTTGGTTGTAGGACTATCATTTGACACCTTTATAGAACCCGTGGCACCTTTGTGACAAACATCAACACTTTTGTTTCTAACCACTATCTCGTGCGAGGTTTTGGTGCATATGATTTAACAATTGGCACATATACTTACAATTTAATGCTTATGAATTGCTAAAATTGAATTCTTTATTTTAACGCATTTTCCCTAATTGTTAGCATCTTTATTGCTTGTAGTTGAACCTTTGACCTATTTTAGCACCTTTGACACGGTTATTGACACCTCTGTTGGAATAAAAACATTTCTTAGAGCTTACCAATCTAACTTTTCTTCCAAGCATTTTTGTTGGTTGTTTTTAGGTCTCAACATTCTGCTCTCATATAATTATGGGGAGAATTTTCTCGTTTTGATACTTATTTTTGTTTATATAATTTTTGAGGTTGTAAGATTTTTATTAATAAAAACTTCGACCACCTTGTCTTGCAACTTGATTGGTCAAAGATATTAGGGTTATAAAAAAAACTACTAATCTTTTTGTTTCAAGTCCTCCTCTTGAAGACCCAATCACATAATATTTATCATTTAATTTTGATTATCTTGCATCGATCATATTTCTTGTGTGTTTTGTATTGTTGTTTTTAATCTGAAGGTGAAACCATGTATATTTTCCTCTCACTTCCAAGGAAGATCTTCAGGATCAAAAGTAGCTAATATTTTTCCTTTTTTATTTTTAGGGGTAACATGACTTGGAAGTGACATCCATGAACTTACCATAGTCCTTGGGGTCTGTGACCACGGGATTCATCTCCACACGTGTAGACACACCCCATGTTTTGGTGGGGTATATAGATTCTTGGAGAGCTATCGTTATTGCCTAAGTGCTTGCTTGTTTTAAGAGTGATGTGAAGTGAGGGGCTTCCACGTCACAATACCTAGGCCTTAGAAAGCATCCTTACAACACAGACTTGGGCCCCACATACCACAAGGTATTGTTATCCATTTTTACCCCCTAGAAAAAATGGGACACTGGAAAACATTGGACTTGGGCTAGTTGATAGAGCTTTAATGGTGAATCTAGAAGAAACAAGAAATTTTCATGTTTTGGGGCACTTAGGATCATTTTGGAACAATTTTTACTGCATTTCCTTCTTCTAGAGGCTTGAGGACCCAAAAATTAGACAACTTGAGAAAAAAATGAAAAAATGGGAAATATTGGCTTATGGCACTCTAGTTCATTTTTCTAACTCCCGAGATCAAGAAAAATCCAAAAGTTGAAAATTTTGGAGAAAAATAGAAAAAGGGGTTTTTGCAGTGTATTGAGGCTTTAAGGGGGTTGGATGGAACTAGGTCGGAGTAGTACTAAGGTTCTGGAACTTGATACAAGGCCTAAATGCATTGGAATTGAGCATGTCCTTTGTAATGTGGAAAAATAAGGTAATAGTGGCCCAAGAGGAAGGAGTTCGGGCGGTTCAATTGTTGTATGCATTACCGAGTTTCCCAATTCTATAAGGGGAGGAAGATGCGGTTGTGTGTAGAGCGAGGGATATTTTTGGGATTTAAGGTCTTGGATTCTTGAGTGGAAGCAGGTTCCGTGGGGATTAAGTTCCCAGCGGGGCCATTTTTGTTGATTTGCATAGTGGAAGTGTGAGGAGTTTAGCGCTGGAAAAATGGAGTTGTGGGTAAAAATGTTCCCCATAGGGTGTTGAGAGTCACAAAGTACATGGTGTGGGGTTGTAGGAAAAGTGGAAATGCATGTGGAGAATAATTAGGTGTGGGGAACTAGTTCCCCTTCAAGCCAATGAGCACGAAAACCATGCCCAAACTCAAGCAAAAGGAAATGGCTAGGGAGTAGTATGTAGTAAAGGTGAGAGTTTGGAGAACTCATGACCAGTTCCATTCGATCTATTGAGCCCGATTTACGACATATCTGCAACAAAAATAAAGGGAGGAAAGGATATGTTAGTATAATGCAGTGTGCACAAAATAGTGAAATAAAACCTAAAATATTTGGAAATAAGTGAAATGGAGCCCCAACCTGCATTGACATATATCCTTCCCACATGCACTAAATATAACAAAATTATACTTGTTGTATTTGGAAGTCAGATCCCTTCATCATGAAATTATAAAAAATGGGAAGTAGGTTGATTTGGTGGGCCAAAAATAAGGAAACATATCCTAGATCAAATTAACATTTCAGTGTGTAAAAGAGCCATTAGTGAAGACATGGAGGCCATTTTCTTCTTTCACAAGCCAAATTACATGAAGGAATGTGCTTTGCGGGGGTCTCCATGATGTTTGTAAGTTATTTAATGACTTTTTTTGGTTAGTGAAGCATAAAATCCGAGTTATCTCTCTCTTTCTTTTATTTCTTCCATATATTGTAAAGGAAAGCTCATTTTTAGTTGTTGGAAATTTTGAAATGCTATTCTCTTCTTCTTAGCTACTAGGAAGATGTTGGAGTTCAAGCCTCATTTTTAGCATTTTAATGATGAATCATGTCTTCTTCCTCTATTTTGATGTATTGTGCAAACTTCTAGAGCAATAAAATCAAGTTTTATGGTTGTTTCTATGTCCTAGCTTGGGTTTCCATTGCTTTATCTTTCCTTTCTTCATGTTTATAGGTATTTTGTGCATTTTATTGTTCTCATTGCAAACTTGAATGATGTTGTGCTTATGGAAATGGTGTATTGAGTGTTGTGTGGTCTGTGGTGCTTTGTCCACCCTCTCCATCTCCATTTTTTCCTTTTTCATGCATTTTGAAGTGGTGCCCCCTTTTCTTTGTGTTATCACCTTCATTAATGTAGGATTTCCATATATATATATATATATATATATATATATATATATATATATATATATATATATATCTCCTAGTCCGTTGGAATTGATAGAATAGGAGTAGTTAGTTGTATTTCCTTCAATATAAGTAATTTAGTGCTAGGATTAGGTAGAGGAACTAGCCTTCGTTGGAATTACATCTCAAGTAGAAAGTCCCACAACTTGATAGATGGTCCCACGTTACCCAAAAACACCGGTTTCTTATTCATACATTCATGAAAAATCGTAGGGTTCTATTTTTTTGTGATAATAGGTATATCGGGACTCCCTAGTGAGCTCGTATATCGTAGCCTAGGCAACCTTTTGGCCGCATATCAAACTATAGTGCAAGGAGGACACATTCCAAAAGATCACTCGCTATCCAACCTCATATTCACACATAGGTAGATAGATATTTATTGGCACCATCATTGGTGTGTGGTATTGAAAATGGGCTATAGTTTGATTGCAATCCCACTTGAATATTTAGGGTGTGCTTGCATGTTTTTGATTATTTGAGTGTATTCTTGATACCAATAGACATATCCCACACTAATTCATATTTCCATCACATCATCATAAAACACCTATAATTTTAATATCACCATACATATTTGATAGTACTTATTCGACCATACTCTTGTCATTCATCTTAACATCACTCATCCCCTTTACAATATCCTATTGATATAAATAAAAACAAACAATCAACATTTCCTCTTGATAGAAAAACTTTATAATCACAAAAGGATATTCAAAAACAGCCTCCCACTTCATGAAAACATCTAAAATTCAATTATACATCCCCATTTTATCAACGTAAATTATTTCATGACATCTCACCCAATCTAAACACACATTCATCTAATTTTCATAAAACTTTTGTTTAATCGATTAAAATTTCTGTTGACATCACAACACTTACCGGACCCAAAATATCCTAGAACCTATTACATCACATATCCCCTCTTAATCACGACATTTACTACACTCATACATCCCGACATCATCACACAATCCTACACACACGCTTTCTCACCTAAATTTCATATCTAAGATTTTTTTGACACGATCAACTCAATCTTACTAGTCGAAACCTTGAACACATACAAATTTTTTTGATCTCCTATCCAATGCTCTTAATCCCTCACAATGAGGTACATCCTAAGCCCATACATTGAGGAAAATCCTTTTCAATCCTCTCAATCCTTTTTCAACCCTCTTTTCCTAAAACAAGGTTAGGTTGTTGAGATTATACAACGGTCGATAAGAAATCTAGCCTTTCTTCATCTACACATCCTTCACCTACTTAATACACCTCCATCCCTTTTCACATCTCAAAAACACTAGGATCTAATGGAACCTAGGAGAAGAGTTTCCCAATCCCAAACATAAAACTAAGATGAAATAAACCACCAACTAAATACATAAATTGCAAACGACATATTCTATCGAGAACTTTTTCGATGCCAACGTAGAAGAAAAATGCACTTGATGGGAAGATGAAGAAAAAATGGTCAATAATAGTGGTGATGATTATTCAAGCACCCGCTCCACGTAAGGGAGGTAATGGTAAATGCTTAATTATTTCATCGAAAAAATGAAGATTCTCTCCTACTCCAGTTATATCATATCGTAGCAAAAATTCCTTCGATTTTACACATGACTAAATTCATAGTATTTTCCATGATGAGAATCAATGCATTAGAAAATGACCCCATCCTCACTACATCACAATCCAAATCAACCAAATCATAGTAACCATCATGCTATTTGTGGATGGGATAGCAGAGAGAACACCCATAACTCTCATATATCCAAGGAGGTTGTATCATCCTAATTACAACAAATGAGAAACCGGATTTCCCAATTGGACTCCCAACTTGATACACAATGACTAAATGATCATGACTCTAAACATTCACAATGGCCCAATTTCAATATACCACCCACCAACCCCAAGAATCCTCCTTAGAGCGGAAATAAAGTATATGAAGGAAACACTTTAAGGGTTGCAACTCGGAAGACAAGGAAAATAGTATGAGTTTAAGGAAATCTATCCTTATCCATTTGGCCACTATATCCTATGTGTCCCTTTCCCCTCATACTTTTAACCACCCAAGTTTGAAAAATACAAGGGAAAGGGTGACCCTTGTGAACATGTTAAGGATTTATATATGCTTTGTCAAGAAATAACCTATAATGACTCTTATTTTTTAGACTCTTTTCATGAAGCCTAGGTGGTCCCACTCTTGAATGGTTCCTCCACTTACCCAAGGGCTCTGTCACTACCTTTGCTGACTTGTCTAAGAAAATTTTCAAGAAATTCTCATATAATTTATAGCATGATGTCATGATGATCAACCTATGCAATACCAAGTAGCACAATGGAGAAATATTTTCATCCTTATAACGATGGAGAGCCCTTGCTAACCGTATCCCATGACCCATCTCAAAAAATAAATTGGTCACCATCTTTGTCACCAACCTCCATCAAGAACTAGCTTTCCACTGCAAGTCCATTGTGCCAACACATTTGATGACATAATAGAAAAGTGAATGCAGATAGAAAAATCCCTCATTTCTAAAGGCCTTATTAAATTTTATTCACGTGATAAATATAGCCAATCCAATCATTCTTCCACATCATAGAAGCCCAAATATTTCAACAAGAATAATAATGTTGTTGGAAATGGAGTGACTGAAACCAAACATGTTCAACACATCCACAAAGGTGCTGACATATCCGTCCCAAAGGGTCAACCCTAGTCTACCCAAGATCCAAATATAATGTCATACACCCCTCTTGGTGATTCCATTGAAACATTACTTGAGAAATGTATTGTTGTAAATATGGTTGTTTTCCCACAAACTTAGCCAATTGATGAATCTAGACCTAAAAACTTTTGGCTTAAGGAAAATGAGTATTGCAAGTTTCACAAAATCAAGGGACTTGTTACCACTAGGTGTATGTAACTCAATAACTACATCCAAGACTTAATTTATTGGGGTGAATTTGAAAGCAAAGATAATGGTCCTCTTCCTCTCAAAATCATAAGTCAAAACCATACTTCAAATCGGGGTCACGAGAATACTGGTAAATCCCATGAATAATCTAGCCATCACTCTAAATATATAAACTATAGACGTGTCCCCTTCCAATATGAATCCCTTGTCGGTTATATTCATAACCATCCCCATCAACTGACCACCATAAAAGTTAAGGGATCTTTCCAAAACCCTCAATGTATGGTTACTACTCGCAGGATCCATGTAGTGGTTCAGGGGGCTGCTCCATCTTCCTATGATATACCCCCACAAACTCTATAAAAATTATTAAACAACTTAAGAAGACCCCCATGCATATCTCTATCATGAATCTTCTAAAAATCCTCCATACATAAATATATCCTTTACCATGCTTTTCAAGACACTCACATCCGAACGGATATTGATCTCATGCATTTACCATCCCTCGTCGCTCACCATTACCCTCATACAAAACTTCCACTCACTTTCACCCAACAACAAGACTTTCCACTACAAGGATCAACTCACAACATTCCTCTCTAAATTTAAGTTTATATTGAAAATATCCACGTCAAATGAGTACTCTTGGACAACACGTTTGGTGTTAATATTTTTACCCTATCTCTCATTCTATGCATAGGGTATGAAGACTCATATTTAAGACAAGAAATAATCACCATCAAATCATATGATGATACCGAAAGAAAATCGGTGGGAACTCTATACCTTCCCATCAATGTGGGGCATGTTATGCTCCCCACCATAGTACACATCATGGACATCTAGTTCCCCTATAATTTATTTTTTGGTCGCCCCTAGATAGGAAAAATTTTAGTGGTGAATTTTTGTAAACTCACGAATATTAGGGATTTTGGAAATTGGAAATGGGACATTTTAAGTAGTTGATTGTCACCCAATTCACCTAAAATTTTGACCGAGAAGTTATTTGTATGGGTCACTTTGCGTAATATTTACAATGCAAAATGAACTTATAAATTGGTTACTCAATTTAATGTCCCCCGTGTTCGCTTACCTGTTCTATTCTCGGGTAACCCGGTGCACTTTTGTATCACTAATTCTCTTAGGGTATTAATTAAATATCTAATTTAAATGCCTATCCTAAGTTTGTTCCACCCCATTATATTTCACCCATGGATAATTAAACATTAACCATGTAATTCTATCTTCTACATTTATTCCACTTCTACTTATTCACCCCATATCACTTCCCAACCTCCCGTGCTATTATTATCCATCCATCCCACCTATTTATCCTCTCCTGGAACCATGCAGTGGGATTTTTCATATTTGAGTTAGAGGGATAATATTCTTATCCTCACAACTCATCCCTTTTCACCACTTTGGGAGTTTGTTCTCGATCGCGCCGACCGTTTCTCGATCGACGCCAATTTTTTAGAGCGGCACCAATTTTACCTCGTTCGGTGTTGACTATAAATACATGACTTGAACTCAGTTCTAGTTAGATGGTAGAGACTTGAGAAATAGTGAAAAAACTTGAGCGAATCTTGAAACTATCAATTGAGAGAAAGTGAATTCTATCCAGATCAATCCGGAGAGGTGCACCATTATTCTTCCCACATAATATCGATATCACTTAGGTTCTTCAACCTCTGGGTGACTCCATTTCTCCCTCCAGCCAAGGCGGAACTTTGTTCACATCTCTGCAGCTCCTGCGGGTCTCCACAATCGATCATCATCAATCACCAATCAAGTTTCTGTGATTTCTTCTCGGTCGATGATGACCCAACATCAATCGATGCCGATTTGTCTAAATCGGTGCCATTCAAAACCATCGATGCCGATCACTATCTGATCGATGCCGACTAATCTGCAGAAAGGTACATAATCCAGGTGACACAATTTCATCTTTGTTTTTATAGTTTCCTACTTTCTTTAGTTTTGCTGTTGTTTTTACATTCTATCTGCAACTTAAAATCAGAAAATCTAAACATTTGCTTACATATTTTATCATGTATGCCTTTATTCTTAATTGAAAACGTGAACTGACATCCACCGAGGAAGCTAATCGCTTCTCGGACCCACTTTCGGGTAGTTCACCCTTATATCTTCTAACATCATCTTTTTTTTGTCAAGTATTGTGCATCGTAGGTTTCTTGGATCTACTCCAAGGATTGCTCATGTGTGCCCATCTTAATTCCATCAGGATTTCTCTCCATCTACGTCTTCAAATCTTGTCCAATTAATCAGGTATCGACTTTATTTGAGTTTTTCAGGGTTTTTGTGTTTAGTTTGGTGCATTAACTTGGATAGGTAACAAGTGTGGAAATTCTTGATCTACATTCTGGCACACCCGGTGGGACCCACCAAAGTCCCTTATTGGTAAGTTCATCTCTTTTCTAGTTTTGAGCTTTGTTCTTTTTCTTCACTGATTTTCATCAGTTGTTCTTAAGCATTTCCTTTCATCATTTTGGTCTTGCTTCTTTCATTTCTAAATTTGCAAAGTTAGGTCCCTTCTTTTTTTGCAAATCTCAATTCTAATTTCTATTTCTAAAATTAGTAAATTCTTCATTTGATTTCAAAGTTGCATTTTTGATTCATCTCTTTGTGCAAAATTGTCATTTCCTTGAAAGTTTTCTAGTTTCTTAAAATAGAAATTTCCTTTCCACTAGTATCTTGTTGGATTTGTTTGTGTGTTCTACTTAACCCTATTTTGTGGAGTGGTTTTCTTGTTCATGGGATTGTTTGAGGGGAAGAGCTCAACAATGCACTTTTGAAGTCCACACACCTTGGAGAGCTAAATCTATAGGTATTTCTCTTTTGCGGTGTTTTCTCCTTTTTAAGAACTTAAAAAGAACTTGTTTGTTTGTTTTTATCACACTCAAACACTTTGGTTTTGGTCCTTAAAATGAATTAATCGCATTGGGAAAGAACTTGTTTGACTTGTCTTCATTGAAATCAAACACTTCGGTTTTAGTGCTTAAAAAGAACATTTTCTTTTTCATTTTTGTTGTATGTTCTTCACCTAGTTCTCTAAATAGGTTGGAAAATTGATCAAAATTGGTAGTGACACTATTTGATTTTTTATTTTTCACCCTTGCACACAAAGCCAAAATCACTAGGTATAAAGCATTTAAACAAAAACTCCTTCCCTGGCCTCACCTACTTGGAAGTGACATCCAAGAGGAAGAGCCTACGCGGTACTGGCCGCGCTATAAATTCACGGAAGTTTTGGTATATATTGGCAAAGCACCGACTCCCTTATCGCAAGTGGTGTGTGAAGTGGGGGTAGGCCCCTATATCAAGCCACATACTAGTCTTTTACTGAAGTGCCTTGGGACTCCTCACCAAAACATTCCCCAAACCATCCTTAGTTTGGCCAATTGAGTAGTCCCATTCTAAAAAGCCTTCCCTAACATTTTCTTTCTTAAAAAGCATGAAAATTTAAAAGAGATAATCACCTACGCTGCTTGAATTGTCTATGCATTAATTAGGTTAATCTCTTTTTGTGTTTGTGCTTGTTTATGATGGTCATCACCCGGTCACAATCTAGAAAAATGGCTCAACTGGCCTCTTCTTCATCCGAGACCCCGCTAATGTGGATGTTTCAGCACCCCTCGGGTCTTCTTTGGGACCAATGTTAGTTGGTTCCCCATCTTGGTCGTATAATCCTTTCTATCATCCTAAAGTGATCCCATCATGACTGGCTTCCCCAATCCTTCAGAGGTGTCATCTACTTCTGATATAGAGTATGTTCCTTGTGGAGATCTTGAATTTTAGGCACTCCTTGACCACAACCCAGTAGCCCTTATGGACTACTTAGTGCATAAGTCTACTCAAATATCTGATCAGGGACCACCGATCCAGCAGAGTTTATGATTATTCTCATGAGCCATCCTGGCTTTCATAGAGTAGTTAGCATGCTTCTTCTCACCTCGAACCATGAAAGAAGGTGGTGCATCTATGCCTCCTTTTTCTCTTCCACCAACCATGTCGACTGGTTCTCAAATGACCCTACCTATCCCTAGTGCAACTACCTCGGCTACCCCACAACCTACTTTCGAGAGGCCCTCTTCTTCAGCTATGATGAGTGCATCCACACTCCCACAAATTGTTGTTAATTCTTCTATGTCATCTATTGCATCTCAGGGTCAGTATCTCTCTGTGAGCCAACCCCCCTCCTGAGTCAGTCGGTTCCTCCTTCTCATCTTCCAGCTGATCTTTCTTCCAATGCTCCATGACGATAGTGAATTTTACCCATCCTTTGGCATCGGCACCATTAATAACTAATCCGGTAGTCAAAAGCCTCATTCAGAGTTTGTTTCCCACCATATCAAATCAAATCAACACCCACATTCCTCAATCCATTCCGATTCAGTCGGCAAGTGTAGGAACCCACCAATCATAGGCTCCATCTTTCATTCAACCACCTTTCTCTCAACCACTTGTCATCTCACAGCCTATTTATACTCAGGCTCCTTCACACCAAATACCTCACCAGGCATCACCCAGAAATGCACCTGGTTATTCCTCTTATCATCCTATTAATCAGCAGATGAATCCCCCATTAACGCCTCAACAAAACATACCATTCGCTTCTCATACGGGACATATCAACATGCCCCCTCCTCAATCTGATGTCGTCCAACTTCTTTTCAAGAAAATCATAGACCTAGAAGCCTCCACCAAAGGGGCTCACCCTTCATACTCTTTTGAAGAAGTATGTAATGAACCGATTCATCCATCAGTGGCTTTTAAGCCTTATCCTCCCAATGGGAACTTCCTAAGTTCTCAAAATTTCATAGTTGGGAGGATCCTCAACAACACCTGTGAGCATTTAAGCATGCTTGCTACCTTATAGTCAGGATCAGGAGCTTATGATTCCGTACCTTTCCTATGTCTTTAAGAAGGCCCGCTTTAGATTGGTACAATAACATACCCCAACATTCTCTATTTTCTTTCTCTCAATTAGCCTAGATGTTTGTTGAAAACTTTCTCAATAAACATCACACATAAGATCTCGATCACAGATCTTTATAACATTCATCAATTCGATGATGAGTCTATTGCAGACTTTGTCGCTCATTGGAGAGGAATAATAAATCAATTGTCTTTCTCCCTCCTCAATCTCAGCAAATCAAGTTGTTTACTCGATCTTGCACTAATCATATTTCTTCCACTTTAAGGATTCAAACCTTTCATACATTTGAAGAAGCCTTTACGATGGCACATGCAAACTTGAGTCTCGCGCCATGAACAAGGAAAGTTAAAACTTCGCTCTAAGTCTAAACCAGATTTTTCTCGGTTTACAAAATCAAACCTTCTTCTTCTAACAAAGACAAGAATCAGGGGTCCACAAATGCTATCATGTTAAAAACATCATGATCTGATAACACTTCTAATCAAACACCTCAGAGAGACTCTTCATCTTCTCGAAAAGGACCTCCATCATCTCGGTCTTTTACTTCGTTGGGGGAATCATATGCTTCTATCTTAGAAAAAATGTTGGAAGTTCACATGATCGAACTTCCTCCTATTAGAAATTTTGATGAGAACCAAGAATGACCATTCTGGTATCATGAAAATGACTTCTATCATTATCATAGAAGCAAAGGCCATGACATTGAATGATGTCAGACCTTCAAAAATCTCATCCAAAAATTCATTGATAAAGGTGAGCTCATTCTAGATAACCCAAATGCCCCCAAATCAGGTGCTTGACATTTTTAAACAACCTTTTCCAAATCATTCCCAAACAATGATGCTTTGGGGTCTCAAAAACCAAACACGCATACTATCAGCTCCATTTCTACTGATAGTTCTTCTTCTAATTCTGAACCATCCACAAACATGTGTCGACTGAATCGAACTTCCTTCCGCTCCTTCAAATTCGAGATTCCACCATCCTCGGATGGTCCATCTTCGAGTCTTCCTTTGTTGTTAGAAATAGAGTCATCTCCCTCTACCTCTCTATCTGATCTTCCACCTATACCTGAGACAAGTGTCATCTTCATCTGTCTCATCATCAGATATTCTTTCGATGCTTGAGTCATTTACATCCCTTCAAATTTCCACTACAAATACTTCTACTTTTGTCACTCCCATTTTTTCCATGACCATGCCTTTGGTTAACATACCCATAGTTGTACCAACTTCTATGCCTTTGGAAGCGTCTTTGATCTTAACTCTTCCTGTCTCTTTTCCTATAGTAATTACACCCACAATTACTACATCTGAAGTACCCTCCTCACAAGAGGTTGCTTCTTCATTACCTACCTCTTCCACCATCAGTGCTTCCTTGCCTATTAAGGAAACATCTAAAGAGATAGCATCGACACCTATACTTCTAACTCCTAGACTCAGACATAAACAATTGGAGTTTAAGCCTAGGGTTACATCATCGGTATCATCTCCTTTACTTCCTCCGAAATGGTTACAATCACCTTATGTGGTCAAAGTTGTCACCATCCCTGAAAAGGGAAAACCAATATTTTGGACCATCAAAACTCTTGGTGCCCTTCCTCAAAAATCCCTCTCTACGCCTCATAAAAGATTGGATTTATCCACTGAAAAGGTGTCTTCTTCTACAACACCATCTTCACCAGTGCCTCGTAAAGTGGATTTACCTACTGGAAAGGCATCACCTCTTTTATCAGAACCATCATCTTCATCACCAAAAACCAAGGCACCCTTTGTGCCTCCTATCAAATCTATTTTGGGAGCTCCTCCCCCATCTAAATCAGTCTTATCTAAATCATCGTCTATTTCAGCCAAGCAACCTTCTTCATCTCCGAAGACTAAAACACTTGTCATGTCTTCGTCATCTTCAAAATCTATCTTAGGAGCTCCTCCTCTGCTAAAATCAATCTTGCCTCACTTGCTTCCATCTCAAGCACCTAAGGCTACTTCTCCCAATGTTCAGAAGAGAAAAATAGTCCCTAAAAAGACTGTCAAACCAGATATGTAGGCTCTTTTACCTGGAAGTCTGCTAAGACTAAAGAGGTGCCTTCTTCACCTCTATCCACATCTTCATCTACCAGATTCTATACTGAAATCCTTTGCCAACTTATCCAATCTTCATCTATATCTCTTCCTCCAATCAAACCCTATAATCCCAAAGGAGTAAAACCTTCATGGTTCAACTCTGATTTGATTTGTGCTTACCATCGCACTCAGGTCATGACACCGAGGGATGTAAAGCCCTTCAATCTATCATTAACAACCTCTTGGAAGAAAGTGATGATCTTATTGGAGGAGGAGGAGGAACAAGTGTCTCCTATCATCCCAACTACATCTGAGCCTAAACGGTCTATTCAGGCCCCTAATTCTATTGATATCACTCCGATGATCTTCCACCTTCTCAAATCGACACAATTTGTATCGCCACTAGAACACAATGGTATGATAATCCATCATCTTCTATAGCCTCTCGACCACGAGTCATTATTTCTGCTACCCCGAAGGAGTTCCTCCTTCCTCATCGGCCCGAGACCTCGGGTCTCTATTCATGCTTCACCTTGGGCTCAGATTCCCGTGTCAGTTGAGGAGAGTGTTATGAAACAACTCACCCATGCTCCGGTCAAAATGTCTCTTTTTGACCTCATTCAGTCATCTCCCTAGCATCGCCAAGCTCTGATTGATAATCTATGCCATATCATGGTGAATTCAGATGAGCCCCAACCTTTCGAGATGGTTGTTGGATTGAATAGACCATCAACCACCATCTCCTTTGAGGATTTATGAAATTCCTCCCCTTTCTTCTGAGGATTTAGAGGCTCCTCTCTTTATCATAGTTCAAATCAATAACACTACGTTAAAATGCACTATGATCGACAAAGTGGTGTTGCACTCAATGTCATTTCCTCCCACACATTTGAGCAACTTAAGTTACCAAAGAACGTAGTGTCACCACCACCTTTCGCCCTTCGATCATTTAACGA
Organism: Taxus wallichiana var. yunnanensis; assembly: GCA_018340775.1. Taxonomy (NCBI): domain Eukaryota; kingdom Viridiplantae; phylum Streptophyta; class Pinopsida; order Cupressales; family Taxaceae; genus Taxus; species Taxus wallichiana. Next base: position 833,456,731 of record CM031237.1, on the reverse strand, counting down.
TCAGCTAATAGTTACTTTAGGAACTATGGTCCTGCCCATTCGGGTAGGCAAGAAACTTCTTCACGAGATTTTTTTACATTGTTGAAGGAAAATTCCACTACAATATGATCCTCGGACACTCCTGGATCCATACAATGCACTACGTCCCATCAACCCTCCATCGATGCATAAAATATCAATATGAGGGAAAAATCTATACTCATCCAGGAGACCCTTTTCCATCCGCACAATGTGACATGACCACAGGGTCTGTCCCTCCAAAGGAGAACACTGATTCTCCTGATGAGGCTTCATCCTCTTCCATACCTGCAACAAAACTACTAGATCTACAAAATTTGGAAGATACGTTGCAGCATTTTTCACTAGGAGAGCTTCCCCTTCTCTCTTTTGATGCCCATCTCAAACCTAATGAGTATGGTAGGCCAGATAAACAACCTGAATATCAACCAGATCTTGGCCGCATTGTCACCATTGGTCTACCCAATCAACAGAATGACTTCATCTACGGTGGTCTTGATACACCTCATTATTGTCAGATTCTCCTCCTAGGGCCAAACCCTATTCGGCAGGGTTTGATTATCTATAGAATCCCGCGTTCACAAAAACTTATCTATATCGATGTGTGGAAGGGCTTTGGCCTAGAAAGTATGAATAGGGTGCATGACCTCGCATCCATTCCAACTCTTAAACCACATCAAAAATTTGGTTTAGGGTTCAAACCTCTCTCGAAAGCCACCGTCACCATTCTCGCTGAGCCTCTTTCCATTGAGGAACCATCTTCTCCCGTCAAGTCTGAAGCATCGCTTGATGTGGATGACACCATTTCCATCCCGCCTACTTTTTTTTTAGTCAATACCATTTCCTTAGGTCCACTGACCTATAAGACTAATGGAAAATCCACTTCCATACCATTAGTCTTCCCGAAATAGTCGAGATGACTCTCCTACTATCAATACTATCCACTGTTTGGATGATGATTCTATCCTTACTCTATCTGGGGGTAGAGGATTCTTATCTTCCTAAAACCATTCCTTTTGACACATCTACGCTTCTCAACGAAGCCACTGTTGACCTTAATATAGGGACTTCTGAAGACCCTCACATCATTAAGGTCGGCCAATCTCTTAACCCACAGGAGTTAGGAGACTTCACCGCCTTTCTTTCCAACCATCGCCAAGTGTTTGCTTGGTCATATGAAGATATGCCGGGCCTCGATCCTAACATCGTGGTCCACAATATCATTACTCTTCCAGACATCAAACCAGTTAAACAAAAACTACGTAAGATGCATCCTCGTGTAGCTCTCCTCGTTAAAGAAGAGTTGCAGTGCTTGCTTTCCGCCAACTTCATCCAACCCATTGACTATCCACAATGGGTTTCAAATGTAGTACCAGTAACCAAAGCTACTGGGAAAATTTGAATTTGCACCAACTTTCGGGATCTTAATCTCGCTTGCCCAAAAGATGATTTCCCTCTACCTAATATCGACCAACTCGTGGACTTAACTGCAGGTCACGAGATGCTTTCTCTTATGGATGGTTTCTCTGGGTATAATCAAATTCTCATCACACCAGAGGATCAGCACAAGACTTCCTTCATAACTCCTTGGGGAATTTTTGTTATTACAGTCATGCCCTTCGGTCTTAAGAACGCAGGGGTGACTTATCAACGTGCAATGACCTACATCTTCCATGACCTCTTACACAAAACTGTAGAAGATTACGTCGACAACATCCTCGTAAATCCAAACACCATCAGGATCATCTTCTCATCCTTGCGCCTCTCTTTGAGAGACTCATTCATTTTTGTCTTCACCTAAATCCATCTAAATGCGTGTTTGGCATTCTCACTGGTAAACTCTTAGGCTTTATCATTTCTATTAGGGGTATTGAGGTCGATCCCACAAAAATAAAGGCTATCATCGAGATGCCTCCTCCTTCCAACTTAAAGTAGCTCTCGTGGTCTTCAAGGATGCCTTCAATCAAGTGCATCATTTTATCTCATAGCTTTCGGACCATTGTCAACCTTTTCATCATCTCCTCCATAAAAATGTTCATTTTGAATGGGATGAGCATTGCCAAAATCCTTTGATGATCTCAAAGCTTATCTTCTTTCTCCACCTGTGCTTACACCTCCACATGAGGGGGAGCCATTCTATCTTTATATTTCTATGATTGACCATGCTCTGGGAGCCATGATCTCACATCGAGATGCTAATGGTAAGGAACAAGTTATCTATTATATCAGTCGCACTCTTCATGAGTATGAAACGTGCTATTCAAAGCTAAAAAGTTGTGTTGTGCTCTCTTCTTCGTGACTTCTAAACTTCAGTCATTACCTCCTTAATCATAAAACTTACATTGTTATGAGTGTCAATCCACTCAAGACAATGCATGCAAAACCTTATCACAATGATCGTATCACTCGTTGGCTCATGCTCATGATAGAGTTTGACCTCGAGTTCATCTCGCAGAAATCTATCAAGGGTCAAGTTATCGCTGATCAATTAGCTGATGCCCCTCTTCCGACACTCAAGTCCCCCTCACTCAATTCCCAGATGAGTACATCCAACAAATTGATTTTGGTCTAGTCTCCATTTAAAGTAAAACTCTTCTTTGATGGGTCCAAGTGTCAGCAAGGGGGAGGCGCAGGTTTCATCATGATTCCTCCTTGGGGTGCACCTATCCCTGTCGCACACAAGCTTAACTTTGAATGTACCAATAATATGGCCGAATATGAAGCCCTCATTTTAGGTCTTCAAAATGCCATTAATCTCGTGCTCGCCATATCAACATCTTGGTGACTCTGAACTCATCGTTAATCAAGTCACTGGTGTCTATCAGTGCAAAAATGATATCCTTCAAAAATATCATGATATCATTCTCTTTTAGCTTCAATATTTTGATAAATTTACTATCCAGGCTATTCCTCACTCGCAAACCAATTTACAGATACGATGGCTTCTTTAGCCTCACTTATTCCTCCATTCACTGAAGACTCGTGACTTTATGTGGTTGTTCAGTGTTTAGACCAACCATCTCATCTCAGTAGTTAACTTCGATCAACGTTGTCACAACTGACACTCAAGATGAGTGGTATCAACACATTTTTGATTATCTATCCTACTCAGTGCTTCCTCTAGATTTGACTTCTAATGGTAGAAGATATTTTATCCAACGCAAACCGCTATACTATTCTGGGTGGAATCCTTTACAAATGTGGTTTTGAGGGTATTTTGCTTCGGTGCCTCAAAACCCCTGAATCATCTAAGGCTATTCAAGAGGTCCATGATGGTATCTATGGTGGACACTTTGGTGGTTTGGCCGTGGCTAAGCGCATCCTATGTTTAGGTTACTATTGGCCTTCTCTTAATCAAGACTACTGAATATGTCAAGAAATGTGTCAAGTGTCAACAACACGCTAATCTCACACATATCCCTAGTCAGGATTTGCAACCTGCAAAGTGGATTTGTGGCCTTTTTCACAATGGGGTCTTGATCTCGTTGGTCTCATCAATCCATGCTCTTCACAGCGACATCACTCTATCATTACTACCACAAAATACTTCACTAAATGGGTGGAGGCTATTCCTCTTTCATCGACCAAAGCTAAACCTATTGTTGATTTTGTCTATCAACACATCATTTGTTGCTTTGGTGTTCCTCATAAACTCATTACAGACAATGGAAAGTCTTTCAAAAACAAATATTTGTAGAAACTTTGTGACACCTTCAATATTAAACTCAACTTTTCTTCTCCATACTATCCACAAGCTAATGGCCAAGCTGAGGCTTCTAATAAAACTTTGCGTAATATCCTCGCAAAGGTAACTAGTCGAGCTGGTAGGGATTGGCACTTACACATCCCTTTTTCTCTCTGGGCTTATCGGACTAGCATTCATACCCCTACCGGTGCTACTCCTTCTCTCTCATCTATGGGTCTGAGGTTTTCCTTCCTTTGGAAGTCCAGATTCCCTCTCTTCGCATGTCTCTCTCAGAGAGTTTGTCTCTGATGAAGACTATCATCAAAACCATCTAGCACAACTTGAGTTGTTAGATGAACGTCATCTCAATGCTCTTGAACATCATCAAGTCTATCTTGAGCATGTCAAGCGTGCTTATAACAAGCATTTGTAGCAGCGTGACTTCCAAGTTGGTGATCTTGTTCTTAAAGAAAACCAAAATGTCACTACTCTGGAACGGAGTCAACGTGGTAAGTTTTCTCCTAACTGGATGGGACCATATGTTGTCACTCATAAGTATGGGTCGGGGCTTATCACCTATCTTCCATGGATGGTATACCTAAAATGGAACCTCTTAATGCTTTACATCTAAGGCCCTTCTATTGTTAAAATCTATCTTACATGATCTTAGTCGCGAAATAGATCTTTCATCCATCTGCAACCAGTCATACATTTCGTAGTGATTTGGAACTATGTGGTTCTCCACATTATTTCTTTTTATACCTTAAATATGAGTACCGTGGCTCTACTCATGGCATTTTCCTTATGGATTTGTTCCTCCTCATGGTAGGAATACCTTAATCACTACTTCATCTTCCCTAGGTGTTCATCTTGATCAAATCCACTTGGGGCATGAGTACGTGCTTATATACATTTTCTTTCCCTCTATTTGATCTATCTGGTCTAAACTCAGCTTCTTCCAAAGCTCAAAAAAAAAAAAAAAGATGTTATCCTAGTCCCAAAAGATAGATTGATCCCTCGAAGGACAGCTATCCATGCCTTATCAAATAAATAAAAATGTAGACCATTCCTCGAAGGATGGCTACCATCAAATTCAAAATACAGACCACTCCCTTGAAGGATGGTTGTTTGTTTTATGGCATTTTGAACCTTTGCAGTAACAAACTTCCTCTCTCGGCTAGTTTGTTCATTTGTTAGCATCTCTAAAAGACTTCCCGTATCGATCAGTCTTTCCATATCTAGCAAACTACCCACATTGATCAGTTTGCTTTTCTATCAAAAGAAAAATCATGAAGCTGTGATATGAGACCTTTTCGATCATATGGAGACCCTGTTTTCCCCATATGGGCATGTATTTAATCCTTCATGTGTTTTGATGAGATGCATACTTATCTCTCATCCTTATCTACCTCCTAGATCTGGTTTGTGACTAACTAGTGTCAGGTTTATTTTATCCATGTGTCTATGGCCTTGTGTGCATCGTCTTTCGATTTACCATCAAGGTCTCTATTTATGGTCGGTTAGGGGACTAACTTATCATTATTTTTCCTATCTAGGTGTAGTGATTTTTATTTCTAAGGGATAAGATCATTGCATCACTTTCTTTTCATCAAATCAAATGGACATTACCCATGTTCATTTGTTATTTATCTAGTTAAATTGACATTTAACATGTTAATTTAATCAATCAAATCTATCATCTATCTATGCTCATCTTATCTACTTCATCTAAAAACATCAAAGCAACATATATTATGTGGATCCATCTATCCATCTATCTATAACATGTTAATTTATTCATCCATGACAAATCAAAATTAAATCACATCTATCTATCTATATCTATCAAAGTTAAAAGCATGAGTACAATCACATAACACAAAGATGCATATATAATATATATATATATATATATATATATATATATATATATATATATATATATATATGAATTCAAATCGAGCCGTATACATCGTATCAAAAATGCCTTCAAATCGAGGCTACATCAGTATCTCTCTACAAATCATATCTCTATATAGTAAAATCAGATAAGTGGAACACGCTGTCTCCTCCTCCCTCCTCGGGCATGGGCACTCTCTCCTGACCAGCACCTACAGAGAGCTAGAGGTGCCCGCAGTCATGACCCTATGACCTCCTCGGTCTCCCCGGTGCTCACACCCTCCGATGCACCACCGGCAGTGGTTTTATTATCCTCCTCTCTCCTCCATAATGAGGCACATCTGGGGCATGTTGTGTCAAGGCATCCTCGTAATATCTCACCTCGGCAAGGAGAGCTGATAGGTACTTAGACTCACCATGTTGGGTGCTCTCAATGGCACTTGGTGGTGGTGGTGGTCCTCCTGCTATGGCACCCTATGCCCTTGACTCTGATGTGGTGCCTGTATCACCATATTTGGCCCTGAGGGCCTCTCTGTGTTTGTGATATCGATCCCTCTGCTGGATCGCTTGTATCCCACTCCTAGTGAGTGGTGTCTCTCTCCTGTATCATGGTGTCCCTCTCCTCTCTCAGAGTCCTAATCTCCTCGAGAGCAGTTTGGTGTGTCTGTACAAGGTAGCATGCTCTCCCTGCAGTCTCTCTAGCTCCGCCATTGTATCCTCCTCATCTGACTCTGCAGACGCTGTGAGATGCTGTGGTAGCTCCTCGTGATACCATGCCTCATAGCCCTCATCTACTCCTGCATCATCATCATCATCTGTGGGAGGTAGGGCCTCCCTGAGTGGATCTTGGGGACCAGTATCGCAGATCTGTCTCCCTGTTATCCCATCTGTATGGCACATATACAGTTGGAATAATCTATGTATCAATCCGAACTGTCTCATCACCCGTAAAAATGGGACCCACTCTAAAATCTCTGGCCTACAACCCCTGACCACTCTACTGTATCTCATCCACTAAGTGGGCATCCTATCTCGGCCCATGTAGGATAGACCCTGTATGGCCTCCATATCACCTGTGATGGTGTCAGAGTCCTGAATCTCTGGGCATACCACTCTGATGATCTCCCTGTATCTCTAGGGGCCATGTCTGCCCACCATCATCAAAATCCATAATCAAGGGCTCCCTCTACTCCTGGCATCCATGGAAGTCTAGATGGTCTAATCACTGATATATGCTCGTAAGCCCAACAATGGAGTACAAAACTGACATCTATCCCAGTCCATCTGCTGTGGTATACATCCATAGCTCATGATATATATCTGTGCCAGTAATGCATCAACAAATGTAAATACCTGCATGAACTCTAAGATATCACAAACACAGTCAAAGGAGTAGTGGAAACCATCCACCTCTAAAATCTGGTAGTGCATAGTATGATATCGCCATCTAGATCAAGGCTATCAATCTGCTCCTAGGGTCATCCTGCCGGTACTGTGAGGCTATCCTCACAGCCCCGGACACTATCTCTACATCATCTACCCTGTCCCCATATAACCATACCAGGGCCCTCCTCTGCTGCTCTCGTGGGAGTAATCTCTATCAGGTCCCCTGTGATCGGTAACCTGAGGATCCTATAGATGTCCTCATGGGTGATAGTCATCTCACCCATCTAAAACCAAAATGTGCATGTCTGGCTATCCCACCGCTACACCAATGCTCGCATAAGCTCCATGTCTCGGGGTACCCATCGATAATAATGGAAACCCCCTAGTCTAGCTAACTCCAGATGGCACCACTCAACATCTATCACATCTAGCAAGTATAGTCTCCAATAGCTGGGAATAGCATCCCGCATGTGTAGGACCTCTCGTGCCTGCATCACATCAAACATCATCATTAGGTTCATACTTATCAAAATCAACATCATTAAAATTTCATCAAAATCTTTCTCAAAAGCTTCCAAATGTCTCATCTTTCCCATCGGCACCGACTCATTTCCATCATTGCTTCATTCTTTTATGGTCGATTGATTGTATTCCAATCGACACCGATCACATAATAGTTGGCGCCGATTTTTTCAATCGACGCCGACTGAGAGGTAGAGTGCTAAAAATCTCTCTTGCCTCCTACTACAAAAACACAAAAAAACACAAATGTACAAAGCTAAGGAAGGACCACTTACCCCGGCCCATCCTCTTCCTCTTCTAACCGCTCCGAAAGCTTCCATGTTGCTCAAATTCAATTTTTGACTTTTTCTAAATCAATCATCACAATGCAAATGAATCGTTACCATTCACCTTTTCTATATTTATAGGTTTTTGGAGTGGTCGGCGCCGATTATTTTGGTCGGCATCGATTCTTTTGGTCGATGTCGATTAGGTATGAGTCGACACCGATTGGAGCCCATTGGGGCCGATTGGGTATATTTTGATATATTTTCCCATCTCATCACACCAGACATGCTTCATTCTCATCTGATTATCCTATCTTGCACATGTGTCACCTATAACACATTGTCACCATCATTGAGCCTTTATTTTAGGTACTTGTACCTTGTCACCTTACATAGCCCCCCATGTGTGTGTCACTCGTAGCATGGACTTTGCTTTTCATTCCCGCTTGGGGCATCTCATCATTATATCTTTTGCATGTGCCACCCATAGCACACTTGTTCTACCTAGTCTGGCAAGCATTTTTATTACAAAGTCCACTATAGTGGCCATGTTTCGATTTCCATGGTGGCTCTCCTCTCGAGGCCATCACTTCATCCTCCTTGTCTAAGCATTGATGCTTGGCTTGTTTATTTGATCATTGTTATGACCTTATTTTCACCTTTAGGCACATCTATTCAGTGTTATCACCCATTCCACGTTTTCTCCCTATACATGGGTAACTCATTTTTTTTACAACCTAAAGATAGCGGGTCTGTAGGCACTAACATCATCTCATTGAAGGTCATCTAGTTGTCCCTACCAATGTGTCACTCTTTGGTTGTTACTATTTTGTAGTCACCTTTAACTCACAAGTTTGTAGCCACTAACGTCATCTCATACGAAGACCATCTAGTCTGCCCTACCAATGTGAGTTCCTTAGGTCAGTTGCCTTTTTTTTTTTTATGTGTGTCATCAATGATCAAATCTACTCTAGACATCTAGCTGGGGCATCCTCTCTTCTATTCTTTTTCATCTACCCTTTTCAAACTCGGGATCGGTTGGCTTTTTTGAGCCACCCCATCCCTAGTTTGAGGGGGAGCACATCATCAATATTCTTCCTTTTCTTCCAACTCCTTGTTTTTGTCTCGTAGCATTGCTTATCACAAGATACTCGACAAAAAGGGGCAAATGTAGACACATAAAATTGGTTACTCAATTTAATGTCCCCGTGTTCGCTTACCTATTCTATTCTCGGGTAACCCGGTGCACTTTTGTATCACTAATTCTCTCTTAGGGTATTAATTAAATATCTAATTAAAATGCCTATCCTAAGTTTGTTCCACCCCATTATATTTCACCCATGGATAATTAAACATTAACCATGTAATTCTATCTTCTACATTTATTCCATTTCTACTTATTCACCCCATATCACTTCCCAACCTCCCATGCTATTATTATCCATCCATCCCACCTATTTCTCCTCTCCTGGAACCATGCAGTGGGATTTTTCCCATATTTGAGTTAGAGGGATAATATTCTTATCCTCACAACTCATCCCTTTTCGCCACTTTGGGAGTCTGTTCCCTGATCGCGCCGACCATTTCTCGATCGACATCAATTTTTTGAGAGCGGCACCGATTTTACCTTGGTCGGCGCCGACTATAAATACATGACCTGAACTCAGTTCTAGTTAGATGGTAGAGACTTGAGAAATAGTGAAAAACTTGAGTGAATCTTGAAACTATCAATTGAGAGAAAGTGAATTATGTCCAGATCAATCCCAGAGAGGTGCACCGTTATTCTGCCCACATAATATCGATATCACTTAGGTTCTTCAACCTCTGGGTGACTCCATTTCTCCCTCCAGCCAAGGTGGAACTTTGTTCACATCTCTGCAGCTCCTGGGTCTCCACAATCTGATCATCATCAATCACCAATCAAGTTGTCTGTGATTTCTTCCTGGTCGATGATGACCCAACATCAATCGACGCCGATTTGTCTAAATGGTGCCATTCAAACCATCGACACCGATCACTATCTCGATTCGATGCGACCACACTATGTAGAAAGGTACAGAATCCAGTGATATAATTTCATCTTTATTTTTACAGTTTCCTACTTTCTTTTAGTTTTTGCTGTTGTTGTTTTTACATTCTGTCTGCAACTTAAAATAAAAAATCTAAACATTTTCTTACATATTTTATCATGTATGCCTTTATTCTTAATTTAAAATGTGAACTGACATCCACCGAGGAAGCTAATCACTTCGAACCCACTTTCCGGGTAGTTCACCCTTATATCTTCTAACGTCATCTTTTTCTGTCAAGTATTCATGCATCACAGGTTTCTTGGATCTACTCCGCAGGATTGCTCGTGTGTGCCCATCTTAATTCCATCAAGATTTCTCTCCATCCACGTCTTTGAATCTTGTCCAATTAATCAGGTATCAACTTTATTTGAGTTTTGACTAATGGACATCCATCCAATTCAAGTTAGACAATCGACCAACTATAATGGGAATTTATCCAATGCGGGTTAGATGAATGACTAACTATAGTGGATGTTCATTCAATGTAATTTAGACATTTGACCAACAAGGATGTGTCCTCCGACATGAATTTCAGTATAGCAACAAATAGATGTTCATCCAACATCCATCCAATTGTATGAAACCATATGAAAAATGCCCTGCCAAATTGTCTTTTCTGTGAATCAATTTTTTAGATATTTACCATCATTTTGAAATTCCATTTCAGAGATTCACCACCCATTATATAATAATTTTTCAAGGGGGTCTTAAAATGAACCATGTCCCTAGATCCATAAAATGCATGGTGTTCCATCCACATCATGTCAATACCTCAAATTTGAGCATGTCCTTGTGGATGTCACAATCCATAGGGACCCTAAACTCTTCCAAAGCATTTCCAAGCACTTGAAGCCTAAGGTTATAAAGAACCTATTGTCCAATCAAAATCTCCATCATCATCCACTACTTCATATGTTTTCCTTAATATTATTCTATCCACTTCACATCATGCTTCATAATCATTTGTTCCTATCTTACCCACTCCATCCAGATCCAACCCTCTCCTATCTACTCCACCTCTTAAGATAAAATCCACGAGTTGTGGGAAATATCAAACCTTCTATATTAAGTATCTCCTCTCTCATCTAAACAACATAGTAGGCTCGACATGTGTAAAGATAACAAGAAAACATATTCATTGGGATATTTAACTTTTATCTTCTTTGGGTATCTTGTTGATGAGTAACTAGAGCCATCTCGACACTACATGACTCATAGATTATTCTATACCATCTTGTTGCTTGAGTAATGAATATCTAGTCCCATGACTCACATGGGTTATTCTAGTTGAGAACTCGGTCATAATAAACAAGGCATCCCCAAACCTCAAGTACTATCATCCCCAATCGAATGGCCATGGCTTAGAATACTAGGCACCTAATGAGGGTATCCATGATGACATGAGTGATAGAAATGAGATAACTAAAGAGGCCATAGACACTTGTCGAAACTAGTTGTCTATAACCAATACAAAGAGCTTATCGCCACAAACCTCTTCCATGCCACCACCATCCTTTCCATCGATGTCACTCTCACTTATCCCCAACTCATCTAGTGGGACCAAAAATATGACCATATCCCTCTTCACATTATAGAATTATGGGGAATTCTTGAGTTCATGGGAACTCGGGATAATATACCGATTGACGACCATAAAAAGTTTCAAAATATCTCTAAATGTTGATGCCTATTTTGGAAATCAGGATCCTATTCTATCTATCCAACCCCAATCCAACATCTATCCTAACTCCTCTTGTCATCTAAACAAGGAGGACTGCTTTATAAATTCTTCAAACATTCCCACATTTAGATCATGATCCAGATTTGACCAACTCCTTTTGGCTCGAAACGCTACAAGATGGATCAACATAATTAATTAAATAAACCATTTCGATTAGCATTGGAACCAAACAGACCCTCTACGCTTGAGAATCAACATGTGACTCCTAGGTGCATGTGACCTCTCGAGGTCATGCTAGGACAAGCTGGAATGGAATGGACGAGATTATAACAAGATGGGTAAAACTAATGCGGATAGAATAGGTGGAAGTGATAACAAGAAATCAAGGCAACCTTATGTTTTCAACTAAAAATGGGTATTTGTTCATTGAGGGAAATAAACTCTTGTCTCAATTTTTCAAGAATGATAGTACGATCAAGAATGATCTCCATACAAAAATACAGTCAATATTGGTATAATCAAATAAGACTCTACTCGGTTATGGAACATGTTGATTTGTGGATCTCAATTACTTCAGGTTAGCATGTAATGTAAAACTTTCTAGAAAGCAAAGTAACCGTCATCAGTTTTGAGGGACCAACATCATCGAGCAAGGAGGAACCAACATTGGTTAAGCGTGCGGGAGTGTTTTAATTATATCTTAGGAATTAGATCTATTTTTAGCATTAAATTATATCTATTGATTGTAATTGCATGGCTAAGTGCCCTAAGTTTATAAACACTTATATAAGCATAAAAGCTAGGATTTAGAAGCAGAGAATTAACAAGAATTAAGAATAATTGTGAGAGAGAGAGAATTCTTGGAGAAGAAGCAAAAGCTTGAGAGAAAGAAAGTATTGTACATCTGATTGGTGTGGAAGATTGTAAATCTTCAATTGTATATCTTGTCAAAGCTTTGGATAATAGATTGGCTTGTTTCTTTGTGGGCGTAGCCCACACTGGGTGAACCATGTTAAATCTAGCGTTGATTTATATCTCTTTTTCGTACATTTCTTTGGTACAATATCCACTTTTATTTGCATATATGCTTAGATATAATATATTATCTCTGTACAACCAAAGTGTGCTAACCCCAACAACTAGTATTAGAGATTTTTGAGGGTTTTGTGTGTTGTGATTTACTCATAGAGGGTTTTTGATTGAGTGAGAGTTATAACAATGGTAGAAGAAAAAAATAAAAGGTAGAGAAGTTTGATGGACAAAATTATCAATTATGGAAGATGTAGATTAAGGATTATATGTATCAAAGAGATTTATATTTACCGTTGGATGAGAAGTCTAGACCTACGAAGATGATTGATGAAGAATAGAAGATTCTTGACAGAAAGGCTTTAGGATCTATAAGATTGAGCCTGGCAGCATCCGTGGCTTCCAATATTACAGAAGCGACTTCTACGGTAGAGTTAATGAAATCTCTTACTAATTTATATGAAAAACCTAGTGCTTCAAATAAATTTTATTTGATGAAGAAACTATTTAGTTTTAATATGCATGAAGGTGGATCTTCATCTAGTCATCGAATGATTTCCGATCTATTGTAAATCAGTTAAATTTGGTTGATATACCATTTGATGATGAAGTAAAAGAAATTTTATTCTTATGTTCTTTGCTTGATAGTTGGGATAACTTGGTAATGGTTGTTAGTAATACAACATCTGCTAATAATATTTTGAAGTTTGATGATGTGGTTAGTATAATCTTGAATGAAGAAATTTGTAGGAAGAGTACAAAGGAATCATCATCTGGGAATGATTTGAATGTAGGAAATAGGGACATACAAAAGGAGAGATCCAAGAATAAGAGTAATGGGAAATCAAAGTCAAGTGACAACAGATCTAAATCCAAAACTAAGGTAATTACTTGTTGGAAATGTGGAAAGAAAGGACATGTAAAGAAATATTGTTGGTCAAAGTACAAAGATAACCAACAACCAGAAAAAGGTAAAGAAGAAAATATTGTTACATCAGAGGTAATGCAAGATTCTCTTATTCTTTCTTTAGATAATAGAATTGAATCATGGGTTTTAGATTCAGGAGCTTCTTTCCATGCAACCCCTAATAAGGGTTATTTCAGAAATTATGTCCAGGGCAATTTTGGGCATGTTTATTTGGGTGATGATGAACCTTACAGTATTACTAGTAAAGGGGAAGTTCATCTAAAATTGTAGAATGGAAATACATGGGTATTGAAAGATGTGAGGCATGTATTAATCCTCAGGAGGAATATTATTTCTGCAGGGAAACTAGGTGAAGCTGGTTGCATGGTTACTTTTACAAGAGACTCTTGGAAAGTGACCAAGGGTGCTTTTGTTGTGTCAGAGGTAAGAAGGTAGGAATGTTATATTTATCTACCTATGTTACTGATTCCTTTTCTATATTATCTACTTTAGATTCAGATGCATGCATGTGGCATAATTGGCTAGGCCATATGAGTAAAAAAGGAATACAAATCTTAAAGGCTAAGGGTAAGTTATCAAATTTGAAAGATTTAGATCTTGATTTCTGTGAGCATTGTGTCTTTAGAAAAAAAGAGAGTGTGATTTATCAAAGTTGGGGCAACTAAGAAGGAGATGTAAATTAGATCTTGTATACTTAGATGTGTGGGGACCAGCTCAGGTAGCTTCTCATGGAGGATCCCAGTATTATGTTACTTTTATTGATGATGCTACAAGAAAGGTATGGGTTTATTGTATTAAACATAAATATGATATTTTGAGACTTTTAAAAGATGGAAATCCCTTGTTGAGAATGAATCAAATTCTAAGTTAAAGTGCCTTAGATATGAAAATGGTGGTGAATACTATAGCAAGGATTTCAATGATTATTGTTCAGTGAATGGGATACATAGAGAAAGAATGGTTCCAAGAACACCATAGGAGAATGGTGTTGCATAAATAATGAATAGGACAATCATGGAACGTGCTAGAAGTATGAGGATACATTCTAGATTGCCCTTGTAGTTTTGGGTGAAGAAGTTGATACAATGGTTTATTTGATTAACCGCGGGCCTTTAAGTTCACTAGATGGAGGAATACCAGAGGAAGCTTGGACCGGAAAAGAGGTAGATATTTATTTTCTTAAAGTTTTTGGTTCATAAGCTTTTGTGCATGTTGATAAGGAAAATAGGAAAAATTTGGATACAAAATCTAAGAGATGCACTTTCATTAGTTATGGATCTGGTGATTTGATTCCATTTTTGGGATTTAGAGAATTTTAAAATTATTAGGAGTCATGATGTTGAATGGAATGAAAAAGAATGTACATGGATCAAATTTTAGTACCCAAGGATGAATCGGTTGAAAATTTTGTGCATGAAAATGAACTCTCAGATTTAAAAGTATTACCTACAGGGTTACACAGTAATCGGTGTCAGTTTACCCATGACCGACATCGGTTAGCTAAACCGATATCAGTTATAGAAGATCTAAATCGACATCGGTTAGCAGAATCGATGTTGTTTACAAGTGACCGGCATTGGTCACTGTCAGATTTGGATACAAATGTCCAAGAGGTCAGAATGAGCCTCGGTACCCAAACTCTTGTGAGAAGGTCATAAAGGGTAAGTAAACCTCCAGAAAGATTTACACCTTCTCTATTTTATTTATTATTGACTAATAATGGTGAACCATAAATTTTGAAGAAGCAATGTAGGATAAGACCCACGTCCAGTGGGAGCATGGCATGGATGAGGAGATGGACTCCTTGGAACAAAACCAAACTTAAGATTTGGTTAAGTTCTAGTAAGTAAGAGGACATTGCAGAACAAGTGGGTTTACAGGATCAAAGAAGAAGAGGGTGGACATAAAAGATACAAGGCAAGACTTGTAGTAAAGGGATTTGCACAGAAAGCAGGTATTGACTTTGGTGAAATATTTTCTCCTATTATAAAGATGACTTCTATTCGTACTATATTGAGTTTAGTTGCAGTAGAATATTTGCATTTAGAGAAACTAGATGTGAAGAGGATTTCCTTCATGGTGATTTGGGTGAAGAGATTTATATGCAAAGAATCGCTTGGGAATGAAGTCAAGGGTAAGGATAAATTAGTGTGTAAGTTGAAAAAGATCTTATATGTGATCAAATAATCTCAAGGAAATGATACATGAGGTTTGATAGTTTTATGCAAGAGCATGGTTACTTGAGATTTGAATCGACCCTTGTGTTTATTTCAAGAATCTTGAAAATGGGAGCTATATTATTTTGTTCTTTGCATGTGGGTGATATGCTTATTGCATGATCTAGTATGTAGGAAATTGGTGAGATTAAGGGAAAGCTAGCTCACACATTTACTATGAAGGATTTAGGAGCTGCAAAAATAATCATTGGCATGAAAATACACAGAGACAAGAACAAGAAATTGTACTTGTATCGGGAATATTATATCTATAAGGTGTTAGAAAGGTTCAAGATGCAAAATGAAAAACTTGTTAGTACACCTATGGCTGGACACTTCAAATTAATTAAAGATCAGTGTCCATCATCACATGAGGAGGTAAAATACATGACATGAGTACCATATGCTTCAGCAGTTGGGAGTCTCATGTATGTTATGGTTTGTACCAGACCAAACATTGCACAGGAAGTGGGAGTTGTGAGTAGATATATGGTCAATCCAGGTAAAGAGCATTGGAAAGCAGTCAATGGATACTCAGGTATTTGAAAGGGACATCTAACATGCAGTTATGCTATGGAGGTTCGAGATATTTCATTATGTGGCTATGTTGATTTGGATATGGCTGGAGATCTGGATGGTAGAAGGAGCACTACTGGATATATTTTCATAGTAGGTGGGACGACAGTTAGTTGGATTTCAAGATTGTAGAAGGTTTTGGATTTTTCTACTATAGAGGAAGAGTATGTTGCAGCTACAGAGGCTAGCAAGGAGATGATATGGATGAGTAGGTTCATGAAAGAGTTGGGAAAGGAAAAAGATGATTACAAAATGTTTAGTGACAGTTGGAGTGCAATTCATTTTTCAAAGAACTCAACGTTTCATTCAAGAACAAAACACATTCAGTTGAGGTATCACTTCATATGGCATGTATATGAGGATGGATAGTTGAATCTGGAAAAGATTCATACAAGCAAGAACCCGAGGATATGCTAATAGAGCTGTTAGAAAAGGATAAGTTGGAGCTACACTCCACTTCTGTTGGTCTTCGAGTTTGAGACTTGAATAAGAAGGAAAAAAGCTAAGGAAGGATCCAAGGATGATGTTGTACATGTATGGTGCAATAATTAATCTCCAAGTAGGAGATTGTTGAGTTGTGGAGCTTAATTACTTTAGGTTAACATGCAATGTAAAACTTGTTAGAAAACACGAGAAGCGTCATCGGTTAACTAGGAATGACATTGGTTAGGCAAGGAGGAACTGACATTGGTTAGGGTGAACCGACATCGGTTACCTGTGCGGGAGTGTTTTAATTAACTCTCGGGAATTAGATCTATTTTTAGCATTAAAGTATATCTATTGATTGTAATTGCATGGCTAAGTGCCCTAAGTTTATAAACACTTATATAAGCATAAAATCTAGGGTTTAGAAGTAGATAATTAACAAGAATTAAGAATAATTGTGAGAGAGAGAATTCTTGGAGAAGAAGAAAAAGCTTGAGAGAAAGAAAGTACTATACATCTGAGAGGTGTGGAAGATTGTAAATCTTCAATTGTATATCTTGTCAAAGCTTTGGA
Organism: Taxus wallichiana var. yunnanensis; assembly: GCA_018340775.1. Lineage (NCBI taxonomy): Eukaryota > Viridiplantae > Streptophyta > Pinopsida > Cupressales > Taxaceae > Taxus > Taxus wallichiana. The sequence goes on along the minus strand of CM031237.1, from coordinate 833,439,454 downwards.
TAATATATTGGCTTGTTTCTTGGTGGACGTAGCCCACATTGGGTGAACCACGTTAAATTTGGTGTTGATTTATATCTCTTGTTTTGTATATTTCTTCTGGTAGAATATCCACTTTTATTTGCATGTATGCTTAGATTTGATATATTGTCTATACAACCGGTGTGCTAACCCCAACAAAACACGGGGAATTTTCCTTTGTCGTCTAGAAATTCCTCTCCAAAGAGGGTCATGAATATATGACGAATGTTGAGGTAAAGACAAGTCTAATATCTACCAGGGATGGTTTTCCCGAGAAATTCTCAACGAGTGTCTACCTCATCATTCAAAGCAATCAGTCGTATGATGATGGTAGTTAGGACTGAGGGTAGTTTGAAAAAAATCTATCTACGGCCTTGGTCAACGTCATTTAATCCTATGTCAATGTTTGGTTGTGAGTACAGGTTGGGTCACAAACTCTTTGTCTTGAATGAAGTGGACCATGAAAGGTCATGTGAGCACAAAGCGAGCAATTACGAGAAAATAAAGAAAACGTGTAAGGAAACCAAAGGGGTCTAAAGTTAAGGTCGAGTAACCTAGGATGCTACAAAAACATGGGAATTGTATTTCATTCCAATCTAGTCAATGTATATTCCTATTTTGAATGAAAAAAGAAAGCAAATTCAAATTCAAATCTCTTTTTAATTTAATTAAATTTGAGTGTAACTAATTAATCAAACAAATGCAAGAAAAAATTAATCTACTTTTTTTGGTATTTTGAATTAAGATTTTAAATGTAAACAAAAAAACAAAGCTAACTAATTCCTAATCTATGTTTTTGGATTTTTGGTTTACTGGAAATAAATAACTAAAAGCTAGATACAAAAAGAAATTGCTTCTAATTAAATAAACCTAATTCTATGCTAAAATAAAAAAACAAACACGGAATAATTGAATGTGGGTATTCCTGTGTTTCAATTTGAAGCTAATTTAATTAAACACAAATTCTTTGTAATTTACAATTGTCAATTTCTACTATTTCTTCTAATGCCTCACCTTAGAATCATGGAAAGAAATGAAGCTTCTCAGAGGAAATTTATTTCCCAAAACTTCCCTAGTGAAACATTGGACTACTCGGATGATTGATTTTGTGAAGAAATATAGCAAAGTACACAGACACAAGAGCTTCCTCAAGATCCTTTCCCTTGCATATCCACAAGGATAAGTAGGGGAAACTCTCAATGAAATATTTTCTTGTATGTATTTTTAAATATAACTAATATCCAAAATGAAAGCTAAAGATGATTTTAATTATCAAAATTAAGAAGTATGTGTCCTAGGTGAATCCACGAGGATAAGCCGAGAAGGAATTATCAATGGAAGCTACTTACAGGATACAAACAATTTGTAAATTCTACCTTCTTAAAACAATTGATGATTTGACAAAGAAATGTAAATTCTAGATTAAAGAAAGCTTTAAAGAATTTAAATTACACCCCAACCTAGAAATGTAGAACTATGACAATATCCAGAGGTAGTTGTGCTTTTCTTTATCCCCTTAGCTTCTTCTCCAGAGATGAATCCAAATGTTGCAAGGATTTGTGTTGGTTCATATGTAGAAGTTGTGTAGATGTTGGATTAGGTGGCTACAGAGACTAGTTGGTATCAAATGTAGGAGAGAAAGTAACAAGGAAAATCTATTAGTTTCTTGTGTACTTCTTGGAAATATTTTGGTAGAGTAATGGTGCAATCAAATTCAATGGACTCCAAACAATGCTTTGGGAAAAAGCTTGGATTTTATAGAATGTTTCAAGGAAATGGTCCACCACACTTGGCGATCAATAAGTGTAAAACCATCCAAACAAGGCGTCAACTTATTAATAATAGTAAGTAAATAAGAAGAAATTCATATGCATCTAACAATCTCAGAATCAGGAGAATTGGTTGAGAAACATGTGAGAAAAGTAATGGGAAACTTGTAACACGCATACAAAACTATAAGTTTTAATTATTAGATTAAAGTGCATGGAACTCTTTGGTTTGTATAGCGGTGGTTACGCCATGGAGGTTGTGTAACCACCTCTCAAGGAAGACCAGTGGTTACAAAACCGTCACAATGGTTACGTAACTTAAAGAAAAATACTAAGGAAAATAGGGAAAAAACATTTTTGAAAGCATGTAAGGCTAGGAAACTAAGAAGAAAAGAAGAATAAGTCACATAGGCAAGAAGAAAACAAATAAATGGGACTTGGATTCATCATTTATTCTGGAAATGAAAGTTATCATCATTGGGGATTTTTATGTTACGACAATGTAGTGTCATGAAATTTGGGTGTGTACATATTCCCCCTTGGAGAATCATATTAGCCATGAATGGGCATAAAACGTGAAGTCCGAGTACAACACTCCCAAATTGGAAAGTTAATGATTATACCGATGCCGTGTGTTGAAATTATGCCAATCTAAGCTTCCCGCCACCTACAAGAGAAAAATAGGAATCGAGTTGAAATAAAATATGTAATTAACAAAACATGTTAAATTAAAATCACAATAATGATAACCATGTCAACAAGGATGAAAAATATCTTGCATCAGCGCTCCAACCCTCCATAAATACACAATCAAAATGACATTAAAGAACATTATATATAATTTCTTTTTACTATTTACATAAATCATTTTCACTTACCCACTTGGAATTTTTTTAGCTCTAGATTACATATGACCATCTCGCACGATAGTATAGTCAAAATGAAGAGTATCTCGAGATGATGGCAGCATAACCAATGGCGGTGATAGAGGTCATGACCGGGTTAGTTATTTACAATTTGTTTTTGCCCAAAAATGTAGGATTTCTTCAAAACTAGCCATATGGGGGTAAATTTTAGCAAATTTATAGTGAAAATGATCACAAGGGGGGAACCATGTAGGATCTACAATTTTTTTGGCTATATTTGGTGTTTTATAGCTATTTTTTTCATTTTTGGCCTTGAGGGTATGGCCCAAAATTTTTAGGAAAGGTTGTCGTGGAAGTTGCACAAGCTGTCACTCTACGCAGAGTGGAGGTTATGAAACAGGCACGATGGTTACATAACCACCGTTTAGGTAGTTTATGAATGCACAACCTCCACTCTACTATGAGTTGTGGTTACGTAACCGTCAAGGCAATTTTGAAAATTGACTAAGTATGAGATTTTTTTTTTCGGTTTTTTCTTAAGTTTATTCTATTTTTGTGAGATTTATATATGTTTAATAGGTACTAACTTGTTCTTTTATTATTTTTTTATGGATGCATGGGATATTTGTTAGAAGGAGTAGAGCCCGTGAGAAGGACTAGTTTCCCCAGACCCTAGAGAGCTTGACTAAGCTAGAGAGAGATTTATTACAAAGGGTGACCATTTGGAGGATCTCATAGATGCGAGATAGTTGCACCTGCGAGTAGTTTACTTTGTGATTTGTTGAGCTATTTGGACGTGGACCAAAATACTTTCCTACTTGCCTAGAGTTAGGGGTGAGTGGACCATCATCTGGAGAATGTTTACCATATTTTTGGAGTTCATGTCATTGGCGGGGAGTTAGTGGTTGCAAGAGCTAGCACTACATCCAAGGTTCACGGTTGGGCCGCTATTTGGGAGATCGAAAAGAACCTAACACTGGTGTGAAGAAGGGATTCGAGGTTGGTTTTAGTTGGCTATGCACCTATCCCCACTCTGCAGAAGGCCATCATAGCTATATTGGCATCGCACTTGATCGGGGATAAAGGGAGGGGACAAGTTCTTGTCTTGTTGGGGCCCCATAGTATAGAGAATTGACCCAAGTATGGAATTATATATACTTAGGGAGTGGATATATCGGGGACTAATTATCATGATCTATATCGAATTTCTAGATTGAGAGCTTGACAAAGTGCACTGATTTGAACACAATAGCAATTATATTATTTCTATGTATTGATCCAGGATATAATATTAATCAAGAGTTGTTACATAAATAGAGAGGAGGTCTCTTGTTTCTTAGGAGCCTATCACTATCTCAAATCCCCTCAAATCTCTCTCCCAATCTCCTAACATCTCTCATCCCTTTATTCCCTCAACTTATCTAATTACGTGAGTTGGTTCAACAAACCAATCTCACATGAATACAATATTAATAATGTTACAAATAATATATTTGTCATTCACTCCCCTATTGTTAACATTATTAATTCCTAATATACCCTCCCCTAATGTGAACAAGGTATAAAAATGTTTACACATCTCAGCAGAATGCTAACCCCTGCGACATGCCTGTAGCTCATGAACTTGATATAAATGAAGGGAGCAATGCTCAACCTTCTATGGTTTTACAACAGGTTTACCACCAACCTGGACATGAACAATTCTCCACTCTATTGTTCACCTCATGTGGTTTTCTGGATCTCCACGAACTGTTTCAAGATCCATGTCTGCATGTGTTTTTATTACTTCCCCACTATATTTTTCATCAGAAGGTTACATATAGGAATTTTTCACACATTACAATAACAAGAATGTATCATCTGTTTTTATTATCTACCACAGTTGAAAGCAAACACACAACTGAAAATACTTGGCCACCAAATCAGTACTATGGCCTCATCAATGGTGCCTAACGAGAGGTCGCTGATCAACCTCCTTCCTCTATTGCCTCCAGCCTCCATGAATGTCCTTGCTAACTCAACAGAAAGTATAGTCGAGGATGATACGCTTTCCCTTAAAAATTGAGTGTCGGATTACACCGAAAATGCACTCATTTGTCCTTTTTTAAACAACTTTTCGACTCAATTTTGATGGCAATAGAATGATACAATAAAAATCCTAAGATCACCTATTTAATAAGAATATGAAATGACCTTTTTCACCTACCAAAATATGACTCTTGACTCTGAATTTTTACTATAGCACTTGATTTTAATTGACTATCTAATGAATAACTATGACACAATATACTATTTAATAATGATAAACATGCATTTTTTATGCCGAGAAGAGTTCCCCGTGGAAGCTATGGGAGTGGCCAAGCTCTGTGGAACTGCAGAACACGCCCTTGGTGGAAACGCCGGTGATGAGGAGCATACAAGGCCGAGTTTAAGCGTTGGTGTAGAGGAGAAACATGATTTCCAAATGAGAAGAATGAAGATTAGAACCACCTTTCACGCAAGCTCGAGTTAGCTAAAAATGCTCCAAACCAGATCTTCTCTCACGTGAATCCGAAGAATGAATGTAAAGTAGATCTAACAAATTTGATTTGTCATAAATATTTAAAGTAGAATGCTGATACTCTTGAATATATTGACGTGTGATCTACAGAAACTTGTACAGATCTTGTATACGCCATATGAAAACTATGGATTTTTCAAACTTCAACTTATACGACACAATACTCAATGTCGCGAGTGCATTTTTGGGGTGTTGTTCATAGATCACGAATTTGTAACAGATCACGAATATTGAAAGATGCAAATGCCAACTTGATACTACTCCAATGGAAGCAATGGATCAAAATGATGGATCATTCACGGCTCGCCAATATTTGAATGCTTTAATCAATTACCACAACGTTTGAAAATAACAGATATAATCAAATCATAGATAAATACATCTGTAAATGACAATGCCTATTGGAGAATGGGTCGATCTATTGGTACCACCAAGTCCGTGAAGCAGCTAATTCAATACAGTGAGAGAAATTCGAATAGAATCTATTCGTTATATTATATTTGTGTTCCACCTTTGCATATGAACCCACCTCGATGTCTATATCTGTGCCCAGTCTAATTTACATAGCTTCACTATTTTGAATGCAATTAGTACCTCATAATATATCTGATAGCTATAATAGAACTATGCACTTAATAGATATTGCATGTTGTTATCAGTGCTCTCACCAATCCATAAAAAAATTCAAACGAATTTCATTTTGGACTCCACCAGCTCTGATACCAAATGACAAAGCTGCACTAGATTTGAACACAATAACAATTATATTATTTCTATGTATTGATCCAGGAAATAATATTCATCAAGAGTTGTTACATAAATAGAGAGGAGGTCTCCTATTTCTTAGGAGCCTATCACTATCTCAAATCCCCTCAAATCTCTCTCCCAATCTCCTAACATCTCTCATCCCTTTATTCCCTCAACTTATCTAATTATGTGAGTTGGTTCAACAAACCAATCTCACAAGAATACAATATTAATAATGTCACAAATAATATATTTGTAACAAAGCCACTTCACTTAGTCATCCTACTCTTTCCATGTCTTGGGTTTACGAGAGGATGATCCCCTACTAGAGGGGAATTACGATAACAAATCCTATGGTGATTAGAGTGTCTAGATGGGTGGATATGGCTCCACTTAAGGGCCCTCCAAAGATAGTTTTTACAATGACAATGGTGGACATGATAACACATCCTTATCGGGATATGATAGGTCGATGGGGTGAGGAGGCTACCATACCGACTATTTGTGTCGGGATGGTTCGAGTTAGTATATCTCGAGTAGAAGAGTAGAGACTTCAAGTACTTGAGTTCCACACTAATTTGGGATTCATTACACATATTACCTCCTAGTCATACCTACATTTTATAGGGGATTCGAGAGTCTATAGCTTCCATGAAGGGAAAATTACATTAGACAGTTATCATTCCTTGGATTCGATTTCCACACTACGAGCTGCACTGGACCCCAACAATGATAGCGCATTTAAGCACAGATATGTGCTTCATATAGAGGCAGTCCCATTTTCTAGTGAGAAGGAGGAGGATTCTTATATAGGATCAGAAGAGGAGTCAGATTCTAAGTGGGAGGCCATTGGAGAGGCCTCACATGATTACTAGAGTGAGGTAGAGGTAGAGGAGGAGATAGTGCACACAAAGGATCCTCATCATATGAATGAGGAGGCACCAATAGAGGAATAGTGTATACCAACTCCTATACCACCACCAACACTAGCTTCTAATCTGATTTGGATGCCTGGAGATCCTAGTGAGTGAAACACTCTTTTCCCTTCACTTACTTTCCATACTAGATTTTAGCGAGATAATATTTTTTTGTTTATTTTAAATATTTTCTAACTCGTCGTCATTTACTTACAACTTTTAGCTCTTTGCAGCGGGATAGTGATATCTTATTTAGTGCATGCTCCAGAGATATGTTTGTGATTCCTACAAATATGACTAGGGACTAGTGGCTACTTGATTCGGGATATCCAATGACAACATGTTGTCATACTATTGTGTTTATGCCAACCTAGTATTCCATAGAGGATATTACCTAGATGAGACTATAAATTACATTGCATGAGGATCGAGAGAGGTGATAACGAGTGCACTTAGATAACGAAGCCACTACCACTGGCCGCTCACCTAGACCATCCCATAAGTCTACTCATGGAGGATATCACACTGTATCGAGTCTCTCTCATCATAAGAACCACTACATAAGCCTAAAGGATAGTCTTTCCCCTTCTCGGGGTTTAGGAGGGAGGAATAGGCCCGGGGACATTATTTCTTTAGGACATTGTTTTTATACATATATCATTTTTTTGTATTTTGAGCTCTTAGAGAGAATTTTTACCACACATAGTGTGCTGAAATTGTAGATGAGAAACTTTATATTATGCATATATATATACATACATCTTTTTGGTTTGGAATTCCTTGTAAGAGTTGACTTTGTTATGGTTTATCTCATCTGTGTACTCTTAGATGGTTTGGAATTTCCGATGTTTTATGTTTTAGAATGTATGTTATGGATGATGATGCAATGTGGTAACAAAATGATTTCTCTTTTTTATGCCTATTTTTGAGCTAATGAAATACAACTTAAGTATGAAATTGTGAAAGGATTAAGTGCGGGCATAGGGCACGTAAGATGTAATGAAATTACTTGTATAATTCAGATCATGAGTAGAAATATAACACCAAATAACATAATATTCAGAATGATGATCTCAATATGCAATTATAATAGCTTCGCCACTTTGAGGGGGCAACCTCCAAACCATAAAATAATACTCAAATAATCCGGTTATGATGAAATACTACCTACAATCCCTATATATACTATTCATATGTTATGGCCATCACTAAGGCCGACCTACTAAGCATGAGAAACTATAAATGATATAATCAAATGATATGGTAAGCCACAAGTCGGCTACTCATATTCTAATACAAGTAATAGGTTAAGGGTGTAGCATGCCCTTCCCCTTCAAAGAAACATTGTCCCCAATGTTGAGAAGCTCTAGGTGTTCTGCTGGGAAAGTCATATCTTCCCATGTTGCATCTTCATTGTCCATATTCTTCCACTTGATCAGGTACTCAGTAATAACCTATGTCCTCAATATTTTAGTGCGTGTTTGAAGGATGCATTCAGGTTCCAAGATGACCCTCCCCTCCTCATCGAGCTCAGGTAACACTTTTTGGACCGATACTCTCTGACCAATTACTTTCTTCAGGTAAGAAACATGAAATACTGGATGTATTCTGGTTGATTGTGGAAGTTCTAATTTGTATGCTACAGTACCAATCTTCTACAATACTTGATAGGGGCCATAATACTTCGGTGAAAGTTTTTATCCTTTTTTTGTTGTTTCGAAAATTTTCTTATATGGTTGTAACCACACAAAACCCCAATCATTGAATTCAAAATGCCTTTCCATGCGATGTTGATCAGCATGTTGCTTCATGTGGTTTTGTGCCATGACCAAGTTCTCCTTAAGACTAGAGAGGACCTCTTGTTGATATTGAATGTGTTCTTCTATTGCTCTAACCCGTGGTTTTCCTCTCAATGATGATGTGATGGATGGTGGATGGTACCCATAGAGTGCCAAAAAAGGAGACATTTTAGATGAAGTATGGAAGGAAGTGTTATACCACCATTCTACAAGTGGCAACCATTGGACCCATCTTGCTTGTTTATCAGATGTAAAGAAACAGAGATATCCCTCCAAACACTTATTTACAACTTTTGTTTGCCCATCAAACTGGGGATGATAAGAAGAGCTACGAGCTAACTGATTACCCAAACATGAGAATAAATCAATCCAAAAATAACTAGTAAATATAGGGTCTCGATCACTTACTATAATCTTTGGTGTCCCATGAAGCTTCTGAATTGTGTCCATGAAGGTTGTTGTTACCATGCTTGTAGCAAATGGGTGTTCCAAGGCACAAAAATGAGCATATTTGGTGATTCTATCCACCACAACCATGATGACATTTTTTCGTCAGATTTACGCAATCCTGTGATAAAGTCCATGGAAACCTCTTCCCATCACTCGCTAGGAATAGATAGAGGTTGTAGAAGTCCTGGGGATTGAACTATTTCACCCTTATTTCGCTGACAAACAATGCATTACGCCACAAATTTTTGGACATCCCCTTTTAGCCCTTCCCAAAAGAAATCTTATTTGAATCGATGATATGTCTTCAAGAATCCAGATTTCCCCCCTATTGGAGAAGAGTGAAGCTTAGATAGAATCCTATTTTTAAGAGTGGAGTTCTTACATAGGTATAATCTATCTTTATACCATAAAGCATCCCCTTTCAATACAAATTTTCAGACATGCTTGGATCATTCTAGAGATGATGAATGAGGTTTTGTGTGGTTGGGTCATTTCTCCATTCGGACCTTGCCTCATCTATCCAATCTTCTTGTAATATGGATATGGCACATAACAAGGTTGTAGTTGAGTCATCTTTCCACGATAGTGCATCTGCAACTACATTCTCCTTCCCTTTCTTATAGATAATCTCAAAATCGTATCCCAACATCTTGGAGACCCATTTTTTTGTTCTTTAGATGATAAACACTGCTCTAAGAAGTATTTTAGACTATCATGATCTGTCTTCACTTTAAAGTGTCTGCCTATGAGATATGGTCTCCATTACTTTATTGCATGAAGTATGGCTATCATTTCCTTCTCATAAGTCGGCTTGGAAATATTCTTACCTTTGAATTGATGGCTCAAAAAGGTAATAGGATGGTCTTCTTGCATGAGAACCGCCCCCATATACCCCCCGATGCATCACATTCAACAATGAATGTTTTGGAAAAATTTGGAGTAGCCAAGACTGGAGTGGTGTACATGGCCTCCTTTAGTTTCTCAAATGCTTTGGTTACATCCTCACTCCAATGGAAGGAGTCCTTTAAAAAGTGTGAGAGGTGCAATTATGCTTCCATAATGCCTTACGAATCTTTGGTAATAACCTATAAGCCCCAAAAATCCTCGTAGATTATTTAGGATTTTTGGAACCTTTCACTCCATCATGGCTTTGATCTTATTAGGATCCACTTTAACCCCTTCATGAGAGACAATGTGGCCCAAATATTCAAGCTCCTTGAGACCAAAAGAACACTTAGAGGGCTTTGCATAAAGTTGATGTTGCTTAAGGGTTTCCAAAACCTTATTTACATGATGCAAATGTTCCTCCCATGTTTTACTATAAATTAATATATCATCAAAAAACACTAAGAAAAACTTCCGCAGGAATGAATTAAAAATAGAATTCATCAAACTTTGAAATGTAGAAGGTGCATTTTTGAGTCCAAAAGGCATTACTAGGAATTCATAATGGCCTTCATGTGTCCGAAAGGCGGTTTTATGAACATCCTCATCCTTGATTCTGATTTGGTGGTATCCCAAATGAAGATCAAGCTTTGTAAAATAAACAACACCATGCAACTCATCAAGAAAATCATCAATAACAGGAATAGGAAACTTATCTTTGATTGTGTACTTATTAAGTTCCCTATAATTAGGACACATGCGCCACATGTCATCTTTCTTCCGTACCATCACTATTGGAGAAGAATAAGCACTCTGACTATGGTGGATGATTCTTGCTTCTAACATCTCTTGTACAATCTTCTTGATTTCACTCTTTTACACATATGGGTACCTATAAGGTCTAATGTTAGGTAGTTGACTTCCTGGTAATAACTGAATAGCATGATCATGATCTCTCTTTGGAGGTAAGCCCTTTGGTATATTTTCAAATACAACAGAGTGTGCATCCAACACTGTTTGCATATCTGATGGTATAATGTCCTTAGAATGATGATCCTCCAATGAAAAGAGTTGTGCCACAAATCCCTCTGCACCCTTTTTTAGCATTTTGTGCATCTGATGAGAAATTACTATTTGTGGAGACTTTTCTCTTAAACCTATTAGCTCAAAAATCCTTCCTTCAGAGTGAAATCGCATGAACAAGTCTTGGAAGTTCATCTCAATGGTTCCCAAAGTGGTAAGCCATTGAACTCCTAACACAATGTCTCCTCCTCCCATAAAAATGGCATACATGGGACTATTTAGTATGTAATCTCCCATGGAAAGCTTAATGCTATGGAATTTTCCAGAACAAGTAACAGTACCTCCGTCAACAATCATTACTTGACATTCAGGAGTTGGATAAATGAAATAGTTTAGGCACACTGCTAACTTATGATTGATAAAGTTGTGAGTACTTCCTGAATCAATCAACACTGTGACCCTCTATTTTTTTAGGAATCCAACCACCTTTAGGGTTTGGGGGTGCTAATAATTTAAATTTCATGGCATGAGATCATTGGCTAAGGATCTCCTTAATCCTCCTTTGGATCAACCAAGACCTCTGACTCTGCATCTTCATTATACTCTTCATCTTCACTATGCCCATCAATGTAGAACAACTTCTTTTCAGCACATTTATGTCCGGGTCCAAATTTACTATCACAATTAAAACATAACCCTTTTTCTCTTTTTTCTTCAATTTTTTGAGGTGTCAATCTAATTGGCCGAGGGAGTGTTGGGGCCAAGGTGTTGCGATCTCTGGTATAAGTGAAATGTTGTCTCCTACTTGAAACAATTTTCTCCTCTGCCCTTCTTGCCATAATCATCGAATCAGAAACCTTATGAGGATTAAACATACACACCTCATGCTCAATGTGATCCTTAAGACCCCAAGAAATAGGTCATTTAGATTCTCTTCAGTAATATTTTCCACCCACAGAGAAAGGTTTTGGAAGTGATGAATGTAATCTTAATCAGATCCTGTCTGTCTCAACTTTGCTAATTGGATGAAGTAATTATCTGACACACTAGAACTATAGTGTAATTGCAACTCTTCAGTGAAGACTATCTATGTAACATTGAGACCACTCTTCTTCCTTTGAGCACATAACCATTGATACCAGATGAATTGGTCAGGTTTGAGATACAAAGCTGCCATGGTCACCTTTTATCCTGATGGAATCTGATGTAGTTAAAAGAAATTATCCATTTGGTTGATCTAATTGAGTGGATCCTTTCCATCAAACTTGTGCATATCCACTTTTGGAAACATACTACGGGCCTGCAGAGTGCTCATATTTGGATTGTGCACACTCGAAGAACCACTCTGAATCATGTGTCTATTATGTTGATATGAGGATCCACCTTAATTGACATAAGTATGATTATCCATCATATGTGTACTGAATTTTTGCATGAAATCCTCCAATCTTTGTCCAATCCTATCCACATCTTCTTTTTTGGCCACCCTAGATTCGAGGTCTCTCAGGTTAAACTCAAGTTGGCTTACTTTATGGTCTGTCAAAGTAAACCCTAACCCTAAGGAATCTGTAGTTATATCTTCTATCTCCAACTCCTCAACTACTATCTCATCTTTTTCTGGTGTTTTACTTGAGTGATGGGATTCTTTTTTCCTCTTGTGGAAGGCCCCGCCATGATGCCCCAAAATAGTAGGATGTAGGGATCACGGTCAAATTTTAGGGTTTTCAGATTTCAATAAGAATTTGCCAAATATAAAAAAACTTGAAGAACAAATCCCAAATAAATTTTGTTTTTCTTTCTGAAAGTGTAACGAATTTGAAAAAATTCCACAATTTTCACCCTAGGGAGTGATTTTATGAAAAAAACTAAATTCTTAATAACTTTTTCAAAATAAATAAAAAAAGTCTAAAATTTTTAGGGAACCTTACTTGAAATGTTTTGTAACTCTAGTAAAAATATCTCCCACCAATTCTATTTTTTCAAAATATAAGGAGGAAACAAAAAATTAGGGTTTTGCCCTAATTTTGGCCCATATCACAGCTCTGATACCACTTGTAATGAAATTACTTGTATAATTCAAATCATGAGTAGAAATATAACACCAAATAACATAATATTCCAGAATAATGATCTCAATATGCAATTATAATAGCTTCACCACTTCGAGGGGGCAACCTTCAAACCATACAATAATACTCAAATACTCCAATGATGATGAAATACTACCTACAATCCCCTATATATACTATTCATATGTTATGACCATCACCAAGGCTGACCTACTAAGCATGAGAAAGTATAAATGATATAATCAAATGATATGGTAAGCCACAAGTTGGCTACTCATATCCTAATACAAGCAATAGGTTAAGGGCATAGCACAAGATCACGTGAAAGTATAGTAGGATAGGGCATGCCTGGGGAACAATTTGGAATCAAGACTTATTCATTTTTTGATTTGGGATAATTTTGGATATGGAGTGAAGAGCACATTTTATAGAAGACTTGTAGACTACACAAGGCTATATTGGGACTAGTAGAAGATTAAGCACCATACGAGTTTTGTAGCTAATAATAGGATTATACTACATTTTTATTATTAGATAATCGATTATTAGCAAGCTTGCATTATTTTTATTCTTATGTAAGGGCACATGGCTATTATTATCATGTAGCCTATTTTTTAAGGTGCACAAAGCAGCAGTGAAGGGCAAGTCCCTAACCCTATAAATATGTATTGATTTGCATGGTTTAGACAATTCAATATTATTGTAGTGTTATACTATGAGTTTGTTAGCAAACATGACTATGGTGACTTTATGATGTATGTAAGAAGCACAGAGTTTTACAAGTACTAATATAATGAATCTTATTGGTGGATATTAGTGTTGGATATAACTGAACATGGATCTTGCATGGTAAATCTGATTATAGTAATTGTTTAGTTATTCCTTCATATGGTTTAGATCTAGATCTGGTTTATGCACTGTGGTTTAATTGATTATCTGTTATGGATATGAAATATACATTCATTCATGCTAACATCTTGGAAAATCTTTTCTAAGTGCTTCGGGTGAGCGCTCAATTCTAGTTGAGTGATGTGTCAGCACCTTGTGCTTTTATGGGTATATTCTAGGCTACATCACATATGGAAATAAATTTTAGCTTAAATATATTTTTTTATTGAGTAATATTTAGCATTTCTCTCTCATTGGAAAAATGTGTTGAATGTGGTATGATGAGAAGATGAACTCACTCCATTCTTAACCCCACACAACTAGTAGGATGCGAGGGACCATCACCAAGAGTCAAGAAGGACACAAGATAAATAGCTTGGAGAATGTGAGTGTGAAGGATGATCAAGAGATACAACTATGAAAATGATCCAACCAAAAACTTGCAACTCAACCCTAATAAAGATCAACTAACCAGCTCAGAATGAATTTTTCTTGCAAGTTCGTCTAGAATTAGATTCATGGATGGCCTATTGATTGATAAAATCTAGTTTTGAGGAGTAATTCTCTCTTTTAACATACACATCTAATTCATTTTCATGGGAATTTTTAAGAAGCACTTTTATTTGTTTACAACTTATGATTCATTATTGTAACCCCCTACGCTTTTCCCCATGCCACCAGTAAGAATCATGGGCTCATCACCGAAGATTGGTAGGGATGAGAAGTGTAGTTTTATTTACAAAAGAAAGAATTTTGTATGTATTGTTTATTTATATTTTTTGTTTTTGAATTGAATTTGAATTTTTGCTTTTGGGAGGGAACATTTTCCCCTAGCCTAACTCCACACAACTAGTAGGATGTGAGGGCTCAACACCGAAGGTTGAGATAGGTGGCTAAATACTTTGGGTGAAAGGTTTAGAATGTTTATGTCATTGATAGATATTTTTAAGGAAATATTTTTCATCAAGAATCTTCTATAGAACTAAACTATGGGCAAGATACACGAGATGAAAGTAATCATGAAGAGAACTAAGTACACAAGTCCTTGTAAAATCATTGTCAATATTTTTTCTCATGAACTGAAATGATGAGATAGATTGGATAGTTTGAAGGAATGAAGAAAATATTGAAGAGATATGATTTCAATATATTTTCCACTTTGGAAGCTTTAAATTTATTTAAAAGTAAGTTTCTAGTTTACAATTTCAACAAGATGATAATGTAAGTGATAAAGCAATATGAATGCAATAATGTAGAATGTGGAAATGCAAATGATTATGCATAAAAGCATTTAAGGTGAAGTGAGTTGATGGAATCACCAAACTCCTCACCTTCAAGTACATAGATAATAGGATCCATTATTGTAGTCTTCCATTACTTGGTACATACATAACTATTTTGGTCTAAATGTTATTCCTCTATCGACCTTTTTTCGATTCGGCTATCAATTCGTGACACCTAGTCTCCTACTGAATTTCTCATTCATAAAATTTCTTATTGTATTGACAACACATCCTTTTGATATAGACCGATGATGTTATTCAAATTTGATCCTTTTTCATCCAGAATTCTAAATTAGCGATCGCATTTCCCACTATGCATATTTTTCAATATTTCCTTGTAGAAAAAGACACACAAAGACACAGTAAGTCCACCTCAAGTGGAAAGACTGCTTTGTAACTTTGAAAACTAAAGAAAAATGGTTTCCCCATAGGTGTTCGTACTTAAGGTTTTATAATCCCAAAAAGGCTGGAAACAACTTTAAATGCCAATCTTTCTTGTTATCCTTAATTTTCTTAAGGAGGATGGACTTAAAAGTCTCACTCATGGCCTCATCTGTCCATTAGCTTTGAGGGTAATATAAAGAGGTTGTGTGGTGATATTTCTTAAATTGCACACACAACTCGCACACCTCTTAATTTTTGAATGGGGTATCATTATTTGAGATGATGACCTATGGGACACCTCTGAGAAATTATTTGGTTTACGGTGAATTTAACAATAACCGATCTGGGTATAGTAGTCGGAGAGATGGCCTCAACCCATTTCGCGAAATACTATGTGGTAAAAATGAAGTTGTGGCCATGTGAGGATGAGGGAGAGAAATTCCCTATAAAATTAAGACCCCAAGTAGAGAAGGGCCAAGGTGTAACAATTAGTTATAGAGCCTATGGAAGGATATGTATAGCATGTAAAAACTATTAACACTTCGACACTTACGAATGTATTCCACATCATCATGCTCTAAAGTGGGCCAAAAGTAGGCCATTCGCTAAATCTTACGAGAAGTCAAATGCAATCCAAATTGACCACCACAGACTCCACTATTGGATTCAAAGAGAACTTTTTTAACTTTTTTTTCATCAATGCATCTTAACAACATGCCATGAAAAGCTTTGTGATAAAGCACTTCCTCTACAATTATATATTTTATGGTTGTGATACACATTCATCTCCTTTCTTGTGAATTGTATCCTTGAGGATATTTCAATCAAATATGCCATTTATGATGTTCATATACCACAAACAAGGGGTAATGAAGGGTCTTTCCTCTATATAAAACACACATTCATCAGAAAAATATAGATCAACTATCTATCCACAATTTATATGGTTATAAGAAAACTAATTTCGATAATTTGTCCTTGGCAAAAATTTTATTAATGAAGGTGAGTTTGAATTCACCCATTAACATGATGAATTTTCCATCCTTCTTAGACAAGGTTACTTGATTAATGAACGTCTGTAACTTCTCTCATTTAACAATTACTCATGTTTCTTGGTTAAACATGTAGTTCCTTAACCTCTTAGTTACAAAGATGATGGCCAAACACTCTTTTCTCGCTTGAGTATACTTCATTTCATAATCAAGGAGAGTGTGGATAATGAAGTAGATGGCCCACTCATGACCATCATCATCCTCTTGTGCCAACATGCACACTATCAAGACATCAATGGCTCGAGAATACAATATTAGAGGGAGATCAACCTTAGGTGGCATGAGCATAGGTGGAGACATGAGAAAAGAATTTACTTGACTTAAACATGTTGTGACATTCATCGGTCCACTCCTTAGAACAATCCTTCTTTCAAAATTCATTAATAGGGTGAATGGCATATGTCAAATCAAGGAAAAATTTATGAATTTCTCCAAGCTTGCCTATGAAATATCTAATGTCTAACTCATCCATTGGTGGGGTCATCTCCAAAATTTCTCGGATATTCACTTTGGATCTACATCAATGCCTCGATATGAAATGATATAGCCTAATAACTTACAACCCATAACTCGAAAATGCACTTTTCCGATTTAGGGTTACACCGTATTTAATTAAGTGTGAGAGAATGATATGAAGAACTTTGGGATGGTCACCCCATTTGTTATATTTATCCAAAGTTAATCAACATATGTATCCACAATATTATGAATGATATCATGGAAGATATACATCATTTCCCATTGATATGTGGCTCAAGCATTCTATAGACCGAAAGACATAATAGCATAACAAAAGGTCCCCCAAGGTGTAGTGAAGGTAGTATTGGTTTAATCTTCCTCAAAGATCCTTATTTGGTTATATCTAGAAAATCCATCCATGAGGGGGAATGACTCATACCCAGTTGTTGCATCTATAATTATGTCAATAGAGGGAAGCAGGAATTCATCCTTGGGGTAGGATTTTTTTATGTCTCTAAAGTCGATGCAAATATAAATCTTCTCATTATTTTTAACGATTGGGATGACATTGGATAACCACCTAGAATATTCCACCAATTTGATAAACCCTACTTGAAGAAGATTCATCACTTCCTCTTTGACGATCAAAGAAAAATTAGGCTTCATCGGCTTGACATTTTGTTTCATAGGTTTTTCATAAGGTTTAGTAATTAAGTTTTGAACCAATACATCAAGAGAAATGCCTTTCATTTCTTTGTAACTAAAATTGAAGGCCTTGGAGTGTTTTTGATAACTTTTTATGTTCTTCTACTTCCTCTAGCTACAATGAAAAACCAAGTTTAAATATTCTAGACTCTTCTTTCATTCCAATATTTATATCTATGGTGCCTTCAATCAAGGAAGCATTACCTTCTTTGAATTTAGGGGGCTAGAGGAAAATTTAGTTATTATTCCTCAAATTCATAGATCTAAAAACTTTTTGATGAGGAAGGGATCATAGTTTTGTCTCCAAAATATGAAGAAGGGTGAGGAGTAAGGGAAAAGAATTTCTTATGATGCGTGGGATGAAGGTCAATGTATACATGGAGATATCCTAAGTTGGACTCGCCATTATCCATAAACTCTAATGTAACAGATCATTTGTAATCTCTACATATGCGAATTGTATTGTTGGGCATCTTATGAACCAAGATTTTAGCTCGGATGAAACAGTGAACTCCATTTCTTTTTAAGCATCGTTAGGATAGATCCGGGAAGAAGAAGTAGCCATAGAATCAGCGATGAGTTGAATTTTTTCTTTAGGAATGAATTCTATGGAGATGAAATCAAAATATTTAAAAATTTCACACACGTCAGACTTGTAAAGTTGGAGGTGCTTGGATCTAGTCTCGTAAACTTCGAGACCTAGTTTGTAATGAGTTGCGAGTCACCTAAGACTCTCACATTGTGCACATCCATCCTCTTGTCTATAATAAGACCAAGAAGTAGAGCTTCATTCTTGGCTCTATCATTCATAAAATCCAAGTTCAACTTGAAGGTGAAAGTCATGACTCTTCCCTCAGGAGAAGAAATAATTATCCCAACCCCTAATCCAGAGTGACACTTACTCCATCATAGTTAAGGGTCTAGTTGTTATCAGGGAAGATACATGCTTCATATTTATTTGAACCTTATTCCTAAATTTTTGAAACCTCAACCATGAACACCTCTTCAAAGCCATCTATTTGGAGAGAGGCTATCCCAAGAGCATGACCTATTCCCAAATAATCAAAAGGGAGAATAATTGGTAGATCATTATCTAAGAGTTTCACAATTTCTGATGTAGTTTTTGTTTAAACAATCTCTACCATGACATTCTTTCTCTTGCTAATATCCACCCCTCTAATTTCATTGGGTGGTTCTAACTCTATTTTTGGGATAATTTGGGATATGGGAATCGGTCCCCCTAAAGAGAGGGGTGTGTTTAACTAGTTTCTTGGGAGTTCTAATTTTGAATGAACCTAGTATTCTTTTTAAGGTTGGCCATATGAATGTTAAAAGGCTTCAGATCACCTTGGGACACAAATACCTTCCCGGATGAAGGAATCGACTTCTTGAAATAAAGTGGAGGAAATGGCCTTCATCCTATAAATCTAGGGTCTTCCAAGAATCATATTATAGTTAGTTTCCTTGTCTATAATATAAAACTCAGTCAAAACAGTCTTGGGTCCAAGAGTGACTGGGAGAACTATAGTTCCAATGGAAGTATCCTTAAGAATGTTATAGCCTCTTAACATTTTCTAGGTCAAAGAAAAGTTCTTCTCTCCATAACCTATCTTTTACAAGAATTAAAACGTGAAAAATGTTAACTGAAACTCCATCATCGATTATAGCTCTCTTAACGTAATTATTGTAGATCCATACTTTAAATACAAAGTAGGATCAACTCTCCACACTAGCTCAACATTTGTGGGAGTCTTACTAATATAAAAAAAAACCCAACATATCTCTCGTTAGCGTGAAAGATAGATTTTTAATTCTATGTGGTTTATTTGGGTTTCTTGAGGAGGTATCACGTGAACTAAGTGACCAAGACCAATGCTTCGAATAAATAATATTAGTACATTAGCGAGTTCTCAAAAAATCTAAAAAGGACATGTGAGAAAAGGTATTGGTTAGTTTTGTAATTAAATTATAGGCCCTTATTGGCTTAGGTACCACTTTGTCACAATGTATTGAACTAAGGGGTAAAAATGAAGATGATTTGAAGCTTAGTTATAGAGTACGAGTGGAGGCATGAATTTCTAGCTCAGTTTCTAACTCAAATAGACCCATAATCTTGGTTTGGTTCCATTGGTCCAAAGGAGGAGATACTTGCGGATCAATGGATTTAGAGGCTTCGTGATCATTGTTCCTTATAGGAGTCTCGGTTTTCATGCCATGAGGATTAAGTTTCTCATTTTTAGATTTATTTGGGAAAGGGTATCTGTAAATCCCAAGAATATCATTATGTAGAGCAACATGCCCCATGTGTGTATTCTATGTGGGTGTCATGGGGTTGACCAAGAACATTTCAATGAAGAGTTGTCTTTGGTCCTCCATAATAAATTATAAGAACTTATTACAATCCCTATATGTCTGAGCATCATGACCTATAACTCTATGGAAACCATAATACAAGTTAGGATCATAATCTCAAGGCCTTTTCTTTTGATTTCTTATTGTCCATAGTTCTTGCTTTTGTTCTCGATTTTGATTGTTAAATTTACAGTTTGTAGGTTTCTCGGCCCTAGTTCTAGTATCGATTCAAATATTGATTTGGACCTAGACCTAAACCTATTGGGAGGAGGATAGATAAATTCAATTGTATTAGTGGAAGGAGTAGGGTTGTTACTCGATTGTTTACATTAGCATTGTTATTGTTTGCATTGTTCATGTTTACAACATTTTGTTTCTTTATTTGGTCAATAACACCATCCGTTGTAACACCTTGGTTCCAATTAAGGACTTTGGTTCCTTGATTGTTGTTAGAAATGTTATAATAATTAGGGTTATTATGAGTGGGAGTAACCAAATTCATATTTGTACATAGATCTTACGCCCGCTATCTATCGCCACTTGATCGATATGAAGGGCTCCCTCTAAGATTTCTTTGTATCTCTTAAGAGGTAATTTTAGAATTTCTCCTTAGCTTCCCGGTTGAGAGAATGAAGGAACAAATCACACAGCTCTGTCTAGTCCATGTAGGGAGCACTAACAGAAGAATAGAATACATTTCACCACCTCTAGATGAAGTGGGCAGTGGAATCGTTATGCTCTTGTTTGATATGTAGGAAATCTCTAATTCTTGTTCTCAAAAGTTTGTTCATGTTGAAAGCCTTGATGAAGTCGGACACAAGTTTGTTAAAGGATTGAATAGAGGCTTTTGGGATCTGTAGTACCAATCGAGAGCAATCCTCTTAAGAGTCTTAGGAAATAATTTTTAATGACTCCATTCCTGTGGAGTAGCTATCGATGGTGTGGCATATTCCTTTATATAGGCATTTAGGTATCCCTCCACTTGAACTTATGGAGGTCCAAAATGGCCTTGGGATCATAATGCCTCATATGGTGAAATACGAGAGGTTACTTTAAGTACTTATAGTACATTCCAATTGCTTATGATTCAACCATTGGTGGTCCTTGATGAGGGGGTGGATACGGAACCGGTGTTTGATATGGAACAACATAGGTATTAGTCGGGGCATAAGGAACCCTTTGTTGTTATGCATAAGGTCTAGGAAAGATTACATATCAACAAGAGTTGATTTGGAATACATGTGCATGTAGGGAGGAACTTCACTAGGGTATGGGATTATTGACACAAAACTAGGGAAAAATCCATTTCCTCAAAGAGTGGCATTTGAGAATGCACTTCGGTAGGCCCTTGTGTTGGATACGTGTATAAAGGATGATGATCCATCCCTAGTGTGCTTGAACCTGTAAGGAGGTCACCTAGGTTAGAAGCACCCAATTAGGTTTGAGATACTGGTTGTTGATTGGAACTTGTGGAAGGCATGTAGCCTTGCTTTTGTATCTAATGAGAAGTATTGTTTGAACTCATAAATTGTGTAGGCCGCGAGGCTTATAAAATCTCTAATTTCTTGATCCTACCCACCAATGATGATATCACATCATCGGTGAAGGTGGTACATTTGGCTTAGTTGTGTGTTGGTCCTTTTTGGGTTGCAAAGGTATATGATACCCTGCTTTATAATCGTTCTTTTGTAGAACACCCCTCTTTATATATATTTTATGTTTTGGGAGGAGGGATGGAAACAATATTATGAAGAAGAGCATCAATATATCCTTGCATCCTCTCCAAGGATTCATCTATAGCGTTAAGGTGGTCACTAAGGTGGTCACCGCTTTGGGTGAGTCACACTAGAATGTCATAATTTGGTGATAGGTAAGAAGATAAGGAATCATATTGCATGCTAATTTGAGGTATGGACAAGACCCATGGATAAAACCCTGTTCTCCCATCAAATGTTATGTTATTTGAGTTGGAAAACTGCGGTTGTGCACTATAGTTGGGTTGGTTTATCTCATCAATCCTAATTTGTTGATCCAATGTTAAACCCTTGAGGAGAGGGCATGTGAGGAGATAACATATTCTTTTAGTAATTATCATCCCACCCTAACAAAGAGGATGAATCTTATATAACTACTTATTTGTAATAGTATTTGAGACCCTAAATGGTACTTTCATATTCCTAACACGACATATTCAATGGTTTGTGAATATACTCACGAGAATAATGGGAGAGGAGAGG
This sequence comes from Taxus wallichiana var. yunnanensis, assembly GCA_018340775.1. Taxonomy (NCBI): domain Eukaryota; kingdom Viridiplantae; phylum Streptophyta; class Pinopsida; order Cupressales; family Taxaceae; genus Taxus; species Taxus wallichiana. Next base: position 833,416,991 of record CM031237.1, on the reverse strand, counting down.
GATGGATGAAATAAAAAAAAAAAAGAAGAAATGAAAATTAACTAGTCCTTCACATTGGGTTCACCAATTTTGTATGCCTAAGAATCAACACGTGACTCTAGGGTAAGCGTGACATCCGAGGTCATGTCGGGATAGACATAAAGGAATGGATGGGATGGTAAAAAATGGGTAAATAGAATACAAATATAATAGGTGGAAGTGACAACAAGAAATCAAGGCAACCTAATGTTCTCAACTAGAAAAATGGGTATTTGTTCGTTGAAAGAAATAAAAACCTACCTCACTTGTTCATGGGTGATAGTGCGATCAATAATCATCGTCATACGCAAATCAAGGTCAATATCGGTAGAACCGAAAAAGGACTCTACTTGGTTGTAAAACATGGGGTAATTTTCCTTTTCATCTACGAATTCCTCTCCAAAGAGGGTCATGAATATATGACAAGTGATGGGATAAGGACAAGTCTAATCTCTACTAGGATGGTTTTCCTAGAACTCCTCGATAGTTTCTACCTCATCATTCAAAGAAATCAATTGTATGATGTTGGTATGTTGGTTTGGGGTAGTCTCGAAAATAAGCTATCTACGACCTTGGTTAACATGATTCAACTCGTGTCAATGTTTAGTTGTGGTCTAGTTGGGTCACAAACTCTTTGTCTTGGTTGATGTGGACCCTAAATGGTCATGTGGGCACAAAGCAAGCAATTATGGAAATAAAAAAACACATAAGAAAATCTAAAGGGTCTAGAGTTATGTTCATGTAACCTAGGCTATTATTGAAACATGGGAATTATTTTTCATTCCAATCTAATTAATCTAGATTCCTATTTTGAATGAAAAAAGCAAGCAAATTCAAATTAAACAAAATTTTATTACTCTCTGTTTAATTTAATTAAATCTAGTCAGTAACTAATTAATTAAACAAACGCATGAAAAATTTAATCTACTTGTTTTTGGTATTTTGAATTACGTTTTAAATGCTAACAAACAAACAAAGCTAACTAATTTTGAATCTATGTTTTTGGATTTTTTGTTTTATTGGAAATAAATAACTAAAAGCTATAGATAAAAGGAAATGGATTCTAATTGAATAAAACTACTTATATGCTAAAATAAAAACAAATAGGCAATAACCGAATTTGAATATTCTTGTGTTTCTAAATTTGAAGCTAATTTAATTAAACATAAATTCTTTCTAATTTACAATTGTGGATTTCTACTATTTTTTCTAATGCCTCGCCTCAGAATCATGGGAAGAAATGAAGCTTCTCAGAAGAAATTTCTTTCCCTGAATCTTCCTCGGTGAAACAATGGATTTTCCTGATGATTGATTTTGTGAATAAATACAACAAAGTGCAAAGACACAAAAGCTTCCTCAATCTCATTCCCCTTGTATATCCATAGGGATAAGTACGGGGAAATTTTCAATGAAATATTTTCTCGTGTGTACATTTAAATCTAACTAATAACCAAAATGAAATCTACAAGTGATTTTAATTAAAGAAATGAAGAAGTATGTGTACAAGAACTTCATCCAAATCCTTTTTCTAGGAAAATCCATAGGGATAAGCTGAGGAGGAATCATTAATGGAAGCTACTTATAGGCTACATAAAATTTTCAAATTCCACCTTCTTAAAACAATTGATAATTTGACAGATAAATGTAAATTCCAAATTAAAGAAAGCTTTAATGAATTTGAATTACACCCCCAACTTGAAAATGTAGAAGCTGTGAAAATATATAGAGGCAATTATTCTTTTCTTTATCCCCTCAACTTCTTCTCCAAAGATAAATCCAAATTTTCCAGGGAACTATGTTGGTTGGTATGCAGAAGTTGTGTAGATCTTGCTGAGTAGACTAGTTACAAGATAGCTGGTCTCAAATGTAGGAAAGGAAGTAACAAGGAAAAGCTCTAAGTTGTTTGTGTGCTTCTTGGAAATATTTTGGAAGATTAATGGTGCAATCAAATTCAATGGAATCTAACCAATGATTCAGGGGAAAAACTTGTTTTTAATATAAATTTGGTAGGGAAATGGTCTAACACACTTGGAAATCAAGAAGCGTCAAATCATTCACACAAGGGGCAATAAACTTACAAAGAATACTAAGTAAAGAAGAAGAAATCCATACGCATATAACAATATCAAAACTGAGATAATTAGATGAGAAACCCTGTAAGAAAAATAATGGGAAGCTTGAAACACGCGTATAAAACTAGAAGTGTTAATTCTTAGATTAAAGTTCATGATGGCGTCGGTCTACGTAGATTGGCGGTTATGCAACAATCAGACCTTGGTTGTATAACCACTACTTAAGGAAGACCGTAAGTTACGTAACCACTAGGGAGGTTATGTAAGTGTCGTAGAGGTTACATAACTTAAATTCAAATAATAAGGAAAAGGGGGTGAAAAACATTTTCAAAAGCATGTAAGGTTAGGAAACTAAGAAGCAAAGCAAAGCTAAGTTACATAAAAATTAGAAAGCAAAGAAATGGGACATAAATTCATCATCTATTATGGAAATGAAAGTTATCTTCATTGGAAATTTTTACTATTCTAAAAATATAACACTTTGTACAATTTTGGGTGTATACAGACCCCAAGATTCTTAAATTGTGTCATTTATATCTACAAAAGAACATTCCACCTTTACAACACTTCTTACAGAAATTAAGAATACAACGTTTGCCTCAAACCCAAGAAATATGTTTTCGGTGTCACATCAAGAAAGCTATTGGAATTCATCTTCTCATGCCGTGACATAGAGATTAATCCAAAAAAATTTAAATCTACCATCGAAATGCCTCCACATACCAATCTAAAACAAATCAAAAGTCTATAGGGTAAAATTTAGGCCATTAGAAGGTTTATAACACAACTTACTGATAAGTGTCATACATTCCACCATCTACTAAAGAAAGGAACAACCTTCCATTGGAATGAATAATTTCAAGCATCATTTGATAAACTCAAAGAATATCTACTACATCCTCTAGTCCTAGTGCCTCCCACTCTAGGAATTCCTCTTCTTCTATATATTTCAGCTACTCAACAAACTTTTAGAGCTCTTCTTGTGTAGCATGATGCCAATGGAAAAGAACAAGCTATCTATTACCTAAGACAAACATTAATTTCTTATGAGCTCAACTATACCCCTATCGAAAAATCATGTCTTTCTATTTTATTTTCCTCTCAAAAGTTGTGGAATTATATGCTCAATAATACAAAGTCAAGCTCATTGTTAAAGTAGATCCACTTAAATATCTACTCTCAAAATCAGATTTAACATGATGGATGGCTAAATGGATTGTGCTAAGTGAATTTTAATATGTTAATCAAAAGGCTATAAAAGTACATGCTATAACAGATCAATTAGCAAAAGCTCTAATTTCTTATTCCACACCACTCAATACACGGTTCCCGATGACTTGGTATTCACTATCAACGAATCGATAAGTAGAAATTATACTTGATGGCTCATTCACACATCATGGATCGGGATTAGACATTCTATTCATCACAACACAAGGATATATCATCCCTAACGCCTTTCAGACTTGTTTTCCCATGAACCAATAATATTTCTGAATATGAGGTACTTATCACTAGACTTAGAATGGATATCCAATGGAATATAGGGGAACTTAATGTATTTGGTAAATCACAAAAAATCATCAAGCAAGTTAAGGATGAATAATCAACCAAAGATGATAAAATTGTTCTATATAAGTGAATGGTGGATAGTTTCAAGCTTTATTTTTAGCACATTCAGTTCAAGAAGGTTCCACAAGAAAACTAAAAATCAATAGATGCAATGGAAACTATTGGATCTATGTTACACATTCCTTTAGATGCCCATAATTCAAAATGTCTGGTTGAACAACTCATGGTTCCAACATATGACGTCCCTGAATTTGAGATGGTATGTGATATTTTTGGTCCCAACTCCCCATGGTATCACGACATCTATACCTATATTCATGACCATATCCTTCCACCTAACCTTCCTAGCAGCCATCACAAATCCTTCATTGGATGCACATCTAGATTCACCATCCTTGGCTGAACCCTCTACCATATAGGATATAACAAAACCTTGTTACGATTCCTTAACTCATAAGAGGACAAATTAGAAATCAAGGAAGTTCACGATGGCATGTGTGGTGCTCACACCAATAATGTGGTACTTTCCAAAAAATTTCAATGTATTGTCTAGTGTTGGCCTACAATGGAAAAATATGCATGCTCTTATTCCCACAAATGTGTTCCATGCCAAAATCATGCCGGCCTCATCCATACAACATCACAATCTCTGCAGCCCATCACTACTCCATGGCCATTATCCACCTGGGGTCTCAATCTCATGGGAAAACTTAATCCTACCTCATATGATGGTCACAAGTTCACTATTACTGCTATGGAATACTTTACCAAGTGGGTCAAATCCATTCCACTCACTTATGTCACCTGGAAAACAAATATCTAAATTCATCCTTAATCATATCATTTTATGTTATGGTATTCCCTCAAAAATTATCACGGACAATGGGAAGTCCTTCAAAATCGTGAAGTCCATGACCTTTGTGACCACTTCCACATCAAGCATCCCATATTACCCACAAGGAAATTCCCAATCCGAAGCATCCAACAAAACACTAAAGTGCATCCTCGAGAAAAATTTTCAATCATGTAGGATGCAATGGCATACACAAATTTACCCTACCTTATGGGCCTATCCATCTCGCACCCCATTGGCTCCACTCAATACTCCTTCATCTTTAAGACTGAAGCTATCATACCTATTGAAATTGATATCCATTCCATCTACATATCCCTCCAAAACTCATCAACAATGAATACTATCATGTGCATCACATTCAAGAACTAGAACCGCTTGATGAGAAATGCCTCCAATCCTTTGACCATCTCAAAGCTTACCAAAATTTCCTTCATAGACAATATGGTAAGGGTGTAAAAACTTGTGAATTCAAATTTAGTGACCTGGTCTTAAAAGAGAGCCAATGCAACAAAAAGATGACCTTGAAAAGAAAGGAAATTTTGAACCAAATTGGCTCAGACCATATGTCATCATAGCAAAGTTCATCTCTAGTGCTTATAAGCTTACTACCCAAGATGGGTATGAGTTGGATGATCCCATGAATATCATGCATCTTAAACACTTCTATGCTTAAGTTCCCACTATCCAACATCAAAAAAATAAGTCCAATGGTGAAAACCACTTCGGTGGTGCCTTGGGCAAGTACCATGGTGAAAATCAGTTTCGGTGTTATGGTAATCTAGATCCTTCATTTACTAGTGCCTCACATATGCAATAGCACATTGAGGGAAATCCCCATTATTCATACCCACATCTCCATCCCTATCAACATTCCTCTCCTACTATCTTAATCCATATTTCATCTGGTCTTGACTAAGAATTCATGGATGTATCATGCTTGGGAACACTATCTTGATCCTAGCAAAGGTCACATTGTCTACAAAAACGTTTTGGGAACCAGAAAATGAAGAATAATTCAAGTCTCTATGTCCATGTTGAGTCATACAACTCTTGTAAGACAATAAGGCTTTCATTCCTTCTCCACCCCCATCCACTGTCATCATCTTAATCACTTTCCTTCTTTCTCTATTATTCTTCTTCATTTAGTGAAATGGTTACATTGTTAATATTTGTACAATTTGATTAATTTTTTCATTTACTTTAATGACATTGTAAAATTTCCATAACATTTACCATGTATATACACACTGCTATCCATAATCACATTATATAATCATTTTAACATCTCCTAATTCATATCACAAACTCAATAATACAACATGCCAAACATCTCATCATCCCTATCATCCATCTCGCATGTCAAAATACACCAATTAACCATATAACCATAGCATTCAACGCACATCATCACATCAAATCCATCTACATCTAACACCCTCATCATACCTATCCAATCATTTTACAAAATTAATCATACATCTCATCCACATCAATATATCAAAAACATTTCATCATCACATAAAATCTAATCATCATTTCATCATCATCACATATAAATCATCTCACATCATCACATCACAATAAATGTACATCAAATCATCATCTAACATCACAATAAAACTCCATCAAATCACCATTACATGATCTAATAATCGACATCATCACATCTACATCAAATCATCATCTAACATCATCATACTACATCAAAACATCTTCTAACATCATCACATAAGAATCAAACTACATCAAATAATTCTCTAAAACCACAACAACACATCACCTAATGTCATTACATTACCATAAAAATCATAAACAATAAATGTCTCTAAAACATCCAAACTCATATAAACACCATGCTCATGAAACCATCAAATAATCATTAATACATCATCATAAAAGACATCATCTATACATCAAAATCAAAATAAAGTACATCATCATCATACAACCATCATATACATCATCATCCATATACCAAAATCATCAAAATGAAGTATGGCATATCATCATCACACTAATTTCATATCGACTATCTCATCCATTAAAAATATTGCATGATAATCAAATGTCATCTCATCATCAAAATAATCATACCAAATGTCTCAACCATAAAAAATAAAGCATATCATCAAATTTCATCGCATTATCAAAATAATACATCTCGACTCATATATAACAATTATCCTTATGCTTATGCTTAGAATCCATCCTCATCATTATCAAACATCCAATAAAATACATAATGATACAAAATAATGGAGGCCTATATACCCCAAGTATGTACATCTCTAAACATGGCGATCATCCTTGCGTTGAGCTACCTGTGTCATCCCTTGCACCCCCATCCGGTCTTGACTATAACACACACGGTACTCCTTGGATTTTTCGAGTATGCTGACCTCCTCTTGACTAAGTAGGTCATATATCGTGGTACTTCCAATAACCTATAAGTCACAATGGCCTCGTAATAACATGCCTCCTCTCCTAGGGCCTTATACTAACATAGTGTCACTATTCTTGGGGTGCCATCTCTACCCCACTCCCCGAGAGGGTCCTTGTGTCTCACTCTCCTCGGTTGCGGTATCTAACACACCATATCTATCCCTATAAGAATATCATTGGCAATGATACTATATCCATGTCGTGTGGTGCAATCCCTCTCTGTCATACACTATATTGCTCCTAGCGGGTCACATCTAACTACGCTAGTAGGAAGGCTATCTTAGTTATTAACCCCCATCTCTACCTCTTTCCTATTAATGTCAAAAACTATCAATGGATTTTTGTATCATATCCAGCTCTCTTTGTAGGTGAGTTTTCTCTACATCTCTAGCCCGAATCTCGCCTACCATACCATCTCCCTCCACCATCAACTAGCTCACCAAGACCGAAAACATGCTCGATGTCTTTCTTAGATCCCATATCTCTCAAGTGAGCCACACCTCTCACCCTCATACTAGCTATCTCTACTTCTCAAGCATGTGCATCGGTCTCTAATCTATTAATATAGGCTTGTAATTATGCCCCTATACGAGATGATCCTAAAGAACCCACACCTGTAAATCCTGCACCTGGATAACCCTAAAGGCCCCGCACCTATAAATACTATACCCTATGGTTTGGCTATATATGTATGTGATGGACGAATCATCTATAGATGCCTTGTCAAATCATCGGTATCCATCACATCATGATCCAATCTCTCTAGAATATGGCCCAATCCTTCTGTATTGGAAAATTTGGCATTGGGTGGTGAACCTGGAGGACCACCCAATATGATAGTAGGTGGTGCTCAAGGTAACTCCTCCTCATCCCACCCGGCTTGCAAAGTATATAGACTACTAATTCATGTCCTTGTGCTCCCTCCTATATACCTATCTATGCCCATGCACAAACTACATCCCTATTAACAACCATGTAAGTATGATTGGCCCGATCCTCGCCACCACTCCTCAACCCTCATATATTCTACATCATGTAGTGGCCTCCCTTTGGTTAACATGTACCTCGTCAAATATCCCTCTTGCCAAATCTGTTGGAATCGGATCACCCCAATCCTTAGTCTCCCGGGTGGTCCATGTAAATAAGTGGTGTCCTACGGGTATACCTTGTCTAATCCAAAATCTCAAAGGAAGCGATCGATATATAACACTCAATCATGTAGGGATGACCCCATACTAAGAAAAACAAAGTCCGAATATGGCTCAATTATACTTGATCCCCAACCCATTCCTCATACCGATGATATGGTCTCCATGTAATGTCTCTAGCCTCAAGCTCATCTACTCCCCACATGTAGTGAACACATGACACCCAATTGCTACCTCCTAGCCATACGCATATACCATCCATAAAATGAAGGATCACCATCCTATCACTATCATCAAATACCTATTAGTATTTCCATGGCTATGTGATCATAATCGTATGCATGTAGTTTAATTCTGGCCCCAACACTATGCCTTTGTAGGTAGGCCACTCGGTGAAAATCATGATATAACTGTGCCATTATTGCACGGGTGCCCAAGCAGAGATGATATGTGCTTATCATATCCCATGTACTACATTTATGAAATAGATAGTAAAATAACACCCTCCTCCATCAGAAACAAAATAAAACTAATCAAGGAGCAAAAATATGGGGATCCACTCTATATATCTCTGTCTCAAAATAAATCCCCAAATCTATATGCAACCCTCGTTGTGGTGCACCCTTAACAATGGTCGGTAAATGTAACCAATCCCTGGGCCTATCTCTATGCCAAACCACATGCACCCCTCCACTAGAATCCAAAAATATGGTAGACGTCCTCTAACGTCACCGTCATCTCCTGTAGGTAGCCGAGAATGTGCTAGTCTTTGAATGCCACCTCTCGCCAAGGTTGTCAAAACTACTCGATCCACTCGCATAAGCGGCATTCTAGCCAATTCACATAATCCAACCACATATAACAGGTGGACCTCTTCATTTTAGAAGTCTCCTAGTAATGAAAATAATGCAGCACACCGTCGATGCCTAACATATGATCTCTAACACCATCTACTTACACCAAATCACGTATATTAATTCATCGCTTTAACAAACCCACCCTTTATTCCCCCATTTTAATATTTACATTCCTCTACAAACCCTATGTTACCAAAATATTGTTCATAGTGTGAACACTTAGGAGTGGTTTGGGTTATTTGGTAGTAATAGTTTTTAATATTTATAAAATAATATATGAGTGTGCACAATTAGTTGTCATGCACAACTCATAGAGATAAGAGTGTGTGAGAATATCTTGGGATTGAGAGTAAGACTAGGGAATAGAGGAGAGATTTGGGGATAAAAATATAAGACTTGTCTCCATGATTATAGGAGCAAGCAATTGTATAAAATGCCCTTCCTATTCAATAGAAATTACTCAACTATTTTCTATATTTTATTTGTCTCTGGATTTTTCCTATTTTCATGTGCTAATCTCAAATTGTTGTTGCTAAATTTAATCATCAAATCTAGAGTTTTGTTATCATCTGGTATCAGAGCAAGTTAGGAAGATTTATGAGATTGATTGCAGGACAAAACCACAGCCTCAAGGATGCAGATCTGAGAGTTTTGAAGCTTCCGTCGCCATTTTCTAGAATCTGATCTTGAAAAAAAATGACTGGTAAATCATATTTTTCTCAAAAACCCAGATTCCAAATCTTCTAAAATTTTTTGGGTTTGAAGATACATATTTTATTGCTCTACAGTTAAAATTTCAGAATAACCCAGTTTCTAGTTTAAGATAAAACGTGAAATAGATTCTGGCGTCTGAAGCAATTATGGAATTTGTATATGATTAAAACAAATTTTTTTGTCAAAGTTTGTTTCTGCATCTATTTGGAATGGAAATTAGATATGGTGTGATTTTTATCTAATCAAACATATTTTCACTTGTACATGACGTTCATAGTGAGGGGGTGCATTATCGGTTGAAACCGACACCCAATAGAATTATAAAATGAGACTCAAAGACAAATTCGGTGAGTTAGCAGCATCACAATGGAGGCTGGAGGCATAGGAGGATGGAGGCAAATTGGCATCTCTTGTTATTCACCAACAAAAATATTGCTTCATTATATTGGTGACCTTTTGTTTTAGTTGTGTGGTGTGTTTGCTTTCCATTGTAATAATGAACAAAAGTAATATTCCTGTTTAAAGCTCTTGCATGAGCATAATTTCTGTTTTGTAATCCCTCTAAGTTAGAAACAATGATGTGAGCAAAATAATGTACACTACTATGTAGTGGTTGGTTCCACTAGAAAACCATTTTTTGAGTTGGAGGTTCTCTTTGAAAACCTCATATTGTTTGAGTTGTTGGTACTCATTGAAAACCTTCATTTCTTTGTAGATCATGAGCAGGTACAAGAGATAGCTTTCCCCATGTTCACACTAAGGGGGTGACTATTACCGAAATATTGTTCATAGTGTGAACACTTAGGAGTGGTTTGGGTTATTTAGTAGTAATAGTTTTTAATATTTATAAAATAATATATGAGTGTGCACAATTAGTTGTCATGCACAACTCATAGAGATAAGAGAGTGTGAGAATATCTTGGGATTGAGAGTAAGACTAGGGAATAGAGGAGAGATTTGGGGATAAAAAGATAAGACTTGTCTCCATGATTATAGGAGTAAGCAATTGTATAAAATTCCCTTCCTATTTAATAGAAATTACTCAACTATTTTCTATATTTTATTTGTCTCTAGATTTTTCCTATTTTCATCTCGCTAATCTCAAATTGTTGTTGCTAAATTTAATCATCAAATCGGAGTTTTGTCATCACCCTAAAATCTACTTCTAATCAAAACACCCCTAACTCGTGCAAAGTTGTCATTTCACACCACATAGGTGCCACTTTATAAGCATAGGAGCTACTTTACCCTACCCGGCCTAATCCATGCATAAGCGCTACTATATCAAACATAATTGCCAAACTAAACAAAAGCACCATTAATTTCCCTACCCCGCACATACGCACCGAAATTTATCCCCTCCCCGCATAGGAAATACTATACATAACATACGCATCAAACCATATCAAATGCACCAAAACAAGTACAACGAAGCTAAACCGTAGCCCTACCTCGACACACGGTGCCAATCCTAAACCTATCCTCCTACCCCAACACAAAATCTCTAGTATATAGTGCAAAGGTGATACTTTATAGCACATAAGCACCACTTTCAACCCCTTCTAGTGTTAAAATACCAATAACCCCCAAAAAGATACAAAAATGTAAAAACGAAAAAACAAAGGTACTTACCGCATGTCCACCATCCACCGATCACCGATAATTTCTCATTAGGCATGCTCAATGCTCCATAATCATAGAATAGGCCATGGTTGTCTCTCAAAGGCTCTCGTTCTCTCTACTACGCAGAAAATGACTCACCACGTTGTCCCCAAGCCCTTTTATACATCTTGCCGCGATGAACTCATGACACTCTAGATGCCCATTCTCCCACCTTGTTCATTTGTTTTTCCTCTTGTTTCTTCCTAACCCGCCCAAATTTTCATGTCTATCATAAAAAAACGTAAAAATTCAAAAATTCAAAATCCTACAAAAAGGTTAAAAACTTCTAAAAAATAAAAAAATTGTGAAAAACTCAAAAAATAAAAAAATCATAAAAGTAATTAAATAGTCTTAAATTTTTCTAAAAAATCATAAAAAAACAAAAAAACCTAAAAAATCGTAAAAATTTCTAAAAAAAAAATCGTAATTTTTTTTCTAAAAATTAGAAAATCGTATAATTTCTAAAAAGTCCAAAAATCAACCAATCACAAAAATCATCAACTTTTCAAATTTTTCAAAACCGTAACAATTATCTAAATTCCCAATAATAGTCAAAACTCATCTACTTGGTCCGATCCCCGAATCCATCCCATCACCACAATCCCGTAATTCTTCCCTAACCCCATTCATTCACTTTTTCTTTTCCCGCATATCCGACTATGAATGTATGCTTTGTTTCTTACATTTTTATTTTTCGGTCTATGATATGAGGCCCTTTTTATTTTCTTGTTCTTTTGCACAATCCAATGTTATGAGGACCAACCTTTTGTCCAATGATATGATGATATAGGGCACTTAGCAATTCAATTATCATGGTCATTATACCTTGATACATTTTTCTCTATGCCACATCAACAAAATGATAATGATAACAATGTGGATAGTTCATGCCAACACTCGCCCCTTTAATCATCATCCAATACTAATTAAATAATGTCATCCTTCTCTCATCCGGTCATCTATTTATCCACATTTATCACTCTAAATCTTCTTATCCCCATCCAAACAATTGACCACCCCAACCAACATCCAATTGATCTTTAAAATCCAAACTAAAAGCGCAAGAGGTGTGTGGTACAATGCCATTAAAATCAATTAAAATTGAACTAATGGCTATCTGATCCATGTTCAAATCCCTAACAACTACACTCGAGAGCTATTCTTGCCTAGTTAGAAATCCAATCTTCTCCTTAATCAATCCTACCCCTTTCATATATCGATGACTGGGGCATCCTCTCAAATTCATCTACCTTTATCTTCTTGGTTGGGGTATCCTGTCAATCCAATTGACTCATTCCATTCATCTTAGCTTCTCCTCTTGGCTTGAACATCCAATCACTTAATCTAGCCCCCATTCGCTGGGACATCTAATCATTTGTTCACCTTGGTTCAGCATCCTATCACCAGAATCTCTCCTGATCTCAACACTACTCGTAAGTCTCTACTACCATGATTTTAATTTTGAGCGGTCACCCGAATCGTTTCTTCCTCATCTGACCTCTCGAGGGGGCATCACCCTTGCTATCTATCCTAGTAATCTCTCTTTCTTTGAACAATCATTGCTCCATAATAACCCTTCAAAGAGGGGAAAAATTAGACATGTAAAATGTCGACATAATTGATAAATAAATAAAATACCTATTAACCATTATTATCTCCTAACAAATATTCCCCTCTATTACTAATTCATTATCCCAAAATTCCCATTTTAACTAATTATTATAAAATCCTATCCTAACACCATTTAAATATTTATAGGAATTTAAAATTCCTACTAACCTACCCACCTAATCTACAACCTACCATACACCTAACCTCTCCATGTAATCACATCCCTAATCATCTTTTAATATAATCTAATCCTAAATTAATAATATCCTCTACCTCTAAATCTAGATGCTTCTATTTCTAGAAGCCTCTCTAAACTTCTTCCTCCATTGAATTTTAAATTCAATGGAGACTTCTCACAAAATATAGAATTCTCCATTCTAGAAATTTTTAAACCTCTCCTCAATCCTCAACCATTGATCTTCATCCCACTTGGATCAATCCTCACCCTCCATTTCTTCTCCCACAAGCTATAAATTGGCATGCCACCCTCCATGGAAGCCAAATTTGGAAAATCATAGCTAAGTGTTGCCAAAATTTCTCAAGAAGCTCTATAACATCCATCAAGCATCCTTAAGTAAATTCTCAATCTACAAAGGGGAGGTGTTTCCCATTTGTTTCCATAAAATATGAAGTAAGCAAGTCCAAGAAATCATCTTGAGTACAACACAAACATCAACCTAGAAATATATTCATTAGTAAGTTGTAGGTATTTCTCCTCTTTCCCTTCCATCCTTTCTCAATCTAAGGTAGTGTTAGGGAGTCTTAGATTAGGAATTAATTTAGTTCAGTTCCTATTTTGCATTTGAAACTAACCACTCTTTTGCATCTACACTTATTTATGAAAAGGAGTGTTTAAAATTAAAAATACAAAGGTCACTTTAGTGAACAAGACAAAATAGCCAAAAATTACATTCCCAATGAATAATTACAATGTAGAGAGAGAAGGAAGAAGAGGGAGAAGAAGAGAGAAGTGATCAATCGAAGATGAAGAAGCATCTGATGATGAATAGATTGCTCTCAATGAATTCTATAGAAATGAAATGCTCTAGGAATTAAATCCTTTCTCTTGACTTCTTTATTAATCAGATCCACTACGAGTGCAACCTTCTTCTCTTACGGGATACTCTTTCTCACCAAGGAGTGAGAATCAAGACAACTCATCTTGGATATCAATGGGGGAAACACTATCCCAATGGGTTCTTTCTTTCTCGATCTCAACCTTTTTCCATCTTCACCTTGGAAACAATGGTGAGAGAAAAATTGAATAGAGAGAAGATCTCAAGTGATATTAATTTCATTTCTTTAATGATCTTCTCCACCCATCCATCCATCATTGGCTCAAAAATTGAGTATTTGATCTTCATGATGATGAAAGCTAGTGAAATGGACAGAATATTGATGAATATGAAATATTTGACCAAAATACCCACACGTACTATTTTTATTAGATCCTACCCCAATTGTATATTTTTAGAAAATGGTCTTCTAAATGTTAGAATGATATGAGAGTGGTCTAAAAATTAGTTTTCTTTTTGGTATACTTTGCACCAAATTTATTAAATTCTCTCATCCGGATCAATGGGGAAGAGAAAACTTCATCGAAGAGGGAAGAATATTGAGAGAAAAATCATTCCTCTATATCTCAAAAAATATTCTACTTCATCATGTATGAAATGACTCAAATTAAATCTAATTTTATGAGGATCATCTACTCCAAATTTTAGGAAATTTGGCTCATTGGATCACTAGGAAAATGCAAATATATTCAAAGAGGGCATAATATTGAGAAAAACTCAGTCCTCTATATCTCCAAAAATACTCCACTTCATCATGCAATAAATGGATCAAATGAAATCTAATTTTATGAGGATCATCTGCTCTAAATTTTAGGCAATTTGGTTTGCAGAATCACCGGGAAAATGTAAATACATTTTCAATTGTTCTAGGTAAAAATGGAGTTCTTGCTAGAAAATTCTTTCTCAAATAGAAAATAAATCATTTCATGACATCCTCCAAGTGATATATCATCTAAAATTCATTTTCAAATGGATAATTTTGGCAAATTTTCAAGGTTTTTTAACCACGGGATCACCAACAATGAACAAAAGACCATTATGAAAACATAGCGCATGGACTTGGTTTGATTTTCTTCTATGGAGGAAAAATATGAAGTTTAAATGGATTTCCATGTTACACTTCATCTATTTTCATGTTGAGGTTCTCTTTTGGGGGAGGAAACTAATTTCAAAAATGACCAAGTGTTGGATTTTTAACTTTTTTTTAGCACTTTAACTCACCATTAACCCAACATGGCCTAACTGGGTCAATCGGGGGTTAGAGGGTGAGTTGTACCCATAAACATATGGTAAATTTGAGATTAGGGGACAATAGGGACACTAAGTTTCACTTTTCATGAGATCATGACAAGTGTCACCATGTGAGAGAAATAAAGAGAGATGGAGGAGCTAAGAATAGGTTGTCGACGGTTGAGATGAGGTCCTCCATATGTTTGGGGCCTACCTCCATGAGCTTTGGTGATATTTTGTGTCCCAGCTTTCCCCTTGGATGTTGGTACAAAGGGACAAGAGACATCAAGCTCAAAAAAATGTTTTATGGGTGGAGTTTCTCATGAGGAGGGGCCAAGTTGATCTTAACACAAGATTCTAAATTTTGTTAGAACACGGGTTATCACTTAAATAATGAAAAACATTCTTCCATAAGGGGGCACACTTTTTTCCCCTTTTACCAAGGGATAAGGGACAATGAGTTCAAAATCCCACCACCTACTTCATGTCAACATGAAATTAGAACATGGGAATGTTTTTTCCATTCCGGGAGTGAAACTTAACCATTTCAAGCCATATATATATTATTTTGCATGGAAATGGGAACAAATATAATGATAACATTTATAAATTCTAAAACTGAGTTCTTCATGATTTTTTTTTTATATCTCCAATTTTCCTATGAAGGCACACTAGTGAGCTGAGTTTTCGGGAGAGTTTATAACAATAACGAACCAAACCATCACTTGGGTCAAGGAGTTTGAATGTTCTTTCATTTTATATATTTTTAGGATCCCAACTCTACTCAAGGTTCTTGAAACCTTCATTGTCAAATCCTTTTCTAGAAAGGCCACCGTGCTTTAATATTGGAAAGGTTTCATCTTGTTATGCTTCCAAAATTTATCTTTCCCATTCCAATGTGTATTAGACTCTATAATATTTTTGATTACTAGGATTTGAGCTCCCAAAACCACCCAGAGTTCATAAAACCTTTTCTATAAGTTGACCTTTCAATAAGGAACACACACCCATTTTCCCCAAAAAGTGTCTAGAGAGAAAAATTTCCCAAGACCACTCCAATTCCTGCATAATATCTTATAAATCATAATTTCAAGGAGGAAATTATGATACATTACCATTAACTGCAATCTAAGATCCTAAAATAATATGAGGCTCCCGATACCTTTCCCAAAGGTTAACTTTTAAAAATGCGCAATTTGGCAATTTCTGACAATTTTGAAAAGTTTGGTGAAAGGGGTAAAAAAATCAATAGGGTTATCAAGTAAAATGCCTAAACATTTTTCATTACAACATAATGAATGTTAAGATGACTTGAACATAAGGGAGTCATCTCATTTGATACTTATTCTTCTTGATGAACCACTTTGTGAAGGCTATGACATTTAATGACATTCCCTCATAGGAATGGATAGTCCATTGACCTCCTATGAGTGATGTTTTCTAGTAGATATATTATTCACATCCATATCATATAATACATATTCAATCCATAAAAATAAATTGATAATGAATTTCATGGATTCTAAATTAGAAAATAGAAACACAATGGTCAATAATTTAAATAGCTCTACATAAGATCCATATCACACAATTGCATAAACAAATATCAAAGAGCCACATATTCACTACAATACATTATTGCAACCTATAATGACTAAATATTAAACATGCCAAGTGTGAAAAAAATCATCAACCACCCTTTTCGGTTGATAATGGTTTTCCTAATAATCTATGTATTATAATAGTACTTGAAATAATTGGGATACAATGAGAAACATTTACAACCCACATCTCGATATTTCTATGGATCTATCAAACATATTACATTATCCCTTCAGCTGGGAGAAGCTAGTCTATATAAACGTTTTCTTGATTCTTTAGAGAATTAGGACATGTGACATGTTACTAGAATTCCCTTGGCTTCATAAGTTCCATTCTATCACTTCTACCATGTATAATATTGTCAAATATATCTATTGTAATTAATTTTTCAAGGTTTAGGGAATCCCTTATGAATCCCCTTTGCCACTTTTAGTTGTTATTCAATATTATAGTCCTTGTGTTGAAATTTTACATTACATATACTCACCCCATCTATTTAAATAGTTCCTAAATCAATGGAAAGAATGATTGTACTATCATCTATTTAGCATAAGACATAATATCAAAATAATGTAAATATAATCCAATGGGTTCTCATTGAGCATTAGAATCAAATGAATGCTTAATAAGCTTAATATTATAGAGAAGAAATTATTTATCTCAAACAATGCTCTATCAAGGCATGCACCTCCTCCAATGGTCCATCCTACAAATTCTCCTACATCATAACATTCTACTACTATGGCACATAATTCCATTTCAACCTATCATTTTGGAATAGTTCCCAATTCTCCCTATTTGTATGAAATAGTCATCATATAGCTTGCTTTAAATAAATTTAAACAAATACAAAAAAGTAAAAAAATAACAATATCCCAAAAATCCAAAATTCATATATTCTAAAAACACAAAATCAAGACCTAGATATAACTTTAGATTATTAGTTTTCTTCTTTACATATTTTGTTTTTCACATGATTTGATAGAAAAATATTTTATTTTTCACACACACACACACACACACACACACACACACACACACACACACACACACACACACACACACACACACACACACACACACACACACACACACACACACACACACACACTCATTTCATGAGGCATATGAGCATGGGAAAGATTCACAAGATTCAACAAGATTTCATATGCTAGATTTCCCTTTATCTAATGTCCTTACTAATTTGGGGGTATATTATACATTGATAGGTGTTATTATTCTATTACATATTGTTATTCACATCTCATATGTTCTTATTTTAAATATTGTGATGTACATTATTTACCTATATTTTTGGGCTAACACATGTAGACTATAAAAACTTGGATATTGTGTTCTATGTTGTTATTTCCCACTATCTATCTAGTCTTATACACTCGATTTCTTATTTAATTTTCTATTATGTGTCTAGACATTGGCCTATTTGTGTGTATGAAATTACATTTTCCCTTATTTATTTCTATAATTGCCTTTGATTGTGAGGCCTTTGGCCCATTTTTAGTGTGTGACACTTGTGTGTCCATTATATGCTTCCATTTTTTTCTATATTGTATTATATATGACCATGTGTGAGCTTGTATGCTTGTATGATTATTTTCCGTGTTATTACCTTGCGTCATGATTACTATTATGAAATTACTTACAGGGTCATATTCTACAAGTTTTCCATATACATATATCTTCTATGTGCTCCAAAGATGATTATATTCTATATCTAACATGGAAACACTTTAATTAGTATAATCCAAGTGATCTACATTCTATCTCACTCACTTAGATATAGGGGAATTAAATAGGGTTATTGCAAAAATATCAGTGTAATTCAAGAAGAAAATACAAAATTTAGATTTGATATATATGGAAAATAGCTTAATTAAACATGTTTATAAATTATAAATAGCGATAGAGTATAGTTTATTTATAAGGATAATAGTATGTAGTTTTGGACAATACCTTGGGTCACCGAGTGTCTTATATTTTGACCATTTTTTCTAGCTCAATTTCAGTAGTCATAGATATAGATTATCATAAAATTCATTAAGTTAAAAACTTTTAGACAATAAATCACTTACAAAGATAGATATTATTACACACATTCTTTGCATTTTATGGGAAAATGTAAGGTGCATGTTTACTATAGTACTTACAAACTACATATTTATCATTTCATATCTTTTTATTTCTATTTTAATCATCTTTATTCCAAAAAATTAAATAATTTATACACCTAGACTTTTATACAATGGTGTGGTTTAGAAAATGTACGTTAGGGTCTATGAGACACATTACATCCTATAAAATGTTTGGGTTTATGAGACACCTAGATCTAGGCAACATGTTAGGATCTATGACATTATAGGTTCTATGAGAAATGTAACATATGACACGTTAGGTTATATGAGACACCAACATCACTAGATATTTATTTGTACTTCAGGTTAGGTTAGCTAAGCACCCCACCTCCTAATTTAGGGATTTGATCAGCCCAAATTCTCTATTTCTGCTATCACAAGTTTCCAATATTCACATGTATCAACAAGGGGGCATGATATTCTACATTTTTAGGGAAGATATGGTTATACAAAAACATATGTACTCCTTCCTTACACATTACTATCTTTATATATTTCAATTTAAAATTTTCAATACTATGCAAATTTAAAGATAAAGTTTTCACATATATGGACATTCACTACACTCTTGTGTTGCAAGTTTCACTCTTGGGGCATATTTCATTAATTTAAACAAACACTAAATTGAGTGAATAACATGTTTTTTTACACACTTGGGTATTTTTTTCCTTTAAGAAAGAAAATTTCATCTATTATCTTGAAAGGGGGATATAGACACCTAAATTTTGTAGTAGGTACTTGGGATCATGAATTGCACCCATAAACAAGAGTTTAAATTTATTATCTTACCTATTCTTGAATCTTGTAAATATATTTAATTCTATAATTTAGTTTCTTATATATCTATAGGACTGATCTTATCACTTATACACATCTACTATCTCATGTTAGACTCCTACTAAATTATACTTGTTGTCTCTTACGTTCTTGTACACTATTGTCCTCTTTCTAGTATTATTAACCTTTGTCTCCAAAAAAACATATTTATTAATTTTATAAAATTTTCCCTTTATATATCATCCTTAATGTGAAATGAAATCCCATGAAAATTGATAAAAGGAAACAAAAAACACTCAATGAATCGAGTTAGAAACTATCAGGCTTCTACTTAGAAATAGCAAGAAGTGTTTAATATTTATCTCCACTCTAACAAAACCATCCCAAACTTTCCTAAATCAAATGAATACATTAGTAGTAGGTTGTATGAAATTTTGAAGCACTCTAAACTCTTTAAAGAGAATTCCAATCTAATTTAACATCATTCCTAAATCATATCAATCTTTAGAAAGGATCTATACAACAAAGAGAACTTTAAGGGTTTTCTATTTATCTGCAAGTGTTCCACCTTGGAAATTCACTTTATAAATATATCTAGCACTCATGAACGGTACATTATTATAATTATTTAACCTACCATTTATGTTTAAGAATAAGGTCAAACATAAGGGGAGGTATCCTAGAGTTTCATTGACACTTACATGATCACTAAGAGAACTACATAGATTTTGAGCCCCTCATTTGTGAAGTGTAGTGCAAAAATTGGTCAAAATCAACAAGGAGTTTTCCACCAATGGTAATCCAACTCCACCACATACAAATATATTGTGTTGTCCAATGTCTATTTGAGTACTAGCATAAAAAATTATGGTTTTGATCACATGGGTCGATGCATGAGGGTTATGAAGGAAGTAAAAGTGCACAAAAAATATTTAGATGGAAAAAAGTAACCCAAAAAATATCATAAGTGTAGATATAGAGATATACACTAGTAACAAGGAGGACATAAGAACCAAACGTTAATTTTCAGTTTGGCATGAGTGTCTTAAGGGGTTTTAGAGCCTTAATTTTGAGATGAAGCACATTTATCATAGTCACAATATAATTTCCTTGATTCTAATATTGTAGAACACTTTTGTGCAACATGAAAAAGATAAGCCAATTCATCCTCTTGTGTTTTGTTATATTTTAGCATATTACCTAATTGAATATCATACTTTATTGCATTTAAATGTACTATCATATCTAAATTTTGGAGAATTTATTTATAAAATCTAATTTTGAATTAGTTTCAAGTTGTAATAAAAATTTAAGATAATAACACAACTTAAGTTTAGTTTAGGGTAAAATAATTTCAAACATGTGCATGTAATTCCAAAGCATAACAAACTCCTCCATAAGCGGTGCAAGATAGACATCCATATTTTTCATTTAATTATTCCTTATAACAATGTGTGACATTATAAGGTTTTCATTTTGTATTGTCATACATGCAGTAATATTATAATGAATTAAAATGATAGGATATACTAATACATTGTGGCAATATTACCTAAGGGATCAATCTATCCATATCTAGCCTAAGCTTCACACTAGATGGCTTTATATAAAAACAATTAGGCCATATTTTCTCAATATGTCTCATTGTTTTACAATCATTTGGTACACACACTAACCATTTTATTTTATTTTATGTTCATATTTTCAACTCATTAACATTTCCAAGTATTTATATCGATATATATACTCCACTTTGCATTTATAAAAATAAAATTTTATAATATCGTGAAATTGTGATCATGTTCAAACTTTCCCAATAATGTGCTTGACCATAAATATGGCACTCATTTTTGTACTCATGGTCTTCCATATATATCACGAAAAAATCAATACATGAATCATACTTTGTGTGGCCAATCCTTATGGAGGAAGAAACCAATTTTACATCTCTATATACTATTATAATTAGGTTTCCTTATGGAATTAATTCATATTTTTATAACATTCTCAAATTTTAATTACAATTTATAATGATTATAAAATTTTAAAAGATAAATTAAAGTTATTTGAAATTAAATATATATCTACAAACACATAACTTTTTATAACTAACTAAAATTAAATCAATAAATTGATGTAAATATTGTACCTTGGCAATGTGGTAATGCATGTTTATATCCAACCATACTTTTATTTGAAGTCGACAAGTATTAGGTAGCATGCAATAAAGATGGCCTACACGTTCGAACTAAAATAATAGAGTTATGAAATCTTTTTAAAAGTCTTGTATGCCTTGTTGTTGAACTCTACATGTTTGTCCACCATAATATCTTCCTCGTCTTTGAGGAAGATTGAATCAATTCTCCTTGTGGTTTTTCTCGAATATTTCGGTATGAAAGGGTATGGATTTAGTGAAATAAAAAATCTACTATCTTCTATTTTTCCCAATATGAGAAATTATTTTTTCAATGCTAAAAGGAGAGGCTTTAAGAGAAAGAGGGAAACTGATAAAGCTTTTTATGGGTGATGCCTCCATACAAAGATGTAAAAATGAACTTAATGTAAATAATTTTACGTGTGGATCTATAACAAATGTTAGAGGTAAGAATCATAAAAAAAAAAGGAAAATGGTCATTTCATTCCATCTTCCATGTTTTCAAATCATTTTCTACTTTTTGAAAAAAATTGAGTGAGTTTGTTTTAATGTTTTTGTTGCTAAAAATTAAATTTGGCTAGAGAAGTTTCTCTTGAATATCCTACCAAAATATTTGGGGTTACAAGTACATATGTAACTACAAGAAATAAAAAATAAAGGGATCTGGTTTTCTAGTTTTATTGGGAAGGTTTTGATGATGATAGTTTAATAATGTGGCATATATTCAAGGAATCTATATATCTACTAAAAGATACCTATCTTTTTACTATGGAATATAGTTCTAGGTTGCACAATAATTTGTTTTGATGTTATGGATCTAATAATATTTAGAGATTTTATGACTAAGATATGTTTGGAAATTTTGGGTGGCAGATGATTTATCTTTTTTCTATCAAGGGCCATTTAATGATACATTTTCTAAGAGATCTCAAATCTTGGGGTCCTTTTCCTTCACTACATAGTATCCGTCATTTCCTTTCTCCAAGAATTGTTATCATAGGACTAGGTTCCTATGAGGGTCCAAGATGGATTTTATGGTATAATCTACACATTTTTGGGATCTACAATATTTTATGCTTTTATGGATTTGGCCTCATTTTTATAGTTTTATGTTTGATCTAACTATATTTAGTGAGGGTTCAGGATTATCTAAATGAGGATATGCAAAAGTGAAAAGATCTATGGAAGGAAAACCCAAACAACTATGCAAATCAAAAGAAGGATGGAAGAAAAAGTTAGAAATAGATCTTCTATAGGCCATGAATTTTTCATCTTAGGCATCAATAAGTTTGTAAGAAGAGTTGTAGAATGAGAAACGTGGAATTTTGTGGTAAAGGAAAAATAAATACATAATAAAGAACTAAAGAAGAAAGACACCATTGAGCTCGTTGAACAAAGGGTCATGTGCATGATGGAGGAAGAAGGGTATTTTGGAGGGAAAGAAAAGGATGGAGCAAGAGATGTGTGGGAGATGATGCACTATGATATACCGAATTTTGTAAAATAAATTTTAGTTTGATTTAGCTACATGATTTAGATTTGGTTGGGTTGTGGAAGTCTTATTTCTACTATTGAGGATCTATTTTTGTGGAAGACTTGTCTACTTGGTGTTCCTAGGATTTGGGAAACTTTTTCTTAAGCTTTTATGTAGATGGATTGTTTTGTTACCTTTTCTAACACTAATATTGTAATGAATATCTTTATGATGATTAATGAAAGGGTGAGGGACCCAATAACCCTCTTTTTAGTGATAAAAAAATTATATCTTTGTCATCTTTAATGTGAATTTATCTATTATCCATGTCCATCTCAAAATGTTATCATTAATGTCATAATTGAATCATGTTGTCAAATTGTGAAATTAAGTAATCAACTCACATGTCATCTCTACAAGATTGTACTTTTTCTTCTAGCTATGGTTTGACTAAAATAGGGTAAAAATTAGAATAAATGGCTATTAGTGTAGGGTTTTATTCTATTATATGTTTGTTACACATGTATTTAGCTTGTTTAGGTGTCATTGGGATAGATGAGAGTTACACTTCTCCACCTTTTTAGGTGGTAGTTGCACCTTTCCACTTCCTATTTATGTACCTCTTCTAGATCTATTTTCTATTGTTGAATACAAGCTATTTTTGGCTCATGTTTGTTACTCTTGCTCTCTCTCTCACACAACAATGTTTTTGCACTTGCATTTTTATTTTCTTAAATTGTAGTGTGTTCATATTTTAACAGTGCTTGATCTTGGCCCACATTCTCACATTAGTAATTTCATTGATTTAATTATACTTCTTCCACCAACTAACACCATGGACTTTAATATGTTTATTTTGACATGATCTTTTTATAGTATTAGAGTGTAATGATTCGATTAGTTGAACTGACGTACCTCATTTAATATAGTTGTGGATTTTTCAATAACCTACGTGAATGTCATAAATGCAAATTAAATATTATAATTCATTCTATAGAAATACATACACGTGGTAATGTATATACATGACAATGATGAGTCATTTTGATTCATTTTATAGTTGACATTACTTAGTGCCCCTGATTTTTGGTGACCCTACACCAATTATTCCTCCTTTTTCCACGTTGTATCAACATAATACCTTTAAGAACTAAATAGAATTTTACTAAAAAGAGAGTTAATACTATTATTTCACAAATGTTCATATTAAGTAACATTTTACACTATAATCAATATGGTTGTCTAAATATTTCCTCATATTTACAAAAATTATGTATTTGAGAGTGCAATTATGAAAAAAATATTTTTAAAATTATATAATTAGTTTAGAAAAAAATCTCAAATATGCTAACCATATTCATTGTTTCAAGAGAACAATATTATTTTCATCATTATAATAGATTCATCACACAAAATAAGAGGGATTTTAGAAAATGGGATTAAGAATATACCTAGGACTAATGAGATCATATATATTCTTCTTTGCCAATAATAAGAAATGAAAGGTTTGAAATTTTTCTTTCATTTTGTGTTTGTTTTGTGTGGTTAGGTGCATCACATGAGCTTGACATTAATTATGCCACTTTTATGTCATATTAAAGTCAATGTTTTCAAATCTAGTTTAGTAGGTTTTTAAATTAGGAAATTCATGTTTAAAAATGACGTGAATTTGTATGATACAAAAACTCTAATGCTAAATGGATCGAAAAAGGTGCCACTATTTTTTGGTGGCTTTTGATAAAGGCCAACACAATAATTTTTTATGAAAATAAGTAATGAATATTAGCATTGGGACTATAAAACAACATGTTTCTAATGTTAAAAGTGAGAGTAAAACATAAAATTATACTAGTTCCTTCTTCTTAGTTACTCACATATATGAAAATTATGTGTTTTGCAGTTTCCATAACCTCCAACAAGGCGTGAAGTATTCTCAACATTTTGTCTAGATCTATAACACTTAGGGATCTTCCTTTATTATAATAAGTACCACTTTATGCACTATTTGAATTCCTCACACTCTTAAAAGCAATAATAATGAAAACCCCTTATACCCAATATTTTCCTTATTGTAATTTTCCTTCATATTTTATACCCACACTCAAAAAATTTGAAATCAAAATTATTTAGTTCACTTGTAGGGACAACATGATTTGATACAAATATGATTAAGGAGTCAAAAGAAAAACTTCCTAGACCATGTTGCATCATAATGTACACATATACCATGCATAACATGAAAATAAAATACTTCAATTTAATTAATTTCATTAAGTAAATTACAAGTAAAAATACATTACACTTGTACAATACGATTAAAAATCATAACTACATGAAATATTACAAATAGTATTACAATCCAGATGTGGTACACAATAAATGTGACTAATGAGACTTGTTTTCTCACAACAACAAAAATTTAAACCAAAACTTGGTTCCTTGGTTTGGATTAGCATCTTTTCATATTATTTATTTTCAATCTTCCATAACCCTTAGCATTTGTTGATTCCTCCTTATCCAATCTTCACTAACTAGCTATTTCTTCCAAATATAACTCTATTATGGCTAGCCCATTAAACAATAAAACCTCATTTTTATCAAGACATTCATCAAGCAACATTTATGGATGTTCAAAGGGTTCAAATTTTTCTTTCTCATATAACCATAAATCTCGGGTGACTATTTATTATTTGGATGGTTAAGTTTATCAAAAATAGTTTTCTCACTCCTCATACCATGGGACCATGGATTCATTTGATGCAATAATATATATTAGCTAATGAGTGATTTGATGGGTGAAATAAGGCATCAAAATGAACCCTTTTTTATCATGGTGATCATTATGTTCTAAACTATTGCAAATAGTTGTCCTTGCATAACTATGTGGGATTATTTTAAACCTTGCATAAGTTATTATCAACTTCACAAATTATCACTTGTTCATAAAACTATAAAATTTCATAGTGATATGGATCATAAGAGGACTTAAGATAGGATTTTAGCCTAAATTTTTAAGTTCACCTCATGTTTATTACCATGGATAAAATAGTACTTGTATTTTTACATTTAGTGGTTTTTGTAGATAAATTAGGAAGAGATCCTCATGGATTTTTTCAAGGATAATTCCTATTATTTATGGGTGTAGCATTAAATGTCCCTTTCTCATGTTATAAATCCAAAAAGGGGTATAAATGTGACTTATTTAATTTTAGAAAGGTTGTTCATTTGTAAATTCCTATTTAAATGCAACTCATATGTGAATACAATTAGTGGTAACCTTGTTTTTCTACTTTTTATATAAGTGCATAGTATTTTATATAGTGATAAGAATGTCATGAATTCTACTGTAGAACAAGAAAAGTGAAAAATATGTCATGTTAGTGGCTTGTACATCCATGTCCAAAGTATGAAGTATTACACATTTGGGAGGATTTCGTGAGTGATTCCTCATTATTTTTATCGGTTAATTATCATCTGAGGTAAATCCAAAGTTAGTGTATTCTCATTTGAGAATTTTAGTACTCATTACAACAAAAAAATTCAAAATTCTTCCTCATTTATCCTGAAGAGGCTCATCTTGAAATATTGTTTAGATTCAAAAGCCTATTGATCAATATTTGATACCTCTAATACATCTAAAGCACCTTTTTAAATGAATTTATCCTTTTGTTTCACTAATAAATGCTCCTCTAGTTGTAATAAATGAGTGTTTAAAGTATCTTGGTTAAAGGATTAATTTTATTTATAATGTATACTTTAGAAAATTCATTCTTTTTAATAAGTTTTATTAAACTTATCATATGAATTAATTACCTATAAAAAAATTTATATTTAATTTAAATAGAGTTTTTGGAAAAGTGGCAAACAACCCTACCACATATTATACATCTTTTGATGCACATGCCTAAGATAACCAAGCACTTTACCATCTATCCCACATTATGAATATCTAAGAACATTATGATATCAAAAACATTCCTTGTACTACAAGAAAGTCTATTCCATGGTGTTCCCTTTGTCCCATATCTTGATGGTCATCTAAGGCATGCATTTCATATTTTTTTGGATCTTCATGTGGTTTATAGACTTGTAGACACTCATTTTGGTAATTCATGTCTTCCAACAACACAAATACATGACGGTGTGTGTGGAGGTCACCTTAGTGGCAAGGCTATGCCTCAACAATTCTTGTGATAAGGATATCATTGGCCTACCATAGAGCTATATTTTCTTTAATATGTCAAATTATGTGATCAATTTCAACGATATGTTAATATAAGTCATGCCCAGTCTAGTGTATCTCATGGGGTTTTGACCTTTTTCACAAAGTGAATCTTGAATCAGCTAATGGACACAAATTCATCATTACCGTTATTGAATATTTCATCAAATGGGTTGAAGAAACACTTTTACACAACACCATTAGTGAGGATATATGTTAATTCATAGTCACACATATTATCACTCATTATGGGGTACCATCTACAATTATCACAAACAATCGGTGATCCTTTAAAATTAGTACAATCAAGAAGTTTTGTACTAGATTCAAAATAAAACAACTTTCTTCGCTCCATATTACACTTAAGGGAATGGTAAGGCTAAGGCCAATAACAATACTATCATCAAAATATTGTGCAAAACTATGGATATACATGGCATTAATTGTCACAATCAACTTATATATGCCCTTTGGTCATACCATATGAGTGTACATACCCCCCCAATGCCACCTCATTCTCTTTTTCTATGGTATCTGAAACTTTCATACAATTAGAATTATAGATCCCATCCTTAAATGTATCACTAAATATATCCTTAAAGATAATGGTTACCATGAGGAATGATTATATGAGTTAGAAAATCTTTATCCATGAAATGTACAAGCTTTAGATCATCTCCACATGTACTAGGAATGTGTCAAACGAACATATAATAACAAATTTTTCCCACAAGAATTCAATATTATTGACCTTTTCCTCAAATAAAATCAAAAGAATACTAATACAAAGGCCTCCATCAAGGGAAAATTAAAACCCAATTGGCTAGGCCCATTCATTATTATGAACAAAATTGGAAATGGTGTATATCTCCTCATGACTTTTACCAAAAACCCATTAAAAACCCCGAGCATCATGCAAATAAAATAATACTACACATAGATGGGGCTCTATCATTGATCATGCATGAGTAATCATAGATCACCCTCCATTATACTTACATAATGGTTTTTTTATGACTCTCTTTACATACCCCAACAATGAGACATGTGTTATTTACACACCCTTGGGGGAATTTTCTTCCCCTTTTTTTCCGATGACACACTTTGTTCATAGGTTCAACTTGAATGTTAAGGGATCAGCTACACACCTAAAAATCACTTTTCATACACATACTAGGGGAAACATTGCTTCCCCTCTCTAGTTACATAGGATATATTTCATCAAAAGAAAGAAAATCTAAATATCCCCCAGGTAAATTATTGGATCACCCTTCCTTCTCTTTAGAGGATAGGTTCTCTTTTATGCCCTTATGGTGCCTAAGAATCCAAAAACATTCAAATTGTTGAAAATAGAAAAACATTCAAATATATACAAAACATCTTTAAAAATATTTGCATTTCTCTTACTTGGTAGTTTACATTTGTATGTTGATATTATTCAAGTTGCACTTTACTTATCATGTTTAGCTTGATATACAATATTCTATATCATTATTCTATACACATGTGTGTTCATGTGGTACATTGAGTTAAATGCGGGTGTTTCACTAATAAGTTACTTACGTATGAGAAAAATAGATAAGGTAAAGAAGAGGAGGAATACCTGTGAAATGAAGGTGGAAGGTAGAGTGCATGTGTTCTAATTTCCCAATCTAGTGCTGATTGCGAGATCTTACTTTTTCTAGGAGGAACTACTGTGAATGCAAAACAAGACCATAAGAGGAATATTAAACAATGTATGTCAGTGGACTACCTAGCGTTTGCTAGATCCGGGAAGTGTGATACTTCCTATATGGTTTTCAATCCATTTTTTAATACAATTTAATGCAAGAAGTAACATAAAAAAATAACATCCTACTAGTAGTTGATATGATTTAGGTATTTCATTCAAATACAATAAGAAAATCTAATCTAATAGGTAAGGTTATGATCAGATCTGGAGGTTGGGCAGGTAGCCAAGGTGACTAGAACAAGTCAGGATTATGTTTTGGGTGGTTTTGGGTTATTTGAGTGAAGGTTATGAGGTTGCTATTATAGGAAAAATTACAAATACAGAGACCGAAATTGGTCAGGTATGACCAATGTCTGGTTGAGAGGGAAACAAATGATGGTTTAGGTTAACTGGCATTGGTAGAGGCGAACTAGTAGAAACTCAATAAAATTTGGTTTTGGAGGTTCTCTGTGATTGCACAGAGAATGGAAGAAGGATGGCTAGGTTGGTAAAGATGTTGAGAATGCTCAGAGATGTTTGGGGTTGAATATGAGGAGCCCAAAGGTTATGGATGGTCAGATGGGTGTATTGGTAGGGAGGTGATGATGATAGGATGTAAAAGAGAATAGTATTTAACATAGAAAGCTAAATAAATGATGATCTAAGTAAGTATGGAATGATGCAGATCAAAACAAACTTGTATTTGAAGACCTAATGGTTGATCTATACAAATGGTGGTCAATGTCATGGTAGTGCTTCCTGGAATGTTATCGTGAATACCAATGTCTTCATATCAATCTTGGTGTTGGCTAGGGTGTGTTTGGATGTGCGAGAGGGCTCTTGTTCATGCTTGCATGCAAATATCTCTCTCTAAACTCGAATAATTCTTCCAACTCAAACAAGGTAACCAAATTGAATACATGGTAAGGTTAACCATGGTTTAGGTTAACTAGTGTCGGTTATAGAGGGAAATCCTAGGTTTGCCAAAATAATAGATCTTGGCTATCTTTTTGACTAGTTCTTCCCATTGGTTTGGGTCTAAAATGGTATTTTCCACGTAAGTAAGTGGGCATGTTGTTAGAGAAAGGATAGGCATCTAATGTTAGGGTTAGACTAAGTCTCAGTTAGTTATGGTAAGTAGATATTGAGTCCTAGTTAGAATGAACATGCTAAGAATAGGTCCATGATGAGGTGTCTAGGTGAGGTGGTCAAGTGAGGACATTAATTAAATTAATTAAAGTAATTAATTTAATTAATCATGTGCACTATGGGATATGAATATGTAAGGTATGGTTTATTTAATTAATGGGGTTATAAGGGTGGTATGACCTAATTTTGGTGTGTCTACATCTTTCCCCTTTTTGACGCGTAGTTTAAATTGGTAAGCGACGCTGAAAAAATAGGAAGTGATTTCCCCATGTGCGGTGGGAGAGTGGTGTTTCCTCGGGTGTGGTGAAAGTGATTCCCCTCAAACCAGGAATTGATGAGGTGTTATACGAAATCGGTGAGTGGTTTGATAAATGTGTAGTTGGTGGAAGTGAAGCTAGGTGGGGAAGGGTATGAGTATTATGGGAAAGGGTGATGGTCAACTTGGGTAATAAGTAATAGGTCATGGTCAAATTAGGTAATGGGTAATGGAAATCAAAACACATGCACATATATAGATCGCAACACGGTACCAGTTGAAGACCTTATAAACTCTACATCATCAAGGTTGATAGGTTTATCCAAACAAGGGTGAAGTGATCCAAGTATCAAGGCATAGGATATGGTCCGAAACACAATGTAAGTCGGAGTGAATGAAAAACGTTAGGTATGTTCGGGACACCAAATGTTTGGTTGATATAAACAACATGGAAATAGGCAAGGTATGGTTGTTAGGCTAAAACAACATGGGTAACAACATCGTAAGGTATAACGAGTACACAAGGTCAATGGTCACACCAAGTAGGTCAAGTCTAGGTAAATAGGTCATGGCACGGGTAAGGCCAAGGTATAGGTAAAATAAAAATCTCAAGACACAACTAATGAAATGTAGGGGTAGTTTGGGCTTGTAGGTAGGTTGTAATAAGTGTGGGTGAGGTCAAAGGGTATCGAGAAATGATGATTTGAGGTCAAAATGGAAAAATGGGGTAAAAATGGTAATAGCGGGTGAAACCGTTATAAAGTAACTTTGATTATAAAGTAACCGACATTGGTCATGTCAAGTTAGGGTTAATAAAAAGAAAAATCCATATTTTATGGATTCATTTTAACGTGTTGCTATTTGGGAAAATGACAGTGGTGGAGTAAGAGTAGAAAGTGATGATACGAGGTGTTTGAGTTGAGTTGGTGAGTGACTAGTGTGTGATTGGCATTTGGTAGGTGGGTCCACGAGATTGATTGGAGTGGTTTGATTAGTTGTGAGGTGAGGAGTTGATTTGGTGATGGCGGAGGTAGGAGAGAGGTTAGGTGGACCAACTGGTGTAGTGGCCAAATGTGCCACCATGGAGATGACACCGAGATGAGGTAGGATTTTATCCAATCTTTGCATTTGTTTAAAAATATGGTGTGGAAATCGGTTTGGGTGGAAAAGGTTGTGGGTGGGAGTTGAATTTTGAATTTTGGGTAAATGGAATGAAATGAGGGAGGGGAGGTCCAATATAGTGTAAATAGGGGTGTAAATGATGGTAGGCTAGGTTTGGGTAGTGTAGGGTGGGTGTTTAGAGTGTTTTTGTCAATTTTTGAGAGGGAGGGTATGGGTTTTCAGTTTTGATGTCGTGAAAGAGACCGACTTGATCGAGGGTTGGCCGATGTTGGTTGGCCTTGGTTGGCATTGATCAAAACTTAGGTGACCGACACCAAGAAATTGGGACCCGCATCGGTCAAGGAAAACCGGTGAGTGATGGTTAAGGTGACTGATGTTAGGGATGATGAGAAATAGGGGTAAGGAATGGGTAGGGGAAGGAAAATAGTCAAGGAAGGGATAAGGGAAGGTGTATGTAGGGAAAATATGGTAAAAGGGGTATTTGGGCGATGGTGGGGGGACAAGTAGAATAAGGGAGAATAGGTGTAAAATGAACTAAGATGGGAAAGGATGATAAGGGAGAATAGGTGTAACAATACACTAGGAAAAAGGGGTAGTTGGTAGGGTTGTGGTTTGGGTAGGGTGTGGTGGGAAATAGCTATGTCATGTAATAGGTGTGTTGGGTAAAGGTATGTTGGGTATGGTCAAGGCTGAACAATGTTGTGTTTGATTGGTGCAAGTGAGAGAAGCAGTTACGGATGTGGGATAGAGTACCACCTCTATTACAGGTGATATGAATGAGTGACTACAAAGGAGTGAAGCACATGATAGATGTAGGACTGATTGGGATCCGATGGTACCGGCATGTAGCTCGAGATCCTAGTTTGATGGTCGCACTCATCGATAGATGGGATTCAACGACCAACACTTTTTGTTTGCCGACGGTGAGATTACTGTCACCCTAGAGGATGTATACAAGATCTTGTGAATGCCAATAGTTGGGGAAGGTCTATTCTATTACCTCTAGGTCTAAGAGGAGCCGATAGTGGGCTTTTTTAAAGAGGTGATGGTGGAGCTGAGATACCATAGCGTAAGCTTGAGCTATGGAGACATGTCTTGATTATGGGAGATGAGGTTGTGGTTTGTGTGTTGTGCTAGATGCGGAGGGTGGGAGATTCCCACAAGCACTAATGGGGGTTCTCTAGGACATGATGGAGGAGAGGACCTATTTTTCTTGGGCACCAACATTCTTGGTGTAGTTGTACAGAGAGTTGTGGGCCTATGGGAGGCTACGGAGGTTTAGTTTGTGTTGTACCTTCCTTCTTCACTACTGGACATACAAGAACATCGTATGTACGTATCAATTGGTTTTCCCGACCTAATGGATTTGATGTGGGCTTGGTCCGAGTTGGTTATAGGCATTGGGTACCTATTAGGGGAGAGCACATAGGGTAGCTAGGGATGCACATGATGTGGCATATTATAGGTGCGTGCTAGAGGGATTGTCAGGGGTTGACATTATTTGGAGGCCATATGTTGGCTTCCCTTCCTACAAACACATGGAAGTGGAGTTGGAGGAGCTACAACTACTCAAGGTGGATAGAGGGATGTCATTCCGATGAGCACAAGATGATACTTGTTGATAGGGTTAGATGATAGTTTGGGCTACCCTAAGACATGCCTCCACCATTCCCATAGTATAGGAGAGATGACGTGGAGAGGCCTATACCTCTACCAAATTGAGCTTGTCTTGATAGGGTAGGAGGAGTAGGTGGTGGACATGTGGATTGATGATGTCAAGATCAGCGTCACAAATAGATATAGGTAGTGGTGGGTGGTGTAGCATGAAAAGCACCATCGATGCGAGGAATCTGACTTAGCCACTATTACAGTTCAAAGAGACACATTGCAGGGGTAGGTGGCCGCCATTTTGACACATCTTGTAGTATTATAGGGGAAAACTTATAGGATCGAGGCACATGTTGCCACTTTACAGGTGTATGTGGTAGCCCCTGCCCAGCCCAAAGTTACATAAGGATAAGTACTACACAGTGGTCGTAATGGTGATGGAGGATAGGCACCACCTTATAGGCATAGATAGTAGGTTTGTAGGGTTATTTGGCCACTTCACAAGCTCAGATTGTGTCCCTACAGCCCAAGTCATAATGTAGGAACCTCCACATGCCCAAGGACATGGTCCCATATTACAGGCAGTAGCAGGATAATTTCCCACGGTACAGGGAGGAGGGTAGGGTTCACAGGTATAGGGGTTGAGGCCATCATTAGTAGGACAGAGCTTGTAGGTTGTTATGAGACCTATGGCACCACCACAGACAATGTCGATGGTGATATTCAGGGATGCCCTGAATGAGGCCATATATTACCAGGATCAGCTGATGACTATAGGGATAGATGTCCCCTCCTATGCTAAGTACAGGGCACAATGAGCAATGAGTGAGAGCACGATCTCTCACACACATAGCTTAGAGAGCATAGGGGGCTGACGAGCCTCGAGACAGGTTCAGGGTGAGGCTACGAGTTCACGGAGGTTAGAACTAACTACGCGTAGGCTAGGAAGAGACAAGACCTAGGCGAGGTGGAGACATGTTGGGAGGGCGTCGGGTTGGAGGATAAGAGGAGGAGAAAGATGAGATCGGCATGGATATCAGGTGGGGTGATGATTAGTCACCGTATATGATCATTATATTGATTTTTTGATATATACCGGCCTGCATGTCGATGATAGTGAGGTTTTACATGAGAGTTTTTGTGAGTTGATTATTATACCGGCCTACATGCCAAATATTTTGAGGTTGTACCTGAGAGATACTTGTATTATTTTGTATCAGTGTATATTTGATGGATACACAGACTTTCATTTATAGATGGTGAGATTGATGGTATGGATGATGTACTTGTGTTTTGAAATTTCTATTGTTATTTGTGTATGGATGGAAACTAGGTGGATTAGGCATGGTGGAGTTAGGTATAGGCATGGTTGAGTTAGGTCGGTTAGGCATGGTTGAGTTAGCTTAGGTTAGACATGGTTGATCATGTTTTTGGTTTTGATTTAATTTCCAAGTTATTGGTAATATGGGAAATAAATGATGAGTTATATGTATGTTATGGTGTAAATTTCAAAAAATTGTGATATTATAGAAATGTGGAATGATTGATTAGATGTTTTGATGGTGTGATAAAATGGTAGATATGTATGAATGAGAAATTTCCAAATGTTATGAAAAATGGAAACTAATTAAAGGTGAATGTTAATATAAAACATGTGGGAAAAATGGGTTAGGGTAAAGAGTGGAATGATTAACCTTAGAGGGCTCCATACCCTCGAAGTGTCTACTACATAGCCTCAGAAAAAAGGGGCCCTAGGTTGATGTACTTCTCCCATCAGCTAGGAAGAATATTATGAGGTTGTTTCACTATTTTCTTTATGGATTTGACAAAATAGATAAGGTGATGGGCCAAGGAGGAATACAAGACTTGTGATGGTCAATTTAAAGGTAGTGCGAAACATTCGACTTCTGGATGCAATGTTGAACTACGATAGCTTCCTTTTTTGGTCTAGGAGGAACTACTTGAAATACATAAACAAGAAAGAAAAGAGAGTTAAAACAATATATGTCAATAGGCTTCCTAGTGTGTGCTAGATCCAAAAGTGTGGTACTTCATTGGTCCATCAACCCACTTTGTTTAATACAACTTAATGTAAGAAATGTCATAAATAAATAATATCCTATTGTAGTTGATATGATTTAGGTATCTCATCAATATAATAAACAAATCTAATATAACATGCTAGGTTATGATCAAATCTAGAATTAGGGTAGGTAGTCGAGGCATGGAATAGAAGAGGTCGATTATGGGTAGCTTTGAATTTGGATTTAGGTTATTTTTCTTTTATTGGAAGGATTACTAAATACGAGAGATCGAGCCGGTGGTCTCGGGATCATGACCGATGATGGTTTAGAAAGAACCAATGCGATCATGGATAACTAGCGTGGTACAAAGCGGGATGACGAAATTCAATGGCACTTAGTTTTTGCAGGTTTGTCTAAGATCAAAAAAATATGGTAAGGAGAATATTTACTTTTCTTGGAGGTGTTGGGAGTACTTAGAGATATTCAAGAATGGTGTATAATATTTATGGGTGGTGGAATGGTTGGGTTCACAGGGAGGTAAGATTGGTGGGATAAAAATGTAAATAGAGGCTGATATGAATCAAATGCTCAATGAAGAAACTTTGTAAACTGAATAAAGATGAAATGATGACACGTTTAAGCACACTTCTAGTTTTTTGGTGTTGTAGGTTTTATGGTTGGATGTTGATGATGGTTGATCTTTCCTTGTGAAATAGTGCATTGTTGATGGGTGCTTCTTAGAATGCTACCACGAATGCAAATACCTTTGGATCAATCTTGGTGTTGGCTATGGCTAGTATGGAGGTGCAAAAGGGCTCTAGTTCTTGCTTGCATGCAGATCTTTTTTGTTATAAAATCGATAATGTGGCCAACCTATCAAATAAGGTTACTAAAGTGAATATAGTCACCAAATGGCTTAGGATGACCTCTTCTTCTTGCTACTCACGGTCAAGTTAACCATGATTCGTCGATTAACATAGGATATCCTAGGTTGCCCAAAATAACGGATCTTGGTTATCTTTTCCAACTCTTCCCATTGGTCTCGGGTCTAAAATGGTGTTTGGAACTTAGATAAGCAAGAATGTGGTTAGAGGAAGAATAGGCATGTGATTTTAGGGTTGAACTAAGTCTTAGTTAGGGCTAAGTCTTAGTTAGTTATGGTGAGTGAATATTGAGTCCTAGTAAAAAGGGAAACATGTTAATAATAGTTTTGTGATGAGGTTTGTAGGTGAGGTGGTGGGGTAAGGTGCAAATTAGTTTTAATTAAGGTAATTAAATAATGAATCCATCATGGATATTAATTTAATTGTGGGTAATTAAATTAATATACATGTAAGGACTTTAAAGAGGAGTGTGACCTAAATTTGGTGTCTACATTTTTTCCTTTTACTGTAGCTTGTATTGGTATTTAGCGGCATTAAAAAACAAGAAGTGATTGCCCCATTTGTGTGGGTGAAGGTGATCCCTCTCACCCATCCCGGTGGGTATAGATGTGCATGTGCATGAGAGACCAAGTTGTAATATAAGAATCGGTGAGTCAAATTTGATAAACAAGAATGGTGGAAGTGAAGGTCGATGGGGAAGGGTAGTGGTCATCTCTCTTATGGTAATAGGTAATACATGTTAGGGTCCAAAAGCAGGCAATGGGTAATGAAAATCAAACACATGCACACATATAGATTGCAACACAAATACTAGGTTGAAGAGCTTACAAATTGTACATCATCCAAGGTCGATAGGTTTATCCAAACAAGGGTGAAGTGATTCAAGTATCTAAGGTATATGATATGGTAGAAAACACAACATAGGTCAATTGCATGAACATTTAGGTATGTTATTACACCAAAGGTTTGGTTGGGATAAATGGCATAGAAATAGACAAGGTATGGTTGTTAGGCTAAAATAGCATCGGTAACAACATCACAAGGTATAATGAATATATAAGGAAATGGTCACATCAAGTAGGTCCTTGTTCAAGAAAATAGGTAATGTAGACATGGGTAAGGCTAAGGTATAGGTAAAATAACAAATCCTAAGATCAACTAAGGAAATGTAAGGGAAGTGTGGGCTTATATTATGGTTCCTTTTCTTGTTTGTTCGGGCTAATGAAAATGGTGTGTGGGCACTAATGGTAACATGGTAAAAGTGGAATCTAGTAAGGGAACTAGCTTTAAGGGTAACTAATGTTGGTTATAGGATGTGATGTTGGTTGACTAGGGCACAAATATGACCGACGTTAGTCATGTCAAAAGGGTTAAAAAAGGAAAATTCCACTTTTTATAGAATCATTTGTTATTTTCCAATTGTATAAAATGACATAAGAGAGGTGGAAAGTTGGAAAGCAATAGGATGAGACATAAAGCTAAGTGGGTGAGCCTCTAGTGGGTGATAGGCATTGGTTTAAGTCCACGAGATTAAGTCAGTGATAAGATTTGTTGAAATCTTTAAAATGAGTTGCGATGAGTGGTTTGATGATGACAAAGGTGATGGAGAAGGTAGGGTGGGCCATTGGTGTAATGACCATTGATGTGCCACCACACAAGGCTGCCATACCAAGATGAGGTAGGATCTAAAGACATTGTATGATTGAATATGCTAAGGGTGAAGAAATTCACATGATCACAAAATGTCATTTTTGTGGAAAGTCCCTCAAGAAGATAGGAAATTAGGGTGAAAAGGAAATGAGGTGAAAATGGGTGGTTTTAGCATAACTTAGTGTAAGATGGAATGTTTACCTAGCAAGAAACCCATGATCAAAATATGACACGTCCATGGCAAAAAAGTCATCATTTTTTCTTTTTTATTTTGTGTTTAATAGACCGATCGATGCAGGAAGTCTACGTGGGATGAGTGTATTATCTCCTTGAGGTCTTCGTGAAGTTGATCAATGTGGAAGCTTCTAAGTATTTTATTTTGTTTTTGCAAGGATAGTCCCTTTTTATGATAGACTATGTGCAATATGGTAAGCTTTGTATAACCATCCTTCGAGGGAGAAAACTATTTATATCGGAGAGATAGAGAGAAGAGATTTCCCTTTTGAGGGATTTATCTCTTTGCTATAAGTTTGACTCGAGGAGTTGAATCCCATTTTAATTTTGAAATTATTTTGCTTTTTGGACATTTTTAAGTCATGGAAAGACTATAGTGGAAGATTAGGCTCTTGTTTAGAAGACAAAAACCATAGCACACAAGAGGTTAACTATGAAAGAGATGGTTTCAAATGATGAATGAACATGGGATTCCATCTTGAAAAAGATGAAAAGTATCCATGAAAATCATGCCATGAGTAGAGCCATGGTACTCATATTGAAGAAAAGGTTGTAAGGTGACGAGTAATCACATGATTTTTGTTTAGTCATTAACCTGCAAGAATAGGTGATATGAAGTTGAAGGGTGCTCAAGGGACTAGCTGAAAATAGACAAAAAGTAATATAGGATTTGATTCAACAATAGAATGGTCGAAGATGCAAGGCATTCAGGGGTTTAGGTTTGGGTTTACCTTCGAGTAAAGACAAACGATAAGCACCTGATCCATATGTATGAGTAACGATATAGAGTCCAAGCTAATTAGGAGAAAAATTTCCCCGTTTACTTTTCTCTTCTTTGGTTACATGCTGATTTTCCTTTAAAATGAGGTTACCGACCTGGAATGTTCACTCATGGACCCATTTTTCATAGGCACGTTTGATATGTTTTTGGTAGATTTGGAGATGATCAAGAGCATTAATACATCATTCATCTAATAGCTCAAGTTGTGCTAAACGATCATGGAGAAAGTCATCATTGTTGAGCATGTCTTGTAGTGAGATGTGGAAAGATGAAATCTAGACTTAGAGAGGAAAGCAACCTCGGCACCATAGACCAGAGAGAAAGGTGTGGCAGCAGTCAAAGTGTGAATACTAGTGTGGTAAGCCCACAAGGTGAAAGGAATGTGCGTATGCCAATCCTTCCCAATATCGTCAACTACTTTCATAAGAATTTTATTCAAGGTTTTATTGGTTGATTCTACTTGGCCATTTATTTGTGGGTAGTAAGGTGAAGAAAATTGAGTTGAATGCCAAAAGCCTCACAAAGCTTTCATAGGGTTTTATTTTTGAATTTTTTACTTCGTTATCAGTGATGAGGCGGTGAGGGACACCAAAGTGAAAATAATGTGATGGTTAATGAATTCACAAATTTTCTCGATTTTGTAGAAATGAGGGGGATGACTTCTACCCATTTAGTGTAGTATTCAATAGTGGTTATAATCCATTAATGGCATTGTGAAGAATGAGGATTGATCTCTCCGACAAGATCTAAACCCCATTGAGAGAAAGGCCAAAGGTCTCGTGTGACCTGTAAGGAATGATTAGGTGTGTGATGAAGATTAGCATGTTGCTAGCATTTCACACAATGTTTGACATAGTCACAACAATCATGGTTTAGGGTTTTCCAATAATATCCTAGGTGAATAATGCGTTTAGTGATAGCTAAGTCACTAAAGAGACCTCCACAAATTTTTTCGTGAAATTCCTTGATGGTGTAGGGAATTTCAAAACTTATAAGGCATCATAAGATAATAATGTTGAAGCCACGTTTATAAAGAATACCACCCATGATGACATAACAAGAGACACCTTTAAGAAAGGCACGTTATTTATTACGAGTAAGATTAGGAGGAAAAATAGAAAGGGAAAGGTAGTCTACAAATTTATACCAAAGGTCACGTGGGTCAAGTGCAACGGTTCATCGACGAGTTGACATCTCGAGATAAATAAGAAGGTGATTGCAACCTTTGTATTGTGATAAATATTTTGGAGTTAGAAGGTGAAAAATGAGTATCCGAGAAGCTAAAGGCCATGATATCCAAAAATTTATTAGTAGAACATGGGGTGGTTTAAAGTTCAGTAATAGTCAAAGGTAGTCAAAAGTATGTCGACATGTTATTTTAAATTTTTGGAGTATTTTTTACAAAATTGGTATATACCATTGACTTAGTTTACAACCATTTGGGAATCACCAAAGATATTAATTGATTTAACATCTAGGGTGATGGTAGTTTGAAGGCCTAATACGAGTGCTTCATATTCGACAATGTTGTTAGTATAATCAAAATCTATTTTGAAAGATAAAGGCATAGGTTCACCATTAAGAGGAATGAGGATAACACCTGCACCACCTCCACGTTGAAATTTGGAACCATCAAAGAATAAGGTCATGTGATAAATGGTATCGTCTAAAGAGAGGGTAACAATGGATTTTTGGGAAATCAAAGTTAGAGGATGATCTCAAGAGAGAGGTGCATCTGCAAGTTGGTCAGTGATGGTTTGGCCCTTGATATATTTTTAATGGATGAATTTGAGGTCGAGGTCTACAAGAAGCATGATCCAACGTGCAACACATTGATGTTGGTAGGGTTTGGTAGACATGTAATGTAAGGGGCCAGCGTTAGTGATGACAAAGGTTTTGTGATTGAGTAGGTAATGATGAAGTTTAGTGGCAACAAAAATAAGGATAAGTAGAATTTTTTTGGCATGGGTATATCTAGTTTCATAGTCCAAAAGGGTATGGATTATGTAATAAACCTCTTGCTCCTTGTTTCTCATCACGATGAGTGAGCATGACACCTAAGGAATGATCAATATCATAAATGTAAAGGTAAAATGGTTGGTCATCTTTAGGAGGAATGAGCACCGATGGTTGGAGAAGGTATTATTTTAAAGCATCAAAGGCTTTGTGGCATTCACCATCCCATTTGAAGGAGACTTATTTTTGAGGAGATGATGAAATGGTTGGTAGTGGTCGGAAAGTTATGAAATAAAATGACGAATAGATTGCAACTTACCTTGCAAATTTGAAGTTGATGGAGATTAGTAGGCGAAGGAATTTGAGAATAGTCTTTACTTTAGCAAGATCAACTTCTATGCCATGCAAAGAAATGATGAAACCAAGGAGCTTGCCTGAGAGAACAATGAAGACACACTTCTTAGGTTGAAGGAGAACACAATACTTGATGAGGTGTCAAAGATGACCTTAAGGACTGTAAGGTGTTTGGCCCGACATTTAGATTTGGTAAGATATCATCCACATAATCTTCAATATACGATGCATGATGTCATGGAAGTTATAATTCATAGCCCACCGATATGTAGCACCAATATTTTAAAGGCTAAAAGGCATGAATCGATAGCAGAAGGTCCCCTAAGGAGTGATGAAGGTGGTTTTGTGTTGGTCTTCTAGAGCGAGTAATATTTTATTATAACCGAGAAACCATCCATGAGTGAGAGCATCTCATGGCCAGCGATGAGATCAACTAGTTGGTCAATACCTGGTAGAGGAAAGTCATCTTTGGGGCAAGCTAGATTGAGGTCATAGAAATCCAAGCAAATGCGGAGTCCCTTGTCGCTTTTTGATATGAACAATGTTAGAGATCCATTGGGGATAATCAATAGGTAGGATGAAAGAAACTGAGAGAAAGAATTGAAGTTCTTCTTTGACAAGAAGAGCAATGTGAGGATGTATTTTCCGTAGCTTTTGTTTTATGGGTTTGGCTTCAGAAATGGTTGTGATATTATGGACCATAATGTTTGGGTCAATATCAAGAATATCAGCATTACCAAGAAAAACATTGTTGTGGTCCTGAAGGAAATAATTAAAATCTTCATGTTTAGCAGCATATAAAGATTGGCCTATCTTTAAGATGTGTGGGTCGTCCTGAGTGTTAATGTTAATTTCGATAGTCGATTCATTCAACATGGTTTACATCTTAGACAGAAATGACCTATGAATATAAGAATATTCTGCACCAAGAAAGGTGAGGATAGACTCATCATCTTGACATTGAACAACGTTAATAAAAGGTGTATCATCATCGATCATGTTAGGATACAGGAAGGGAAGAGAAGAGGGAGCCTTGCCATCATGTTGATAAGTCAGAGGTCCTAGGAAATTGTGTTCATGAAAAAAAAAAGTTAAGAGGAATAGATTTAGGATCTATGGACTCTGTGGGTGAAGGTGGTGATGTTGATGAACGAGGTGGAGAAGGTTTTCATCCTCAATGAAGTCTATGTGGGCCTTCTTGGAAGATGGTGTGGAAAAGCCAATGCCAATATGATATTTTTGTTTACGGTTGGTACATAGCAATGATGGTATGATGGCCTTGTTTGTAAAAACCAAAGCCAAATCCTTTCCATGTGTAATGGTGAAGGAAAGTGTGGGTGAAGTGGTAGTTAGTGAGAGATTGGAGGTTAGATGAAAATGGTCATGTTTGGGATGGTGGTTAGGTGAATAGGTGGCAGTATCAAGTCCCCCATACATTAAGTTGGTGCAAAGGTGGGGAGGACCATAAGGGAAAACCTCTCCTATGTGATAGTCATAACGAGGATGTTGGCATAGGTTTCATACTCTTACAGAGTGAGGAATGTGTTGATATTGTAGAGATGCATTTCCCCCAAAGTGAGGCATTGAAAAATACATTCTAAGGGATTGGTAGTAGATATGTGGGTAGTAGGGATAGATGAATTACTAGGTGATTGGGAAGGAGGGGTATCGGTTGGTTGGGAAGTAGATGGGCTAGTCTGTAGAGGCTGTGGAAATAGTAGGAATAAAAGCTTTAGGTGTGGGAGAGGTGGTAACATCATTGGTGGATGGAGTTGTGGGTGAAGGAGAAGTGGGGGTAGTGGTAGATGCCTTAATTGGTACAAGGACATCGTTAGGTTGGTACAACATGTTATAGGTTTTAAATGGTGACATGTTCGTTGGGATGGTATAGTTATGCCCTTCATGTTCAAATTTTACACAACAGTGTAAAGTTAAAGGAACACAACCCATGACATGAATCCAAGGTCGACCAAGCAACATGTTTTTATGGAATTCCCCCTCTAATACATAGAGACAAGTTTGGGA
Organism: Taxus wallichiana var. yunnanensis; assembly: GCA_018340775.1. Taxonomy (NCBI): domain Eukaryota; kingdom Viridiplantae; phylum Streptophyta; class Pinopsida; order Cupressales; family Taxaceae; genus Taxus; species Taxus wallichiana. The sequence goes on along the minus strand of CM031237.1, from coordinate 833,373,596 downwards.
CAATGCGAGGGCCTACGTGAACATGAAGAATAATGGTGCCAAGGGTGGAAGTGATGGCATCATTGAAGGAGTGAAGCATAATTGGGTTATTATGCATGTAATTTGAAGGAATGTGCATTTGATTATACATGTGGGAGGAGATGATGTTGATGTTAGCACCACCATCAATCATAACAGCTATACGCGTGTATAATATCGATATAACGAGAGATGAAAAGGGTAGGATCAAGGTCATTTGATTGGAGAGGTACAATCTCCTCATCAAAAAGCTGATGGCAGATACTTGATGAGTGGACGTGGGGGTAGAAGAAAGAGATGATTTGGTAAGAGAGGCCACGTGGTGAGGGGTGATAATGGAGGCCACTAGTGTGGGGTTGTTAGGTAAAACCTCGATGGATTATGAAACCTCCATAAGGGCTTGTTGATGAGATTCAAAGGTTTGGACGATATCGTACAAAGACATTTTTAGAGGGTATTGGTGTAATTGTTTTATCATTATACGATGGGTGACCCCATTAGAAATAGGGTATGTGGGTCCTCGAATGGTGATTTTGGGTGTGGGTGCTAGATGGTATATTGGGCATGGGATTGGTTGATGGGCTAGTTGATTTTTCTTTTCCTTTGTCCTTTTAGGCGTGAGTGGCAACTTGGATCATGTTAATCGAGGGAAGGAGGTAGATGGAGAAGGTATGTCATGAGTAGTATAATGACATGATGGAAAAAACCTAATGTGGGGTAAGAACCTTACGAAATGAGTAGGGCACATTGGCATTTAGGTGGTGGTTTGGCCAACTCTCTGATATGGACCATGTTGATCTCGAATTTTGGAGGTGGATAAAAGGGTTGTGGAGGTGGTGATGAAGGTCATTGAATAAGTAAGGGATGAGGGTGTGTGGTGATATATGAAGGTGGAACATGGTCCTCATCAAAAATCATCGTTGTCATTAAATTTTTCTTCAGGAGGACATAATTGGAGGAGAACAATTTTGAGAGCCTTACAACCTTCTACATCATGTCCTAGCACACGATGGTAGGCACAAAATTTAGTTTCATCAAACCCTTTTGGTTTGGGTTTGAGGGGATTTAAGGTCAAAGCGGTAGTAATGTGATGACCGAGGTCTCTAAGAGGTTGGCTAAAATGTTGGCGTATAGGACCCTGCCAATGGATCATAGTGGGAAGTGAGTGTGGGTTTGGGTAAAGGTGTGGATGATTGTGAGGGAAGAGGAATTATAGGAGGGGGAATGGGTTGGACCACTAGTTTGGTAGGTGGTATTGTCTTAGGTTTTGATGGTATTTTCTTGGGTAAAGGTGTGGTAGAAGAGCTAGAAATGGAAGGTGTTGTTGGTTTAACTACCTTTTTGGAGGGTAGTGGATTATTTTCTTTGGATTGCACCTTCTTAGGTAAAGGTGAGATGGGAGTACGTGATGTAGAAGGGAAAGTAGACGGTGGAAGAGGATGAGTTACCCATGGGGACAATAGAGTTATGGTGGAAGTGGTTGGTAGAGGCTGGGTGGATGGTATGGGTTGAATTTGTATAGGAAAAGTTGGGGTTATAGTAACTGGTGGAGGTATAGGTGGTAAGAAATGTACGAGTGAGGGTAAGGGTGAGGGTGTTTTTTATGCAAGTAAATTGATATAACAAAGGATCATGATGATGAGGTAGGTTTCTTAGCTTTTGATTGGCCTTAGGTAGGAGGCTGTTTGGCTAGGGTTGATGGGTGAGGTCCTAGGATGGATGGAAGGGGCAAAGGTGACAAAGGTGTGGTAGGTGAGACTGGTGTATGTGGCCTATAAGGTTGGGTCTTTATTTTAGGTGGAGGAAAATTTTGGTGCGGGTTTAGGAAGATGTGGCTAAATCTAATTTGATGGGTGGATGGGTAAGGCTTGACATCGGCATGACACCCAAGGTAGTGATGGGTCTAGATATGGATGAAGATGTAGGTGTGGGTAGGTTCTTAGGCATAGGAATGGTTTTAGTCGTGGGTAAAGGTTCGGATGTAGGTAAGGGTGACAAGGAAGAAACCATTTCAACGAGGCATGGTCAAGTTCGATTTGATGGTTGGAAATACCTTTGGATAGATCATGGTGGGTATAGGCAACATTTGTATTTGAGTCAAAAAGGGGAGCCGAAGGCATCCCCAAAGTGTGGAATTATCAACGTAATCCAAGAGATTCACCAATCGTGAAAATGAGACTGATGTAAGAGGAGATGTAATTGGTTTGGTGAAAATCTCTGTAAAATATGTCTTTGAGATAGGGAATTGGTTAGCCTCGGACTATGTGGGTAAAAGAGCCAAGATTAGGTCAACGGGATCCTGGAATGCTAATGGAGAATTTTCCCCAATAGGTAGTGGCATGTCTAAAGAATCTCCCATGGGTAGGAGAGATGGTAGGTGGGGTGAGGTAGACTTCTCTTTTGGTGGAGGAGAAGGCAATGACGATTCTCCTGCGAGTGAGAGAGTTAATATTGTTGATTGTTCGGTAGGTTGTGAGGTAGATGGTGAAATGACATCAGTAGAAATTGTGGAATCCTCCGTGAGTGTAGGGGGAGATGAAGGGGAATCCTCTGAGGGTGAAGGAGTGGAAGAGGTATGCTCCTCTGTGGGTAGAGGAGCTCATGCCATAATTTCCTCAATAGAAAGAATAGGTGAAAATTGAGAAACCAATCAAACGATATTAAAAATAGCGTGGACTTTTTAGATATTTTTGTCATTGGTTGAGGTTCACCACTTTTATTAGATTATGGTGTATGGTTAGATAACAACTTCTTAAATATATGCAAGTTTTGATTTTTGGTGCATTTGGGTTGTCCATGACGAGATCTCCATTATCTAACATTTCTTGGATAATGTTCTTAAAAGTTATGCAATTATCATCACTATGGCCTTTAACACGATGATAATTACCATAGTCATGTTTCTTATACCATGTGGGCATAGGGACGAGTGGGATCAAAACTAGTAAGAGGTTTTATGGGGGTAGTACAATGGCTCCGACTTTAAGAAGCTTTTACAAGACGAAGAATAGGGCTCTCTAATTGGAGTGTACTTTCATTGTTCCAGCTAGAACCTGAAAAGTCTAAACAGGGGAAAGAATTGAAGAAGGTTTAGTTTGATTTGATGGATGAGATGGACCAGCTTTGAGAACTACTCCTACGAACGTTCTATTGATAATTGAATTTAGAACAATTTTTTTGGTTAGGAAGGTGTCCTATGAATAAGAAAATTCTAAAGGGGAGGTTTCGAGGTTATGTTTTGGCAATGGTGGTCCTTTCTCGAGAGATAATGACCTGGATATAGAAACCAGTGGGTGCCCACTTTCAATCCTCGATCATTGAAAACTTCTTCCAGGTAAGGTGTTGTTTAAGAAGATGTGTGAATTTTGTATTTGTGCAGTTTGACAAAGAGAGAGAGAATAGAAAGTGCTTTCTACGGTTCAATTATGTCAACCATTAGCTGGGCATGACTTCTAATGTATAGGTTGCCTCAATTTTAAATGTGAGCTAATAATGCAGCATACAAGGATGAAATGCAACAAATTTTAGAACCCAAATTGATAGTTATATTCAATGTAGCAAATGATGAATAGGAGAGAGGATGATTTTCACTAATGCAGAAAGAAAGAAGAATGATTCTTTTTAAATGCACCAAAATAAATGTTTCATTTAGAGCAATTAGAAAGAAGGAGTAGATTACCAGAGAAGAAGATTTAGTGAATAACGATTTAGAAAGGAAACACACAAGATGCAACCTATATGAATAGAAAGGAACCCACAAACGAGGGTCCCATTGGGCATGCCAAAATGTTTCACCAATAAGTTACGTACGTATGAGCAAAACATATAAGGTAAAGGTGAGGAGGAATACCTATGAAATGAAGGTGGAAGGTAGAGTGCACGTGTTTTGATTTCCTGATCTAGTGTTGATTGCAAGAAATTCCTTTTGCTAGGAGGAACTACCTATGAATGCAAAACAATACCACAAGAAGAATATTAAACAATATATGTCAGTGGACTTCCTAACATGTGCTAGATCCGGGAAGTGTGATACTTCCTAGATGGTTGTCAATCCACTATTTAATACAATTTAATGCAAGAAGTAATGTAAACAAATAACATCCTATTGTAGTTGATATGATTTAGGTATCTCATTCAAATACAATAAGAAAATCTAATCTAATAGGTAAGGTTATGATCAGATCTGGAGGTTGGATAGGTAGCCAAGGTGACTAGAATAGGTCAGGATTAGGTTTTGGGTTATTTGAGTGAAGGTTATGAGGTTATTGTTACAGGTAGAATTACCGAGATACGAGAGACTAACAACGGTTGGGTATGACCGATGCCGGTTGAGAGGGAAACCGATGATGATTTAGGTTAACTAGAGATGGTAAAGGAGGACTAGTAGAAACTCAATAAAATTTGGCATTGAAGGTTCTCTATGATTGCATAGAGAGTGGAAGAAGGATGGCTAGGTTGGTAAAGATGCTAAGAATGCTCAAAGATGTCTGGGGATTGAATATGGGGAGCTTAAAGGTTATGGATGGTCAGATGGGTGGATTAGCAGGGAGGTGAGGATGATAGGATGAAAAAGAGAATATGATTTAACAAAGAAAGCTAAATAAATGATTATCTAAGTAAGTATGGAGTGATGAAGATCAAAACGTACTTACTTATATTTGAAGACCTGGCGGTTGGATGGAGGTGATGGTAGATTTGTTCAATTGGTGGTCAGTGCCACGACAGTGCTTCCTGGAATGCTACCATGAATGCCAATGTCTTCAAATCAGTCTTGATGTCGGGTAGGGTGTGTGGATGTGCAAAGGGCTCTGGTTCGTGCTTGAATGTAGATATATCTCTCTCTCCAAACTCGAATAATTCTTCCAACCTTTGGAACAAGGTTACCAAAGTGAATATATGGTAACCGACGACGGTTTAGGTTAACCGGCATCGGTTTAGGGTTAACCGACATCGTTATAATGGGAAATCCTAGGTTTTCCAAAATAGTAGATCTTGGCTATCTTTTTACTAGTTCTGCCCATTGGTCCAAGTCTAAAATGGTATTTTCCGCGTAAGTAAGTGGGCATGTTGTTAGAGAAAGGATAGACATATAATGTTAGGGTTAGAATAAGTCTCAGTTAGTTATGGTAAGTAGAGATTGAGTCCTAGTTAGAATGAACATGCTAAGAATAGGTCCATGATGAGGTGTCTAGGTGAGGTAGTCAAGTGAGGACATTAATTTAAGTAATCATGTACACTATGGGATATGAATATGTAAGGTATGGTTTATTTAATTAATGGGGCTATAAGGGTGGTACGACCTAATTTTGGTGTCTACAACAGGCTACACATAGATTGTTACATGATGTAGGATGCTTAACACTTGCTCTCTGCTAGTTCTTCCATAGCTAGTAAGGGCATCAACTTTAAGATTTCTCACATACATGTGTTATTATTTCAATGTTTACTACTTTACTTTATTTTACCGCATTCACTCAATACATACATTGTGTCATATTTTTTATTTTTCTAACATGCTAATGGGTGCTTCATGTGAAGTATCTATTTTGAAGCTCACTTCCAAAATGAGCTCATATTCGTCATATTGCTTGTTTTTTATTTTACATGTTTGCTCTTTGCTTTCACTTGTTCGCAAGAAATTGCCGATGATACTTGATTGTTGTTTTTTGGCCTTGAGTGCCTCAATTGTATTTCGAAATCCTAGGTGGTTTCCCATGTATGTGGAATATTATTTTTCGTGATATTATATTTGTGTGCCCTTGTATGCTTTTTCTTGCATCTATTGTGTTATTTCTCTATTTACTTGCTACTAATACATTGCTAGTTTTTCTATTATATTACTATTTATGAACCATGTTATACACCATGCACACTTGCCTTTTCCCTTGTAGCAGCCAAAAACATGTGCACATCAGCTTAAATATCCTTTTTTTTGTTGCACTCACATTGATCCATCTCATGCACCCCAAATAAGGGGGAAATCATCGGATGATATTTCACCCTCACAGGAGCTTAGAAACAAGAAAAAAAAAACATGTACAAAATCAAACAGATCATAGGTAATGGCTCAAAAATATAATTGGGTCAGAAAACACATAGGGATCAAAATATATAGCAAGGACCACATCGTACGAAACTATACCCTATTCCATATGCTTCTGTCTTGGGGAAATTCAATACTTTTCTTAATTAGTATAATTTCTCAAGGACATCCGCATTCCTTTCACTCGGTTCAATGGTAGAATGCATGATAAAAATTAGTTTATGGTGGAACCAAGGGTAGGTACAAGATAGAACATTACACCAAGTACATTGTGTGATTATTTACAAATCAATTTGGTTCATTTTCATTTGCGTTGCACTTATCCATGGGTCTTGGGAGGTTTCAAGATGATTTTTATCCTCATAAGATTGACTTCCCATTACTCATATTTTTGTGGAGGGATGTAGAGCAAATACAACTCTCCTCGTATAGTTCTTTTCACCATGTTGGGTGCATGAACAATTATTTCTATTCTCTCTGGCACATTCCACTTGGGGAATGATCACCCCCAAGTCCTTCCAACCAAATCCAACACGAAGTTTAGTAAATATTCATGGTGATAGTAGTGGGTGTACTCTCTCCCCTCACTCGTAAAAAAATCAGGCGTACTCTTTCATTTATTTTTCTTATCTACTTACACATTGTTACTTTCATACTAAGTTCAAAATTTTCAAGTTGAAGTTCAATTTCCTATGCTATGGACATTGACTACACTCTTTTCTCTACAAGTACTCATCCTGGAAAAAACCATAGTTGGAACAAACAAAAATTTCTAGCATAAACACAAGGCACTTCAAGTGAAGGAAAAAATTTCTACAGACTCTGGTGAATTTTCCTTTAAGAATGTAATTTTTATTTCCATACTTAAAGGGGGAAATATAGAAACTCATTTTGGTAATTCATGTCTTGAAACAACAAAAATTATACAATGATCTTGCAAAGATCCCACACTTGTTCAATGTGACCAATTAGGTTATCCCTAACTATGTGTCACTCATTCTTGCTTGCATACATAACCTACTTATTTGCATAAAATTAATATTGCTCCATCAAATCAGGCTATACCCTTGTACATTATAATTCCAACTTCCAAATCACCCACAAATGCATCAGGACCATAACAGATAGGAAGGGCCATAATGCACATACGTTATGGGCTGACTTGGCCTCTTTGTTCCATTTACCTCCAATGGTTATTTTCTCAATTAGAATTCCTTTGGTACACTTAAAGTCGTCCTTATTCACATTTTCCAAATTTAGAACACATATATAAGAAAGTTATTCATCTCTTATTAGAGAGGGATTCATTTTACTTGACACCTAACATTCTAATGAGAAAACACTAACAAAGAATCACAAGTAAAGCTACTCCAAGATTCCCTTGAGCTTCATATACTCTACATATTCATTCTAGGGAGTCATCCACTCAGGTTTACAAGTATAAAAGGTACATTTCCAAAGTCAAGTCAAGCTAGGGTAAGTATCAAGTATAATCCCATTGTCACATGATCATGGTTAGTAATTTGGTCATACACATTCTAGATATCACAATGTGTGGTTTGAGACCTCATTGAAGTAGTGGCAACATCGACGGGCACAAGGGTGCCCACAACCCACCTAAGCATTGTTTTGTAGAACTTTCTCACCATCTAGGGTTTTGAATATTGAATTAGTTATACAAAGAGCATCATACAATATCGGAGGTTCAGATTCTAGAAAAAAGTAAAACAGACACAAAAATTGTAGATGTTGAGAGTATAAAGGGACCAGATCGTATACAAAGGGCCATAACGGGGGTACTCTTTGATCTGTACCATACGCTTTGGGCCAAATAGCTTCTCGTGTAACATTTTTAGTAGTGAGTCTCTATCGATCATTTCCATACTTTTTCCAATCATAATATTGCCTAGATGAGTATAGGAACCAAAATATCAGCTAAGTGTTCTTCTCCTTTTCATTTCTAGTACTTAATTTTGTTTGTCTATCATTTTCTATCTTATTTCATGCATTATCCCGATATCACAAAGCAATTAGCTTTAGAGACTAGTTGATTAGGAAAATATTCAATTGATTATCACCCCTAAGATATTAACCATTTAGGTTAAATCAAGACCACAACCAATGCCAATAAACATATTTACCACTTTTTAATGACACCGCTTTAGACACCAATCTCATTAGTGTGTTTAATTAAGCATAAACTATTTTATGTAATTAAGATGCACTTGTAATATTAATTATAATTTGATATGTTGATAATTCACCTATTAGTGTATGCTTGTCCACGTCTATTAATATAGAAGAGTATCAACTAACTATTGACTTGATTTACTTCCACTATTGATATATTAAAGGAAACTTTATTTGCAATATAACTACTCTCCTACCCTAATAATAACCTCTACTTATTGTTATGAAATCATATAGAGATAGTGTTAGTGAATCATACTATGGAAGGGAGTTAATTTTACTTTGGCAAGTTCAAGCCAAAGATGCTTGATAAAATTTTGGTATTTATGTTGCCCTTGGTAAATCTATGTTACGTATTTACTTTAAGATGTCATTGATTTATTATATTTATATACTTGTGGGTGTTTTTCTTATGATTATTTACGATGATTGTGGAAAATACAACATGATTTAATAGATCCATATTTTAGATGCCTCTCGTTATACCTATGTTCCCCATGAGGTCCTTCCAACTCATAACCTACCCGAGACTTCCTACAATACTCTCGAAATTATACCATTCTCAAACCTTAACATCACCAACAACCAACTTGTAACTATAATATTTTCACTTCAAATTAACACCATCTCGTACACCTAGAGATATTGAAAATTCATGCAACTATTGTAACCATCATGCAAATTGCCATTTTATGACTTGTAAAGTAGAAAACTTCGAAGGGACTAGCCACCGTCATGTGGCATTACACTCCACAAGTGTCATGCTTTCCCGACATTTAATCCACCAAAAATCCACATATATCACCTCACCCACCCCCAAGAATTAGGATTTATCCACATCATTTCCTTAATTGTAGGTATGTTACATCGGTATTGATGGTCATTAGCTAATTAAATGTCTCTTCTAACTAGTAGCCACAATTTACTCACTAATAAAATCTTCTTGTTCAAATTATCACCAACCTCCAACATTTATGCTATATTTCACCATCATAGTCACTTTGTGATTCCATTGTTGATAATGAAGTTTTTCTCCCTTCTACACATTTCATTCAATTGTCAATACTCTTCCCTTATTAGCTATAATCATGAATCCTAGTAACGTGATTAGTATTAATAACCTTGAATTGTTACTTTTAGACTTTAATTTTCAATTAGATTCATCCCCAACACCGCAAAAATTATACTGGATTTTTCCACCTCCCTTCATATACGTCTACAACATGGGTTCGCTACTACTCATCTAGTCGCATGTCTAACAATTCAATCCACTTGTGTTCATGATAAAAATTTAGGTCATGTTTGTTTTTAATTTATTAATCAAACCATTATGATTGTAAATTTGAAATTTTATTATTATGTTTTCAAAATATTAAAGCTATTATCATTATAGTTGTTATAATGAAAATCAACTTTAGTATAATTATCATAATAATTTTACTGAAATTATTATTATTATTATTCACATTCAAAAATTTATTAAAAAAATTAAAACAAAAAACACAAAGTAGAACCCCAAATTCAACGCTGAACAGTGGTAGCCTTCAAAGAGCGCGGGTTTGGAGCCTGATTGTAAGAAACTACTCTCGTTTCATGTTTTCCTGGCATGAAACAGTCTGCAACAACAAACACTTTCCCGCAGGTAGAGTTTCCTCGGGAAAAATCCAGACAGACTTTTGGGGTAAACCTTTGCTTATACAGATTTTGAAAGTTATCTGACTTAATTCATGGTTTTCTTTTGGTGGTGGTGTGTACTCTGTACAGGGGATATATTAGGGCTTCCTTGTCTTGTATCTTACGAGTTGCTCAAAAATCACGACTGTGAAGCAGATGCAAAGAGGATTAGACAAGGAGTGAATTTTGCAGTGGGCGGAGGCGGAATATTTTTAGCTTACGGTTTCACAACAGTTCCAGAACAGGTGAAACAATTTAAGAAGCTGATTGCAGCAAGTTCAGGTTCAATTCTCACAAGCTCTATCGCTCTGTAGTGGTCATCTCTGCCTCTAGAAACGAATTCGTCACGCTCACAGATAGCAATAATGGCTGTAAATTCTAAATCCTTGCTCAATTATTGGCCTAAAAAATTGCACGTCTATATGTGAACAATTTATTATATAGTACAGGGACAGGTAGATGAAGATCTGTGGATCCTGTAGTAAGCGGCAGTACCGAAGCTGTGAAGGATTTGTATGAGAGTGGGCTCATAAACTTTTTCATCCTCTCGGCGTAACTTGAAAATTATGTGCAATTGCTATTTTATTTCACCTTGTATGTTAAGACCCTTTGATGGGTGTAAGAGAAAAATAGCTTACTTCATTATTCCCATTTTTTATGGAGTTTTTCTACTTCAAACGGTCAGCTCATCCGCAACACTAGTTTTTTTGCGCGTCAATATACACTCATTTATTTTCTGGTTTATGTATCTGTTGGACTCTTTAGAGGAAAATTTTATTATTGCGGGTAGGAGTGATATAGATATTGAGGCATTTTATGATAGAATTTTAATCACCTCATGTTTATTACCATGTGTTAAAAATTGAGCATGTACTTTTGCACTTAGTGGTTGTAGACAAGTTATGAAGAGATCCTATAGAGTTTTTGTAGGAGATTCTCTATTCTTTGGGGGTGTGTATGCAAATAAAGAATGGCCCGAAGGTAATCTAGACTAGGATAATAAAGGAGGCCATATTAAATATGAACACCTTAAGGTTGAAATTTTAGGAAATGTGGAACTAGGAATACAATACTCCACACTCTATACGGTATATAGGGAACCAAATCCTAGATCTAAAATAGGGTAGCGACATCTAACTAGCTCCTGATAGTAATTTGACAATAGTGAGGTTGTAATTAGGTTACAAAAGATTAGGATTGTAAAGATAGCTCATAAATTAGATCATAAGGGTAAGGAATCCAATAGGTTACAAAGAAAGATTCACAAGGATCAAATGTTGCATAAAGTATAAGTCCCAAAATGTGGATTGTAAGGTAAAAACCAATACATAAATAATGTAATAAATGAATAATATGATTCCATATCCTAATCTATGCATGACCACATAAAAAAGAATCAAAATATGAAATGAAATAAAGGAAAAGAGACATTAGAGATACTTGCCTTCTTTCAAGCCCATTGGAGTGTTAAATTCACCCCAGATTTAGTAGCATCTTATGAGAGGGATGATTTGGGGGACCAAAAACGAATAGAATAAAACCTAGGAAAATCTCTAGTTGAAGACTTCAAAGGTTTGATAGACCACGATAAGTGTAGATCCTATTCTTGAATATCTTAAGTACCAAATGCTCCAAGTATGAACTCCAAAAAGAGAAATAAGACCAACTTTAATACCTTTAAGGACTTAAGGTAATCTTGGCAAGCACCAATAACCTAAATGAGTGATTAATGTGTTTTAGAATGAGCACTCATCTACAATGTATAAATATTCGTATGATAGAAATTTCATGTTATGTTATCCAGTGGTATTGACCATAGTCAATATAATTAGATTTGAAAACCTCTTCACCTAAAACTATCGACCATAGTCAATATAGTTGGCTAGGAAATATACTCTCCCAAAAGTATCAACCATGGTTGATACCATTAGAAAGGAAAATTCCAAGTCATAAAGAATTCAAAAATAAATTCAAACTAATGGATGGAACTCAAAGGTGCTAAAAAAGGGTGATATGTCGAAGGTCTATGTGTGTTATCAATATGAGTGTGACAATAAGAGGGTGGTAAAGTGTTATCCCAAGGAGGTTGTAAAAGATGATTATGGGGTTTAAAAACATGTTAAATGTGATCTAATTGTGATACGCAAAATCTCTCTCATAATTATCATTACTAGGCAACCAATGCAATTAGTGCAGGATGCACACAACCATTTCTAGTTACTCCTCACTCCTATAAGTTTCCATGAGGACATTGCTATGGGGAATCCAATGTGTCAATGATGTTTACAAATAATATAAGTCAAGAATTGAAAAATTAGGTGTATATATATGTACCAACCAAAGATCATCATTCATCGCAAAAGTGTAGATGAAATCGTATTCAAGAAAAGAACATTCAACACTAAAAAGATATGTAAAATAGAAATTAGTGAAAGTGTAAACTCAAATGAAGCATACCTAGTTGTATACTTACCTTCCGTGAGTGTGTTATGCATAATGAATAACTAGAGTGTAGAAAGAGTGGCTATGTGAACTCACATAATAAACAACTAAAAATAAATGAGAGAAGATAAATTAGATAAATAATATATACAACCTAAGCTAATGAGGAGTTCATGGAAGGATGAGAGGGTAATAAGTAGTGAATAAGTCATAAGTAGGATGTAAAAGGGTAGTTATGAGATGTATACAATCACCCCGTAAATATTAAGGATCTAATGTGTTATCGAGGAAAAGGTATTAACCACGCTATCAGTCTTATAAAATAAAAGGTCAACAGGATGAAACACTTAATCCCTAATTTAACTACGAGAAATATGATAAATGAGGTAGAAATGATTGAAAGAGCACATCATGAAAGATAAAAGATGCAGAAGATACTTAAGTAGAAAGGGAATAAGGGAATGTCCTTAACCCTAATGCATGTCATAATGCTAAAATGTCTCAAGCAAGATGGAGAAAAGGATATATAGGATATGGGAAAGACTTAGAATCTAACATGTCTACCAAATGGGTGTAATGATGTAAAAAGGAGAAAATATGGGTTCCACCAAGGTAAAAATGATTTCTTTAATAGAACCAAGACATGGTAATTTGATGCGAAAGAATATAATTTTTGACAACAAGAAATGGAGGAAACCGAATGTAGGCATTGGTGAATACAAACTAGTGGTGTAAGAATATACTATGTCAACTATGATAGTATATGTTGAGTTGTGGAGCTCAATTACTTCAGTTTAGCATGCAATGGAAACTTGCTGGAAAATACAGTAACCGACATCGGTTAGTGGGGAAACGGCATCGTTCACATATGACCGACATCGGTTAGGTATGACCAAAGCATCGGTTAGGAAAGAGAGGAACCTGACAAAGTGGTTACCTATGCGAGGATGTTTTATTTAACTCTCGAGAATTAGATCTATTTTTAGCATTAAAATATATCTATTGATTGTAATTGCATGGCTAAGTGCCCTAAGTCTATAAACAACTATATAAGCATAAAGCTAGGGTTTAGAAGTAAGAGATTAACAAGAATTAGAAAGAAATTGAAAAAGTTGGTGAGAGAGAGAATTCTTGGTGATGAAGAAAAAGCTTGAAAAAGAAAGTACTTGTACATCCGAGAGTGTGGAAGATTGTAAATCTTGTTAAAGCTTTGGATAATAGATTAGCTTGTTTCTTGGTGGATGTAGCCCACACTGGGTGAACCACGTTAAATCTATTGTTGATTTATGTCTCTTGGTTTTTATATTTCTTCTGGTAGAATATCCACTTTTATTTGCATGTATGCTTAGATCTGATATATTGTCTGTACAACCAAGGTGTGCTAACCCCAACAACTGGTATCAGAGCTTTGTTTGAGGGTTTTGTGTGTTGACATATTTACTCATAGAGGGTTTTTTGATTGAGTGGGAGCTACAACAATGGCAGAAGAAAACAAATACAAGGTAGAGAAATTTGACAACGAAATTATCAATTATGGAAGATGCAGATTGATGATTATCTATATCAAAGATATTTATATTTACCGTTGGATGAGAAGTCTAGACCTACGAAGATGATTGATAAAGAATGGAAGATTCTTGACATAAAGGCTTTGGGATCTATAAGATTAAGTGCAGTAGCATCTCGTGGCTTCCAATATTACGTGGCGGCTTCTACGGTAGAGTTAATGAAATATCTTGCTAATTTATATGAAAAACCTAGTGCTTCAAATAAAGTTTATTTGATGAAGAAACTATTTAGTTCTAAGATGCATGAAGGTGGATCTGCATCTAGTCATTTGAATGATTTCCAATCTATTGTAAATCAGTTAAAATCGGTTGCAATACCATTTGATGATGAAGTAAAATCACTTTTACTCTTATGTTCTTTTCTTGATAGTTGGGATAACTTGGTAATGGTTGTTAGTAATACATCATTTGCTAATAATGTTTTGAAGTTTGATGATGTGGTTAGTATAATCTTGAATGAATAAATTTGTAGGAAGAGTACAGAGGAATCATCATCTAGAAATACTTTTAATGTAGAAAGCAGGGGCAGGCAGAAGGAGAGATCCAAGAGTAAGAGTAATGGGAAATCAAGGTCAAGGGATAGTAGATCTAAATCCAGAAGTAAGGGAATTACTTGTTGGAAATGTGGAAAGAAAGGACATACAAAGAAAGATTGTTGGTCAAAGGATAAAGAGAACCAACAACAGACAAAGGTAAAGAAGCAAATCTTGCTACATCATAGGTAATGCAAGATGCTCTTATTCTTTCTTTAGATAATAGAATTGAATCATGGGTTTTAGATTCAAGATCTTCTTTCCATGCAACCCCTAATAAGGGTTATTTCAAAAATTATGTCCAAGGTAATTTTGGGCATGTTTATTTGGGTGATGATGAACCTTGCAGTATTACTAGTAAAGGGGAAGTTCATCTAAAATTACAGAATGGAAATATATGGGTATTGAAAGATGTGAGGCATGTGCCAAGCCTCAGGAGGAATCTTATTTTGCAGGGCAACTAGGTGAATCTGGTTGCATGGTTACTTTTATAGGAGACTCTTGAAAAGTCACCAAGGGTGCTTTTATTGTGGAAAGAGGTAAGAAGGTAGGAACGTTATATTTATCTACTTGTATTGCTGATTCCTTTTTTGCATTATCTACTTCAAATTCAGATGCATGCATGTGGCATAGCTGGTCGTCAGTCATATGAGTAAAAAGGAATGCATATCTTAAAGGCTAAGGGTAAGTTATCAGATTTGAAAGATTTAGATCTTGATTTATGTGAGCATTGTATCTTTGAAAAGCAAAAGAGAGTGAGATTTATCAAAGTTGGGGCAACTAAGAAGGAGCAAAAATTGGAGCTTGTACACTTAGATGTGTGGGGACCAGCTCAAGTAACTTCTCATGGATGATCCAGTATTATGTTACTTTATTGATGATGCTACAAGAAAGGTATGGGTTTATTGTATTAAACGTAAATATGATGTTTTTGAGACTTTTAAAAGATGGAAAGCCCTTGTTGAGAATGAATCAAATTCTAAGTTAAAGTGCCTTAGATCTGACAATGGTGGTGAATAATGTAACAAGACTTTCAATGATTATTGTTCAATGAATGGGATACGTAGAGAAAGAACGGTTCCAAGAACACCATAGGAGAATGGTGTTACAGAAAGAATGAACATGACAATCATGGAACGTGCTAGAAGTATGAGGATACATTCTGGATTTCCTTCTGTTTTGGGCAGAAGTAATTGATACAGTGGTTTATTTGATTAACCGTGGTCCTTCAAGTTCACTAGATGGAGGAATACTAGAGGAAGCTTGGACTGGAAAAGAGGTAGATCTTTCTTTTCTTAAAGTTTTTGGTTTAGAAGCTTTTGTGCATATTGATAAGGAAAATAGAAAAAAGTTGGATGCAAAATTATTAGGATTCGTGATGTTGAATGGAATGAAAAGAGAATGTATAGGAATCAAATTTTAGTACCCAAGAATGAACCTGTTGAGAAGTTTTTGAATGAAAACGAACTCTCAGATTTAAAAGAATTACCGGCAGGTTACATAGTAACCGATGTCAGTTGACCCCTAACCGCGCACCGGTCAGAAGAACCGGTATCAGTTACATAAGATCCAAACCAGCCTCGGTTAGTAGAAACAACGTCGGTTAGAGGTGACCAGCAACGGTCACTGTCATATTTGGATAGGAATGTCTAGGAGGTCCAGATTGAGCCTCCGGTACCCCAAACTCCTATGAGAAGGTCACAAAGGGTAAGTAAACCTCTAGAAATATTTACACCTTCTCTATTTTATTTATTATTGACTGATAATGGTGAACCAGAGAGCTTTAAAGAAGTAATGTAGGATAATACTCATGTCCAGTGGGAGCATGGCATGGATGAGGAGATGGACTCCTTGGAATAGAACCAGACATGGGATTTGGTTAAGTTTCCAATAGGTAAGATAACATTACAAAACAAATGGGTTTACGAGGATCAAGGACGAAGAGGGTGGCGAGAAAAATATACAAGGCAAGGTTTGTAGTAAAGGGATTTGCATAGAAAGCAGGTATTGACTTTGGTGAAATATTTTCTCATGTTGTTAAGATGACTTCTATTTATAATTGAGTTTAGTTGCAGTAGAGGATTTGCATTTAGAGAAACTAGATGTGAAGACGACTTTCCTTCATGGTGATTTGGATGAAGAGATTTATATGTAGCAGCCACTTGGGTATGAAGTCAAGGGTAAGGAGAAATTAGTGTGCAAGTTGAAAAAGAGTCTATATGGGCTCAAACAAGCTCCAAGGAAATGGTACATGAGGTTTGATAGTTTTATGCAAGAGCATGGTTACTTGAGATGTGAATCTGATCATTATGTTTATTTCAAAAGGCTTTAAAATGGGAGCTATATTATTTTGTTATTGTATGTGGATGATATGCTTATTGTAGGATCTAGTATGCAGGAC
Source organism: Taxus wallichiana var. yunnanensis (assembly GCA_018340775.1). NCBI lineage: Eukaryota > Viridiplantae > Streptophyta > Pinopsida > Cupressales > Taxaceae > Taxus > Taxus wallichiana. Next base: position 833,356,727 of record CM031237.1, on the reverse strand, counting down.
ATTGGTGAGCTTAAGAGAAAGCTAGCTCACACATTTTCTATGAAGGATTTAGGAGTTGCAAAAAGAATCCTTGGCATGCAAATACACAAAGATAGGAAAAACAAGAAATTGTATTTGTCTCAGGAGGATTATATCTACAAGGTGTTAGAAAGGTTCAATATGAAAAATGCTAAACCTGTTAGCACACCTATGGTTGGACACTTCAAATTGAGAAAATATCGGTGTCCATCATCACATGAGAAGGTCAAATACATGACACAAGTTCCATATGCATCATCATTTGGGAGTCTCATGTATGTTATGGTTTGTACAGCACCGGACATTGTACAGAGGTAGTGAGAGTGGTGAGTAGATATATGGCCAATCCAGGTAAAGAGCATTGGAAAACAGTTCAATGGATACTCATGTATTTTAAAGGGACATCTAGCATGTAGTTATGCTATGGAGGTTTGGATATTTCATTATGTGGCTATGTTGATTCGGATATGGCTGGAGATCTGGATGGTAGAAGGAGCACTACTGGATATATTTTCACAGTAGGTGGGACGAAAGTTAGCTAGATTTTAAGATTGCAGAAGGTTGTGGCTTTGTCTACTATAGAGGAAAAGTATGTTACAGCTACAGAGGCTAGCAAGGAGATGATATGGATGAGTAGGTTCATGGAAGAGTTGGGAAAGGAGCAAGGTGATTGTAAATTGTTTAGTGACAGTCAGAGTGCAATTCATTTGGCAAAGAACTCAACATTTCATTCGAGAACAAAACACATTCAATTGAGGTATCACTTCATACGACAAGTATTGGAGGATGGACAGTTGAATCTAGAAAAGATTCATATGAGCAAGAACCTTGCGGATATGCTAACGAAGCCATTAGCAAAGGAGAAGTTGGAGCTACACTCCACTTCTGTTGGTCTTCGAGTTTGAGACTTGAAGAGGAATAAAAAAGCTAAGGAAAGATCCAAGAATGATGTTGTACATGTATGGTGTAGTAATTAATCTCCAAGTGGGAGATTGTTGAGTTGTGGAGCTCAATTAATTTAGTTTAGCATGTAATGGAAACTTCTTTGGAAAATACGAAGAATCGAAATCGATTAGTGGGGAATGAAATTGGTCACCCAAGACCGGAATCGGTCAGGTATGACCTGGCATCATCAGGAAAGGGAGGAACTGGTAGTGGTTAGGTCTAACCGGCATTGGTTACCTATGCGAGGATGTTTTATTTAACTCTCGGGAATTAGATCTATTTTTAGCATTAAAGTATATCTATTGATTGTAATTACATGGCTAAGTGCCCTAAGTCTATAAACAACTATATAAGCATAAAGCTAGGGTTTAGAAGTAAGAGATTAACAAGAATTAGAAAGAACTTGAAAAATTTGGTGAGAGAGAGAATTCTTGGTGATGAAGCAAAAGCTTGAAGAAAGAAAGTATTGTACATCTGAGAGGTGTGGAAGATTGTAAATCTTCATTGTATATCTTGTCAAAGCTTTGGATAATAGATTGGATTGTTTCTTGGTGTTTATAGCCCACACTGGGTGAACCACATTAAATCTATTGTTGATTTATGTCTCTTGGTTTGTATATTTCTTCTGGTAGAATATCCACTTTTATTTGCATGTATGCTTAGATATGATATATTATCTGTACAATCGGCATGCTAACCCCAACAAAAGTATATGATAGAAAATTTGTATCCTACCTCCCCATGATGTTTTCCTCATTCCTCAAGACCTCACTCAAAGAGATATATTCCTAATACAAGGATAAGGTACTAGCATGAAAATGAAGGTGAAATGAATTATAGATATGATACATTTTACCCCATTTGAAAACACCTACTACACCGCAAATGACCTCAAGCTATGTAAAAGGCCAACTATGGAGTTTGAGATTTCAAATAAGATGGAATATGTCCCAAATATGATTATATCACATATTTATTTATTTACTTATTCTTATAATAAATACCTTTTTCTATTTCTTATATTGATTTTTTTATAATGTGGCTTTTGAATTTTCTTGTCATTTGGCTTTTACTTTTCCTCCTAAAAATTAGAAGGTTAATCAAATGGGTGTAAATTAATATTAACACAAGATATCCTACATGTATTTATTATAAAGGAGGACATATAAACCATGAAATTTAGATACTCTTAGAAATTTATTGTAGAAAATAATGTTATCTTGATAATGACCTTGGAAGGCCCGATAGGAAGTGTGTAATAAATGGTAGATATTGAGCTATTTCTTATGATATGATGTAAAAAGGGATGATATAGTGAAATATGGGTTTGATAATTTCATCACATGAGAGGGTAAAATTTGGATTAAATATAATTAGATAGGTAGAATGCAAGAGTTGAGCTATAAGAAGCACAACCGACTCAATAAGACAATATGATATTCTCAACCATTATTATTCCTATTTTGGAGTATGCCTAGCTAAGGTAGGGATCTAAATGTAAGTGATCATAATATATGGTAATTTATGAGGAGGGTCTAAAGGTGTTACCATGCAAACTCACAAGCTAAAAAACCAAAAGATGTGATAATGTAGATCATAAAATAGGTAGTAATATCCTAAAGTGAAAATACATGATCAAATCAAAAAACCAAAAGGCATGTGAAATTAAGTTGTAAATTTATGAGACCAAGTATAATGTACTAGTTGGGGAAAATATTAACATAAATATTATACATAATGGGTAAGATGAATATGTAAAGTAACTTTTTGCACCCAAATCCTATATTGCTAGCACGGTAAAATATCGACAAAACTAATTCTATGGACATAATAAGGATAGAAGGTATTAGCTAGGAAAAGGTGTCAAGTGAACTAATAGGCCTATAGGATGGTAAGGTGTAGTTTATATCTTAAGAATAATCGTCTGCTTAAAAATATAGGTTTGTTAAAGGATGTAAGGAACTATCCGGGAAACTTGGGTTCGGCTTAAATAATCAACTTGTAAAAGTAGTATATAATGTAAGGGACCAACTTGGAGACTAGGGCTCACTAAATTGATCGACTTTCAAAGCTAAGATAATAAAGGATGTAAGTGATTAGATTGGAGAAAATGGCTCAAACTAACTAATTGGATTGTAAAAGAAAATATATAAAGTGATATAAATATATAGTCTATAAGAAGAAGCATAACATGTCAAGATCTTGTGTTAGTATATAAATCATAATTAAAAATATGCTAAATGAAAAATCATGATAAACATATCTAACTATGAACAAAAATAGAATAAAATATAGTTATGTACATTAATGGATAGTGTAGTATGTTTTCTTACTCAAAACCTAGACGACTGGCCCATCACTCGAAAGATTTGATCGCTCACCCGAAGCAATGCAAATGTACCTGGTCCTCTTTTTATACCAACTTTGTCAAGGTGTTAACATGATCACACAAGTATTCCATATCCATAGAAAGTAATTAAAGGTAAAACATGACATGAACTAGATCAAAACCATAGTGCATAATGAATCAAACAAGGATCAAGATCAGATTTACCATATAATAACCAGTAATAGATATATCAACAACCAATATCCATCCACAAAGATCCATTATATTAATCCATCAAAACACAATAGCTGAATACATTACAAGTACCATCACAAATTCATGCGCACAAATACACCAACAACATAACTCTGTCTCATCCTAGTAGTTCCCTAAACTCGTGAAAATTAATACATGTAGAGGGGGTGGGGACTTTCCCTTCACTTCCCATGCACTTCTCAAAATAGGCTACATGCTAATAATAGCCATGTGCCACTACAAAAGCAACTAAGGAAGCATGCAAGCTTCGCCTAATAATAGATTACCTATAATTAACTCTAGATCTAATCCTATTATTAGCTCAAACTTCACATGATGCTTGATCTTCCACTTGCTCCAAAAAATAGCCATTTCTTCATCCACAAGTCTTCTATCTTCATCCAATGCGTGTTAATCATTCCATGTTCAATTCCATCCTATTCCATGAAAAAGTAGTTTTAAGTGCCAACTCTGTATTTATAGGTGCGGATATTCAGTGGTGCAATTATGTCAAACTTTAGTGCCTATACACACGCCCTCTTATACTTAGTAAATATTTCATCCAATCAACATTACCCACACTAACTTCATTTCTACCCCCAGAAATGGGTTATCATGCCTTGTCCCTCCAAAAATAATGAATGAAGTACAATTACCAATTTATAGAAAAATTAAGGAATAATAAACTTATCTCAACAACCGGTGCGTTAATTTGTTGTAGGTATTAACAACTCGGGGTACTCATTCTTGATATTTGCTTCCAACTCCTCCCAATCACTAAGTCCCTTCTTGGCTTTAGGCATCCATTTCATCTAAAGTCATGTCTTCTCCTTTGTTCTTCAACACCCTAACTACATTTTCCAATCTTGATACCATGTCATCCATAACATCCATACGATGCACCATTAACTTCCCCAATTATTTGATCATATCAACATGAGTGCCCCTAATGCTTTAAGTGCGTCATGTTTCTCTGCTAGTAATGTCAACCTATCCTCACGCCCCAAATCATCATTGTTCTTGACCACAAGGACTGTATTTTATTCCTCCAATGTCCTTGTCTTAATGATGTTTTTAGGATCTTCACACATTTTGAATGCCAAATTTTCCATCTTCAATTTATCCCTCAATATATCAAGAATGACATCATATTCAACTATTTTGCACACTATTTGTGCCTTCATTTTGTCTCTTGAAACCACAATAGTTTTCTCTTTCATCATCGTTACCTCCTCTGTACTTAGGCCATACACATTTATTCTTTAATTTAATAACAAGTGCACCAAGGTATGCAAATAATGTAAGGCCGAAGGAAAAGTACCATCTACATGTTCCTTATACTATGGTCATGTTGTCGAATTTCATCTCCCATTTCCTCGGCCATCTTGAGGCAAACCTTCACTTTCTTTTCTACCCTTTCCTTCTCCTCCTTCAAGCACTCAATTTCGACATCCTTGTCCTTCCAATCCTTCACATAAATTCTCAAGGTGGCTGTCTTGTCAACATTCCGTGCATGACCTCTGTAGTTATCTTTGTTAAGGCATTGCTTGTTTGTTCATCGAGAGAACACCATAGGATTGATGGTCACATGCCTAGAATGCATGAGCCTTCTTCATTCTCCTCGAGGCACATGACTCATTGCACACATCAAATTCAGGTTGACCTACATGATTTTGCATATTCCATGATAACATTTTCTTGGTGTGCTTGGTTTTCATCTTCGGGTCCATCAATTCTCATCCATATGACTGTCTTGTGGCAAGAGTGATATGGAACCTTGCGCGTATAATATTCGTTGGGTCATAAATGTACCAAAGGTTCCACGTCTCCACCATCTCCTCTTCTTTGTGCTCACTGGTGTGCTCACCTATATGTTCCTATGTTCCAGTGCCCTCCTTCTTTTCTTCCCCATCTTCACCCTCAAGTCCCCTGGTTAGGCACACAACATTATCTTCAATCTTTGTATCTCCACCAACGTAGATTTATTATTCAAGCCCATGCATGCTTACATTGTGGATGTCTACATCGAATAATGGTTTTTTGCTACATATCTCTTCATCTTCTTGCACCTCCAGGATAGGTGTGGCAACATCCTCTCTGCACACTTATATGTGAGGAATTATCCTCATCATTTTCCTTCACCGACACATACGTGCACCTTTTCTTTATTTCTTCTTCATCCTTTTTAATAGGTGTTATATGTGGTGATCTCCTTAGAGGTTGAAAAGTACATGTGCCAACTTCTATAGTCTTCTACCCCTACGTAGTTTCCTTCTACCATGATCTAGTGCAGTATTGTCCTCCTTTTCTAATTCATATTCCAAAATATTCTCTAATCCCTTGTTTTCCTTCCTTCCCTAGTTTGGAGATATAATTTCAAGCGGCCTCCTTGTGCCCACAGTCTGTTTACCTTTTGAAGGGCCTGGGAGTGACAAGTCCTCACCTTGAATAATTTTTCCTTCCTTAAACCTCGACCTTAAATACACATATACATGCATGGGCTCAATCTACCCTACAACCATGACCTCTGGAGTGATGTCAATATTGTCTAGAATCCATTATCTCTACATATGCCTCCTTATTAGGGTAGACATATATTTTGTGTAGAATGTGGATATCTGCTTCTACCTTATCAACATCAAATTACGACTTGCTTTTACGCGCGTTATGTAACATGTTCACTAAATCCTTGAAGTAACGAGCAATAAAGGTGAAAGGAAAATTACACCAAGGGATCTTTTTCCAGTCTTCATGTAAAAATTCCCAAGGCATAAGTGATGATAGGCTGTGAACTTTTCTTTCTCTTTTCAAGACACACTGCAATTCCGTGGGATGCATCATTATTCTTCAAATGCATCACACAACCTCTTGTACTACTTCTTCGTGCACTTCTTATAAGTTCATGTTATAGTTCCTTGGTACGCGAAGCTCACAAACTTCCTTTCGGGTGACTTGTTTCCTCCGGGATATACCCATGTCTTATCCATGGCGCATCGGGCACACTAATTTCACTAAACACAATTAACAACAAAATGGCACCCCAATTTATTTTCTCACCTTTTTCTTCTTGGACGTGCACCTCCTCCACTATACCCTCTGCAACATAGCTTGCAATGTTATAATATGTTTTGTTTTCCATTTTTTGTGCTATGTACAACTAGTGCTTGTTTACTTCCTTCCACCTCACAAGGTGTAAGTTTATAGCTAACAAGTTGTGTCACTACCCTTGTATAAAAATAATCTATTTTCTCTACTGGTGAAATTGTGGCCTCCCTTTTGATACTTTAGCACAGAATTCGTTACTTCTACTCCATCATCATCGACAGGTTTCCTACAATATCTATTTCAGATTCACACAACCCCGTAACTTTTATGATTAAGTTCATTGTTATTTTCATCCTTCTTCCTGTGAAATAAATGAAATCTTCATGAACTTGTGACATGAGCCACTAATACATGCGCTTGGGCTTCCCAAAGAATGGTAACTCAAAAAATTGCATAACCCCCACACTTTGAAGTTGTTTATAAATCAAGTTGTCTAGTAATCATTTCCCATCTGAATTCTACATGTTTGTCCTCAAAATCATCTTTTGCTTTATGTCCTTCTAGGTGTCTACTATGTGATGATTAAAATCACTGATTTTTCATTTTGTTAGATGTGATGTCCATGATCTCCCTTTAATAACCTCTTCTAGGTATTGCATTTTTACAAACCACTCATGTGGTGATTCCTCGGTCTCCTTCTCAATGGTCCAAGCTCTCTTTGGTCTCATTGTTCCTCTTAATCTAGTATCATGTTATGAAAACATGTAATCTTTACACTATCTTACCTTCGCACATCTCGATTTCCTCCACCTTTTCAAATATCTCGTTCCCTAGCTATAAATTTATCTCCGTTGAAACCTTAACCATGCAAACCTTCCTTCCTTACACACCCACCATCCTCAAACAAAGCTACAACAACCGAGTTCTTATGGGAAAATTTTCTTACAAGATATGGATGCCCGTTGAGTTTGACCAGTGATAGGGGCACACACTTTTTGAATGAGACAATTAGAATTATATTGGATGATTTCATGATTGCACACCATAAGACTACACCATATCATCCTTAGGAAAATGGGATTTCTTGAAGCTTTCAACAATATTTTTAGCCGACATTGACAAAAATTTGTGATGTTGGAATGAAATATTGGGATGATAAAGTTTCTTCCGTGCTTTGAGCATATAAAACAACCTACAAGTGGTTGAACAAGGCCACACCCTTCAATTGGTGTTTGGCGTAGAAGTTGTTCTTCCTATGGAATGCATGTTACCTTCTTTGCACATTGTGTGCGCTGGAGGTCTAGCTGATGAGAAAGTATTAGAAGAATGAATAGAAAATTTGATCAAGATGGATGAGTGATGATCAATAGCACGATGGATTAAGAAGAAAGAAAAGGCCAACAGAAATCATGACATGATAGGTACATGAGGGATAAAAAGTTTAAGATTGGATAAATGGTGCTCCTTTACGATTCTAAGTTTTTGCACCATCCAAGAAAACTCAAAGTACATTGGTTGGGGCCGTATTTAATCACTCACAACCTTGAAATATGCACTTATCAATTAGAGGCACTTGATGGAATACATTTACCTAGTTACTTTAACGGGAGTAAGATGAAGCCCTAGTATAAGTAAGTCTTCTTGGTTTTTGTAATAAGGTAGTATTTCCATTTAGATTAGGTTTTCACTTATGTATTTCTATAATGTATTTATGTCTTCGTCACTATGCTTTGTCATTTTAGTTGGTGTTTTGTGTAATAAGCACGTTTGTGCACCGGAAGCTAATTACCATTTGAAGAATTTTTATATGTAGAGGACTGCACATACCATTTGTGTGGGGTGGCTATTGAAAAAATGGGTACACATAAAGGAACAAATTGCTATAGGTACTACTCAATTTTGGGGCATTGTTAGAAAGAAGATTTCTTCCAAACAAGGACCATAGATGGAGATAAATAAAGGAGCAAGTATATCACAAGGTAGGCAGAGGCCATGGAGACTACCAAGGGAAGATGCGGTGGCGAGGTACTTAGGCACATGGAAGTGTGTTAAAGAGAAGTCCCTAACTAGAAGGTAGGAAGGCATGCTAGAAGGTTATAGCTTGGGCACGAAAATGTGCCTCACATTAAGTGTGAAAATGGTCAATTAATGAGAGGATTGTTGGTAGGTGAAGGAGCAATAAATGTACTAAATTTTTGAAAATCTATATAAGGACATGATGCAAGTTCATTTTTACCATTGTGATCACAAGAATTTGAACGAGCTAAGTGCGACCAAGCCGAGCGAAGAATATTGAGGTGCGAAGAGTGTGAAACTAGACGTGGAGAGTGGATTTGTGTACAAAAGAAGCTTGTGTCCCCATTGGTGAAGGGTTTGAGTGAAGCAGATGCATTGAGAAAGAGCTAGGGCACATGGTTTCAAACTAGGGCATGCGAGATTCAAGATAGGGTTTTGACTTGCTCACTATAGAGGACAGAAAGTTGAGATTTTCATATGGCACCAAAGAAAGCACCTGTTGCAGGAGCCAAAGGAAAGAAGAAAGTAGAAATAGAAGTTGAAATTACTCCCGAGAGTAATTTCTCAGAGATACAGTATCAAAGGGTGTGATAATTGGGCAAGAGTGGGATTTCCACATCCATAGCTACAAGGTGAGTGATTACAACCACCGCACTTTTGATAACAAGAAATAATTAGACACATTGTTGAGTACAAAGACTAACAAGCGCACGATGAAAGATATGCCAGTATATGATGACACTGGGGAGAAACTATTAAAATAGGTGGGAGTCTATCAATTGTATGAGCTCCCATATTTTGGAAAGTATGAACCTCTATACTAGTGGCTTATGAGAATAGTCCATGAGGACTTCTTCTATGTTTTAGGATGAAGGGTAAGGATTACGGCAAGTCTCCCGATCTCGACATTGACATGATTAAAAGGCAAAGGGGTAGACCTAGCTAGTGGTCCGATTGATAAAGAAACAACATGGAGACACGAAAGGAGTTGGGGGTATATGAAGCGTCCACTGGGATGGACATTGAAAAATTAAATAAGTACCTATTCGTACAAGCAACTACGCATCCGGTGACCAAGTTGAATGACTAGGAGAGATGGTCGCAGGTGAACACAATGTGGCTCCATGTCGCATGGAAGATGTCTCAAGGAGTGGTCTATAACATAGTAGGCTACATTACATAAACCATCATCAAAGAAGAGCACACAGGTGATAAAATAAGTTTTGGCGCTATCTTGTTGTCTCTTATATTTATGGAAATTGGAGTGCCCAATGGGCCAAAGAAAAAGATTTGGGAATATCCCATGGAAAAAAAGTCCCCTGCAGATAGGTTTAACAAGTATTTATGTGAAGGTTCAATGAGTGGTCCATTTACATAAAGGGTGGAGATGCGGTACGATTGAATCCACGCGGCATTTGAAGAGGAGTGGAACATTCCTAAGGAGTTACCTTGATGGTAGGCAATGATACATTTCGTGATGTACCAACATTTTTGCATCACATGATTTTTATGAGGATCAGTCCAACATTTTACTAATGCGCGTCTCCTAAGTTTTAATTTAGAGAAGGTAGAATGTGACTACCACATGTTGAGGAAGACATATGTATACCTAGGCAAGACTACCTATATTGAAAGGCTCATCTCAGATGTTATAAGCATGAAGCTTATGAGCTTGGCTATTGGGGACATTGGAACAACACTCATATAAATTCAGCTTAAGTCGAAGCTAGAGAATAACAAATATGTGGAGAATGAGTTCGTGCTCCTAGGGACACCTAAGGGAAAGCATATAGTAGAGAACGTGTCAGCCCCAAATCCCACATAAGCTATAGAGGTAGATGATGAGGAGGAAGATGAAGATAGTGGTGGCTTAGAACATAGATGCCAAGAGGTAGCCCATAGATAGAATGGAGACCGAGCACGTAGGTACCCCACTTTAGGTACCAAAAGAAGAAGAAAACTTGGAATCATTCCACATAGAGTGTTGTTTCAAGAGGGTGTTCAAAAGAAGAAGGAAACAAGGCACATGAACTTCTTAGTCTATAAAAAGATCGCCACGACTATCTCCTCAAAAGAGACAATTGAGAGAAAAAGTAGGAAGTCTGAAGCTAATGAGGAGGTGGAGGATTCTACAGAGAGTGTTCCTAGATACCCTATATAGCCGGAAGAAGTGGAAGAACCCAAGGATGAAGATATAGAGGATAAAGGGGAAGGAGAACCGAAACTTGATACCACTCGAACATCACGAGATCTAGCTCTAAACCTTAGCGCTCAAGTACCTATAGGGCCAAGAATGAAGTGAACAAGTGAATAATACAATGTTCTACATATGGGCTATGACATGGAAATAGGTAAAATTATCCGTGCCCAATTCTAGAATATAGTGGGCCTCAGCGATTGTATGGATGGGAGTTGATGGACCTAAACATGGCAACCATGTGCACTAGGAAACAATTGTCCTAGTTGATGTAAACTCACATGGAGGATCTCGGTTTTGATGTATGTAAAGAGTCTTGTGGGTCAAGAAGAATGAAAAAGGAATCACAGAACATACACATAACTATCAAACCCACTACTATGTCTAATGAGAAGGTGAGTAATGCCTTGATGAAAGTATCTACAAAGGTGGCGTGGAGGAACATAGATAAGGATGCCACTATTAGAGTGCTATGAGAAGAAAACAAGGCCAAAGATGCCAAAATAGTGCATCTAAAAGGAGAGAAGGACTTGGAGCGAAGAAGAACGAGGCCTTCAAAAGTATGGTAGAAGAAATTGGAGACTATTTCTGAAAGAAAGAAAGACTCGCACCTAGAGTCGAAGGTGCAGAAGTTTCCTTCACTATGCATTATATGTGTACATTAGTTGATTTGGTGCTTGAGGATGTACCCATTTACATGCCAGTGCTAAAGGACCCGACGAGCAAGAAGAAGAGATAGCAAGGGCTTCAGTGGTTAGAAAAATTCATCTTACGAGGCATTTCTCCAAACTTTATAGGAAGAGCTGAAAAAAGCCGACCGAGCATTGAATATTTGTGCAACTCTAGAAGTAGTAATCGAGAATCGGGATGATGGTAGAAGAAAATGAAGTCCTGAAGGAAATGAAGGATGAAATGTTGGGGCGTGCAGAGAGATTGGAACTAGTCAAGAAAAATCACAAGGCACTTGCAATAGCCCAAATCCCCCATAAGGAAAGGCTAAATGAAATAGGGAAGCTTATAGCGTAGAAGATGGATCTTCTAGAAGGAAGGGTAACTACAATGTCCAACATTGTTCTAGTATTATAGAATGAGAAAAAGAGATTGCACAAGATGATTTAGATTCTATTGCCTCAGATATTCAAGAAAAGGTAGAAGCTGCGTTAAATAATTAGCAAACCTTAAAGGTTGAAATAAAAGAAGAATATCTGGAGTTAATTCTTCCCGTTGAAATAGATGATATTGTAGGGTAAATTTTCATTCTTTGTATAGTAATTATTTAATTTCCTTCCATTCCCATTCTTTATTCTTTTGGATTTCAAAAGGAACCATTGCCGGGGTGGAAATGTAGTTTAGTGTGGGGTAATGTTGAGAAGACAAAGTATGACACTAAGGAGAAGGCACACAAATATTCACACAGGGTAGCAAGGTAGATTTGAAGGTGCGAAAGGATAGGGAAGGAAGTGTGTGTGAAAGATAATGAATCTGGACTTAGCCATTTTTATGGTTACAGGCTATTTTTGGAGATAGCATGTGGGGTACACAACCAGATGGAAGCTTGTGTGACACACAACCTGTTATTTTGAAGAAGCGTATACTAAGCACTTTGCTTGAGTTTGAGCTAATAATAGGATTACCACTGTCAGTTAACTAAAAGAGATCTATTATTAGCGCACTTGTATGTGTGTATATTATTGTAAAGGCACATGGTTATTTTCAGCATGCGACCTATTTTAGGAATTATGTAAGTGGTGAAGGGAAATTCCCCACCCTTATAAGTGTGTGGTAATCTGCGCGGATTAAAGAGAGTACTGTGTATGAGCTAATATAAAGTTATGCTTCCAAATTTGATGTGTGCATGAGTTATCATACTAATTATTGTAAGAATCTTTTGTGTATTTACTGTATTTAACATAATGGAGCGTATTGGATGAATAATGGTGTCAAACGTGTCTGTAACTAGTTATTGCATGGGTAATTCCATTATGTTTATCATTTGATTCATGATTCTTTAAGATCTAGATCTAGAATATACTTTGTGGAAATTTTACACTCGTTTATAGATATGAATGCATTAACTCTTAATCATGATCACATCCTGCACAAGCAACTCTAAGGAGGGACCTAGTACCTTTGTGCACTTTGGGTGAGCACTCAGTCTAGGTTGAGTGATGTGCCAATGTGCACAGGTTATTCTTGGTAAATTATGGGCTGCATCACTACACCTTATATCAAGTAGTTCCACATGTTGTTTCCTACCTTGTGTTACACTACGTGTCTATTAATCAATGTGTGGTCTCTAATCGAGAATTTTTTCCTCAAATACCTTCAATCCGAGCACCTGCTTCTTTTTCTCTATACACACCAATTGATAACATAAGACCAACCACTTATTCTTTCTTATTCACGCCACACTAAAATTATGCATGGTCCTTTGTGCATGAATTCAATAGATAGTAATCAACTATTAGCATGCAAATGCACTTATTACAAAACACCGACCTAAATTTACAAAGCATCGAAATTTTGTAAGGAAACACATATAAAGGAAATGCATTAAATGGAAACCCAATATAAATGACACCACTTCATTATTAAAAAAACCAACAATACTTATTTATAGTAGGGCTTAAACTTACTCCCGTTGAAATAACCAGGAAACCATGTTCCATCTAGTGCATGCAACTAAAAATATCCGAATCAGGTATATATATCACCACATATGGTCCCAACCAATGCACCTTCAATTTCTCAGAGTGACGCACAAACTTGGAGTCATACAGAAGAACCATTTGTCAACTTCAAACTTCTTATTCTTAATGTGCCTATTATGTCATGCCTTCTACCTAGCCTTCTTTGTCTTTTAGCTCCAACATGCGATGGTGTGCCACTCATCCAACTACATCAATTTATCTATACGCTCTTCAAGTGCTTTCTCATCATCTAATCCTCCTGCATGCATAATACACATGGAGGGTAACATAAATTCTATTGGTAAAATAGTCTCTGCGCCAAACACCAATTGAAATGGTATGGCTTTGTTTAAATATTTGTAAGTTGTCTTGTATGCCCAAAATACAACAGAGAATTTATCATCCCAGTCTTTCTTTCCAACATCACAGATATTTATCAGTGTATGCCCCAATATCTTGTTGAAATCCTTAGCAGTACCATTGGATTATGAGTGATAGGGTGTTGTCTTATGATGCACCACCATAAATGCTACCAATAATATTTTGATATTGTCATTCAAAAAATGTGTACCCCTATCACTTGTCAGGCTCAACAGACATCCATACATGTTGATAATGTTCTCCCATAAGAACCTCACTATCGTAGCTCTCATGCTATCCTTTGTAGGTGTTATTTCTCCCCACCTTTTCGATAATCAGTATATGTAATAACATAGTGTGATCCAATACTGTACGTCAGTTGGGAAATAGACACCATAAATTCAATTTCCCATTTCTCAAAATTTTTTGCACTCGCAATAGGCCTAAAAGGAATCTCATCTTTATGACCAGGTTTGCCAAGGCGTTGACAATTATCACACACCTTGACATACTCTTTACAATCCTTATATAACATCTCCCAAAAAAATGCCATCCAACAATATCTTTTACGTGGTATCATTTCTGCATAATGTCCTCCTGCAATTCCACCATGAGCTTCCTCCATTATAGCTTCACACTCATGCTCTAGTATACATTGCCACAAAATCTCATCAACACCTAAATTATATAAATCTCCATTGATCAAAATGTAAGGCATGACATGTATAGCAAGTTGTTTCTTCTCTAAGCTCTTCATACCTTCAGGCACCACACATATACGTAAAAACACAATAATATCTTCTAAGTCATAGGGTGCGAGTTTAATATGAATAGTTATACATCCAACATTGTTTCCTCAATGATTTTCATGTCCTCACCTAAGTTAATCCTTGACAGATGATCTGGTCCAAAATTACTCTTCCCTAGCTTTATTGTCATTGTAAAGTCAAATTCCTTAAACAAGAGAATCCACCGACATATGTTCCCCTGAAACAAGATTATTAACCAAGTACTTAAGTGCCATGTGATCTGTATAAAATATAAAGGGATTTTAAAGCAAGTATTGTCTATACTTATGCAACGCATAAAGAATGGAAAAAGCTTCGCACTCAGTAGTCATATAATTCTACTCGGTTGGTGTCAAATTCCTAATCACAAAACAAATAGGATAATCAATGATCCCATCACCAAGTTGTGCTAACACTACACTAATGGCCATGCCAGAGGCATCAAAATGTACATGAAATAGTTTTTCCCAAGAAGGAAAGCGCATAATGGGTGCAGAAGTAAGTATTTCCTTCAATGTCTCAAATGCTAGCTATTACGCCTCATTCCAATGGAAATTTCCTTTACTTTTCAACAATTCTTCCAAGGGTGCGAAAATCTTAGCATATCCCTTAATGAACTTCTTGTAATAACTTGTATGTCCTAAGAACCCGCATACCTCACTCTGGTTGGTAGGCTCCTCCAAACCCAAGATAACTACAACTTTAGCAGGATCTACCAACAAGCCTTCTTTACATATAATGTGTCCCAACAAAGTTCCAAAGGGTGTAGCAAAGATACACTTCTTAATATTAAGAGAGATTCTCAACTGTCAGCACCTCTCAAACATCAGTCTCAAATTTTCATAGTGATCTTTTACCAGCCCATATAGTCAAATCATCTAAGTAAACCTATAAAAACTTGTGTATAAAGTCCTCGATGCTTGCACATAAATTAGTGAAAATACTATAGGAAAATTCTTCAACCCAAAGGGTATAATTGTATATGCAAAAATTCCTAGCTTAATGGTGAAATTTGTCTTTTCTTAGTAATATTTAGGAATCCACACCTGATGATAACCAGAGAATCCATTAGTGAAAGACTAAATCTCATGCCCCTGCAACGCCCTCCAAGATTTCCTCTCAAGAAAAGGTGTGGGGAATGTATCTAGAACACATATAACATTAAACTCTATGTAATCCACATAGATCCTTATCTTACCATCTTTATTTATACTTGTGACCATGGGGCTAACCCACTTTGATTCCTTAATGGGCTTAATGATTCCAGATTTCAACATCTTATCAATATATTCCTTGAATTTAATTCTGATTAGGATTCATCCTATAATGCCTCTTCCTAACCGAGCACACACCTTCCATTAACTTGATCCTCATCTCTCTCGAAAGAGTGATCACTCCCTTCAACTCATGATATCCTTGCAGAAATAAGTCATGGAAGTCACGCATTAGCTCAATAATATTAGCCACCTTTTGTTCAAACCAATAGTCACAAATAATGGCTTCTTTAGGTTATGTATTTGTCCCAATTTTGACCTTATTTTTTTCATAGGCTCATGATACATGTGCACCTTCTCATCAACACTAACCAAGACCTTGCACATACCTACAAGATTATCTACTTCCTCATAACCAATCATGTAAACTAGCTACCCTTCTCGTTTTCTAGCTAGGCATGCCCAAAATGCACTTCATTTGTCTCTTCTTTATCAAAGTGTGCCTCTAAGTCCAATTCTCCAAACATATCTAACATGATTTCCTCGTATTTTTCACTATCTCCCATTGTAATTTGCTTCAAGCTATGTAATTCTTCATTCACCAGAGGTTTAGTAGAAAAATAGTCAAAGGTCTAAATCATACATGAGTTCATCTCCTGCCAATTAATTGTTGCTCTTGTTAACTTTACATGAACATACCTCACACAGCCACGCAACCGTTTAGAGTGGCGTAGAACTTATGTACCTAGAGTGATGGTGGAAAGGCCTCTTATCCCTTCATATAGAGTCTCTCACACTTTTGAATGTGGTGTGAAGTAGAATCCTTCCCATGAAATTCACATATTTGTGAAGGTACATTGCTCCTAAGAAACCTAGTAGAGAAAGTGATTCTCACTTCTCACCACTCCAAAAGGTTATCTCTGTGTGTAGTCCACTAGCGCAAAATTGTCCCACATAAGGTATAAATCAACATATTTCTTCTATCACCCTCATTCACCCACTGGGCTTCCATGGAAAACAAAAATACATCAGGGTTTCCTTCACTAGTGTACCAAGGTACTTGGTTTTGACTCAAGTACCAAACAACGCGCGACATGATCATGTGAATAATTGTATTCTTGATCTCTCGTCCAACCATTTCATATGTTTTATGTGCCCAGTTATCATAGGAAACATTGGTTATATCACTCATAGATTGAGCATCATACCAATAAATAATACCTTCTTTAGATGGCTCAAGCACTTCAGGATCCCTAATTGTGCATGCATATATCCTATTCAGATCCTCTTCACTCAAGGGTTCTACATATGGTGTAACCTTCCCATCTATTAAAGGAATAATCACGTGCTCTTCTTTGTTCTCAAAACTGATATAACCTTTATTAAAACGTAGATCAACATTATTTGCGTAACACCAAGGGCACCCAATAAATGCTACAAAAATATCTACTTTGGTAAGCACCAAGACCTCAAAGTCCCTAGTAAACTTGGACCCTTGTATATTAATAGTGGCATCTTTCAATACTCCAATGGGTGTGGATCGATTTCTATTTTCCATATACAACACATTCGAAGAGGGTTGTAATTGTGGTCTCCCCATATGATTCCACGCATCCAAAGTTATTACATTTACTTTTGCACCTATATCAATCAATATATTACTCAATAACCACCCATCAACAACTAATTTCAAAGCAATCTCTTTATCATACTCAAGACTGTGATGAGGTAAACTAGCATACAATATCTATCTCTCACACTCAAATCTGACACATGATATCTTCTCCCTTAGCCATTCCCCTAACAAAGGAATGATATTTTCCTGGCACAACATCTTATTAACCTCCTTCAAGTCATCAACATATTTTTGAGGTAGCTCAACCGCTTCGCCGCCTGCTCCAGATTCCACAACTACTCCTTCAAACATTATATCTCACCCTCCAAGTTTCTAATAACTTCCATAGTCTCCTCATAAACTTCCTTCTGATGGGAATGATCTCGATATTTAATAGTTATCACCTCTTGCTATGTAATAACAGGTTTTTACTTTGGAATCTCATGAGTGTGCGTAACCTCAACGTGTGTATTTACTAACACGGGTAGCATCTAGGATTGTGCATTAGCTTTGACATCCTCGATCTTCCATAATGCGCTACACTTTTACCATCCTCACGCCCTTATCATTATTCTTATAGTTCTTACTCATGTGCTCATATAACTCATGACATTCTTCAAACTTATGTTTCTTCCACACCATAAGAGAACTACATTATGAGGGAATTCATGCCTATAATGATTAAGGGATCCACATGTAAATTAGGTTCCTTGCATGAAATCACCTCTTCCACCCCCATGACCATAGCCTCTCTGTATCCTTCACGGTAACCTTTACCTCTACCACCTCTATCAGAGTGCCCTTCATTGTGGTTATGACTATGATATTCACCTTGTTCTTTAGGACCGTTTGTAACACTATTCGACATACAATAGTCTCAATATCCTCTTCAATCTGATCAATCAATCTAAAATTTCTCGTATCATGAGTATGGGACTTGAAAATATTATAGTAATAATACATGTTTTTCTTGATCATGTGCTGCAATAAGGGGTACCTACTTGAATCATGATCCAAGTGACAGATCTCATAATCCAACAACATGGCATGTACCGATTTACGAGGGTAGCTATCCTTGGTATGTCCTTCCACCTCACAATCTATACACCAAATACCATTGTGTGTCTCATGAGCTGAATTGGCTGATAGTTTCTCTAATTGTTTCACCATAGATGTAATTTGTGCCTCTAAGAATGGGATAACTCTAGTGTCTACACTCCCAACTTCCTTAGCATGCGAGATCTACTTGCAAAGCATCACGTGGATATGTAAATGTCTTGTGAGAGAGTGCCCTTCTAAAAGTTGTGATAAAACTACCAAAAAACCACTATTTATGTTGGCTAGGTGAATATCATAAGATAACTTTGATAAAAAAGTTTTAAAGCATGCATCATACTCTCTTATGCTCTTATCCATGCCTTGTTCAATACCCTTGGCTGCGCTGATGCTTTTCTGTTCAACCTCAGGTATATGAAACTCAGCTAAGAAAGCATCATGTAACTCATTGTAATCTACAATAGTATGGTTCGAGATCATACTTCTTATACCAACTATGCGCACACCCTTACAAACTAGTAGCAAACTGACTTACCTTTCGCTTAGGAGTTGTAATTCCCTTAGCATGCCATAGTATGTCACACATGTGTGTTACATCCTCAATGCCTCGTACTCTAGTAGGTGAGGATAAATATCTTAATAGACTTGTTGTGGATGGTGTAGACTATGCCCACCAAATCTAGAACTTGTATTACCTCCAGTATTCCCTCCACCTCCAGAACCACTAGATCCGATAGATTTGGAACCTCTTAATCCACCTCTTGTAGTAGGCACCAAACCAGAAGATGAGCTACTATGTATTCCAACCGTGTTACTAAATTGAACTCCCATGGTCTGCAAAGTTGTGCTAATTCTCAATGTATTACCCACGTTCTACACGCCCACACTCTTTTCTAATGACGCTCTAAAAACTATACCACCAATAGGGCCACCAAACAAAGAATATGTCTACGTAGCCATAGATGAATGTGTTGTTTGAAGAACTTTTATATTCAATGAAAAATTAAATCTACTTGTCACTACTCTATCACAAACACAATCTTGTTTTTCAATAACTATTTCAAGAACTAGAACACCAAACACAAGGGAAAGGTCGTTAGGTAGCATAAGATGCATGCTTGTGGTCCTCAATATTTCTTCATCAAGTGCGCTCTCATCGAAGCCAAAGGGGATTCTCACTTTTCTATCCTAAGTGGGTGAGAGCCCGATTCTCGAATCCACGTCTTCCACGTGAGCTTTAAATCCTTCACGAGACATCATCCTCTGTAACTCCACATAGTCCTCAATATCACACTTCTTCACTAATTCCCTCTCCCGCGCTTCATTATACTTAAGACACCTTTCCTCTCTTTTCCTTTCTACCACAAGGTCCACCATATTTCACCACACTTACTCCTATCCTTACGCGCGTGATGGAGGTTTAACTAGCAATAGGCCATTCATCCAAATCTAGAGTCACCAACAATATCTTAATCATTAGAGGGATAGTGCGTAGATAAGATCCTCTGGGTTCATGCAAGAACTAAAACTCAGCAAACTTTATACACGAATAAGTGGAAACAACATACTCCAACGTGTAGTTTTCAAAACACCATTCCACTAATGATCTACAACACACGTCCAAGTCACATCAACATCATACATAGCTCGGTAATCTTCTTCTATCCAAACATTTGTTCTATATGTCCATTCTCGCTTCGATGCCTATGCTACCACCCTTTGGTACATCTCTATAGGAAAACAAAAAAAAATGTCTCATAGATTTCATCATATAGATGTTCTTCAACCCATGCACATGCATCAAAATCATGTCCAATATTATATATATGAGTAGACTAGTCTTCCAAATCCAAAACCTAACTCTCAATGTTGTCCAAAGTCAACCGATATGTCTTCATCATGCAATATCCTTGCAACATCTTGAAAAAGGTTCAGAAAACAGAACCAAAATGTAGTATGTTTTCTTACTCAAACCCAAGACACGTTGGCCCATCATCGGATGTATTTAAGCGCTCACCCATAGTGTGCAAAGGTACCTAGTCCCTCTTTTTATACCATCTTTATCAAGGTGTTAGCATGATCACACATGTATTTCATATTCATAGCTAGTAACTAAAGGTAAAGTATGACATGAACATATCACAACCATAGTGCATAATGAATCAAACAAGGATCAAGATTATATTTACCATATAATAACCAATAACAAAGATATCAAAAACCAATATCCATCCACAAATATCTATTATATTAATCCATAAAAACAAAATAGTTGAATATATTACAAGTACCATCACAAAGTCATGCACACAAATACACCAAGAACATAAATCTGTCTCAATCTAGCAATTCCCTAAACTGTGTAAATCAATACATTATATATATAGGGAGTGGGAATTTCCTTCACCGCTAATGCATTTCTCAAAATATGATGCATTACAATAATAGCCATGTCCCACTACAAAAGAAACTAAGGAAGTATATAAGCCTTGCCTAATAATAGATTACCTATAATTAACTCTAGATCTAATCCGATTATTAGCTCAAACTTCGCATGACCTTTGGATCTTCCACTTACTCCAAAAAATAGCCATTTCTTCATCCAAAAGTATTCTATCTTCATCTAACACATGTTAATCACTCCACATTCAACTCCAGCCTATTCCATACAAAAGGAGTTAAGTTCCAACTTTTTCTTTCTAGTTGCGGATATTCAAAGCATGTAATTATGTCAAACTTCAACACCTATCCACACAACCTCTTATACTTAGTCAATATTTCTTCTAGTCAACAAATAGATGGTTTGAGTAACATAATATAATAGAGATAAATGCAATGATAGGATTTTTTTTTAGGTGTGTGATACTTTCCTTGTCATCTCAGGGCATCATCCACATCACGTGGTGGGTCATTTCACTTAGGTGAGATCATAGGTCTTAGGTTTCTTAGGGGGTATGAAATATTCTGCCATATATTCTTTCATACACGTTAGTGTGCATCAATGCATCATACAGGAGTTATTTTCCATTTCTAGAACGTAATTCCTCTACTCATTGGTGGAGGTATGATGGTATTACACTGGGAGATACACAACACTCCTATTTGTACACCTTTTTTTGATCTATGAGTATGAGTAGACCCTTTTCTTTTTCATGCAAATTTGATGGTTGAATGTTTTCTTGGTACATGGAACTCCATCATGCTACCGTTCGAGTGTAACTCAAATGATGTGCGCTCCATCCCGCTTGATCCTAGAGTTTTCACATTATCTCACACCGTATCATAGAACATTGTTGGGATTCACGTCACTCATCATCCTTCATTGCCCACTACTCTTTATTTTGTGTGTAAGCTTCGTAATCATTTTCTCATTCATGATTTACTTGCATTATTTGGGTTCATCTCGGTTTTCATGGAGTTTTTTTTTCTAGTTTGTGTGTGTGTGTTTTTTTATTAAGGGAAAATAGTTTGTGTGTGTTGTTGGTGCATGTGTAGGTGTTTTTACGTTCTTGGATTTTTAGGGGTTTTTAGGTAAATCTTATTATCCGTAGCCAACTCTGGTGGAAATATTCTTTTCGAGGTATTTATATTTTCGGTTTTTCATTAAAAAGTTTATTTTTTAAAAATCTTTTTCTACCTTATTCCCTCTCCTCCTACTCTATCCTACACCCCGCATCCATCCACCCCATCTCTTAGCTCCCTCCAAGATCCTCCCATATTTCCCAAGCTCCTTGCTAGCTTGACGAGCTCTCCTTCCACCTTGGGAGATGATTTACCCCTAACAAGTTGAGTTGTCTTCTCTGCAAGTTGGTCTATCATTTGTGATTAGCTCGGTTTGTGATTTCCTAGTTTGGATCATCCTTGTCGGATCTACCCCTCCTTGGTTGATTTTTTGTTTTTCTTATCCATTCCCTTGTTTATAATCTTGGTGGTCTATGTGGGTGGTTTCCCTTTACAAGATCCTCTACCTCACTCTAAGCTCTATGCTTGAGCTCCCGAGATCCTCACCGTCACCATCTCTATGTAGTTTCCTTAACCCCTACTCACCCTTTGTCTATCGTTATGCTTTATGATCCTACTTCCATGCTTGGATCTGTATTCGTGAGATCGTCATATCGCCTTTGGCCCCGTGTTTCTCACCTTGGATTGAACTCGTGATCCAACTCGTGTCTACTTTGTTTGGCTTATTTGGATCCCTATCTGTATTGGATCCTTAACCGATCCCCCGCATCGATTATTCGCTATGAATTTAGCCTCCCACCTTGAGCCCTACACCTATATTCCCTGCCATGACCTCCGAGAATTAAACCTTGTCGTGTTCCTCTCTGTCCTCTTCGACCGAGTCACCGAGTTATCTACAACCGAGATCCACATAGAGCTCCCTCCATGAGCTCTCCGACCGCTCCTCAACTCTCCTCCTAGCCCACCTCGGTTTTTCGAGCCCCTCGAGGCTCGCGCCAAGTCACACCCTCTCACCTTTATCTTTGACCCCTTCCCTCATTTTTATTTTTTAAAACCTTTTATTTTCATTTCTTTTAATTTTAAGGCTTTAATTGATTTAAGTAGGATTTTTTTTTTTAGGGAGGTGTATTATTTTAATTAAGTCCTAATTTATTAGGGCTTAGTTCTAGTTTAAAAGGTGTTTATTTATTAAACGTAAGGTCTTTTTATTAGGTATTTTCTAGGATGTAGTTATTATTAGGAGGTTAATTCTAAATAGGTTATCCTAAGTGTTTTTAATGCTAAGCCCATTTTTTTGTTTTTGAAACTTAGTGAAATTGGGAAAAATTATTCCAAAACTAGGGTTACTAGGTGTTTTTTTCTACTAACGATTATGTGGGAGTGTGTAGCCTTTATAGAGTATTTAGGTCCCATTTGGTGGCTACTTTAGCATTTTCATGTGTTTGTTGCATGTTTTGGAACCATTTTTTGTGTTTTGGGAGTTTTTGACTCGTTTTGAGTTGTTATTGCATTATATTACTCTTCTTCACTTGTGGGCTCGTGAGCATGTCTTCCATAACCTTATAACAAGAGAGCCCCTTATGTGATGCAAGTTAATTTTTCTCACACCGAACCTTGTTTTGTCCCCTTTTTCCTTACTTACGCCATTTTTGTACTTGATAACATGTTGTTCATTACTTCCGAATGAGACTTACTATGGTCTCCAATCTTTGCAATTTGTCACCCTCTTGTAAGGTGAGTGGTCAATCTGTTTCATGTCATGTGAACATACCTTACTATAATCAACACACTTCTTATAAAGTTTCACAAAGGGGGTTATCATTGTTCTTGGGTGTTGTAATTACATGTAGACACATTCTCGGTTGAGTTTGACATCTTGCAACCTTGTATGTGTTCTTTCACCATTATTTTCTTGCATTCCGGACACATTTTTGGCTGATTTTGACATCCATTTGAGCATGTATTTGTCGTCCAGAAACTTCGCATTGATTTCTCTTTTACAGTGCACTAGGGAGGATGTTTTTTTCTAGACTTGAGCTTCACAAGACTATTTCTCATCCTCTACCACTTCTTAGTAGAGAGAATTATACATCATGGCATGCTTATATGGAATGCTACCTTACTTATGAAATCATTTATCCCTTTCTGTATGGGCTAGTTCCTGCACCCACTAATCCTTATCGTCTTAAAGACTATATCTACAAGTGTGATCATGTTCTTGGTTGTTTTTTTGTACATGTTTCCAGGCCTCTCCACCATCACGTGGTGCACATGGAGTGTCCTCGCAATTTTAGATAATTCTTTAGTCCTTATTTGGGGACCCATTAGAGATTTTTGTTGTTTCTTCTTATTTTGATACGATTGTTTCCTCCCCTTCTTTATGTGATGACAGTTCTCATCGACACCAATTTTCATGTTCATATCCCCGATAACGAGGTTTTTCTTCTAGTTCGATGATGAGATTGCGATGAGGACTGCTCTCCTCCATCTCTCGGACATCTTTTATATAATGTTGAAACTATTCCCTTCCCATCAAACATCATTTAGTCTTATTCCCATCCTCATACTTTCATTACATCTGCCTCCTTTCCACTTCCACTGTGTGAGAATTTTTCCACTCCTCTTCCTTATAAAAGTGTTTTGGAGGATTCCTTCATTTCCTTTTTGGGAGTGCCCCTTCTAGGACTCTTATCACTTCCACTTTTTTGGAGACCATCACTAATCCACCCTTGCTTGTGGATCCTATTTCTATTTTTGTGGGGTTGTCAATTTTTCTTCACTTCACTTAGGCATCCTTTTGGCAGATGTTCCTCTCTCATAATTTGACAATTCTACCTTCGTGGCATTACCTTTGGTTTCTTTGCACTTATTTGTTAGACCTATGTCACATTCCAAAGTGGACAGATTGAGTTCTTTGTACTATTGCCTTTCATTTCCTTTAAGGAGTGGGTAGACTTTCAAGAGTACTCTTTTTATGTGCTTCTTAAGGGTAGGAACATTGTTTGATGTAGATGGATCTTCTTCATTCTATAGGAAGAAGATCACATCATCAAAAATCTTCTAGAGACTTCACAAAGTTACATATTTTCATATTAGGTTGTGGCTTCACACCTTTTCTCTTGTCTCCTTCCTCTCTTCTCTTATTTTTCTTATAGAAATATTTCAGTTTATACATGGGTACCTTATTAGGCCTTTAGTTTTCAGGACCCATTTGATGCATATTTCTTAGGTTTTTAGGGGAGTCTTCTATCTCTTGTAAGTGGATGTTTTTCCCATCGGGGTTTTATCCATTATTTGAGATCCTTTTTTTTACATGGGTACTGTTGTCTCCAAAGCACACTACCCTCCGAATGGACAAAATGTGAACATGACATTTGGTATGATTGGGACACATGGGATCACCTCTCAAGTTGTGGGACTTGGGATTGAGGTGAACCTCCGGAGAAGGCCAGCTTCCTCTTCCTAATCTGAATGCTTTACTACTCCTAGTGTAATGAAATGACCATCTAATCCTAAGCTAACATCTTCATGAGTTTTAATGAAAGATATTTTGTAGAATTGAAACTATATTAAGAACGGTGATGCACCAAATTAAGGGATGTTTAATATCCTGGAAGTGTTAATGTGGGAGGGATGATTGCATCATTGAGCACCTTCACCTAGTGCAACTTAAAAGGGTACAAAATACCACAAACCAGGGGGTGTACATTCCTTCATTAAACTTGAGCATACATAAGGATAGATCGAATTGGATTCAACACACAATTAATTTATCATAAGGAAACCACACATGCATATGTCAAACATCTATTTCTACAACTAGGGATAATGATGACATAACTTAATACGAGAAGGAAAATATGGTTTTCACAACTAATGAAAAGATAATCACATTATTCCTTCACAACATGAAATAGATAACCTGAAATAAAGGTAAGATAATCACTCACACTAAGGAATCATAAATTCACAAAGTAAACGTTGATTAACCATTCAACACAATAACTCATATTTTCAACATCAAGGTGTAACTCACGAATATAATTAAAAGGTTTTATAGAAATCTCTAAAGCACTCTTCCAAGCTTGAAGAATGACTTCTAACAAAAATAATCCATGTCTACTTACTTACTTAAAGATTCAAATATTTATAAGTTCTCAAGTTGAGCCCTTAACTATTTTTTTCTAAAAATAGAAATGTTATTAAATTAAGGGAACATGGTCCCATGAAAATAGCTAATTTGTAACAAGGGTTTGACTCGATCAATATTGTAACTTTGACCAATCTAGAGCTTGGATCGACCCTCCATGGATTCTCATCTTTGGCTCTGTTCGATACACCTTCCTCTCGCAAGGTTTTGTTGTTCCCCTTCCCATACAAAAGCCATTCAATGCTTATATTCAATGAAGTCTTGATGATTCCTAAATCTCTTCATATCCAAGCCCACATGCATAGTGATTCACTACATCTGCCATCTCAATCTCCTTTATATTGCTACATTCTTCCACATACCAATCAATCCATGGTAGCGGTTGATTGGAAACATTATCACCCTTGTATGATGAATCCAAAACCTCATCACTGTCTTGCATGTCCTTTGGCACATTGGCCAAACCAAATTTCCAAACTTCATCAAGGGTCAATATTTCATAATCTCTTTGATGGATGATATACTCATCACGACAAGTGAATCCAGATATCCTCTAATTGGGGCACATGGGTATTGGACCGACTGTCTCACCGAATTTTCCCCAATAATCAAAATTGGTCCGTGGATGAAAATTTCACAGGGTTACCTCACCATTTCTGCATCAACATTTTATCCTGTGAATATTTGGGCAAGTGTACCTACCAATCGAAATAGGGAAATGCATTCCCACTTTGTGACGCTTGTTTTGGATTCAATGATAATCCAATAATTACGAACCAATTCCAATAGAATCCATTTGTCTGTAGGACACCTTGGCAATTTTCTTGGGGCACCTATGAAACCTAGAATCCGGATATAGGTGAATGTAGGGAACTGAAGGTAGATTGCTCCCCATTCCCGTACTTCTTTGAAAGCTTCATCGAAAATCCTTCGATTATATAGTTCTTTATCAAAATGATAGAGGATGACAACAAAGAAAGTGTCACTGACTCTGTGGAAATGCCTACTTCCCTCATCCAGAGTGAGTTGGGGATAAAAGTCATATATTTGGGAAGTGCTGCGAACACCTCTGGTATTCAAACCAACAAAATCTCCCATAGTAGCAACAACATACACCAGAAAGGATGTCATGTAGAAAGTCTTCATAGATGACACCTTGCTCAATTGATAGTAAACAGAGCTACTAATATGCTCCCCCATCGGATAAACTCATTTTTCTTCTTGATGGTAGCGATGTACAAAAACATCCATTCTTGGAATTCTTTTGCAAAAGGGAGACTTGAAACTCTACTTAGTAGCATAATAAGATCACTGACCTCCTGAATAAAATCCAACTAATGCATGGTTTTGGGTAATTTGGTGAAGCTCTTGGCCAAATAATTTTTCATCATGATTTTGAGCATACTTCCTCTTCCTTGTCCCAATGTTCCACTACTAACTCTGGTGAAATTGTGGCGTAATCTTGAATGTCGGGAAGTTTGAGCAGATCTTCGAAGAAGTCTGGGTCCAAACAGATTACTACCTTATCATCATTATCTCTAACTGACATGGAGTCTTTGTCAAAGTGGTATTGCGGCTAAAATGAACTCTGGGAAATGCATGGATGTGGGAAAACCAGCAACAAGGGTAAGCCCATTGTCGTAGATGGCCTACATCCATGATTTCATGTTCGAGCCTTTACTCTTTCCCAAAAATCTAGAAAATCAATTTTCCCTAGGTTGGTGTCCCTTATATTCCCTAAGTTGGAAGATAGGCGGGAGTGAGGAGAAACCCCAAGAAATGAGTACTTCATCTTTTCTTTTCCCTTTGAAGTAGAAGTAGACATCAAGCCTTATTTGGAAGCTAAAGTTGGAGAAATCTCGAAAATAAAATCTCTGAAAACTTGAAAAAAAAACCTCCGAAGTCCCGAACTGAAAAAGTTCCAAAAAGAAATGTCAAGCCAAAAGTTCTAAAAGAAATCTCTGAAAGAAATCTCCGAAGCCAAAATTTCCAAAATAAATCTTTGAAAATTTTCTCCGAAAGAAATATCCGAAGCTAAAAGTTCCAAAAGAAATCTCTAAAAAATGAGGGAAAGGATTTTTTCAAACAATACTAATTCCCAAACCCTGAAAAATGAGAATTGTTGAGAAGAAGTATGGGAAAATCGAGAGGATCTTTCAAACAACTCTGAATACCTGAAGAAAAATTGAAATGCAAAACATGGTGAACAAAGGGTTTGTCATTTTGAAAGATACATAGAGGGAGACCAAAGAGAAAAACAAACAAGAAGGAAATAAAAATAAAAGACCTTAAACCAAAAAGAAAATAAACAAATCACCATACCTTGAAAAGGACATTGCAAAGTACAAGAAACGAGAATGTTAGAGTAAAAAGTCAGTGAAAATGACAGAAAAAATGTGAGTTTAAATAGAAAACCTGATATTAATGGCAAAAACCTAATCCGTACGGAGGTAGGTGAAGAATTAATTGCGCGGAGGACTCGAAAGTCCAAAACCACGAAAGTCCAAAAGATTGAAATTTTAGACTTTCGGGGTTCCAAAATTCGAGAGATTGTGACACGAAGAATGCGAATTGGAAATGAAAATTTTGAAACCCAAAATCCCAAAAGTCTGAAATTTTGGAATTTTGAACTTTGGAAGTTTGAAAGTAAAAATATTTAAAAAGATTTGAAGAATTTCGAAACCCAAAATCCCGAAAGTCTGAAATTTCAGACTTTTGGACTTGAAGTCGAAAAATATTTAAACAAAATAGAGTCAAAAGTTTGAAACCTGAAAGCTTGAAAATCTGAAATTTTGGACTTTCAGTGGTTTCAAATTCATAGATTTTTAAAATACAATTCCAAATGTGAGCAATTAAACTCCAAAAGAGAAAAATTTCTAAAGTTTGAAGTAAAAAAATTTCAGACTTCAGGTCTTGGAGAATTTCATTATACAAAGGATTTCTATTTTTTTTTCTAACATATTTTCTTCAAGGTAGGTTAAATGGCTAACAGGTACCTCATCAAACATAGCTTTTGGGACACATTTCTCATTTCTGACTTTCCGCCTCATCCTAAGTTATGATGAAGGGTGTTGGTGTGTGATACTTACCTTTTCATCTCAGGGCATCGTCCAGATCATGTGGTGAGTCAGCTCACTTAGGTGAGATCATAGGTCTTATGTGTCTTAGGGGGTATGAAAGATTCCATCATAGATGTCAGTGAGTTATACAAGAGTTACTTTCCAATTCTGGAATGTAACTCATCTTCTCCTGTAGAGGTATGATGGTTTTGCATTGGGAGTTACACAACACTCTTACCCCCTTTTTTGATATATGAGTATGAGTAGTCCCTTTTATTTTACATGCACATTTCATGGTTGAATGCTTGGTTACTACATGGAACTCTGTCACAATGTCGTTTGAGTAAAACTTGATTGATGTGTGTTTCATCACACTTTATCCTCATTTTCACATTCTCTCAAAGATGCAAATAGTTATGACATGCAAGAGAGAATGCATATTTGAATACAAAATGAGAACATACCTTTGGTGGGGTATTTCCTTAAAGATAGGGTTTTAGTCTTGGAATATTTCTTTTATTTTTAGATTCAATTATTAAAAAAATTTATTGGAATATAATGTTATGAGATATGTAAAGCATATAATATGCTCTAAGCTAGAGAATTAATTACAGTAGGCATAAAAAGATACCCCAAACATAATAAGATGATAAAAGTATAAAGTGGGTAATATTAGAAGAAAGAGAATGTAAGCATTGAGGCATGCCCCAAATCATATAATGATGGAAGGAGAAACATTAGTAGATGCCTGAAATTTTATGAAAGGAGTGGCTTGGAATTAGTAGATGTCCTAAAATGTGATTAAAGGGTGGAATGGAATTAATATGTGCCCCAAATGAGATGAAATGTGACATGATGGAGTATAATAGGTGGTTTTAATTTCATATCCGTATATTTTTAAAATTAGCTTTGTGATTTAATGAGGGAATCTAGATGAAATCATATATTGAAGAATTAGGGATGATGTAGGACAACATTGAGTCATCAACATCAAACTGTTAAATGAAAATGTAAGCATTGAGGGATGCCCCAAATCATAAAATGATGGAAGGAGAAACATTAGTAGATGCATGAAATTTTATGAAAGGAGTGGATTGGAATTAGTAGATGTCCTAAAATGTGATTAAAGGGGTGGAATGGAATTAATATATGCCCCAAATAAGATGAAATGTGACATAATGGAGTATAAGATGTGGTTTTAATTTCATATCCATATATTTTTAAAATTAGCTTTGGTATTTAATGAGGGAATCTGGATAAAATCATATATTAAAGAATTAGGGATGATGCAGACGGTGTCGAGTCATTAACATCAAATTGTTAAATGACAATGTAAGCATTGAGGATGCCCAAAATCAATGCTAGAAGAAAGAGGTAATATTAGAAGAAAGATAATGTAAGCATTGAGGGATGCCCCAAATCATAAAATGATGGAAGGAGAAACATTAGTATATGCCTTAAATTTTATGAAAGGAATGGATTGTAATTAGTAGATGTCCTAAAATGTGATTAAAGGGGTGGAATGGAATTAATATATGCCCCAAATGAGATGAAATGTTAATTTCATATCCGTATATTTTAAAATTAGCTTTGTGATTTAATGAGGGAATCTGGATAAAATCATATATTGAAGAATTAGGGATGATGTAGGATGACGTTGAGTCATCAACATCAAACTATTAAATGAAAATGTAAGCATTGAGGGATGCCCCAAATAATAAAATGATGGAAGGAGAAACATTAGTAGATGCATGAAATTTTATGAAAGGAGTGGATTGGAATTAGTAGATGTCCTACAATGTGATTAAAGGGGTGGAATGGAATTAATATATGCCCCAAATAAGATGAAATGTGACATAATGGAGTATAATAGGTGGTTTTAATTTCATATCCATATATTTTTAAAATTAGCTTTGGGATTTAATGAGGAAATCGGATAAAATCATATATTAAAGAATTAGGGATGATGCAGATGATGTTGAGTCATCAACATCAAAGCTGTTAAATGGCAATGTAAGCATTGAGGGATGCCCAAAATCAATTCTAGAAGAAAGAGGTAATATTAGAAGAAAGATAATGTAAGCATTGAGGGATGCCCAAAATCATAAAATGATGGAAGGAGAAACATTAGTAGATGCCTGAAATTTTATGAAAGGAGTGGATTGGAATTAGTAGATGTCCTAAAATGTGATTAAAGGGGTGGAATGGAATTAATATATGCCCCAAATGAGATGAAATGTTGGATTATAATAGGTGGTTTTAATTTCATATCCGTATATTCTTAAAATTAGCTTTGTGATTTAATGATGGAATCTGGATAAAATCATATATTGAAGAATTAGGGATGATGTAGGACGGCGTTGAGTCACCAACATCAAATTTTTAAATGACAATGGTCATGATAGAAAATAAATGTGGTATATGAATTCAACTAAGATAGAATGATTTAATATGCCATTTTGCATGGTGGAATTAGGGTGGTCAATGTAGTTATTTGATACAAAATAAGTTAAAACAATATCATCCATGATGTGGTTAGGGTGGCTGATGTAGTTGGGCAAGGCTAAAATTTTCCAAAACAACATTATGATTTTCTACTAAGCATTCGATGCCATCATATGGATCTAAATTTTAAAATGAAATTTGTCTTCTCTATTAGGTGTTTGACACCACCATATATGCTTAGTTTTGTAAGGTGAAATAAGAAATTACAAAATTGTTAAAGCATCCAATCAACATTTTCAAATAAAGGGTGTTTTGCAGGGTGAAAATATGATATATTGTCACTAATATAAAGGTTAATTTTTTTTTATCAAATGGATCATAAATAGGAAGACCGTCTTGTAGATATTCATCCATGGTCAAATGAGAAGAGAAGATAATATCATCTTGTATATCTTCATCCATATATGTGTCTAATATTCTCACATGTCAAATTGAATGATTGGTTGAGGTTGAGATTGTGATAAATTTCCCCATGAATGATTATAATCAATAGTGGATATGAGAGGGAGAAAATAGTATCCATGTAGAATATTAATGGATTGAGGCTCACTAAAAAAACATAAGAGGTGATGACATGATCATAATGTGATTTGGAAAGATCTAGGAGTAATTTATTAATGATCTAGGAATCCTTAGGAAAATTTAGGAAATTGTTAAGAAGATATATAAAGATAAGGAAATTTTAAGATGAATCAATTGAAAGAGAGTAATATTCATGTTGAGTTTAGTAGATTGTATATAAATAAAGAATAACCCAGTTTACAAGATCATATTTTTATCTCTAGGGGTAAATCTAGAATAGGATAATAAATGGGGCCATATCTAAGATACACACCTTGACGTTGTAATTTGATTAGTTAATAAGAGACACGGGGCTCCAAATCCTAAATGTAGAATAGGGTAGTGGCATCGACTAGCTCTCGATAGTAATTTGACAATAGTGATGTTGTTATTAGATTGTGACAAGATAATGATTGTAAATATAGGTCATAAATCAAATCATAATGGCAATGGATCCAACATGTTCAAAAAATATTTGTAAGGATCAAATTTCGTATAAGGTTATAAGTCCCAAAATGGGGGTCATAAGATAAGAATCAATAGATAAATAATATGTGGGACTATCTTAATCTATGTATGAATAAATTAAACAACAATTCAAATATGAAATGAAATAAAGGACAAGGGAGGTTATAGACTTACATGCTTCAATATACCATTAGTGCATTAAATTCCCCTACGGTCAACAAAAACTTATGAGATAGCTGATGTGAGGGACCATAAATGAATAAAAGAAGACCTAGGAAAACCTCTATTTAAAGAATATAAAGAATCCAAAGGTTTAGTATACCATGATAAGTGAAAATCCCACGTTTGAAAATCCTAAGTACCCAATGCTCCAAGTGTGAACTCCAAAGAAGAAGAATAAGATGTTCAATACCTTAAGGGAAAAGATAACGGATCAAATGGGTGATGAATTCATTTTTGAATGAGAACTCATTTGTTGGGTATAAATATCCATATGATAGAACTTCTAGTTTATAACAACCAACAATTTCCACCATGATCAATGCCACCACTAGTGAATAAAATTTCACCCAACAATATCAACCATGGTTGATACCATTGGTTAGGAAATCTACTTGCAAAGCAATATCAACCATGGTTAATACATTACATAGGAAAATTACAAGTCACAGGAAGTCAAACATAATTTCAAATCTAGCGGAGGGAACTCATAGGTGATAAAAACAAGTGATATGATGAAGGTATGTATGTGCTAAAATTAGGTATGAGGGTGATTATAAGAGGATGGTAGGGTGATTATAAGACGATGGTAAGATGATTTTATAATGAGGATATAAAATATGATTGTAAGGGTATGAAAACATGTTAAATGTGATATAATTGGGCTACACATAAAATTTATCTCTTAAGTATCACTTGTAACTTGCTTAATGCATAAACTAGTGAAGGATGTACATATCCATTTTTGGTTATTCCTACTCTACATAGTGTCGTTAAGGAAAACACTATGGGGAATACAATACGCCAATGATGCATGCACAAAAATGTTAGTAAAGGAAAAAACAAGTGTATATGGGATGTATTATTCAAATTTCCTTTCCAACATTAGAAATCTAAACAAAGGTATTAGTGTAACTTCCTTAATTATAGGAATGTTGTTTACCTGTAAATTCCTATTTAAAAGAACCCCATATGTCAATACAATTAGTGAAAACATTGCTAATATACTTCCACATTTGAGCACATATTCTCGTGAGGGGGAGAAGAATGCCATGCATGTCTTAGTACGTGACCACAAAAGGGAAAATTAAGTCACATTAGTGGTGTGTAGAACCTTGTCCGTTATGAATTCTTGCACATTTGAGACAATCAAATGTGTGGTTTATAATCATATAATAACATAGTCACAAACATAATAGAAAAATTCATATACATTTCAATTATTATATAACTTCATGGTCTTACATAAATTCATGGAATCACATGCAACTTCATCTATAAATAAGAACTATGAAGTTGTGTAATACTTCTTCAAATAAGGGGTGATATACAAAAGATCTCAAGCTTGCATAGGGAATCATAGAACTTCACAAGAACAAATTTTTTTCATATGATCCTATGTAACACATGAATTCACCACTTAAATAATTTTTTAGGACTTCATAACCTCAAATTTGTTAGTAAACTTACGTAAGATTTATCAGATTTCATTTCTATAAAGTGTGAACTATAATGTCCGGTCAAACATTCAAATAATGCATGCATAAGGCTTCACAGCTACATGAGTAAACAAAATTTCAAGGATCAAGGATCCATAAACCATTAAGGGCTTATACTTTTTTATGCAAGATTGCTTATGCACCTAGATTCTATTGCATCATCTAATTTGGTATTTGTAATTTTTTTGTACCTATAATAGTTTAATATTTGAGCTAATACTAATAAAAACAAGGATTGGATACATGTTAGGTTTTGGTGACTAATGACCACTAATTTACACTTAGCAATCAAACCCCATGAAGTAGAACAATGAAATTTTTAGTTACCTTAGCATCTCAAAATATGCTTACATATAACAATATGCTCAATGTTAGACATCTAATTGTTATTGCTGGTCTAAAATGATTTACACTTGAATTTTGTATTTATCAATTACTTTGAATTCAAATTATACAATATTGAAATGTGTGTTGAATTTGAACAACTATAAATAGGAAAATTGGCAAGAGACGAATGATCATAATCAATTAAAAATAAAATGAGAAAACCATTGTAATAACATATAACAAAATTTAGATAGATTGACAAAATCGTATAAAATTGTCTATATAAAGAGACCAAAAACATAAATTAATAAGATGTAAAAATTTTGAGATCTTGATTAGAGTACCAAATTAACCCTACATTACAATAAATAAAGCAAAAATTGTTAGACATATGTCATTATTGTTTTCATTGATGTCAAGTAGTATTGATTTCAAAGGGTTTCTTGGTGTGCATATGTGAGTGCATGATGTTTTCATTGATGATAATTGATGTTAAATAATGTGAAATTAGTAAATTTCTATTGGTAGTGAGGTGTTTTTGTGACATGAAGTGTTTTATTTGCATGGTGTATTGGTGTATATTCATGGTCTAGTGCATGGTTCAACTTCTATGAACTAGTGTGTGACCTCCAAAGGTTGTATGAAGTTTCTTTGGTGTCCATAAGTTTTAGGAGTTTTTTCAGAGGTTTTTAGTGTCGATAAGATGAATAAAGGGTCATTTTATGTGTGACATGTGGTGATACATGCCTAACAAGGCCTAGTCCTAGACCTAGTGCAAGTATGACATGAAGTATGAAGAAAAGAAGGCCAAGTAAAGTCAGTGTAAGAATGTGAGGAGTGTTTTGACATTGCATAACATGTGTGGAAGGTGTACAAGGTCATGGTTCAGGTGTATAGTGCATGTTTAAGGTCCTATTGAAGAAAGAAATAGAATACAAGGAAAAAATGCATGGGAAAACCAAGTAGCATGGTGAGTTTCAGAGGTAATAAAGCATGAATGAGCATTGAAAATCATGGAGCAGGTCATTACAGAGTTGTGTGCAAAGTTTGAGGTCATAAATCTGAAGTAAATGCATGAAAAATTATTACACGACTGAATTGACAAAGTATAAACTACACACAAAGATCTAGGGTGCACACGTAGTAGACATGAAGGGTCATTCACAAGAACTATGTAATAGTATTTGAAGGTTTTCACCGAGAAGGTAAATCCGGGACTTAGCCGATTTTGTTAATTGTGGGCTAAAATAGAAGATTGGCAGAAGAGTGGCGTCTAAGAAAGGGCTATATTTAGACGACATCGAATTGGCTTGGGATGTAGGCAAAGGAGCTAAAATTGTAAAAATCACATGAATATATTATAAGATGATCATGCACGAGGCAATCTAAAATTAGGATTAACACATGATCTATATTTAGGATAATCTATTGTTAGGATTGATGTGAAATTATGCACTCCTTATGTCATTTTTGGATGTAATGCATGTTGGTTATTTTTGGGCATGCCTATTATTAGGAAAGTGCATGAGTAGTGAAGGGAAAGTCCCCACCCCTATATATATACATACATATATATATATATATATATATATATATATATATATATATATATATATATATATAGATATATATATATATATATATATATATACATATATATATATACATATATACATATATATATACATACATATATACATATATACATACATATATACATATATATATATATATATATATATATATATATATATATATATATACATATATACATATCTATATATATATACATATATACATATCTATATATATATACATATATATATATATATATATATATATATATATATATATATATATATATATATATATATATATATATATATATATATATATATATATTACTTCGTTGTTTTGGGACCATGTCTAATTTATGAGAGTCTATGTTACGTAGTAGAGTTATGTTCTAGGGTCTAATACTTGTGCATGTTCCAGCTCCTTGGTATATGGTTGTTATGTATTCAACTTCGTTATGTAACGCTTTGATATAATGGATTATGGAGGATGGATTATGATCATTGATATGTCTGATTATGGAGAATTCATGGTGTAATTGATATTGGTAATTATCTGATCTGTTATGTTTCCTTATTACATGTGTTTCCAAAATGAGTTCATGCCATGGGTTAATATGTTTTATTGAGTATTTTGGTAATTATTATTATGAATATTCATTTTAACATCTTGACAAGAAAATACAAAGCTTGGACTTGGTAGTTTTCACACTTCAGGTGAGCATTCAGATCTCTCTGAATGAAGTGCTAGTATGCATAGTGCTCTAGTGAAAAAAAAGACTACACTTTGGTTCCATTTACGGGACCTATTTTCAATCTATTTGCCAAGATGTTCCATACAAATGGCGTATTGATCAAATTTGGAGATTATTGAAAGCTGGGTAGAAGAAAGTCAAGATAATTTTTCATAGAGGTATAACATTGGACTTGATTTCAATTCACATTGTTGGGTGGAGGATAAACTTTATTGTGAGCTATATGAGACATTCTTCATCTTCTTTCCAAAGATAATTGTATGCATGGTTGGAAGAATATGCATCAAAGAAGCATTAGGGTCCTAGGCCAAAGTTGTGGATGCGGGAATATTGCCAAACTCTTTTTGATGAGGATGTGGAGTGGACTAGAGCTTTAAATCATTGGTGGGATGGTGTGTTGTGTAATTATACATTGGAGTACACTATTTCTACTTATTCGTGTCTAAAGGAAGCTGAGTTTATATTCTTCGCAGAGCCTTGAGGATATTATCTCGCATGTTATACCTTTAGTGATCAATATCTTTCTCATATAACTAGATTGGGAGAGCTTACATATGGCTAGCTAAACCCCCACCGTACGTAAGGGAACGATCAGGTGTGGAGAAGGATGGAAGACCTCGTGCAAGATAGACATAGAGAGGAAATATGGATCAAGTTTAATGAGGTGTGAGAGAGTGACATGGTGTGCATGAGGGACATCAGAAAGCGTCATTAAAGTTGAGGGGAATGATGGATTGTGAACGTTTTAAAGATCTTGTGGAATATGAGGAGTTGCAGCTATAGACATCTAAAATGTTGACATGATTAATATGTCCCACAAATATCCCAACATCATCCATATAATAATTAATTGCAAGATTAATCATCGTTATTTAATTCATTTTATCATATTCATCCATTTTATCATCATTTATTATATTTACCCTTTTATCCCATCATTCCATTATTAATCCTTTTAAATCCATTATTAGGTCTTATTATCCTATTTTAATTCTTCATTAACATTTCCTAGGAATTTAATATTCCTACATCTACCTACCCACCTACCCTACACATCCCTACACCTAGCCTTTCCATGTAACCTCACCCCTAAACATCATTTATTAACCTAATCTAATCCTAATCCTAATCACATCCTCACACCTCTAAATCTAGAGGCTTCTATTTCTAGAAGCCTCTCTAAAATTCCCTCCATTTAAAAATTCAAATAAACCTTCCACTCTCCATGGAGACTTCTCTCAAATTCTAGAAATATCCATTCTATAATTCTCCATTCTTCTCATGCATCCTCCACCCTTGATCTCAATCCAACTTGGCTTAATCCTAGCCATTGAATCCTCCACCCATTAACTATAAATTGAGCTCTCCTCCTCCATGAGAGATAGCTTGAAATAACTTAGAATAACTTGGAAATCCATAACAAACCTTTGCAATTTTAATCTCTCAATCAATCCATCATCCATTATATCATCACTCTATCATCCAATCAATCTATCATCCATCCATTGATATTCATCAAACATATATCAAGCAATCATGGGGAGGTGTTGCCCAAGTGACTCCAAAATCTGCAACAAACACATCCAATCCACTATCAAGAGCATATTCAAGCTATCAAAGAAGGATTTGTGTAACTTGTGGGTAAGTGCAAGTATAATCTCTCTCCTCTCTTTCAATCCATTGCTCTATTTGAGGTTTTGTTGGAGAAGATTAGATTAGGGAAGAAATTTTGTTATTTTCTTGCATTTTCACTCACTAATATTTTATTTCATTACATTTTGGTTCCTACCATGGGGCTTACCCAAAAAATTATAATTGTATTTAATAGCATTTCGTATTATAAACAAATTGTCCAAATTTGGGAAATTTTAGTTGAGATTTACCCCTTGAAATTTCATTTTTTTGTGATTGTCTTCTGTTTCAACACTTTTGACCTGAAACAACGCTTTTGTAAACCCTGTGGAATTTTTAAAAATACTTTAGTGATTTTTTTATCCTTCAAAACCCCAAAATTTTCATTTTTGTTTATTTCCATCTTTTGTAGACAAAGTAGCGTTTTTGCATGCAAAGTAGCGAGTTTACACTCAAATTAGCGCATTTGCATATTGGTGTGTTTACATGCAAAGTAGCATGCTTGCATGAAAATTAGCATGTTTGTACGAAAAGTAGAACATTTTCATATTAGAGTGTTTGTAGATAAAGTGGCATGTTTGTGGATATAGTGGTGTTTGTGTCTATATATCAACACTTTTGTATAGATTTTAAAATTTGATTTATGCTAACCCCTGTCTTTTTTATTTTCGTTATTTTGAGAATATATTAGTGCATTTGTCAAGAAAGTAACACTTTTGTTACTATTTCAGCACTTTTGAGTAGATTAGCACTTTTGTTTTAAAATAGCGTTTTTGTTTTGTTTTAGCGCATTTAACCTAAAATGGTATTTTTGTTCTGGAATAATTTTACCTTGATACTAACCAATCTAATAACACTTTATAGTGTGTTATTAGTGTCTTGCAGGTCTAACATTATGTTTTAATAGGTTTATTTAAGCAAAAAGGGGAGATTATGTCCATTTTTATATTTATCTAACCCCTTTTTGTGATTATAGCATTGAAAACTACTGATCCTTTTGTTTTGCAGGGCCTCCTCTTCAAGACCCCATTACATAATTTTCAATCATTTTATCTTGCATCCATTTTATTTCATTTATCATAATTTTTTTGTGTTTTCCTTTGTTTTTTGTTCATACCAAAGGAAAACCTTGTATTCTCTCCTCTCGCATCCTCGGACAATCTTGAGGATCAAAAATAGCTAGCCTCCCCTTTTTCATTTTGTAGGGACAACATGACATGAAAGTGATATCCAAACACTTGTCATATTCCTATGGGTCTCATGACCATGGGCTTCATCTCCACACATGTAGATACACCTAGTGTTCCATTGGGGTATAAAATTCAAGAACAAATGTCGTTGTTCACTAAGTGCTTGCTTTTTTAAAGAGTGACGTGAAGTGAGGGGGTTCTACGTCCCAAAACTTAGGCCTCAGAAAAAATCCTTACAACATAGACTTGGGCCTCACGTATCGCAAGGTATATCAGGGACTCCCCTAGTGATTTCGTGCATCCTAGACTAGGAAACCTCTTGGCCACATATTAAATTATAGTGCAAGGAGGTCACACTCTATAAGATTACTCACTATCTGATCGCACATTGGAACATAGGTTGAGAGTCATTTTGTGGCACTACGATCGGTGTGTGGCATTGAAAGTGAGCTATAGTTTAGTTTAAAACTCACTTGGCTAGTTAGGGTTTGTGTTGCATGTTTGTTGTGTGCTTGTAAACACCCTTAGCTATTTCATCACTTTAAAATTTCAATTAATCAAACATCATCATAATTTACTATCTCTAATCACACAATTCTTATCCTAATCCTATCACCATCCTTAATCCACAATCTTAATCCAAAACTAATGGCTTGCACATCCTATCTAATCATAGCCTTTTATCCTCAATCCCCATCCTCTCCAAACCAACATCCAAACCCCTGTCTCTTTTCTAAATCTATCAACCAAGCTATCCCATCATCCCCCACCCATCAAATTCAACCATCTCACTTTGACCACGAAGTCCCACACACTATCAAACACCTTAATAAACAAATCTCAAATCTCACATCCTACCTTAACCAATCCTCTCCTCATCTAAATCAATCGTCTGACATTGATCCTAATATCCTATAAATCATCAAACATCTTAATCAAAAATATCCAATCTTAAATCATGCATTAATCAATCATCTTCTAATCCATCATCTCCCAACCAACCCCATCCACAATTTCCCCTTTCTACAATCCCTACCCCTGATCCCATTGACCTCCTCCTTGAGGAACCCGAATCATCTCAATCCACACCTTGACCTAAACAACATAAATTACATCAACTTTTACTACCTCACTAACATTGACCTAGACTAAGAGGAGCTCCTTTGTGTCCTCGCTAGTCTAGCCACCAATCCTAAACACATACACCCATCCCAAACCCTAACCGCTAAATCCCCTATCAATCATCATGATTTACACCTTCCTACTATCAAAAATCATAATCCACCATCATATAACACCCAAAATCCTAAATCTAATCATCCTAAAACCTATCATCGATTCACATTTACATATCCACACCAACCCTAACAACCTAATAAAAATTATCATCTCCCACATCCCATCTTATTCCTCCATCATCATAATCTTCATCATCCCAATCCAATCCTACATAATTTCTCCTAGATTATCCCACAATCCCTAATCCACCATCAAATTTATCCCTTAATCCTATTTAATCCCCTCTATCACTTGCACCAAATCCCATTAAAACTATCTCAT
The DNA here is from genome assembly GCA_018340775.1 of Taxus wallichiana var. yunnanensis. Taxonomy (NCBI): domain Eukaryota; kingdom Viridiplantae; phylum Streptophyta; class Pinopsida; order Cupressales; family Taxaceae; genus Taxus; species Taxus wallichiana. The sequence goes on along the minus strand of CM031237.1, from coordinate 833,315,238 downwards.
CCACCGTGACTCCTATGTCGCCTCATCCCCTTCTACCCCCAATCCTAAACCATCTAATGTGCCTCTTATGCCACCATCATCCTCTTCATCCACACCTAATACTCTCTTAACCCCTTAATAACCTAAAACCAACACTATCCTAAACTATATTTGTCTTTTATCTCCACCATCCCCCAATCCTAAAACATCTAATGTCGTTTCTAAGTCACCATCTTCTAAACCTAACGAATCCAATCCCAATCCTACCCAATTTAAAGAGGATATTTTGCCACCTTAACCTCCTTCATCCCCAACATCACCCAAATATAATGTGACCATCATATCAGACCAATCCTTTTAATCTAAATCTACCCATCCCCTTCATCCACATCTACTAATCCTAAACAATCTTATCCTAACCCACAACCATTTCCCTCAAAACCACACATTCAAACCAATCCAAATCAATAAAATCTACTTTGACTTCCAAGCCCAAACCATCCACTTTTTCCCCCATACATAATCCATCCCATTCATATTCTAATCCCAAAAATCTAATCCAACTCATAAATCCAAATCAATCAAAACCTCTTAGAATCCACCCAATCCGAGTAATCTTTACTTCCTACTCCTCTAAAACCATTTACACTAAACCAATTCATTCCTTTAGGAAAATCCTAGACCACCATCTTCTATCGACTAAAAACTTCAACATGATCATCCATCCCACATTAAAATCATGCAATCAAAACTTTCACAAACTATCTTGGTATAGGGAACACTATTATTGTGAATTCCATCGCACCCATGGACATTCAATCAATCATCATGAAATTTAGGTCTTATGTTGAAAATCTCATTAACCAAGGAATTATTAGCCTTCACCTCTCTATCCACCACCTTTCCATCCTAATTATATCCCTAACCATCATCAATCATACAAACCCATCTCGACATCCAAACATCATCATTCATCCACATTTCATCATCCATCCAAACATCCTTCATCGACCAATAACCAAAAAAATCTCACCTCCCATCCTTTATTAAGTTTTTCCTATTAGCTGATGAAAAAATACAACCCCCAATCTTATGATTACCACAAGACATCACCTCCCCATCCAATTCATATCTTATAGCCAAAAATATGTTTTCTAATATGAAACATCAAGGAAAAGACTTAGGCATCCGTGATCAAGGAATTCGTGAACCCATATCACTTCATCAAAATCCAAGTCATTTAGGCTTAGGGTATAAACCTAACACCAAAACTACCATCCCACTACTACATCACTATCCATTTCTACTAATATTTTTGATCCTATCATCCTAACGAATCAACCTCATCACAAATCATTTCATCCCCCTATAAATATTAAACACCTAAAAATGGATTGAGCACATAATTTTTCCCTTGTGCACAAATGTTATTTCCTTCCCACCCATCCCCCTCCATCCAACATCCTAACTAGATTGCATATAATCCATTTATATCATTTCATCCATTTATATCATCTTTTAATCCATCCATTTGAACACTTGATCATTTTTCTCACACATGTTGTAAGACAATAATAAATACTACAATTATGTGACCTTGATCTATCATTACCTCTAACATTCAAGCACCATTGTCCTCGTAGAGATCCACATTGATTAACAAACTTAATTAAATCATGGTGAAGTCCCTTGGGTACATCTTTGTACACTCTAGCTAATGTCATCACCACACTCATTTCCATCCCTCCATCAAGCCATTAGTGATTATCAACCCCTTGAGAGTTCTCAAGAGAGTGGAATCTCTTTATGAGAAAAAAAAATCCAAATATCAAAAATTTAAAATCATATCAAAATTAAAAATATCAAATAAAATCCACCTCAAGACTCTCTCTAGGGGTGTTTCCAGAAACTCTATCGAGGACATGGACACCTAGCTAGTAGTAGATAAATGTTGTGACAAGAATCAAATGTATCTCCGTCGGGGCTATGGATGCCTGGATGGTAGCGGAGAAATGCACAACTTAACCTTCTGTTCACCATCCATCCACCTATTTGAATTAATCACTCAATCTACATTGCCTAGTTTATCTTTAGATACTACCCATTAAGTCTTCAATTTAAGCGGTAATTAACCATCACCATCACACACACTTCGATCTCAAAGGTACGTCAGCTTGCATGTTGCCAAGTATTTTTTAAACCTTGGTCACACTTTTTTTATTCTAACTCTTTCCTTAAAACATGTGTCATTAGGCTCATCTTTTGTTCATTACGATGTCATTTTACTTCCATCCATCACATCCACATCCTTTTCCCTTAGGATTAAACATCCATGGGAAAATGATGATCCTTTCCTTTTCATCCAATCCTCCTCATGTACCTTTTTAGATGGCATCATTACTAGGGGAAGCTTTACTATCATCCTGTTGGGGTACCATCCATTTTATATACCCCTCACTTTTCATCCTACCCTACACCTAGTGGGAAATTGAACCCATTCATTCATCCATACAAGATATATCCCTCAATCCCTTTCCCCTATATTTGGGGGCATATCTTATCATCTTCCATGTCCCCCATCTTACCCCATACCACATCTCTCATACTAACCTATCAACCAAACCCTATCCTATCTAACCTATCTAATTTCTCTCAACCCTTCCCTTTCATCCTACCCAAACATACTTTGGGACTTATATGATAAATTTTTATCCCACCTTACATCCCTTCCCATCCCCCATCACCTATCCCATCCAAAATCTAAAAATCCAAAATCCAGATGCAAACAATCCAAACATCAGAAAATCTAAACATCTAAAATCCAAAATCTAAAAATCAAAACATTCAAAATATAAACATCTAAAAATAAATAAATTCACAACATCCATACAAAACTATAATGTGTGTGTTTTTGCTTGTGTGTGTTTTCTTGCTTATCTACATTTACATTTTGGCATATGATATGAGGCCTCTTTCCTTATTTTTATTTTTCATGGTCCAATTATATCGATTTGTGTTGAATCAAGAAGTGCATAAAACTATTGCAGGATTGTTTTTGGGTGCATCATCAAGACAGAGTGTTGGCCCGTAGACCGCTAGAAGAACTTCTATGGGTTTTGTGATCGCACAAATAGTAGGTGTCCAGTTCATTACTACAACTAGGACACAATGGAGTTTTCCAATTGATTTGTAGCCCATAGCAAGGGGAACATGAAGATCGGGAGGATCAAGTCAACATCCTCCTAGAGGAAATACTAGTGGGAGCTCTAGTGTTGTATCTAGTGGACAAGTCCCGCATCTACAAAAACACCTCATCAACCCCAATAACTGCAAAAAAACCTCAAGTTTACTATGATATTTCTCTCCACTTACCATAGTATAGAGGGATTGAATATGTAGTTGAGCATGTGCATAAGTGTGAATTACTATGGTGCATTAAAGGAATTATAACTTTAAATAGGAAGGCAAGACAATTTTCCACTACACTTCAAGGATGCGCACATATTTGGTATCGAAAATATGACCAACATTAGATTTTGGTGGATTATAATGCTTTGCATACTTAGTATTTGGCTGAGTTTCACATTTTGGAGTTTGTGCAGTAGAGCATTAGTGCACTCAAGGATATCAAGCAGGTTTGTCTAAAAGCGTAAGGGAGTATGATGCGTGTTTTAAGACTCGTTGTCAAAAAAATTATGACATTCATCATATTCAACATGCAAAATGGTTCATTGGAGGATTGTTGACTCCATTTCGAAGGGCTTTATCTCATAAGACATATGTGGATCCATGTTATTCCTTGGAAGCATCTCTCGCATGATAAGGTGGTTAGAAGTGTTGATACTAAAATGGGCCCGTTCTTAGAGGCACAAATTGCAACCATGGAAAAACAATTAGATAATATTTCTACCAACTTAGCACATGAGACACGTAGTGGTATATGGTGCACTAATTGTAAAGTTGAAGAACATACTAAGGATAATTTTCTCCATTATTCAAGGTGTGCGCGTTGTTGCTAGATTTTGCAATTTTCCACAAGGACCATGATGTCTAGAATTTTCCTCTCTTGCAATGCGCATTTTAGAAGAACATGCCCATGTATTGTAATATTTTCCATACCCATACCCATGACACCATTGATTGCACACTTGGTTGATCATATATATGAAGTCATTGAAATAGTAGTGTGCCATATTATAGTGGGGGAAGATCAAAGGATCGGGAAGGACAACATAATGAAGGGCACAATAATGGAGATAACAGAATGGAGGCTTTTGAGGAGGATATCGAGGTTGAGGTCATGGTGGTGGTAGAGGCAGGTTCACTCGAGTAACTTGTTATTCTTGTGGGTCCCCTATTCATTATCAGCGTGATTGTACTCAAAATATTTTTTTCATGGTATGGGAAGCAACATAAGTTAGAGGATTTCCTGGACCTATATGAGTACATGAGTAAAAATAAGAAGAAGGATAATGGTGTAGGTATGATCAATGTCCAACACGTGAATACTAACTAGTGGATACCTAAGAAGATTCTTGTTTTAGAGTTCCAACCCATATTGGTCACAACGTGGGCTAAGGAAACACGTGTACACAAGCATCTCGAAGGCCAAGCCACTTATCACAAGGGAGGAAGTAATACATGCCAAGTATCTATATGTGGTGCATAAGAAGGAATTCTACCAAGATACCATGGGAGTAATTAGGGATCTGTAGGGTGAAATACATTGTTTAAAGGAAAAGGCACATGAGTGAGAATGTGTAAAGAATATTGAGATCTTATAAAAGGTTTTATATGACCTTAAAGAGGTGTGTAACATGTTGCACTAGGAGAATATCATCCCAGTGTAAGGAAAATTGCTATGAGAGAAATTACCATGAGCTAGAGTCCAGTGTAAGAAGCAGATACTACATACAAACTTGTCATAGTATAACCATGAATTTGACAAGGAGATTACACTAGATGCAATAATTAAAGGTTGGTTGCTAAGTAATATCCTAATATATACATGTGTGGAGGTGAATGTGTTGACTCGGATGCATGGAATCATATAGGGAGTCAAATGTGTTCTATATGTTGAACAAGACTAGGGATATGCCTATTGGGGTTTTAAAGGATGCATCCATTATCATTTAGGGAGCCAATTTTACTGGAGACTTTGAGGTATTGGAACTTGCTGAAGCAGCATAACTTCCCATCATTACTTGGGAAACCATGGTGTTTGGAAAATAATGTTTATTTACATTTCAATAAGTGGTATATTAACTTTTAGAATAAAGAAGAGCATGTTATTATACCCTTGAATGAGTCCAAAGTTACACCATATTTTGAGCCTTTGAGTGAGGAAGATTTGAACATGATTTATGCACGTACAATACAAGGTCCTAAGATACTAGATCCATTAAAGGAAGGAGTTCTACAAAGTGGGAAGATGTACAATTTGTAAGTGATAGTACTAGTGTTTCCTATGATAAATGGACTCATGGAACTTATGAGATGGTCAGACATGAAGTTAAAGGATGAGTTACCTATATTATTAGGTTTCCCATGGTGAGGCAGTTAGGCTCAACTTAGGTACCACAATATACTCATGAAGGGAATCCCTGGTACATTCTTACATGCCATGGAGACTCGGTAGAGAGAATGAAGGAGATAGAAGAACCATGTCAGTTTATACCCTACACGGGACAACAATGCGGTGGTGGGCTACACATAGAGATAGCATTATAGAATTGAGTGAAGTGATAATCAACTTCTCCACCATGTTTACTTGGAACAATGTACCTATACACATATGTGAATATCATGGTAAGACTCGACTTTGGTACATGTCCATAATTGTGAGAGACTATGAGTGTAAGGCCAGGAAGATTTACCACCATCCATATGGGTACATAAGTTCTTCTCCACACTGTGAATATGCAAGTGCACATGGTATGTCCATGCTGATTTGAAAAAGGAGACCGAAAATAGGCATGAGATGATTGTAGGTATTATTCAAAACTTTTTTTATTTTTCTAATAAGACACATATACATAAGGCTCTACAGATTGTGAAGTGCATCACTATTGGGGATAGTACAAAGGAATAAGATCTCTTACTTGAATTTCTTGGTGAACCTAATTTCATTCCATGCCTTGAATTTGAAGAGACAGATGAGATACAATTGGGCCACGTTTGGAATGAAAAGTAAAAAGGTAGCTAGTGTACATGATTGATGATGAAGAGGTAGAGAACTTGGATGTTATCCACACAGAGGGTGTGTAGGAGGTCATGGATTTTGTGGATGAGAAGGAACACATGTACCATGATCCCATGAAAATGAATAAGTTTAACATTGGCACTAAAGATGATATTAAGGAAGAAATCATTAGGGATTACCTTGGTCGGAATAAGAGGTAGGAAAAATCATTGAGATCCCGCATGAATTTCAGGATATCATTCCAAGAGGTTACCATGAATTTAAAAGTGTGCATCCTTATTTAGGTGAGATGAAGATAAAGTTAAAATCAGCCATCGACCTGTTAGGAAGAGGCCTTATAGGTTGAATTCAAATATGTGCATCAAGGTGAAAGAGGAAATTGATAAAATGCTTAAGTCTGGAATTATTGAATGATCAAGAATCGAGGGGGTTAGCCCCATCGTAATAAGCATAAAGAATGATGGGAGGATAAGGATTTGTTTGGAATACAGAGAAATTAATGTTTCATGTGTCATATATTCTTTTCCCATTCCTTTTATTGAGGAGATCCAAGAAGGATTTGCAAGGCGCGAGATCTATTCCTTTACAGATGGGTTCTCGTGGATATCACCAAGTGTGCATTGCACAAATACCAAGATAAAAACACTTTGACTATCGAGTGGGGAATATTTTCAAACACAATTATGCCATTTGGATTGAAAAATTCTCCATCTATATTCTCACGCATTATTGTACAAGATTTCTAGGACTTTATTCATAAGTTCTTGTAGGTATATTTGGATGATTGGAGTGTCTATGGGCTTGTTAAAGATCATTGTGACAATTTGAGGCTCATGTTTGAGAGGTGTAGACAATTAAGCATGTATGTTAACATTAATAAGTGTATCTTTGCTACATCGTTTGGAACTTTTCTTGGACATATTATTTGCAAGGAAGGATTATTAGTAGACCTTGCCAAGATAGTGTGGTTTTGGGTTTGGAGGAACCTACCAATAAAAGTGAAGTGCATGGATTTATAGGACATATGGGCTACTACAGAAATTTTATCAAGGGAAATGCATAGATTTTTGTGCACTTAGAACATTTTCTCAAAGTTAAAGGGAAATTTTATTGCGGTGGCGCCAACAAAAGTATATTTTTGAGACATCAAGGAGAATATTACTATTGCACCAATTTTACACGTTCTTTCATGGGAAAACCATTTCATGTACACATTGTTGCCTCCGGCATGGCAATTGGCACAATATTGGCACAACAAGGAGAAGGAACTGTGGATCATCCCATTTTATTTTGAAGAAGGAATTTGACACCCTGAGAGAATAATTACCCCACCACTTAGTGTAAAGCCTTGTACATGATTTACGTGTTGCATAAATTTAGAAAATATTTTTGTCTACCCCCCCATTTATCTTCTATGTAGATCATATGGCATTGTAATATTTGGTCAACAAGCCTGTTTTACAAGGTCACATATGTAGGTGGATACTTATCTTTCAGGATTTTGACCTCACACGGTTGTTAAACCGTAAAAGAGAAATTGGGCCTGGTCATCTATCAAGAATAAATTCGACGAAGATGTAAAAAAATTGAAGATACTATTCCCGATGCACAAATTTTCATGTTAAATTGTGTGCCAAACAAGTTGGATGACATAGCTATATTCTTGCGCACTATATTTTCACTAGAGGGGATGAGGACACATTAGAAAAAGAAGCTTGCTATATGTGCGTTCCTTATCATTTGATTAGGGAGATTTGTAAAAACTAGGCAAAGATGAGGTCTTGGACTGGTGTGTTCTAAACAATGAGCATGAAGTCATTATGGAGGAAGATCATGGAGGAATAAGAGGAGGAAATTATCCAAGTGATGTAATTGCACACAAGATCCTTATATCTAGCCTTTGGTGGGAGACCATATATAAGGACACCAAGTATTATGTGAAAGCATGTGATCATTTTCAATGCCTTGGAAATCCTAGACATATAGATGAGATGCCCTTAAGACCTATGCAGTGGGTAACCCTTTGAGTAGTGGGATTTTAAATTTTCAATACCTATTACACCACCCACCTGTAGGAAAAGCACACACTATATTATCACTTGCAAAAACTATTTGACATAGTGGGCACAATCAACGCCTATAAAGGATTTTACAACAACAACAATATTTTATGGGAGAACATTATTAGCATGCATGGTTATCCACTAAGCTTTAATAGTGATAGAGGAACTAATTTCCTGAATGAGACAATAAGAATTTTATTGCAAAGTTTATGGTAGTACACCATAAAACTACTCCTTATCACCCTTAAGCTAATGGTATTGCATAATCTTTCAATAATATTTTGGGACAAACTTTGATAAAAATATGTGATGTTGGAAGGAAGGATTGGGATGATAAAGTGTCAGTTGTACTTTGGGCTTATAGGACCACTTATAAAATATTGAATAGGGCCATACCCTTTCAATTGGTGTTTGGCATAGAGGTTTTGCTCCAAGTTTAATTCATGTTACCATTTTTGTGTATGTGTGTGTGCAGTGGAATAAATAATTATCAATCTATAGAGGATCTCATCGACAAACTAATGCAACTAGATGAGAGTCATGCCATTATGCGTTGGAGCCAAAATACTGAGAATGCAAGATATAAGGCATGACATGATAGGCACATTAAGAACAAGACATTTGTAGTTGGCAAGATGGTCCTTCTCTATGACTCCAAGTTTGCGTGCCACCTAGGGAAATTGAAGGTGCATTGGTTGGGACATTTTTTAGTAACCAAGATACTTGAATCGAGTGCATGCCAATTACATACATGGATGACACCATGTTTCCTAATTACTTAAATGGAAGTAGGCCAAATCCATACTATAATAAGCTTCTTGGTCTTTGTAATAAAGATTGCCACTTAGATTAGGTTTCCCTTTCATGTTTTTCTTTCTAGTTATTGCTTTTGTTTCCTTGTTTTTTTAATAAGTTCTTACGCATTGGAAGTTGATTACTATACTTTACTTCATGTGTAAAATATTGTTCATACATTTAGTGTGGGGTGAACTAGGTGGAAGTGCGCAAAATATAAATCCATGGGTTTTAAGATGTATATGTTCGTTGGCACGCTTGTGAAGGTTGACACAAGTGTATATGTGAAGGTCTCAAGTAAGGATGCTCTCGAATGATGCACATAAGAAAAATGGGTTACAAGTGTTGAGAAGGATGATGGTGCTCATTTGATAATTTCTCGGGATAAAGACCATGCATGGAAGAGGATCGTAGTGTAATTTGAGGTAGGAAATAATAGGATGAACTACTTAGTATATGGTACATATGGTTATGAAGCTGTGGCGTAGGGAGGCACACATGAGGAGGTCTACTACTTGGAAGTAGTGAGCACACTAGAATGTTATGAATATAGCCCACAAAAGGAAGTCAAGTGATGAAACAAAAAGTGAAAAAGATTATTTAAATTAGGAAAACACTTTTAAAACTTTAAAGCAAGCAAAGGTTTTTTTAAAAGTAGAAAAAGTAAGGTGGTGGAGTTTTAAAGCATGGAAGAGATATAAAAGGGGAAAATGGAGTCAAGGTTACTACCTTGTATCCAAGAAGATTTGAGAATTTGAGAAACCAAGAAGCTTAGGGTGACACAACAATATAATTAACAAGAAAAACAAAGAAAGTTGTGTAAATCGATTTTGTGAGGCTCCTTTGTGGGTAGAGAAAGTTTGAGCCAAGGATTGAGTACAAGAATAAGGCATGGGTATATAGCATTTGTGTTGGTCATACAAAATATGGCACTTAGAGAAAAAAATACGTAAGGTTGCGCGCAGAAGATCATAGCACATTCAAAAGCACGAAGGATTGGGAAGGAATCATGCGGCGAGGAGAGACAAATTCAGGACTTAGCCATTTTTACGATGATAGTCTATTTATGGAAGATAGCTTGCAGAGCACATAAACCAATTAGAGACTTGCATGACATGCATTGACTATTTTGGAGGATCGGCTACGAATCGCTTTGCATGGATACATGCTTAGAATAGATTTACTACTGATAGTTAACTAAAATAAGTCTATTGTTAGCGCACTTACATGTGTGGCTATTTTTATAATGGTGTGAGGCTAATAATAGCGTGTGACGTGCGACCTATTTTTAGATTGAATAAGTGGTGAAGGAAATTCCCCACCCTTATAAATATGTAGTGAACTTTGGAGCATAGGGGGCATGCAAGAATTGAGTTATTGTGAGGTTATGTCATCAATCTGATGTGCACATGAGTGTATACTAATGTTATTCTAAGGAAGCTTCTGTGTATTACTGTGTTTAATATAATGGGGGTTATTGGCTGAATCAAGGTGTTAATCATGGTTATAGTTTATTACTGCATAAATGGTTTCACTATGATTATTGTTGATTCATGATACTTTAAGATCTAGATCTGAATATGTTTTGTAGAATGTTAGATTAATTATGGATCTAAATGTTTTAAGTCTTCATCATGCTAACATCCTACAACATCAACCCTAAAGAGGGGCTTGGTACCTTTGCACACTTTAGGTGAGCGCTCAGTCTATGCTGAGTGATGTGCCACCATGCTTGGGCTTTTACTTGTGAATTCTAGGATGCATCATTGGTTCCATTTCCGGGACCTCTCTTTTAGTTTTTTTCAAGATGGTTTGCGATGAAGACATACCAATTGACCCTAGCAAGTGTTAAGGAGTGGATACACAACCTAGAAGAAGAATACACATGGAGGTTCAGAACTAGATCTAATTTTAACACACGCGTATGGGTGGAAAGTAATCAGTATGACAATTTATATGAGAGATTCTTCATAATTTTTCTAGTAGAATTATACGAGTGGTTGGTTGCTTATGCATCTAAATAGAATTGGAGGTATCACACACTTATCTGGATGCAGGAATAATTTTAGACCCTTTATGATGTTGATCTAATTTGGACTCACATTGTGGATATGTGGTTCTATGGTGTTTTGAACAGTTATATCTTGGAGTACTCAATTTCCACTTATTTGTGCCCAGAGGTAGTTGAATTCCAATTTTTACGATATCCAAGGGGAACTTACGTAAAACATTCCACCGCCGATCAAAATTTTGATGGTAACCCTAAACTTGGAGAATAAACCGATGGCAAACTAAACCCCACCACACACGATGGAAAGAGTAGGTTTGGTGAAAGGTGGTAGAACTTACGGCAGAAAAGGTAAAGAGAGGAAAGGTGGCTTAAGTATAATGAGGTGCATGAGAGGGAGGTAGAGAAGTAGTGGGAGGTTGCAAAGCAAATGACATTGTGGAGAAAGATAGTTTGGGAAGGATTTGAAGTTCACGTAGAAGACATGGAACCCAAGCATTAGGAACTCCCCCATTTGGGAAATCATGACAGGGAACCCTCCTCGGCCTCACATAGAAGTGCGCGCCAAGAGAGACAACCCGGAATCTAGACATGCATCGAATCCACCTGTAACCTTTCCCTTGCGCTTGGTTTTCCAACATTTAGTACAAAAAACAATCACCAAGCTAATTCAAACATTGGGAGAACATGAGTGAGCCTTATAATAGGCACAACGATGGCAACGCAAATGACTTCCTTGCTATATGGGAGTACCTTTTGGGTGTGTATCATCTGCATACAAATTAGGTGCGTAAATCTTTGGGCTCTCTTCTAAGATTAGTAATGCTTCATAGACCGTGTGGTATAGTTCAATACTACTTGTTGGGACACAAGGAAGTACATCCTCCGGTCCGACCCTAGCTATAGGTTTTGGATCGGGAAGTATAGGTGGCTCTAGCTCGATGGATCTCGGTGATTCCAGATCGGTGGGAAAGGTCCACACCAACCCCGAGAATATTTACATGGAGATGTCTCTTCATCTTACAGAGTATAGGGAATAGAAGATGTTGTTGAACATGTTCACATGTGAAATACTATGGTGCACAAAATGAATCACGACTTTTGAGTGTAGGGCAAGTGAATTTTCTTCTACATTATAAGGGTGCGCACACAATTGGTACAGAAAGTTTGACCCCGATCGACTTGTGTAGACTATACAACTTTAAAATATTCTTTCCTCAAAGAGTTTCACATCCCTGAGTATGATCAGAAGAGTATAAGTGCACTCAAGGATATCAAGCAAGGCACTACTGAAAGTTTCAGAGATTATGATGCCCATTTCAAACCGTTGTTATCTAAGTTGTCCTATGATATTCATACAAGCCAACATGCACAATCGCTTTTTGGAGGTATGATTACACCTTTTAAGGGGCGCTACCACACAAAACATACACTCGATCCATGAAAATAAATTGAAGCATCCTTACGTGCCTTGAGGCAATGGAAGTATATACACCTTGGGTGAGACCGCTTTTTAGAAACACGAGATTACGCTTATGGAAAAGTAGTTGGAGAAACTATCAAAAAATTAAGTGCATGAGACGTGCACAGGGATTTGGTGCGCAGATTGTGAAGTGGAAGGTCACACAAAGGATATTTGTCCCCGTGGATCAGTGTGCTTGTTGTTGTTGGACTATGAGATATGCCATCTAAACCATGATGCTAGTCATTGCCCATTACTACAACACATGATAAGGAAGAATGTTTCATGCTACTAAAAAATTTTTAGGTCCACGACTCATGACACGAGAAGACTTTTGGTTGATTGGTCAGATCCATGATGATATAGATATTAGTGTACTGATGTGACAAGAGTTTTAGATAATTCTAAAGGAAAGAATGAGCATCATGATCAAGATCACAATTAGGCATGCTATGATTAGAATGAAGGGCATTTTGAAGGCAGTCATGGAAAAGGTTGAGGATACCGTGGTGGATTTGGAGGATGAGGTCGTGGTGGTGGAAGAAGTGAGTTCTCTCGTAGGACATGTTATACATGCGGATCTCCTAACCACTACATGTGTGAATGTCCTCAAAATATTACATGTTCTTTCTATGGAAAGAATCATAGTTATGAGGAATTCTGGACTCATATGAACATATTAGCAAGCAACATAAATAGGAAAATAAAGGCACGAAGATGGTTAGGATACAACGCGTTGTGGAAAATCAGTGGATGCCTAAGTTGGAAGTAGAATCTGAGGCATTGCAAGTAAAGATCACGACCCAAGCTAAAGTAGCACGCGCTAGAGAAGCCTTGTAGCATAAGCCTACCATCACTAAAGAGGAGGTTCTACATGCACGATACCTAGATCCTACCCATCAGAAGGAGGTTTACCAGAAACCATGGAGGTACTTAGGAATCTTCAGGGTGAAATACAATATTTAAAGGAGAAATCACGGAAGATGGAGCAAAAGAAAGCATTAGAGATGATCTAAACTGATATGGATGATTTGAGAGAAGTGTGAAAAATGTTGTGCCAGGAGAATATCATTCCACTATTAGGGAATTGGTTAAAAGGAAACACTTTGTGCACAAATATCGAGACCTGGATGAAAGATCCCGCTTGTGAATCTTTCCCCTTATAGCCTAGATTATGACAAGGAAATAACTCGAATGTCTTTGTTGTGGATGGGTGGGTATTAAGTAATATATTGATTGATACAAGTGAGAAAGTCAATGTTCTTACTTTAGATGCATGAGTACTAATCGGGAGACCCCTATTGCAGCCATCTTCTAATGTATTATTCATGGCTAATAGGAATAAGGCTACTCCCATCATATTTTTGAAAGATGCACCCATTACCATATAAGGAGCCAAGTTCACTTTGGATATTTTGAGGTTTTAGCACTAGAAGAGTCGATAGCTTCCCACTCTATTAGGCCATCCTTTGTGGTATGCAAATAATGTTGATCTTTGGTTCAACAAGGGTTATATCAATTTTGAAAACAAGGAGGAAAGGGTTATCATCCCTTTAACAAATGGAAAATTTGTGCCCTATGTTGAGCCCTTGAGTGAAGAAGACCTAAATTGGATTTATGTATGCGTCATCTGGGATCCATAGGTGCTTGATCCATGTAAAGAAGGAATCCTTCAGTGGGAGGATGCACATTCTATTAGCGATACTACAAGTGTTGCTTTTGATAATTGTGCTCATGGAACTTATGAGTTGGTAGGGCATGTAGTAAAGAGCATAATTCCTAAGGAAAAAAACCATGTTATATTTGGAGGATAGGTAATAACTCGGTACCTTGTTACACTAGAAAAGGAGATCCTATTGTATTCATGTGCGTCATGGAGGAACAATGGATAGAACCACCTGGAAAGAAGAAATATACTAGTATATACCTATGCGGGATAACAACACGTTAGTGGGTGGCCCACAAGGATAATCTTGTAGGATGGAATGAAATTAGGATTGATCTTTCTACTAGGTTCTTCAGGAGCAATGCACCTACTCAAATCTGCACTTATCATGGTAATCAACCTGTTCAACACCACATTCAGAAGTGTGAGAGACTCTGGACATAGGGGAATGAAGCTTTACCACCTTTGCTATGGGTGCATAAGTTTTATTCCACACTACAAGGCTACGCATGTGTTTGGTATGTCTATGTCGAACTCTATAGAGAGATTGGAAATTGGTAAGATTTAATTGCAGGAATGGCCCAGACGTTTGACTTCTTCTCTACCAAGCCTCCGGTATAAGAAGCATTAAAGGTCATAAAGCACTTAACTATGGGAGATAGTTCCAAGGCTGAAGAAATCATTCAAGATTTATTTGATGATGGAGACTTAAGAGCATGTTTTGTTGAAGAAATAGAGGTCGATGCCACACTACTGCAACACACTTACCTTGAGAAAGAAAAAGGAAAAATGGTCTACTTAATGGATGACAAAGAAGTAGAAAATTTGGATGTAAACCATTTAATAGGTAGGTGTGAGGTGTTGGAGAGTACATATAATACCATGTGTGCCTATCATGAACCTATGAAGATAAAGAAAGTGAATATTAGATCAGATACTGAGCCTAAGGAGGCCATAATTGGAGACTATTGGTCAGACTCTGAAGTGGAAAAAATCATAGAGTTACTATGGGATTATCGAACTTATTCCTGGGGTACCATGAACTTAAAGGTGTGCATGAATCATTAGGAGAGATGAGGATAAATCTTAAAGAGGGTGCACGTCTAGTTAGAAAGTGACCCTACAAGATGAACCCCAACTTACGCGAAAAGGTCAAAGAAGAGATTGAAAAAATGTTGACATCTAGAATCATCAAGCCCCCTGGATGAGTCAAAATGAGTCGACCCAATGGTGATCGTATCAAGAAGGATGGTCGATTAGGATTTTTTTAGACTACTGTGAGAGCTGAATGTTGCATGTGTGACTGATCCCTTTCCTACGCCATTCACTAAGGAAATACTAGAAGGCATTGCAGGGTATGAAATCTATTCGTTTACAAATGGGTTCTCTGGGTATCATCAAGTTAGGATTGCTCAAGAGGATTAAGAAAAGACTACTTTTACTACTGAATGGGGTAGATTTTCCTATCTTTGTAATGCCTTTTGGTATGAAAAATAAGCTTGTTGTATTTTTGTGCATATTAGTTCAAAGCGTTTAAAGAGTTTATTCACAATTTCTTACACGTTTATTTAGCCAATTGGATGGTGTGTGGCCTTGTTAAGGATCATTGTGACAATCTACACTTAATGTTTGAAATATGTAGACAGTTGAGTATCTCTTTGAACATCAAGAAGTGCATATTTGCTACACCATTTGGAATACTATTAGGACACATAATCTGCAAGGAAGGTTTATTGGTTGATCTAGCTAAGGTTGCAGTCATTATAGGCCTAAAAGAGCCTACCATTCAGAGTGAGGTGCGTGGATTTTTGGGTCATACATGATATTACAGGAAGTTTATTAAAGGATATGCCAACTTTGTCACACCATTGGAGGAGTTACCAAAAGGGGAAAGGCACGTTCTACTGGGAGAACCACATCAGTGCGTATTTGAGACATTAAAGGAGAAACTTACTACCGCACCTATTATGTGTTTTCCTTCATGGGACTAACCATTTCATGTACATGTGGATGCCTCTAGCATGGCCATTGGCACAGTATTGGCTCAACCTAGAGAAGGTATTATAGATCATCCTATCTATTTTTCTAGTAGAAAGATGACTCTGTAGAACAGAACTACACAACTACAGAGCGTGAAGCTTTATCAATGATCTATGTGCTACATAAATTCTAACATTACCTACTTTTACACCATTTTTGTTTTACAGGCGCATATGCAAATGGGTACTCTTATTTCAAGAATTTGATTTCACAATTGTGGTGAAAGAAGGGAAAAGTAATTTTGGACTAGACCATTTATCCAGAATACTATCAAGAGAAGAAGCAAAGGCCTTTGAAGATACCATGTCCAACACACAGTTATATAGGTTACAACATGCGCCATTGGAATTAGAGGACATTCTTTTCTTTCTACGAATAGGTATGCCACCGAGAAGGAATGAAATCCTTAGAGAAGAAAAAACTATCTATAGGAGGGACACTCTATATGTTGATTTGCGGTGACTTGTACAAGGTAGGCCAGATGAAGTATTGTGTTGTTGTGTATTGTAACATGAATGCATGGACATCATGGAGGAAGCTCATGGTGGTATGCAGGTGGCCACTATGCAGTGATGCCACCGCATGTAATATTTTACTCGTTGGATTATGGTGGGAGACCCCGTATAAATATTGTAAAGAATATTGTAATGCTTTTGATCACGTTAGCATCTTGGGAAACCAGGTCAACAAGATGAAATGCCTCTAAGACCTATTACTAATCCAGAACCCTTTGAGAAATAAGATATTGATTTTTTGGGTCCTATTTCACCAACCGCACGTGCGAATCGGATCACGGTATATCCTCACTTACATAGACTATCTGACAAGGTGGGTAGAAGTAGTGCCTACAAAGGATTGTACAATGGCTACAATAGCTAGGTTTCTATGGGAAAATATTATTACAAGGTATGGATGTCCTTTAAGTTTGACTGGTGATAGGGGCACACATTTTTTAAATGAGATAATCAGAATCTTATTGGATGAATTCATGATTACACACCACAAGACAACACCTTATCATCCTCGGAAAATGGAATTATCGAGGCATTCAACAATTTTTTGAGCCAGATATCGACAAAAAATTGTGATGTTGGAAGAAAGGATTGGGATGATAAAGTATTTGCAGTAATTTGGGCATATCTAACAACATATAAAAGGTTGAACAAAGCCAAACCATTTCGCTTAGTGTTTAACACAAAATCAGCTTCTTCCTATAGAATTCATGCTACCTTCTTTTCGTGTTACACACGCGTTTGAGGTCTAGCTAATGAGCAAGCATTGGAAGAATGTATTGAAAAGTTAATCAAGTCGACAAGCGACAAGCCATAGCACGTTGGAGTAAAAAACAAGAAAAGGCCAAGCAGAAAGCATGGCATGACAGGCACATTAGGGATAAAAAGTTCAAGATTGGACAGATGGTGCTCCTTTATGATTCTAAGTTTTTGCGCCATCCAAGAAAAATCAAAGTACATTTTTGGGGCCATATGTAATCACTCACAACCTTGAAAGAGGAGCTTTTCAATTAGAGGTGCTTGATGGCACACGATTACTCGGTTACTTCAACGGGAGTAGGCTGAAGCCCTACTATAAATAAGTCTTCTTGGTGTTTGTAATAAGGTAGTGTTTCCATTTAGATTAGGTTTTCAATTCTACATTTCCTTAAATGTGTTTCCTTCTTTCTCAAGTATGTTTTGTCAATTTATTTGGTGGCTTTTTGTAATAAGCACGTTTGAACGCCTGTAAGCTAATTACTAGTTGAAGAATTTATATGCAAAGAGGACTACACATACCCTTATTGTGGGGTAGGTTATTGATATTTGAGTAAAATATTGTTGAAAATAAGTCCACATGAAAGGTATAAATTAATACAGGTGCTATTCAAGTTGGAGAATTGAAAAAAAATGCTTCTGGAAATGAGGACCATAAGGGGAGATGAATTAAGGAAAAACTATAATGCGAGGTAAGCAGAGGCCATGGGAACTACCAAGGGAAGGCACAGTGGGGAGGTACTCTAGCGCATGGAGGCACACTGAAGAGAAGTCCACAGCTAGAAGGTAGGAAGGCACACTAGAAGGTTATAGCTTGGGCGTGAAGATGTACTACGTAGAAAGAATGAAAATGGTCGATTAATGAGAGGATTGTTGGTAGGTGGAGGAACAATAAATGTACTAAATTTTTGAGAATCTATACAAGGACAGGATGTGAGTTCATTCTTACCATTGTAATTGTGATAATTTGAAAGATCCGAGTGTGACCAAGTTGCGAGAAGAGTATTCAAGGTGTGAAGAATGTGATGAGTAGATTTATGCGTAGAGGAAGCTCGCATCCTCGAGTCAAAAGGTTTGAGAAAAGCAAGGTGTTACAAAAGAGCTAGGGCACATAATTTCAACTAGGGCACGTTGAATTGAGCTAGGGTTTGGGTTTTCACATTGCAGGAGATAAAATGCGAGTATTTGAAGTGAGAATATTGTAGGTTATAGATGGCATTGAAGAAAGAACCCACAAAAGGAGTAAAAGGGAAGAACACAGTCGAAGTGGAAGAAGAAATTTCTCCCGAGAGTAATTTCTCAGAAATACAGTATCCATAAGGTGTGATTGTAGGACAAGAATGGGATTCCCACATCCGAAAATGTAAAATCAATGATTACAACCATCGTACAGTTGAGAATAAGGAGTTGGATGTGTTATTAAACACAAAGACAAATAAGTGCACAATGTGAAGACATGTCGATTGTACGATGACATTGGTGAGAATTTATTAAAGAAAATTAGAGTCTACCAGTTGTACGAGTTGTCATGCTTTTGAAAGTATGAACTATTGTATCGATAGTTGATGAGCAGAGTCGATGAAGACTTCTTCTACTTCACCGGATGGAGGGTTAGAATCAAAACTACCTTGATTTCAACAATGATAGGACTAAGGGCCTCATGGGTAGATATGGAGAGTAATTTAACTAATAAATCTACAATCCATGGAGACAAGGAAGGAGTTGGGGTATACCAAAGGTCCACACGACATGGACATTGACAAATTGAAGAAGTACCCAAGTAGTGCGCAGAAGATGCACATCTTTTGACAAATTTGAATGACCAAGAAAGGTGGTTGCAGGTACACACAATGTGGCTACACATTACAAAGAAGATGTCTCAAGGAGTGATCTAAAATATCACGGATCACATAGCAAAGAAAATCATTAAAGAAGCACAAAAAAGTGATAGAATAAGTTTTGGCACTATTTTATGGTCTTTAATGTTCATGGAGATCCGAGTGCCCGATGGGCCAAAGGAGAAGATTTGGGAGTACCCCATAAAACACAAATCTCTGGTGGAAATATTTCAAAAATACTTGTGTGAAGGATTAATGAGCGGACCATTCAAGAAAAGGGCGGAGAAGTGGTATGACAGGCTCCATGCGGTGTTTGAAGAAGAATGGCGCATACCCAAGGAGTTTCCTTTAATGGTGGGTAAGGTAGTATAGTTTGCGGTCTACCAAAGACTTTTTCATCGTGAGGTTCTCCATGAAATATGGGGCTTGGATCCCATGGTGAAAATTACCATATGCCTTCACAACACAATATTTATAAACATCAGTTCACTAGTTTTGGATGCGCGCCACATAAGCTTCAATGGAGACAAGGTAGATTGTGACTACCATACACTGAGAAAGACATATGTATATCCAGTAAAGGACTCGCCTACATTGAGAGGCTTGTCTCGATGTATTAAGTATGAATCTTGTAAGCTTGGCAGTTGGGGACACCAGAGAAATGCTTATCTACCTTTAACTCAAGCCCAAGTTGGAGAACAATAAGTATGTGGAGAATGAGTTCACACTCCTAGGGCCACCAAAAGGTAAACATATAATGGAAAATATTCTAGCACCTAAGCCCACAGAGACAATAGAAGTAGATGATGAAGAGGAGGAGCATGAAGATAGTGGTGGTTTGGAGCATAGAGGATGAAGATAGCCTATATATAGGAAGAATATGAGTGCACGACTACTCCACCCCAGCCAAAAGAGGGAGATTATGAGAACTTGGATGTCGTCCAAGGAGAGCACCGTTTCAAAAGGGTGTTTAGGAGAACCAGGACCTGTGGTTCTACTCCACAATCAGCATGCGTAGATCACCTTGACTCTCTCCATGGAAGGATACAACCGAGAAAATAAGAAGGAAGTTGAAGTTGAACAAGGAGGAAGAAGAGTCGAGGAAAGTGCACCCAAAGATGAGTATTGTTGATTCATGATACTTTAAGATCTAGATCTGAATATGCTTTATAGAATGTTAGATTAATTATGTATCTAAATGTTTTAAGTCTTCATCATGCTAACATCCTACAACAACAACCCTAAAGAGGGGTCCAGACCTTTGCACACTTTGGGTGAGTGCTCAATCTAGGCCGAGTGATGTGTCAATGCACCTAGGCTTTTACTAGTGAACTAATTACATTGCCACCCGGCAATGGGTATCTCCAACACAAATTAAAGAATTTTAATAAAGAGATAGAAATAATTTTATGAAGAAAATAATGACTTTACCTTGCAAAGATCATCTCGCTTCAACTTGAAGAATCAATTATGGATATTCTTCTTTTATTTCCGCCTCTAAATTTTGCCAATTAGTGAGTGCGACCTCCGCCCTTCGGGATATCCACTATAATTGACTCTAGCTCATATTTTTCAATCTCTCTTTTCTCATTCTGCAAGACCAACACAATGTTGCACATGGTAGTCATACTTCCTTCTAATAGGTCCATATTTTGCATGATGCAATGATAGGCACATTAAGAACAATACATTTGTAGCTGGAAAGATGGTCCTTCTCTATGACTCCAAGTTTGCACGCCACCCAGAGAAATTGAAGGTGCATTGGTTGGGACATTTTTTAGTAATGAGATACTTGAATCAAGTGCATGCTAATTATAGGCATTGGATGGCACCATGTTTCCCGATTACTTCAATGGGAGTAGTGAAGCCCTAATATAAATAAGCTTCTTGGTGTTTGTAATAAGGTAGTATGCCACTTAAATTAGGTTTCCTTTCATCTTTTTCTTTCTAGTTGTTGCTTTTGTTTCCTTTTTTTGTTGTACTAAGTTTTTACACATGGGAATTTGATTACTATACCTGAGTTCATGTGTAAAATATTGTGCATACATTTAGTGTGGGGTGAACTAGGTGGAAGTGCACAAAAGATAAATCCATGGGTTCTAAGATGTATTTGTTAGTTGGCATGCTTGGGAAGGTTGACAGGAGCATATGTGAAGGTCTCAAGTAAGAATATGTGCATGTAAGAAAAATGGGTTACAAGTGTTGAGAAGGATGATGGTGCTCTTTTGATAATTTCTCGGGATAAAGACCATGCTTGGAAGAGGATCGCGTAGTGTAATTTGAGGTAGGAAATAATAGGATGAACTACTTAGTATATGGTACAAAGGGTTATGTAATATGGCATATGGAGGCATACATGAGGAGGTCTACTTCCTGGGAAGTAGTGAGCACACTAGAATGTTTCGAATATAGCCCGCGAAAGGAAGTCAAGTGATGAAGCAAAAAGTGAAAAATATGCTTTAAATTGGGAAAACACTTTTAAAACTTTAAAGCAAGAAAAGTTTTTCTTTTAAGTGGAAAAATTAAGGAGGTGGAGTTTTAAATCATGAAAGAGTTATAAAAGGGGGAAATGGAGTCATTTTCTACCTTGCATCCAAGAATATTTGAGCATTTGAGAAACTGAGAATCTTAGGGTGACACAACAATTTAAGTAACGAGAAAACTAGAGCAAGTTATGCAAATTGATTTTGTGAGGCTCCTTTGTGGGTAGAGGAAGTGTGAGCTAGGGGTTGAGTACAATATTGGGGCATGGGTATATAGAGTTTGTGGAGTTGAAAGTTAAGATACTAGGGCTCGCAACACTCATACATTGTGTGGTAATTAAGCTTTGTGGAGAACGATATCTAGGGCACAAGTTTGTAGGAATAATGAAACCAAAGAGAGTGACTACTTCATCACCAAGGGGAAGGAACAAAACTCAAATAATGAGGGTTGAGGTTGAGAACCCACTAGAGGATATACACTCAGAGATGTAGTACCCCCCTTAAGTGGATAAGTAACAAACATGGAAATGCCAACTTCTGAAGTGCATAATAAGCAAGTTCAACCATAGGGATCTAGGTAATGAGGCAAAAACAAAGGCATACATGTTACAAGAGTTTCTAGATAAAAATGAAGAGGGGAAGGTATTGGTTGACGACTTAGTAAGGAGAATTTTTGAGAAATTAGGGGTCCTCCAATTATTTGAACTACCCTTCTTCGTAAAACCTGGGCATCTATTCCAATGGCTGATGTCTAGGGTACATGAAGACTATTTCTACTACGTGGGACAAAGGATGAGGATAATAACTAAACTTATCAGAAATCTTATAGGGTTGTGTGAGACGGGGGAAGATCTAGACTTGGACTTGCATAAGGAAATGAAGATTGACGATTTGGTCATTGAATTACACTACGATAAGGGAGGTAGGGAAATGAGTATTTATAAGATTACTGCACCCCATGACTAGGGTTGTGGCTAGGCTTGTAAGTTACAAATTGGTTACCTTGGGAGAGATGGGCCGATGTGAATAAGAAGTTTTTATACATTGTGCACAAAATGGCTCACAAAACATAATACAACATAATGCATTAAATCTCCAATGAGATAATTGAGGAGGCCAAGGTGCATAATGAAGAGGAAAAAATATTACATATGGATCTATCCTCCCACTCATTTTATTTTTGGAAATTGGATTTTGAGACAGTCCGAATGAGGATATATAGGTTCATCCACCAACAAAAAAATCTCCTAGAGTGTAGTTTGCAGGATATACATGTGACAGTACAATCAATAATATGTACAAGGTTGGAGTAAAAATTGGTATGAAAGGATGTGCATGACCTTTGAAAATGAATGGCGTATTCCCCAAGAGTTGTTTGAAGTGGTGGGAGAACAAAAAAAATTAGTAATGCAACACTATAGTCTTGCATGGTTTAAGATGGAAAATGGGGAGAAGAGCCCTTCGTACAAGATTTTATTTGCATTCACTAGCTAGATATTTTAAGTGCATGGTGAACCAGATCAAGAATGCACATAAACTAGTTATTGACATACATTAGGTGGATTCATATTAGCACACTTTGTGTGCCACTTATAGTGTGATTCTAGGCTAGTGTACTTAGACAATTCAGAATCGAATCACCGGACTTGAACCCCTAGTTGAATGTCACTATTAAGGGTGTGATATGCATATTCTTCATAGTTTTACGACCAAAGGCATAATATGGGGTGCATATGGAGGTTACAGATACTTATCTCCCACAAAAAAGTAAATTGTGGTGTTATTTCCAAAGAGGATGCGTAAGGATTATCCTATAGAAGAAGAGGAAGAAGTAGGGATGGACCACACATGCATGAAGGAGATGTACTACAAGAGGAGAAGATGTAGTGATGGTGTGGGACCTTCACATCTAGTTAAGGAGAGCCCAAACAATACTAAGACCAAACACAGAGGCTCCAAAGTAGTTTCCAATGATGAGGAGGGTGAAGAGAATCTGTTAGAATAATTGGATCACGAGTGGGCCAAGCAAGAGGTAAGGAAAGCGGTGCAAATACGGGAAGGGTCTGGACCAAAAATGAAGAAACACGTAGGATTATGTGTTAGGATAAATCACATATTTGTGAAGAGGAATGAGAGGAGCAGTAAAGAGGTAGATGATTCCTATGTCATAAAATAGGATAAAGGTACGAGAAGGAGGAACTAGTATAGATCAGTTCACATCGAAGAAGCCTTAGAAAAAAGAAAAGGTAGTAAGGAAGGGATGGACTCCTTGATCACCACATATGGACTTTGTGGACGATCCTACAAAATTGATTAGGGTGAGATTTTAAAGCACATTCACTATAAATAAGTTATATGGTTGAGATCTAATGGAAAAACAAGGAGGGTCTTGTGCACTAGGAAGATGTTATCTTGGAATTTGTATACACATACGGAGGAACCAAAATTTGAATTAATTAATAAGTCCCTCAGTGTGATTGAGTTGAAGAAATGTCCCAGGAAGAAGTACAAATGGGTAGACCCCATGTACCTATCAAATGAACATTTATGTAATACCTTGAATAAAATGGTTGTGGATTTTATACATAGGAATTTGGATGCAAGAGTTACCTTAAGGGTGATGGTAGTAGATAATAAGAATAAAGAGTGCAAAATTGATAACTTGAAGAAGGATATCCAAGGAGACAAGAAGCACACCAAGGAAGCATATGATAGGGTGAGTGTATTAGTGAAGTAAATTTTGAGACAATGCCCAACCTTGGTGAGATAGGCACAAAATGATTATGATGATGAAATGGAGTACCTTGAGGACCTAGTTGGGATGTTATTGGTGAACATCAAGAGCAGTGCGGAGCTAAAAGTGGTGTTCATTTTAATACCCCCCTCCAAAACATTATTATAGAATGTGTGGCAAATCGATTTAAAATGGAATTTGCATTGTTGGCAAATGTAGGAATTGAGGATTTTGTGACAGAGGTGCAAGGAGGTTGTTTTCAAGTCACTCGTGGAGAACGCTCTTTTTTGGTTTGTTCTCGATTGACAAGTATGTAATGTTACCAAATGAAATGTATGAAATATCATCAAGGAAAATAGAAATGATTCGACATTTGTTTAGATTTAAAGTCTATTTCAGAATCGTTGGTAACATAATTCATTTTTCTCGACGGAAACAAATTATTACTAGTGGTAACATAATGCACTTATTCTTGGATGGTAACACATTATTTTGGATGATCACAAAATGCCCTTTTTCTCATAAGGAAAAACAAATTTATCGGCCGGTAATGAATGCATTTGTTTCCAAACGGTAACAAATTTTTGTTTCCCATTGTGTTCTTGGAAAACAACTTGTTATCATCTAGTAACAAACTTTCATAGAGTTAAGTTGTTTCTAGCCAGTAGGTTTCCTTCTAAACATTGTCATTTGGGAACATATTTTTTTATCGTTTGACGTTACAATTGTGTTCCCGTATGGCAACAAGTCACATGCTTTTGTTACCATTTGCCCAAAATTTAATGATGGCATCCAATAACACTTTTTGTTTCTGATCTGGGTATTTCTAACATGTTCACATGTGTCATATTTCTCCTTACCCTATTCGCAGGCCACATGTCTTGTAGCCTCGATCTATGGGCCTTGGCCCACATCCATTTCCTTACCTATATATATATACCCATCCCCATTCATTTTTTCCCATTTTCACTTGCAGGTTTCTCTAAGATATACTTTTTAGAGAGTTCTAGGCTTCCAACACTATTGCAAATGGTTTTTCTACACTCCAACCTTCTCTTCCACTTCTATTATTATCCAAAGAGCCATAGTACACATGATTTTTTCTACGATCATCAGTATATAGGTATCAACCATTTACCAACACCTCTTTTTTTCAAAGAATCAAAACATCAAGGATTCAAGATTCAAGAATAATGGCACCAAGAAAAAATTCCATTAAAACAACTTCCTATGTTTACCGAAACATTTTGTATCTCGTAGTTTCTACAATTGATAGAAGACCATTAAATAATCATCAATCCGATTATATTAGTATATTATCATTCCATGGACTTATTTACATGCCCTAGTATTAGATAGAACACAAGTTATTAAATATAATACAAATGTATAATAGTTCTTCCGGCACTTTCATTGTTGCATTACCATCCCACTAATTTTTCATCAAAATAACACCGATTATACTATTGGCGATAAAATATGTTGATATGGAAAATTAGGTCTCTCCACTAGCATTCACGGGCTACACCCCTCTACATTGAATGGTACATCTCCCAAAGATTGAATGTAACTAATCCTAATCCTATATAAATGTTGAAGGTGGACGAATTGGTTAGGGGTCACACAAGCACACTCCACCGAACTTGTGAAAAGTTCTTGTATGGGGTACAAGAAAGGAAATTACAGAAATGAGGAAAACAAGGGAAATTATGCAAGGGATATTACTATTATGAGTACATTGCAAATCACACACCCAAATGACCAAAGTAGTTTAACATTTAATATAGAGGAAAACACGGTGAAGATATCTAGTGAGATAGACAACCCGAGACATGAAGTTCTCTGATTCATCTATCAAAGATACAAATATCTTGCATCACTATACTTGCAAAGTGCATGAAAGAGGGAAGTGGAAGAAACACAAGATGCTTATAACAACTATGTTTATTTTTTCAACAATGAGAGAAACCCATGCATACAAAGTTTCAAACATTCATACATCTTGGATTATAAACACTATTCCTTGATTGACATTTACATAATTTTCACAAAGAGAGGGACAAGAAGAAAGCATGTAGAATAAGCGTAGCTTTATTTCATGTATATGGATGACACAAAGTCCAACAACATATTACAATCCACTATTTCTATAAAGTACAAAATTTTTAGAATGTAATTTTCATAGAGCCTTTCAAATGGAGAAGTCATCCCAATTCATATAAATATATATTGAATCTTTTCCTACCCCCCAACATGACTCTTCGTTGTCTCATTCAACTCATGACTTTTCACCTTCCTAGGAAGTGAGAAATAAGTTCCCTTTTATAAATTAAAGGGACTTTTACAATGTTACTTTATGAAGTCACTTAAGTGAATGAGACAAAATACAATGATTATGCCCAATGAAGAATTAGAAAGGGAGAGAAAGAAGAGGGAGAAAGAGAGAAGGAAGGAAAATATGCCACATCCGATGAAGAAACTTCTTATTGAATCATGCCTCTTGATGGTGGATCTCTAGGATCAGGTTCCTTTTCCTTGAATTCCTTGTTGAATTGAGTTATCACAGTTGTCATCTTATCTTCCCCTGGAATGAAAATGCAACCAACACCTTGGTCCATGTCTTAGGGACACCACTGATCCTTTTACATTGATGAATCCATTCTTCGTGATCCATTGTGATTGTGGAAATACAACTCTTGATACCAGCCAGGACTCTAAATTATCTTTATTAAAGGAAAGAGAGTTACCTATCTCCTTCTTGACCATATCTTGAAATGAAATGATGATTTCCTTTGATGATGATTCCTTAGTGAGCAGAGAGAACTCAAAACTTTGAACACAGTGGTAAACTTCATTCAATATTCTAGAAATATGACATGCATGAGAATTCAATTCAGATATGGATCTTTTTAGCATTGTATATTGAGCATCCATGATGCATATCCAAACCTAGGAAAATTCTTCATGGTGAATTGATGCAAACACTTCCTTTCTCACAAGGGTGTGAGAGTCGAAATAACTCATTTCAGACACTAGTGGGAGTATCTCCTCCAAATGACTAACCTCTTTTGCAAACTCCTTGTCCATCTTGTTTACTTCAGACAATGTTGCACGAGCATATTGGATGAGAGAAATGATGTCCGGACACAATGCCTTTCCTTGCTCAATGATTTCCTCAATCCATTTTTCATAGGATTTTCCCCACATCATGTATTCATGTGCTTTTTTGATTTCCTTGGGGTCGATACTATTGATTGGGGGAATATATTCGATTGGAAGGGGAGGTGTTGATTCGTCCCCGAGAAGGGTTTAATGTATGCATTGAGAACTCTCACATGTTCCTAAAATTGTATAATGGTTCATTTTTATTCTTCGATCCAATCACAAAGGTGGGAAGATGATTCTTCAAATAGGTGAATGTCACCTTGTGAGAAGCTTGACCCAATGAGATGTGAGTCAACTCATAATCAAACGAGTCATTTCTTCCATGGGATTTTTGGTCTTAGGCCTAAAAACTTCAACATATTGGTTACCTGAGGTGCCACTGAAGAAGCAAGAAGCTACCTGGGCTTTCTTTCTTCACTTGGGTTTCAACATTTCGGAGATTTCTATGAGACTGGGAATGGTAGAAAGTTGTGTTGTTCTTGGCCCACTCTCAAGCACTTCTTGAATCCATGGAAACAGATCTTGGGAGTTACAATGACATCATCACAAGAGTGTTTATAAAAGATTTATGTGGAGCTAGCTCTTGATCACCTTGAGAATAATTAATTAGGTGTTTTTTCAGAGGAAGATATCGCTAGAGATTACTTCTTCGTGTCCGATAAGCTCAATCGACCAACTCTCCTGGCCCACTTAACCAACTCTTCCAACTCACTAAGCTCACTAACTTAGATTATTTTGAACCAACTCACCAAGGGGAGAGTATGTGCTCTTGACAATTGAAATTAAAATTATTGATGGTAAAAGAAACATTATATGTTTCTCTAGAGATAATAGAAACTTTCTACTCTCGAGACCAAAAACTACTATTTTTGGAAATCATGACCCAAGACCGCTATTTTGGGCAAGTTGATTTTTTCGTATCTTTCTTTCACCAAAGTATTTACTTCACATTTTGGGTTTTCCACAAGTGTCTTAGGGTCGATTTGAAGAAATTTCCATTTTGGAAAAAAAAAGTTCTCTTTTCTTTTTTTCTTTTTTGAACTGTTTGCCCTAGTTTTCGATATGTATGATTTTAAGTATCTATTCTTCTAGAGGAGTTTGACATTTTTGAAACTTACTAAAAATTGAAAGTGCAAACAAGTGGAAATTTATATTTTTAGAAGCTGGTATTTTTAGTTTTGGATCGATGAAAATAAATGGATTCTTTCTAGGTTTATTCTTCAGATGCTCTATTCGAATTTTTGGCTCAATCCGCTTCACGGTTTTATGGAAAATGAAGAAAAAACATTCTAGGGAAGAAATTTTTGAATTTTTGTAGTAAAAATCTGGAAATTATCATAGATTTATATATTTTTCTTCCCAAGGCATTTGGATAAGGGATATTTTCTCAAAATTTCATAGGAATTTGATGCACGGTTTGGGAGATATGAGCAATTTGTGGTTTTTTGTGCCCTAGGGTTTCTAATAGCTCTTGATCATGGAGTTTTCTTTAAAATATTTGTTACTACTTTGCAACAAAGTGTGGAATAGTTGAAAAATGATTTTGGAGGTGGTGGAAAGGTCATGGAAGAAGTAGAAATGGAGGAGAGGAAGAGATTGGTAGTTGGAGAAAACTTGTGCGTGCGTGTAGGAAGAATGAAAGCAACTAGTGACAACCCAATAGTTAGAAATTTTGTAATATTTTAATGCATTGGGGAGAATTACACTTTTTTCACCACTTGAACCAAATTTTTGGTGCACTTGGTGTAAAATTGTGCCCCATCCCCATTGGTCCACTTGTCGCAACATGATTTGTCGTTGGGTTTGAGCGGGGGGCTTAGAAATAACACCTTTTGGTCTATTTGGGTCGCATGATGAACTTAGGGAGAAAGAGGGAGGGGGAAAAAAATTTGTACTAGCTGCCCCAAATTTTTGTTGCACTTTCTACAAAAAAAAAGTGTGCCACATTCGATTGGTTGGATTTCCAGCCCAAAAATTTACTAATTGTTGGAGCACTTACCTTGGGAGCCTCCTCTCAAGACCATATCTTGAGCTTCTAGAGGAGTTTCTTGATGAAAATTTATGTGATTTTTTATGGAAATGGTCTTCTAGATCCGATGGTGGGTTCTTGGATTCTGATTCATTCATTTGATCCCTAAAAAATAGGCTTTTTTTTCTAGCTCTAAGGTTGTGTATGAGAAAAACTAGATGGGGACATAGTGCACCTAGGT
Source organism: Taxus wallichiana var. yunnanensis (assembly GCA_018340775.1). Classification (NCBI taxonomy): domain Eukaryota; kingdom Viridiplantae; phylum Streptophyta; class Pinopsida; order Cupressales; family Taxaceae; genus Taxus; species Taxus wallichiana. Next base: position 833,285,325 of record CM031237.1, on the reverse strand, counting down.
GTTGTGAAGAATATGATTTCACCATCCCATAGGGATCTGAAATAAATTTTGAAGATATTTTTTTGACCTCTAAATCCTTCCATAGCTCCCTGTAATCGCTTCCTCAAGCTCAATAGTTTTTAGCATTGTGCACTGCTTAGGCCTCCAAGACCCACTTTTGCTGAACTTGCTCCAAAACTTGTGAAACTTCCCAAAACCTTCCAAAAATGATTGAAAAATGTAATTAGCTCTCAGGTACATCTCCATGATGGATTTTTTCTTTTGTTCCACTTTGGGGGTTTGCACCATCTTTGAGAAGATTGTTGCTTTCCCAAGCTTACCCAAAGGCTTATCTTGACGGATCTTGCTTGGGAAGTGTTGGGTTTCAGATTTGCACTTGGAATGAAACCACAGTCAGGGGACAAGAAAGTCCCTCCTCTTTAATGGGAGAGGTTCCCTTATTGAAAGTAGGGGCAAAACCTATGTACAAATACACAATCTTTCATTCAATGGTGGTTTCGATATCTTGAAATGTGTTTAATTCTGAAAAGTTATCAATACATGAGGATAGAAGACTTGAAGAGAGGAGGGAGGTAGAAGAAGACAATACTTTTAGGGAAAAGAGATGGTAGAGAAAACCCTTATATGTATTGAGCAAAATGAGATATAGAGTAGAACCATTCACGTTTATAACGGGCACAATCCACAAACTCAAAGTTCTTGAGATTGTATAAACTAGAACACAAAGTTTCTAAGCATGCAAGGATTAAATGATTCACAGATCAGAGCAAGAAGGAAAGAGAAAACAAAGGAAAAAGGGGAAAACCCTTGTATTGATTTCTTCAGATTCGAAATTATAGTTCCAGAATCTCAAAATTCCCACCCTTTACAATGGATTTGAAAGCCTATGAAATAGCTCGCAAGAGACGGTTACAACTTCCTTGAGAAAGCAAGAAATGGTTACAAATCATTCCAATCATTCATGCCCTTTTGAATTCTTGATTCACAAAGAAACGTTAATGGCAGAAAAAACTAGGCTTTCCAATATACGGTCGTTACATTATTTTGCCAGTTAAATATGGGCCATTCGATATGCTTTTATAACTTTAAATTTGGGTCATCCACGTGGGAGAGATTTAAACTAAAGCGGGCCTGTGGATGCCTTTTGCATTTTTTGCCTTTGAAGTTGCACCAGGCTGACATGTGGAGAGTTGGCTGGTTATTTTATACTTAGTCGATTGAGCCTATTTCCTATTTGACTTATGTTGACCCCTAGACACATGGAGAGATGGCACTCATTTGAGTTTTTGCTTTGGAAACACCTCCTGAAATTGCGTCGAACAGATGCGTGGCTTCTTCCACCGGTCCTGGAATTTTCAACGACCAACTCTATCTCTCCATTGACTCTAACCATGTGGCGAGCTAGTGCTCATTTGGAAACTAGCCTTTTGGTTTCACTTCTGAAATCGCATCGTTGAGGCACGTGGAGGCTTCGCTGACCTGCTCATACTTAGTCAATTTAAATAATCAACTTTGTCCCTTTTTGGACCTGGGACACGTGGAGGACTAGTGTAAGTTTGAGAACTGCCCCTAGCTTTGACTCTTGAAGTTACACCGATGAGGCACGTGGCACTATCCACTGAACCTTCCATACTTAACTGATTTGGGCTTGTTCTGTCTTAATTTTGGACCTAGGACACGTGGAAATCTTGCACTTATTTACAAAATGTCCCTTGGGCCCTACCCTTGGAGTTGTACCATTTGGACGTGTGGAGGCTTTCGTTGTTTCTTGAAACACGTCCATGCTGCATCCAATCAGGGATGTCCACATACTACCTGTGGATACTGGGACAAAAATTAACCAAGAAGATACACCCGTCATTCCCGACTACGGGAAGAAATAAAAAGAAGGGGAAAAACTCCACCATTACGCCTAACTTTCAAACTATTCTCCATGGAATGAAAAACTACAAACAATACTAGGCTCAACACAATCCAATACTCCAAGGTACCGACTCAAAAATTTTGAAACTTGACTTCAAAAGAGGGGAATTTGGAGAGCAATCACATGAAGCACTTGAAAAGACTAGGTACCTGTACGATGGAAAAATGACATGCGAGGATGATAATCGACAAGTGACCTTCCCCGTACCTGACCTCCCGAGTTCGTGCCGAGACAGCCGGTGGTTTGAAATGCGGGTGACTTAGATGAAGTCATAGCTGGGATTATGGTCAGTTTTCTATGATAGAAAAGCTACAAGCGAGGATGAGAATCGGCAAGCAACTTTCTTATGGCTAACCATGGGAGGATCAGTGACTAAGATCTGGTAGTGTGATCTCCTGGTAGCTAAAATGACAAAGGGGAGATTTAGAGGCTATGAGTGGGTTGCATAAATTCCCTAGTGATTTATCCTCCTAACTAGAATTTAAGTGTTTAATCTAGTTATGAAGTCTCCAAATTAACTTAAACTGAAAATAACAATTTATACTACTATTGAAAGGGAAACTAATCTAAAAAAATATATGATTGAAACATTATAATTACAAGCAACAATTGAACTAATTTATACTAAAACTAAACAAGTGAGATAACCTGGTGTGGTTATTCACCTATGCAGATGTGTGAATCTAAATAAAAGACAGCTAATTAACTTAATTGAAAACCTTCAATCCTACCTCAGAAGTGAGGAACAAATCATAGTTTCTCAGAAACTATCATTCCCCACAGCTTCCCTGGCAATATTGAAAGCGAGCTTAACTGAAATAAAATGATTCACTACTCTATTTGATAATAACTTTGACAATTTAAACCTAGAGTTTACTGAGCAGAGGCAAATCCAGTTGTGTTGTAGCTTGTCCCCTCAGAGTGATCTCTTCGTTCTTGCGTGTTCACGTGAATCCAGAAAGAGTAGGAGTATAGCAACATCGGCAAGGGAAGACACTGGGACGATAATTACTTTGAAGTAAAAATGGCACAAAGCACAAGTAGGAGAGGGATGGCGCAAGTGAACTGGCTTGGCCTATGTGATTCCTAGCAGGGTTGTTGCAGCAATGATAAAACAAAATGATAAACAACAGGTACTCAAACAATGAATAATAGCAGCTTCAGAGAAATACAACGAAGTACAAGTAGGAGAGGGATGGCACAAGAGAACAGAGCTTGGCCTATACGATTCCTAGCAGGATCGTTGTCGGTGTACAGTGAGGCATAACTAAATACTCAGAATTCTAATCCATGCTAAAGATAAAATGATTCATAAAATAAATCTAGGACTGAGTATTGAAGACTAAAGCTCAAGAATGAAGACTCCAGACCAAAGAACCAAGACCATTTACTTGTAAACAAGATGCATATTTATAGCATTTGCAATGACTAGAAGGCAAGTTCAAATTGAACTCTCCCACCATTAAACAAAGATAAATCACTGTTCAGTCGGCAAAAACATAAATACAAGCTTAAGTCGGCAAAGAAAAGCTGGTAAATCGTGATATTTCATGCGGGTCACGTCAAAAGAGCGTTCTGGAAAACGCACAGGACCGCCGCTCCGGCGGAGTCGGCGATTACAGTTCAAATTGAACTCTCCCACCATTAAACAAAGATAAATCACTATTCAATCGGCAAAAACATAAATACAAGCTTAAGTCGGCAAAGAAAAGCTAGTAAATCGTGATATTTCACGCGGGTCACGTCAAAAGAGCGTTCTGGAAAACGCACACAGGACCGCCGCTCTGAGCAGGGCGGCGGTTACAGGACCGCCGCCCTGTTTAGGCGGTGGTCACGATACCGCTGCCTGGCAGGCGGCGGTTTAAATCATCGAAGGTCAAGAAGCCAAAGAAAGAGGGAAAAAAGGGGAAAAAAAATGGCACGGGGCAAAGTGAGGCATGCGGGATGTTAACACATACTCCGAGGGCTTTTCGGATCACGAACACCTTGCGAGGAGACTCCGTATCATCATCGGGGCATGTGTAACATCTTTCCGGTGGTGCAAGTACATACAATTTTGGGTACGTACGGTAGCCCTAAATCACCTATGGGCACATTGACATGACACATGGGACTACTTCATAGGGATAGGATAGGGTGACTCGGGGATTAGGGTGATATGAAGGGGGACTCATAATCATCTTTGGGCTGAAATTTTTTGTGTAGGGTATGGTTGTCATGCTTGAAAGTTAGGAATTTTCTTGTTACACATTTACATGAAAACAAATATTCATAGTATAATAGACCCACCCCATCAAAAATCATTTCATGTACCAACCAAAATTTGTTACGCCTAATAAGAAAAAGAAAAATTTAGAGTCTCATTATGATCTTTCTTTTGAGGCTCAAGTTAATACTCCCTCAAAAATAGGGATTAACACATCATCTATCAAAGACCCCTTTCTCTAAGCCATGGTGAAATTTTTCCAAACCCACATCATGTTACAGGGAAGATACATTGACATTCCTTAGTGGGCATTGTACTACCTTCTCCAAACCATTTCTGGTGTTAGATTCTATTGGTGCACATTTCTTTCACCAAGGATTCGTTCTAACCTTAACAGAGTCATAGTGAATCCTTATGCGCTTATTTCTTCTTTTTGTTTTGTTCTTGCTTTATATTATCGTGGATTTTTATGAACTCAAATAAACATCTTTTATAACTTATCTACACGAGAAGATGGATAAACATGTAGTTCCTCTGGACCAATTTTTGGTGAGTATTTTGTTTTAAGAACATTCTATCTTGATTCTTGAATCTTTTCAAAAACAAATTCATTTTTAAATCAATTATTTAAAAAATATAATCTATAACTCTATTTTCTACATGTCATAACAAGTTAAATAATGGCTCAATGTAGGGCGGCGGTTATCTCACATAACCCTACTGGGCCCTGTGGGTCAGTGACAACAATCCAATTGATGTCACCATGACCGATGAATATATGGCTATCAATAGAATCCAACAACTTAGAGGGAGAGAAAGAGATAAAGCAGATGTGTGATTCTATGGAATCATCCCATAACCAAGATGTTATGGCCAATCTAGGTTTTAATTTATCCATAATACACAATTATTTCAATTCTTATTAAAAAAATTATAGACAAATGATAATTTTAATCTCGATTCTTGACAATAACATATTTCGTTATCCTAATGTGCATGCTTTTTCGACACATCAACGAATTCGAGACACGTGTTGTATGCCCATGCTTTGTGCAAAACTACATACATTTACATTTCGAGCAAGAAGATATTGAGTCTACACCATTTCTTCACCCTTCAAGTTCTAGTACTATAACTAAGTAACTAATAAATAGTTAATTACATTTTATTTCTATTAGTCTTTCTTTTAGGAATTTATCATTCTTTTTAATTGGTTTTCATTAAATTCAGGTTTTGCAGTGCCACCATCCCCTTCAACCTAGTGCAACAAGAATTTGATTACGAAAAAAAAAAATTCATAGTGTAGGAAATATTAATTGATTTCATTATTATTATTTTGAATTTCTTACTATTCATTTATTTCTCTTTGCAATTTCAACATACTGAATCTGATATTGTTAAGGTATTGATGATCACAAATCTTTTGAAACTTCAATCTCAAAATCAACCTATGGCCACGACTACCCATAATTTTCTAGCGCATTCCTTAAAGAAAACATCATTCGACCTCCCCTTTCATCTTATGGTAGGGGAAAGATGATTGTGTTCCCTGGAGCGAAAAGGAGGACACAAAATTATACAACTTCAGAGTTCCCCAATTTTTCAATTGGTGGTGTGCGAGTTCTAGGAACTTTTTAAAAATAATATTGATATGTGTAAGGAGTATCTCAGTTTTGATAGCATTTATAACATTACGGTGACATGGAATCATATTGGAGATCTCACTCAATCTACACATAAAGAGGTGCCGAGTGTCACAACAACCATCCCATTCGGATCCTCCTTCCCAACTAGGGAGGAAAGTTTGTATGATGATAAAAAGACCAATTTTTTAGTAGACATCCTTGAGTTTGATAATGTTATAGCCCTTGTGATGAAAAAGTTTATTCTTGACATCAAGGAGTTGCAGATTTGGGAGATCGTAGAAAAATCTCTGATAAAATAAATTAATGAAAGATATCATAATTTTGAACATAGAGAAAAACTTTTTTATTGATTAAAAATGAACCGGTGACGATTTGTGCTGTACTTACTTAAGCACAATCTAGTAATGCAATCACCAATAATATTTACAATACTGACAATGTTTTGACTATAATGTTTAATATAATGGCTAAGTTCAATGTTGAGGTGCAGTCTTACTACAATAAGTGGAATAGAGACAATAAACTTGTCACTATTGCTAATGCAGAGAAATAATTGGCTGTGGTAAGTTCTAATTTTTTTATAGATTATTATATATATTGTTATCGTTTATTTTCTTCTAAATTTTAATTATAGGATTTTTAATTACATTCAAAATACTAGACTTTTAAGACGAAGGTGTGGGTGTTAGATGAGCACGAAAAAAGTAACATAAAGTGTCTCGCATTGCAATTGATTCTAAAGAAAAACTTTTTCTTTTAAACCGTGAGAACAATACTTTTCATAATATTATAAAGGAGAATGGAATGGATCTAGATATTATTTTTAAGAAAAAATTGATGAGTATCCTTCTCTCCTTTCAATGCAGGAGATGCAACTAGCAAAGATAGAATAAATTTAGAAAATAGTAATGTAACCGCAAAAGAATTAGTAGATTCGGTGTAATAAAATATAGTTAAAATGTTGTCGATGTTATTGAATTTGTTCAAGGACAAGGGTCCAATTGAACTTGAAATAAAACTATTGATGTAAATCCTTGTCTTTGACAAATGAAATATGAAAACATTTTCTTTATGTGAAATTGTCAATCTTTTTATTTCTCTCATGCATGTTGTCGAATGAAAAATTTATCTTTTATTCAATCTTGTACAATTGATTTGAATATCATACATGGATTAGGTAATCTGGATTTACATTATTCAAGTTGGATGTGCATGTTGCTTTCTAATCTTGATAGTTGATTCATCATGTAAAGATTATCTCCAATAATCATGATGGGATATATGGATTATAATATCTTTTTGAATATGTGTGCCTATTGAATTGATAGCGAGACATCCAATATTAAGCATAATTTCCTAATAATTAACTTTAATTTTATTATATCATCCATTTTGTAGATTACACAACTATCTACCATTTATTATTTCCAAAAATATTAAAAACATAGATTGGATTTAAAATTTTCCAAAAATTATATACACAACATGTTAATAAAAAATATCGAGTCACAATAGATATTTCAAAAATTAATACTTTCAAATGTTTGGTAGTGAAACAACCCTATCTTTAATGGTCCTGTCGACACTAAATTTTTCTCCGTAATTTCTATTTCATTAATGTATGTATTAGGAATAGGATGTTGTTAAGTATAATTAGTAGTGGCGTCGATAGAAGATAATGGCGCTACCAAGACAACACCACCAATAATGTATAGTATGTTAACAGTCAAAGTACAATAGGAATGTTGTGGTAAAAAGTAAATATTTGTCGTAAGTGGTTCAGTAATGTTAAAATGTAAAAGTTAGGGTAGGTAGAGAAGTAGGGTCTACATGATTAGGAATTAGAAATATTATATTGGTAATAAGGACAAGGAGTGATGTCATAAATATTTTGTGTATTTTATTTAAAAGTCTAAAAGGTGGAACCCATGTAAAATGATAAGCTTACATGTAAAGATAAGAGTTAAGGTATGGAATATGATTCGTCGAGTAGATTTCTTATCATATCTTAGAGATAAGGTGGATAAGCCTAAAAGTTCTATAAATAGAGAGGCCACCCCCTCATTTAGCATAGAAGGAAGTAGTGAGAAATATTGTATAAGAAAGTGTGTGAAGGAAGCCATCATTTAGAAGGTGTGTTAAAGAAGCCATTAAGAGGTGTAATTGTGAAGTTTCTCCCATAGTTATTGTTGGAAGGCAAGTGGAGTTGGTAACACTTGGAGTAATTCATGGGTGAGATTGTAACAATTTCATGTTAATAATACATTTTATAGTTGTATTTCAGATTTGTCATCGTTCTTTTATGTCATAGTCTATGGTATTCTTGTGTTATGTCTGTTGTTGTGTTTCCAGATTACTTCCACCAAACTAAAAGTTCTACATTAATAAATAATCATAGCATGAGGAGTTCTAGCGGAGAATTATCATAGTGCCAGATTGGTGATGACATTTTGGTTCCGTTGCAGGACCATTCCTCATTGGTGGATTTTCTGGAGAGATATTCCCACTTAGTCAGAAATCATTTGGAGGGTAACCTTGTTTTTACTATGCATAGTAGTTACCATGGTAAAGTCACTTTTTACCATGAATAGTATTTACTGTAATAAAATCACTTTTTACCATGAATAGTATTTACCAGTAACTTCACTTTTTACCGTGAATAGTGTTTACCATAGTAAAGTCAATTTTTACCGCAATAAGTCAAGTTTTACCATAGTTTACTGTGGTCATTTCTATTTTATTGTAGAAAGGTGTAAAGTCACTTTCTATTATAGTGATTCCATTATTATTTTGACATAAGTCTTGTTGATTGTACTTGTGGGTTGGTATTTCATTGTGGTTACTTTTGAAAATGGGGAAGATTCCTATTTTTCAGCCCAATCTAATGAAGATGCTTCCTCTTTCATTCAAGAATTTAAATGATATTGCATTTGTAATGGCCTCATAAGAAGGGAACAATGGACTGAATTTTTTCCTACCTTTTTGGATGGTTCAACCCTTAGGTGGTTTGAAACACTAGGTGATAATGTGAAAAACTCATGGGATTTATTAACTAAAAGTTTTCTTGAAGAATTTGGTGAACAACAAAAATATGCAAATCTCATGATCGAGGTCACAAAGTTATCCCAAGGAGAGAAGGAGAAGATAAGGGATTATCATGCTCGTGTTCTAGAGCTAAAGAGGAAGCTCGATGCCCAGATCCGGAAGGAAGGATTAGCGGATGGGTTGATGAATGGCATGGATAATCTCCTCTGTAAGCACTTCATTCTTGGGATGAAGCTAGAGATCAGAAAACAAGTGAAGTATGACCACCCAGCGACCCTCGAACAAGAAAAGGAGATTGTAAGAAGGTAAGAAGAAAGCATGGAAGAAGAGCCCAAAGAAATTGTTGCTAAGGTAGAGCCTACAACAACACCTTTGGTCCAGAATATAAAACCACTCTTGGTGTGACACAAATCTTTCTCATAGTACATCTCTGAGTATGAAGATATGCTTAGGAAGATGGGGCGATTAACTATTAATCTTCTTCAAGGAAAATAATTTAGTTTTCGGGGAGAGATAGAGGTCAAAAATAAATATATCTAAAGTTGTATGTTATGGTTGTCATAAAAAGGGTCATTATAAGTATAATTGTCTAGATAGAGCTTCTACATCTGGTACAAGAGATAATGATAAAGGAAAAACACCTGTGAATTATTTTGATGTAGTAGATAGGAGCATAAATAATGAAGTAGATGTGTTTGTAACAAAAAGAAATAAAGAAAAAGATAACCAAGATGGAAATGATCCTAAGAAGATGAAAGGAGAAACTAGTAAGAAACATAAGAGAAGAAATTTGGGTGTGCAGGATTTTCTAATTTCACGGAGGAAAGGACCATAATCCATCTTAAAAGATTTGTCCAAAATGCCTACAAATATTACATATGGTCAACTTCTTGCTATGTCTTCTAAGAAGAGGCGGGAGCTGTGAAGTGGACTCAATGCTTGATGAAGGAAGGAGGTTGAGGTCCTTGTTTTGGAAGAAAAGGAAAATCCCTACGCTCCACAAGCTGAGGTATTATGTAATGTTATTTCAATTCATGATGTCTTGGTAGATGGAGATGTTGCAGTTAATGTAATGACCGAGTCTGTAATGAATATGTTGGGTTTAAAAATTGATCGCCCTTCAACACTTATGTTAAGGTCATTAAATAAGGGAAAAAATAAACCAGAAGGTGTTGTTTCAAATGTGGCAATATCTGTTATGGGTGTTGTATGTGTGGTAGAATTTTAGGTGATAAAAATGGTATTTTTGCATACCTAATGTTGTTAGGAAGGCCATGGCTAAAGAGAGTTCATGCAAGAAACTACTGGAATGAAGGCTTCATGACACTTGGATATGGAAGAGAGTGGGTGAAGATAAACATGATCCCTCAGCATCATAAGGTAGAACTTGTGGATTTAAGTGATGAAATTGATGATTGGACATCCTCGATTACTCTAGTACTAGTGAAGTGGACACAGAAGATGAAGAAAGTGAGGTTAATGTTTCGGTCATGGATATCCTTCCAGTCACACCGACTCATGAACCCATAAAATTATCGAAGATAAATTAATGATCGTCTCCAACAAATAAAGTTTGGTGATGTTGTGATGGAGAGTGAGAAGGAATCCTACCTCCAATTCTCTTTCGAAGGTACATACACCTATTCACTTTTGATTAAAAGGAACTTCGTGAAGTAAGTTGGGTAGAACATTCTATTGAGTTAATAGATGGTGCTAAGCCCATAAAGCAAATGCCATATAGAATTAATCCTAATTTTTCCAAGACTGTAAAAGAAGAAATAGATAATTTGCTTGATGCAGGATTCATATTTGTTGTGGAGAATTTAGAATGGGTTTCTCCCATTTTGATCTCAATAAAAAAATGGGAAGCTACACATTTGTGTTGATTATAAGAAACTCAACAAGGCAACAAAGAAGGATCATTACCCTCTACCATTCTCGAGATCAGATCTTGGACGAAGTAGTGACCAGAGTGCTATAGTTTTGTTGATGGATATAGCAAATATAACTAAGTTTGTATAGTGGAGAAATATCAGTGAGACTACATTCACCACTCCTTGGGGAATGTTTTCTTATAGAGTTATTCCTTTTGGGTTGTATAATGCTCTGGAAATGTTCCAGTGCTTGATGAATAGGGTGTTTGAACCCTACATTGGAAACTTCATCAAAGTATTTCTAGATGATTTTTGTATCTATGGGAGTAAGATGGACCACCTGCACTCAGATGGAGATAACATTTCAAAGGTTAGATGAAGCACAAGCCTCACTAAACCCTACAAAGTGTGTCTTTGGATGTTCTAAAGGCATTTTGTTAGAGCATGTTGTATCTAGAGATGGTATTGGTACTGATCCTAATAAGGTTTTAAAAATCAAAGAGTTATCATTTCCTATGAATAGAAGTAAGTTGAGATCATTTTTAGGCCATGTGGGCTACTATAGAAGGTTCATCAAGAATTTCTCAAAGATTGCATAGCCACTAACCCAGTTTCTTGAAGAAGGATGTTACTTATGAACCAAGAAAGAAGGCGCATGAAGTTTTGAACAACTAAAGGAGGATTTGATGTCTTCACCTATTTTAAAGAATCAAATTGGAGCAAGCCATTCATTGTGTATATTTATGCTTCGGATGCAACACTAGGAAGTACTACGAGCTAAAATGATGAAAATGGGAATGATCATCTAGTTTACTTTGGGAGTAAACAAATGAGCAAAGATCTTGAGGTAAATTATTCTATAAGCTGAAAAAGAGGCTCTAGCTATCATTTTTTTGTAAAAAGTTTAGAAATTACTTGTTAGGGTAGAAGTTCATAATTGTAACAAACAATCAGGCTCTAAAATATATTATAAATAAGCCTAACCCATCAGGGAGGATAGCAAGATGGATAATTTTGCTACAATAATTTGAATTTGATATTATAGATAGGCTAGGAAAGAAGCATGTCAATGCAGATGCACTCTCTTGAGCCTATGATGGTTTAGGTTCATCTTGTGATGATGATGATTTCCCAAATGTAGTATTGTTATTCCTTGACACAATCCCTAGTGAATACATAGATATTTGGAATTATCTGAATGAATTCAAGTTTCCTGATGGTGCCAATGCAAAGACTAAGAGGAAGATTACTCAAGCCATTCATCCATATTCTATTCTACATGGAGTATTATTTCGAATAGGACACGATGGCAGTACAAGAGGGTAGTTCGACATGATCAAGGGAAAGAGCTAATAGAAGAATTCCATAATGGTACATGTGGAGGACACTTCTCTGGAAAACTTACAGCAAGAAAGATCTTAGATGCAGGTTATCACTAGCCCACTCTTTTTAGAGATTGTTATAATTATTGTAAGACATGTGATATTTTTCAAACACATGGGAACCGTAAGACTTCATCAGCTCCATTATGCCCTATTCTTCCACTTAGTCCCTTTAAAAAGTGGGGAATAGATATTCAGAGGTCCACTTCCAACTACCCCATGCCAAAATAAGTATATTGTAGTTGCCGCATTATTTAACCAAGTGGGTTGAAGCTAGCCATTGAAAACAACTTCCATGGATGAAGTGACAAGGTTCATATATGAACGCATTGTCACCAAATTTGGTTGTCCATTAAAAATTTTAATAGATCAAGGAAGCCACTTCATTAATGAGGTGGTAAAATCCCTAGTCAACAAGTTTTTATCAAGCACAAGAAGGCAACAACTTACAAGCCAAGCACAAATGGACAGGTGGAACAAAAACATTATGTGTTGTGAAATTCTAGGAAAAGATGTAGCCTTGCAGGTACATAAGTGGGATAAAATGATTCATGCAACATTGTGAGCATATAGGGCAACATCAAAGTCAACAATAGGATACTCCCCATTTCAGTTGGCTTATGGCATTGATCCAGTTCTTCCTATTGAGTTTGATATTCCCACTATAAGAATCATGAAAAATGAAAGGATGGATGAAAGTGATTCAGTAAAGGAAAGGTTGGTACATCTTCATTTGCTAGAGGAAATGAGAGAAATAGCAAAGGATACAAGCTATAAGAAGAAAATGAAGCAGAAGGAATACTTTGATCAAAAGATCCATTGGTCTCCATTTCATGTGAATGACTTGGTTCTAGTATATGATTCAGATACAAAAAAAGAAGGCAGAGAAAATTTCTTCCCAAATGGATGGGGCCCTACAAAATAGTAGTTGTGCATGAAAATGGTACATATCAACTGGAGGAATTAGATGGCACTCCCATTATGAAATGGGTCAACCATGACAAGTTAAAGATTTTCCAAGCACCAGAATAGTCTACTCGAGGAAGGAGTAGAATCTAGGAAGGGGGAAGATGTCGACACTAAAATTTTCCTCCGTAATTTTTATTTCATTAATGTATGTATTAGGAATAGGATGTTGTTAAGTATAATTAGTATTAGCGTCGAAAAGATAATGGTGCTACCGATCGATGCCACCAATAATGTATATTATGGTAACAATCAAAGTACAATAGGAATGTTGTGGTAAAAAGTAAATATTTGTCGTAAGTAGTTCGGTAATGTTAAAATGTCAAAATTAGGGTAGGTAGAGAAGTAGGGTCTACATGATTAGGAATTAGAAATATTATATATGTAATAAGGACAAGGAGTGATGTCATAAATATTTTGTGTATTTTATTTAAAATTCTAAAAAGGTGGAACCCGTGTGAAATGATAAGGTTTATCTTATATTAAAAGATAAGCTTATATGTAAAGATAAGAGTTAAGGTATGGAATATGATTCATCAAAGTAGATTTATTATCCTATCTTAGAGATAAGGTGGATAAGCCTGAAAGTTCTATAAATAGAGAGGCCACCCCCCTCATTTAGCATAGAAGGAAGTAGTGAGAAATATTGTATAAGAAAGTGTGTGAAGGAAGCCATCATTTAGAAGGTGTGTTAAAGAAGCCATTAAGAGGTGTAATTGTGAAGTTTCTCCCATAGTTATTGTTGGAAGGAAAGTGGAGTTGGTAACACTTGGAGTAATTCATGGGTGAGATTGTAAAAATTTCATGTTAATAATACATTTTACAGTTGTATTTCAAATTTTCATCGTTCTTTTATGTCATAGTCTATGGTATTCTTGTGTTATGTCTGTTGTTGTGTTTCCAGATTACTTCCACCAAACTAAAAGTTGTGCATTAGTAAATAATCATAGCACGAGGAGTTCTGGTGGAGAATTATCATAGTTCGGATTGGTGATGACAATTCTTCATCACTTATTTTATCTGTTGTAGTTTCGGTCTAGCTTAGTCCAAGTCAATTTCACCATAATTAAAGACTCCATTGTTTTCTATCTCGATTAATAGCTTCGTGATCTACAAGGTATTTCAATGTAGCTAACTCTCTTTCATATGGAAATGTGTCTATTATTCTATAAATTAACAAGGGAAATTTTGTAGGTAACCATACCAAAATTTCCATTTTGGTTCCCGTTGAGGTCTCTTAGCATTCGGAATGGCATAAAATCCCTTTCTGGAAAATCTAGTTTTTAGAACTTGGTCATTTTCAACCTTTTTTGGGTTGGGTGCAGTTTTCATTAGCGTTACATTTACCAAAACTGCGCCCCTCCTTTCCTTTGGCACATTCTTCGGAGTGTTAACACTCCAAATGTTGCGCCCCTCAATGGTGCGCCAAGGCACTGAAAACGTAGTGTCGACACTTCCAAAGCTGCGCTATGGCACAAATCTCTTCGTGTCAACATCTCCCTAAGTGCACCATAGAAAAATTTGGTGGCGCATTTATTACACCTTTTTCTATATATAGGCGTGTCCGACCTGTCATTTTCACAATTCAAAAAATGTGAAAAAGTTATTCCTCTGTACTTGTCAGCATTCCTGTCAGCCCTGCGTGTTGCCATTTGTCACGTTCATGGATCCCACATCATCTCCTTTATCATTATATATTCCTGGTAAGTGGTCCTTGCCCTTCTTGTGGATTTTTGTGGTTTCTATGTTGGTTTAGGTGGTTAGGATTGTTAATAAACAATGAACCTAAGAAGATAACACAATCCCAATATATTTTGTGCAACCCACTTCAAACCATTCTCCATCCTCCTTCCAGATCTGCAAATCTGGAAGACCTCTACCACAAAACAACTCAGACTCATTTGGCCCTTATTCCCTACTTTGCTGGGTTTTCCCCCTTGCCATCAAAATCGAGCCAAAAGAGTGAAAATCATGAAATTTTTACAAATCAAACCCACTATTTTTCCTTCAACGCAAGATCCATTCTTGTTACACCAAACACAGTCACGCCACAGTGCACTGTCCTTCCAGGTAGCATAAACATTTCCCGCGCCTTATAAAAATTATAAATTTCCCAAGGTGCAAGCGCTGGCACTAAAACAATAGCAACAACACTGCATGTTGTGCAAACCTTTCCCGCACCGCACAAACTAAACCCTTGGCGCACCTCACTCTCATGCAACATCTACCACATCTGCGCCAACGGCGCATCCTGGGACCTTGCAACACCAACCATATCTGCGCCCCACTTAAAAGGACTTCTAATGGTGCAGGCGCATGTCCCTCGACACCAACATTTGAATGTTGTGTGTAGCCTTTCCCCCCCGTGCCCCTTTTGGTGTTGTTTTCTCCCATGCAACACTTTCCCAAAGTGCGCCTTGCTTTTCTGAGACCCTGCAGCCTGTAGTAGAACTATGCCTTGTGCCCAGAGGCTTGTAAATTGATAAATTTTCATTCTGTAAGCTTTGATGGACGACTTAATAGCTAACATGGATCTTACGTAATGGAATTCCCGATTCTTCTTGCAGATCAACAACTGAACTCAGATCCACACATGTCTTCATTGAGTAAGAAGCCAACTAAGTCCAAGGGTAAAGCCAGGCTAATAGAAGAAGAAATGAAATATAAATACCAAAGGGTCAGGATGCCTGAATCTCTTGCAGAATGTGATCTAGATATCAGAGATTCAGAACTCGGGCACATTGACATGGAGGACTTCTGGGCCAGAACCAAGAAGGTCACAGGTAGCCCATGGATGGATAAATTGGTTGGCAGTGGTCTACACTTTGCTACAGGGATCCCCGTAAGCGCAATCAACAATGAGTTCATGATGTTGGTGGGCCGTTGTTACAATAAGGACACAAGATGTGTCAAAAATGAGAAGGGTAAGGTAATAATCAACCTCACTGCCCGACATTTTGAGATCATGTTGGGTATCCCTCACCACCGACATTTTGTAGTGGTAAGCCAAGAGGACTACATGAAGACATGGAATGAAAATGAAGACAAATGCATGCAGCTGATGAATGAGGTGTACCTCAAGAACAAGAAGGTAACAAGCAGGTGGCCACAAGTCATTCATCACAGTGACTTTTCAAAGGAGCTGAGTGACACCATCACTTTCCTGAGCAGGGTGTTTGGGCTTCCTAATGCCCATTACTTTCACAAGTGGATGCTCAGGTATTTAGAAACCATGAGTAAAAATGTTCCTGATCAACGTTTCGAATGGGGAGAGATTATCAGCAGTATGATCTCAGAGCAGCTTCAACAACTTTCAACAACTGGGAGGTTCTATATGAACTCCTATGTGGTATATGCTATCTGCCTCAGAGAGGGACTACCCAACATTGAATCGATATGGGGTATGGCCCCAGGTCAAAATATACGAGTACTATCTAGAGTTAAGACTGGAAAATAGCATAGCCCAATTCAACAAAGTCAACAACATCTTCTTCTATGGCATCATCTGTCTCTTGAGGCCCAACATGACTCACGGTCGGACGACCAAAAGCATGGTCACTACCACAGAGAAGTGGGGAGTGTTATTCATGCAATTCCCCACTTTCACCTATCTCAGAGCCGTTAACTTCTTGGGAGAGCCCACCAAATTTCCAAGGTATGCGGGACCCAAGCTGATCCTGTTGGAGCTTTCTAGACAGCTCATCACGTACCACGAGAAATGTTTGAAAAGGAAGAAGGGTGGGACTCCATTCCCCCTCACAGTGGGTAGGTACACCTGCACTTCACAGAGAAAAGCCCGGGAGATGTTTGCAGAGCTTGAATTGCTCAATTTGAAGCATAATTTCCTGGCGAGGCCAACCTTTGATCCTCATGATTGCCTCCCAAGAGAAAAGATCGATCCAATTCATGTCCCTCAGATCAAAGATATCTACATCGATCTATATCACAAAGTCGAGCTCAGACGAAAGGATCACTCCCACTGGCCCTGGCAGAGATCATTCAATATGGTGTGGCCATCGTCCCAAAGGGTTTCAAGCAACTGATCAAGAAGTTGATCAGGTTTATCTAGACACGGATGGGGAAAATTGGCCATTTGCTGAAATTGATAGAAACAAGGCACCTCAAACTATTGAGGAAAGGGTCAAAGGCACTTTGCAGCGCACCGAGCATTGGTGCAAGAAAAATGGTCTCATCTACCTTGGAGTAGACTTTACCATGTCTCCCTTGGGTAATGCACCCACCAAGCCAAAGCACTTGCCTAAAGGAAAAGGAAAAGATAAAGAGGGAGAGACAAGCACTGCTCAGGAGGAAATTCCTGAGAGCCCTCCTTCCGCCACCGAGGAGCAGGTAGTAAGCCTAATATCCCAGGAGAAGAAGAAGTGATAAGTGCTCCAATGGGCACATCCACTCAGGATGTTGCAACTACTACAACTAGTGAGGTTCCCATCATCCCATCTCCCACTCCTCCTTCCCCTCCTCATGTCACTCAACCAATTGCTCCTTTGGTTGTCTCTTCTCCCCTATCTTCTACCATTCCCCCTTCCTCTTCCTCCATCTTCTCTTCCCTCGCGGATCTATCCCCCAACATTTCTTCCCTCATCTCTCAGATCCCTTCCGCCCCCATGGTTTCCTCTCCTGCAGTCACTCCTACCCCGTGAGCATTGGAGTGTTAGCTTCTTTCTCGATGTAGCCACAAGCGTCTCGACACATTTCCCGTGTCCACCGCAATTGCTTCTTCTTCCACCCCTATTTCCTCATCTTCCTCTAGTCCCACTCCTTTAAGTCCATAATGGATCTCCGAACACCTGAGCCAGACAAGAGGAAAGTCCCTATTGCACCTATGGACTTCTCTCGTTATTCGCTAAAGGGCCTAAGAAGCAAAAAGCTATAACCCGCTTCTCTCAAAGTGCTTCAGGTGAAAGGGTTATGGAGATCGCATACCCTGATCTCACAAAGAAGAAAGAAGATTTGTCTCCTACAAATTTTATAGTGACTCAGGTCACGATGGGAACATCATCAGAGAGCCTGCAAGGAGAAGCCTTATCCGCAGTGGATGCCCTTTGCAAGAAGCTTCAAGAAGCAAAGGAAGAGAAGAGAATGTTAAAAGAGCAAAACAAACATCTTCTCCAAGCCCTACAAAATATGGGCAATGCCCCTCCTATGACTGTCACCGACCCTCCTGAAGTTCTTAGTCAGGAGAAGATAAATGAGTACACCAAGATCGGTGAGCAAGGTATAGTGGTGTCTCGCTTGGAGAGAGCAGATCCTCAAAGATAGTGAGGAAGTGATTACAAAGTTCACAGAGCTTTATCAAAATATAGATCAAGCTAACAAGGAACTCAAGCAATAGCAAGACCTATCTCGAAGAGTTGGACCATGCTAGGTTGCAACACGAGACATTCCAGAAGATGCTCGACTGCCCGGTCGATGACTTGGTGAAATTCAACATTTTTGATCACCCGCAAGCACCCAATAAATTCCTTGTTGCTTTAGACTATCGGGTTGACCAGATGGAGTTTGTCTTGGAAAAAATAGACAAAATCAAGGAGGAAGCCCTGGATGCAATGCATCAAATGGAGTAGATCATCTTAAGGATGTCTCTAGGTTTGCTCAGCCCATCATATGCCTTGAGGAAGGCAGATGATACTATTTGGCTTTTCAAGGAAATCACGTCACAGGGTTTAGCATCAAAGGCCACTTTTGATAAAGAATCTATCAACAACCTTCTGGCCTGCCGCGACTTTGTTGGATACCTGATGGAGGCAGGTAATGAATACTTCAAACTCTCGAAAGACTCAGAGATGAACGAGAAACTTGTGAAGTCATCGGGGATCACACCAAGGGTCCAGCTCAAGATCAACTTCAAGCAATGGTCAACAAGTTCATGGAGTATCGAGCTCAGTTTCACATTTCCTCTCCTGAGCAGAAGCAGGACACTCCTTTCCAGCCAAGGGATGACGACGAATAGGTTCCTTCCTCCTGGGATAAATCCCATTTTTGTAAAAATATTTAAAATAATGTTGGCACAAATGATGACATCATCCATGTTGCACCATGAGATGTTGTCATCCACAAAATTGCCCTAAAGTCAACATTTGACTTTTAGATATTTTGTAAATAGTTGTTGGCTCCTTTTTTCCTTCTTTCTCCTTCTCCTTCTATAAATACTTGGATACTTGTAGTATTCAGTGTGAGCAAATTTGTATGAAAAATAGAGTGAGGAGAGAAAGACTTTGAGCTTTCTTGTAACAGAATATTACTAATACAAAATTGAGAATTGTCTTTGAATTCCTAAGTTACATGTTAGATATTTCCTAAGTTAGATCTCGCATGCTTATTCTATTGGATTCACATATATTTTGTCATTTGTTTATCAGTGTTGCTTTGTTTTTTTATGTGAGTAAGTTTGGATCTATTTACTACTAGCCTAAAACATAAACCCTCTAACCTTTCTACTTTGGAATTCATTTCTTTTCTCCCTTCAAACCCACCTCTCTTCTATTCCTTTTTTTCATTCCTTTCTGTTATTTCGTCAGAACTATTTCCACCGGGATGAGATCCTAAAACCCCTGAAGGCATAATACTGTAAGACTTACACTGATTCCTACTAGTAGAATAGCAATAAACCAGTTTTGCTTTGTTGTCTCAAAGAGGGCCTATGCCCTACACACTGTTGGCCTGTCTATCCATAGATCGCCTTGGTGACATATATTTTGGACCAACGATTGTCTAATCCATATCTTGAAACATAGAGTCTCAAGAAAGTTTCCAAATTGTTTTCCAATATGTTGCAAAGTTTTGATTTAATAGATGTAAGTGTAGTAAATACCCTTTCATCTTCAAGAGAGCCAAGAATCATTGTATGTATGAGTTTATATAGTTTGAAGTATTTACTTAAATTTTCTCTCATAATGCTACTATGATACATCTTTCTCCACAATAGCGTGATAGCTCCCATTTCTATTGGGTCAACAATAGACTAATATTGATCATCCATTGTAAATGCAAAATGATGTGAATGTGATATGAGTAATTTTCTATCCAATATAACATTAAATTCCCTCCACCAACATCCGAAGATTTTCAAAACCGATCCATAAGTGCGAGTCATGGATTTACCAAATTAAATATCTCTTTTTTCTTCACCAATCATCAGATTCCAAAAAATGGGATTTACAACTCCCATGGCCTCAAGAAAATAACTAGTTTTAAAATTTTCTCTGATCTCAAAAGATAATGTTTTAGATATCTTCATCAAATTTTTACGTGTATCATAAACTGCAGCATCAAAAAGAGTGGTTGTGACTAGTATTTCCTTAATTTTAGAACCTATTACATAAGGATCTCTGTAGAAAGTGTGCATTGGAATATTTTTCCCATCAACTGAAATACAAAGATGACCATTGATATTGAACTTCAAATACCTATTGAGATCTTTTGTATTTTCAAAACCTTCCAGCCTACTAAAAATTGGCTTCGAAACCAGTATTGGATGGAATATAAGGCATCCAAAATCATACATACTTGTTTCCTTAATTTTAGAAAATCAACAATGTTTATGGAGATTTCTGAGCTTGTTTCACGAAGCTATTTATTTCCTTTAGCACTAGATAAATACTACATAAAGTTAATAATGTCTCTAAATATGTCAAGTGATACAATATATCTTTAGCCTTGTCAAATTTTCTAAGATTCTTGAAATTATACCCTATTAAGGACCTGTATTCCTCAAAAAACTTGCAAATTGGATCATACAATGATATCAATCTTGTGTCAACATCTTTTATCAAATTTTTACCATTTTTATTCCAATAGAAAAGATATGAAACTCTAAAAATATTTTAGGACTTCTTGACATATATGAATACAAGTCCCGTATAAGCTCCTCAAATTTAGCAACATTTTCAAAATTACTTACAATCTTGTAATCCAGATTAATTATGTGAGTCATGCAGTGAATAAGTATCATGTAAAGGGCTATGGTTTTTGAAGGTGAATAAAAATCCTAGTTTTGTGACCTTGCATGAAATTTTTTTCCATCGGATCCTACACAAATTATCTTTGTAGAGATTGAATGATCATCCATACCAACTATTTCCTTCAAACTTTTAATAACAAGTATCGAGTTTCTCGAATTGCAGTTCTCCATCAATTTGGGCATGGCTAGTAGATGATTTTCACTAAAAGGGTTATTGAGACTCGAAAGTGTAGACAAGCATACATAACTAGAATGTATTTTCTCATGTTGTGACCTCATCAATCGACAATGCGATAAAATTTGCATTTTTTACCTTCTCTCTCAACTAAGTGATTTCAATTTCTTCCATACACTTTTCCATTTCCCATGCATTGGTATCTGACCAGTGTATTGTTGGAATGTTTGGAAACCCATTAGATTGAAAAAATATCTTATAATCAATGAAATGTGAAATTGGTCTTCCATTTTTTTTAAATGTGACATATTGTTATGAACTATAGGTGAAGATTTGCATCGGTATCTTTTTCAAATTTAGCTTTTATTATTCCACCTTTCTCAACTAGGTCTTGAAGATGTTTATAATAATTTTCATATCATGTTGTATATTTTATATGTTAACAATATTCCTCAATTTTCCATCTAGTTGTTTTTATTATTGTTCTATCATCTTGATTTTTAGGCTCATATACCTTCCTGAGAATGCTTCTCTCGTGTCCAACTTCAATTTTGTTTTGTAGTGTCTTCCTAGTTTCCAACTACATATAGTACATCTACATTATGTAGGAGTATCAATATTATTTTTTGGTTTAATAGGTTCAATGAATGGATATTTGGTTGACCATTCAAATTTATAAGTCCTTCCTATAGTCCACTTCCCACTCTTACGTTTTTGATGTGTGTTTTTGGAATGTTTATTAGAAGTTTGAGTTGGATGGAAAATGGGATTATTAGTACTATCAATTTGAATTGAATTACTCTGCTGATTGGGAATTTCATCTAGAGTAAGGTCATTGTTAGGGTTTTCTGCATTTGAAAGAAATTGGTTTGCTTACAACATCCCTAAGTAAATCAAAAAATAAAGTAACATTAACATAATAAGATTCAAAATTACCTCTTGCCATTGGGGTTACTATTGGCTAAATGAAATATTTTGAAATTTCCATGTCGCATTTTATTTTTCCTTGATTTCTTTTCTCATTTGTAATAGGGCCATTGTATGGGTGATTTTGAAGTCTACACATGTGACAAAAATATAGAAGTTTCAAATATGATCTGTAAAAAATAAATGCAAGACTACGAAAAATAAAGATCATGTTACGGAATGGAAACATGACTTAATGCTACCATACGGTAACACAAACTAACATTGTCGAATGAAAACACAAATGAATATTTCCAAGCGATAAGTAAAACAAACATTGTCAAATGACAAGATAAAACAATGTTACCTTATAGTAACACAAATAATTATTCTTTCGGGTCGACATTACGTAGTCACCTTATCATCCGGAAACACAAATTAATATTTTCAGATGGCAACACAAATAACTATTACCATCCACCAACACAAAAAAACGATAGACGGTTCACTTTTTCGCTTACCTCTTTTGCTTATTCCTTTGGCTTTTTGTCTTAAAGTTTCGGCTTTTTCACGAGACTTATTAACAAATTTTGAAAGTAAATAGTATTACTAAATTATGGATAATTAATCCTATATATATTATTATGTTATACATGAAGGCAAATATAATAACACTGGTTAGCCCTTAGAGGAAACATGAAGGTGAAATTATATTTAAAAAATTATAGGACCCGTAAAATTTTGGTGAATGTGCTATTATGCACGGTAGTGAAAAATTCACCAAATTCAAAATTCCTAATATTCACCTATTCATGAATATTCACCCCTAAAATGAACCATGGCCAAAAGCGATGAAGTGGCCAAATAAAAAGAAAAAAATAAGGTAGTTGTGAAATCTAGGGTAGCTGAGCTTGAGGCACTAGATGCACAAATTAGAGAAACTATCACTAAGGCGGAGTTGGATTTGAGGAAGGTGTCAAAAGAGTGACCCTATTATTAACATGTGTGTCATTATGGAGGAGGCTGAGCTCAAGGTCATTTAGGATAAGTAACCTACCACTAAAATTGAGTGAACTAAGGTCATGGTAGAAATATCGATGTAGAAGGAGTTAATTAAAGCCATGAGAGAGATAGTGAAGGTCTAAATCCAACAACTTCAATTGTTGGTTCTAGAGTGGATGAACACATTAGAGGGAGTGAGCGCTGAGATGCCGGTGGTGACCAAGGATTTGAAGAAGAAGTTGTAATAAATAACACCGATCGGATATCGGGTATAGTTGAAGAGGCGTCGGGAAGGTCACGCAAGAGCTCGTAGAATGGGCTAAGTTTAAGGAAGAAGTAAATTCAAAGTTTCCAAAGCTTCTCTAGCATCTTGCAGACTGAAATGACTTATGTATGGGTGAAATGATTATTTTTGGGAATTTAATTCTTTATTATTTCATTCATACAATATCTAGACGAACAAGTTCGGAAAACCATTTCTATAGACAAAAATCCAATTAGTGTGGGGTAATGTTGCATGATTGAATTAACCAAGTATAAACTACATACAAATATCTAGGGTGTGTGCAAAGAAGGCATGAAGAGGTGCACACAAAAATCATGTATTATCATGCAAAGGTTCGCGCTTGAGTAGGTAAATATGAGACTTAGCCGATTTTGTTAACCACAGGATAAAAATAGAAGAATGGCAGAAGATTGGCATCCACAAAAGGGCTATATTTAGAAAGCATTAGATTGTTTTGGGATGCATGCAAAGGAGATAAAATTGTAAAAATCACATGAAGAGATTATTCGATGATCATTCATGAGGCAATCGAATAATATTATAAATGCTTGGGAGCTATATTTAGGATAATCTATTATTAGGATTGATGTAAAAGTATGCACGCCTTATGGCTTTTTTAGATATAATACATGTTGGATATTTTTGGGCATGCCTATTATTAGGAGAGTGCATGGGTGGTGAAGGGAAATTCCCCACCCATATATATATATATATATATATATATATATATATATATATATATATATTATACTTTGTTGTTTTGGGACCACATCTAAGTTCTGAGAGTCTATGTTATGCAGTAGAGTTATGTTCTAGGGTCTAATACTTGTGCATGTTACGCACTCTGGTATCTTTGGGTTTTATGTATTCGGCTTCTATTATGTAACAATTTGTTGTAATGGATTATGGAGAATGTATTATGATCATGTATATGTCTAATTATGGATAATTCATGGTGCAATTGATCTTAGTAATTATATGATCTGTTATGTTTCCTTATTACATGTGTTTCCAAAGTGAGTTCATGTCATGGGTTAATATGTTTTATTAAGTATTTGGACAATTGTTATCATGAATATGCATGTTAACATCTTGATAAGAATACATAAAGGAGGGACCTAATAGCTACAAGCACTTGGTGAGAATTCAAATCTCTATGAATGAGGTGTTAGTGTGCATAACGCTCTATTGAAAACAAAGACTATTTTTTTAGCTCTATCAAGCTCTCAAAATAGTCATTCCAAGCTCGATGGTCAATTTCAAGCGCTCACTCACACGTGAAAAATCTAGGAGACTGAACCATTCATCAATGTTGAGGTATGGAGCTAAGAGTCTCTTATAATTAGAAAGAGGTAAAATGATTACTGTCCTTTATGAGTGATTTTTAAGAATCCAAATGGGTTTAAACTATCCAAAATGCCTACTTTCATAGTATAGACACAAAACCACACAAATACTATTATTTACTATACCACCAAGTATGTTATTTTATGTATGGATCTTGAGTAAGGAAAGTATTCACTCTTTGAAATACTTCCTATTCCATCCACTTGATTTTATTTTTTCATCTCTCACATTTGTCACTCATACACCTAGTTTTGGTCAGGTCACAGGGATCCATGTCGGTTAGTCTTCTCACATTTATTGTTAGTTGTCTTAGGACACTAGCGCTCATGCGCTACTATCCGACCTAGGTGCTCACATCCTCTTTTTCACATTTTTGGTTGACCTTTTTCATATTTCTTACTCATATCCCGATGTCCTAGTCAACGAGGTTGTGTCACTAGCATTGAAATTCAAGTAAGATATCCCTATATAACCACAACATACATACCATTACAATGGCGGGAAAGTTTATCAAGGGTTATCTATCTACATACTATCAAAGGGACTATATTTTGGGCTTATTACTCTAAATACATTGCATAGGAAGGGAAATTTTCTAAATTCCATCCCACACATTTACATTCTATCTAACTACCACCCGTTATCTTGGAATTATCGACGCATGGAAACCTATGAGAACTCTTGCACACATAAGCACATAAAACCACATGGAGTCTAACATGTAGTGTAGCGCATGTCATAAGTTTACTCTTTGACACTGAAAATAGTACAACTCCCCATTTTGTATATTTATTTTTAGGATTTGATGTAATTTAGGGGTTTTGTAGAAGATTATTTGTGCTGCAGATTTACAAGTAACTTGGCATTCCAAGGAGACATAAATGTGATCATTAGAAAATAAGTGTGAAACCCTAGTGATACTAATTAAATTAGGTTCGAGCTTCTCTGCGAGAATCAATTTCTCCAGAGAGGTATCTGGCACCCTCACACCTTCCTAGGTGCTCATGTCATGGTCATTCTATGAGTTGCATAATCTTTATCATGTATTTCTAGTTATTTTCCCAACCTTTTCATCATTTATTCCATTTAGAGTGTATTTCAAGATAAACAAAAATCAGATAAGTTCCCTATCTCTTTCACTTGCTTACATGGCTCCATTTATAAAAGTGTTAAATCATTTGTATCTTATTATATATCATTGTATAAATTTATAAAATTCAGTTTTTAATAAAATAGTCAAATTTTATTTAATCATTTAGTGAACACGTATCTTATAACTCCTTACCCTAGGATCCACAAAACCCTATTGGATAAAAGTATATCTTCCTCTCCTAGGCAAGTTTAAGATCATGCTAGTGTGAATCCTATCTTTGATGATGTTGTTGAGGCTGAACTTAAGACTCTTTATCAAAATCCTCAACTTGACGCTGACATTCAAAGACAACTTCGGCTCATGAAAGTGATATTCCTACTTCTTTTAATAACTCTAGTTGTGTTATCGATTCATCTCCTATTAACTTCACTTCATTTTTTTGGCTCTTTCACTTGCACTCATTCTGTGTCACCTCCTACTTGTGTTGATACTCTTAATGCTGCCATTATTGATTATATGTTTGGTCTTGATTTTGATACTATAGAAAAACATAAGAATGAAAATTTATATACGCATGATGTTATTTCTCATATTAGTCATAATGAATGTAAAATTGTATCACATGCTTCTTATTTTTTAAATTTTTTCTAATGATTGTAAAGATATATCTCATGATAGTTATTCTCTTAATTTACTATATATTGATGATTCTCTTGATGAAATACTTGCATGTAAAAAAATTGATATTGATGATGATTCTATTTCTGATCATGACCATGTTATTGAGGATGTTGTGTCTCTTAAGACTGATGAATGTGAATTTTCCCCTCCGCTTTCATCTACTTTTATAGTCGTATATAATTGCATTCATGATTATTCTCCTTCTATTATTTTCTATCCTATCATTTCTTCCGATGTTATTCCTAACGTCTCTATCGATGTTCCATGTTTCTCTCCGCCTACTTCTTCTTCTTCTTCTCTAGATGATATTCATGTTTCTTATTCTATTCCTCCTAGTGTACCACCTATTATTTCTTCTACATCTACATCTAGTGTGCCCATAGCATCTTCATCTTCTACTTCTTCTTCTCACATTCCTATGATCACTCATAATGGAAAGCTTCAACCTCTCAATTTACCTCTCACATATTCTATGATTCCTCCACATGATATTTTATCACTCATGCATGTTCTTGGTTAGTTTCAATTTCACTTTCAATCTCTCACTCTTGAAAGAAAAACCTACTATGCTTAACCTACTATGCTTTTATCGATAATAATTCTCTTCACGGCAATCTAATTCCAAAAAAATTCACAATTCAACATTTCCTAAGGATTTCATCAAGCCTACATTTTCATGCTTTGACAAACTAGAAATCCAGTTATGTATCTTAAGCATTACCGTCTAGCCATGGCTTCTTATTCGAATGATCGATTATTGGTAAAATATTTCCATCATAGTCTAGTTGTTGAAGCTCTTCAATGATACACTCATTTTCCATTTGGATTTACTAGTACATATTGTGAAATAGAATATGATTTTCTTAGGCATTTTATGCTAAAATATTTTCTTAGAGTTACACATGATCATCTACCTAGCTTACATCAAGGAAAGACAAAACCTATTCAAAACTACATTTTATGCTTTGATATTTATATGCATCAGCTAGTATTCTATCCCATTGATCTAGAAAAGAAATTTATCTTTTGTCGTGGCTTGATTCCTTCTTTAAAAGAATGCCTACAATATGATACATGTGAATTATTTACACTCTTATGTTATCATTTCATTGATCTAGAACATGATTCAATTACTACACATGTTATAGATCCTCCTTATACTTCTTCTATTGTTGCATCTTCTAATTCTTCATCTCTTCCATATATTCAATGTCATCCAAGTTATTCATCTCTTCCACCTTGCAAGCATGTTCCATCTCCTCCATTGTATAAATGTCCCCGTCCCCGCCACCATGTCACTCTCTAACTAAGTCTTTTCCATCTCCTACTCAAGAGCCAATACATTTATCACATTCTACTAAGCCTCATGATGTGCTATGTGCTTTACTTGATAAACACTTAATTTTTTTTCCTTTTAATCATCACCATCCTATGCATCACTTGCATCATTGGTGCAATTTTCCTTATTACAATTACCATCACATAAATGGCCATCATGAAAAATTGAACAATTAGAAGACAAGAGTGTCATTTCATTTGGCTCTCACTCTCATGAGAGGTTTGTTTCTCTTATTCTGCACAAGCGTGTTGCTACACGAGTTCACTTATCTCTTGCTTCTAAGGTAAATATTTTTCCACCGCCTAAACTCATTATTCATGCATGGCCTCCACCTCACTCATCCACCTCTCGTATCATCGCATTTGTTGTATAATGCTCCTACTTCACATTGGCTTCATAATCCATTGACACATATGCTTCCCACTTTGCATCATCCATCATTGGCACCATCTCATTGGACATTCAATTTGTCTTATACACTCATGCTACTACCATTTCATGTGTTTCCATAACTCCGCACCACCCTCTGCATCTTTGGTATGTGAATTTTATCAGCTTACTACACGATCATGCGGTCATGTTCTTATGGTTTTTACATGATTGTTGAGGGATCTATTATAATAATAACCTCACTCCATCTTTATGTTCTATACTTCATTGATCTATCTATCTAGTGTACATTATCAATCCATTTCATGATGACGCACTCTTATTCTTTGGTTCATTCTTGATTGTTGAGAAGTCTTATATAAATGAACCAAAGCATATTACTCATATGTTGAGGGCATTGTTCTTCTTTCCCCCTCTTTCATCATGATTACATGTGATTCCATACATTCTTTCTATCATTTCACTCATGTCACTCTTTCACATTATTCATCTCATACATACATCTATTACCATTTATCACATCTCTATTTATACATACAATCCACTTTTCATTAACTATATATTTATTGCCTAATCAACATCATCATCCATCTAATCATCTATGCAATGAAAATCACACAACCATGTATGCACAAGCAATCATCACATCACATATCACAAAAATCAACACAACACAATATACCAATCATCCATCCATATATATCGCCAAAAATCATAGTTAGAAAAATAAAATAGCTGGGTGCCAAGCCCCATACATCACTACATCAATACATGTCATACATCATCTTCACTATCACTATATACAACTGTGGAAGCTCTAGAAATAGATGCTTCTCAGCTCAATCTACGTCGTTGGTCGCAA
Organism: Taxus wallichiana var. yunnanensis; assembly: GCA_018340775.1. Classification (NCBI taxonomy): domain Eukaryota; kingdom Viridiplantae; phylum Streptophyta; class Pinopsida; order Cupressales; family Taxaceae; genus Taxus; species Taxus wallichiana. The sequence goes on along the minus strand of CM031237.1, from coordinate 833,256,223 downwards.
CCCCTATATCTCTCCACCTTTTGTGTAATAATGCCAACTCGACCGAATGCTCCAAAAAATGGACTGTAGCTCCACATAATTCATGAACACGTCTTGCACTAGGGATCCTCCACTTGTATCCTCCCTAGCTCGCTTAGTGTCCACCCATGCCTCATCACACTCACTCAACAACATGGTACATTTCACCGATGTTATCACCACCGGCTCAAAAAATGTAGGCATGTTTTCCCTTGCAATGGCATCTACTCGCTCCAATATCCCATCTCCCACGAGCACATCATTCAACACATTCTGGGTTAGTGTTTGGATCAATGTGTCAAAATTCAAAGCCCAATCCACATCCCCTATGCAACCATCCACACCTAACATTAGTAACTACACACAAAATACACAATAAATTAACTAAGTAACAAACTACAACTATTAAAAATACTCACACTTCGCTATTATTGTTGATATGCCACCATCGGGGTAGGTATCAATGACCAAATGATTTAATAAAATTTGACTATTTTATTAAAAATCTAATTTCATCATAGCATCTGATCCTCCTTTGGGTCGCATACTCCTTGCAATGTTGTATCCACCCCAAACAAGGGGGTATAATTAGGTGAATCGGTCACCCCACACACAGTAGTTTACTGGTCATAATTCAATATCGGTGTAGGACAGTCTTTAGTCTTAGAAATGGCCCATAACATGACTTGATTATTTAGCACAAAATAAACAATAGTGCCCAAACATAAACAATAATGCCCCAGGCACCCCTGACCATGAATAGGCACCCTAGTCCTAGTATTTTGAGCATTTGCATAATTTTCAAGGCTCGATTATGATAGTCTTCCTCCTCTTTATTAGTTTTCCATCTCAAAGCATAGATTAGAATCACTTGAATTAGCTAAGTATCTTATCCCTTCATTTATAACTCGGGTTATATTTTTTAGCTTACTTACTTGAGTAAAATCAGTACTTTAATTGTTTATATCTATGATGTTACATAATTAAGATTTTATAATATATATTCTATATTTTATTATTAAAAATATTGAAATATAAATGCTAAATTCTAAATTAAGTACCAATGTAAATATAGACAATTAAAGTACAAATTTGACCCAAGAAAATAAGCTATAAAATATGAAACCCTAGTTACAAATGAAGGGATGGAATACTTAGCTAATTCACAATAAATCGAATCAATGCCGAGATGGAAAACTGATGAAATGGGAGGGCATACTGTCACAACCGAGCCTAGAAAATTATACGAATGCTAGAAATATTCGGACTAGGTCACCTGGACTGGGTCAGGAGCACCTAGGGCACTGTAGACCTCCTATGGGCATCGGTGACTACTTAGAACCTTATAAAATGATCTTCGTAGGCTCATAAGATGTTCGCTAATTTTCTCCTTTGGTCATCTGTACTTCACTTCTTGATCTCTAAATTCACCTGGAACCTACAAAGAGAAAGAACACCTGCAAAACCCCAAAACACATCAAATCTTAAAAATAAAAAGATGCAAATGGGGAGTTGGACTGACCTCAAAATTCACCCAACCGAGTTAACTTATTATCTAGGCATTGTGCTACATTTCAAAATCCGTGTAGTTCTGTGTGTGTGTGTGTAGAATTGTTCCCTAGGTGGCTCTTGTGCAAGTTGCACTTGAATAATGAGCAATAGCTAGATGTAGAGAATGTAAATAGATGTGTGCATGGAAAAATGAACTTCCCCTCCTATGCATGTATGAAGAAATGACAGTCCATTATCCCTTGTGTGAAGCTAGATGGATGCTTGTGTGCTCTTAGAATGTTCTTGGATGCAACCTTAGGTGGTGATAGATAATGTTTAATGCTTCGTCCGAATTGAAATGCAACTATTTAAATCTACTCCAAATTTCCAAGGGACCATGGTGAGAAGGAGACACATAAAACATAAACCTAAACTAGAGAAGGTGATATCACCAAAAATAAGGGGATGAATACTTAAGCAAGAGAAAATGGGAGAAAACGATGATGAGGAGGGCCAAAATGAAATCCACAAATCAAAATCACATTCAAAGTTCCACTTTCATGATGCATAATAGACATAAACCTCTGAAATAACACATAAAACACACTGTGAATGAATGAGAGGAAAGAGAATGCAATAAAACAATAGCTAAGGCTGAAAATGAGCCATAAAACCAAATATTTTATTGCTTAAAGATCATGCACAGATCATCACGATATCAGGAGGAAGATGCAAAACATTTACAGAGACATATCCCAAGGCATGCGAATCTTAGAACACTTGTGTAACATAAAATGATGCCCTCGTATTCCCAAAGTATCCAACATTAAAACAAGGCATCATTTTACAATATATAGAAAAGTAGAATAGAAAGAAGAAGAAGAAAAGAGGGAAATTTGAATCCCTTCCACACTCCAACCACCTCATTAATTTTCTGAGAAGATTAATTTTCTCAAAAGTTTTCCCCCATGCCATTTTCCTTGTTGAAGAAGGAATGATGCCCATACTACATTTAATTTTGGTGGTTGATTCATTTTGAGTAGACATTTTGCATGTTTGGGGAGTTTTCCTTCCTTTACTTTCCCCACCATTAAATTCATGAAATCTGATTTTTTTACATGTGGAAGGTTAAGATTTCTTCAAATATAATATATAGATTTAAAAATAAATCATCATATTGAAATTCATGTTCATTTTAGTAATCCATGGAAAACTAATGTTTTCCTTTGATATGTGGATTTTATATTTTTCTACGTTTTTGTCTCTGCATATTTGCTTTTTATGACTTTTCTTCACGCGGTTTACCTTTCATGTGGTTTCTACTTTTTACGGACTTCTTCCCTTCATTCCATGGTCTACTTGATTTTATTTAACCCCATGATTTTATTATTAGTGTGTTACGACTACTTTAGAACATCTACGACTTCTTTTCCTTTCATGGCATAACCGGGACCTTGAAAGTTTCCTTTTTTTGTCGTGGCTTCATTAAAGCACACCCTTTGTTTTCAGAGCACACTCAAAACATCCATGGACTTGTTTCTTTCACCCTTAGCAACTTTTTTTTCTCACAACATGCTTAAACTCTCTTTTCATGGTCTCATTCCTATCCCATGGCAACCAAGTTGTTCAATTTTTGCAAGGGTACAAAAATAGACAACATTTTTGTGACTCATAGGGGCCATCTACCTGTTAGATGAGATGATTGGTATCCTTAACATCCATTGGGCATGGAGTCAACTTGAAATCCTTTTAATCTGATTTTTTAGTTGCTTTGCATTTGATTTTTGAAGTGACTACAACTAATCTTTGATATTTATCCCTTCTTTCTTTTAGCAACAATCTAGAGAACATGATGAAAAATGGTGCACAAGAACATATTTAAGAAACAAAATTGTGCAAAGAACTTAGGAAAGAAACCTACACTACTAACAATGCAATGTGTTAAAAGCACTTGGAGGAATTGAAATTCTACTACTACTATATACAAGATGCATGAAATATCTTAATGAGAAGGTTTGAGATGAATCCCATTGATTGGGATTTGAAACACATTCCCATCAAGATCAGATAACTCAAATGAGTTATCCACCTTGCAAGTGGTGATGATATATGGTCCACTCCAAATAGCATCAAATTTGGAGTGTCTCCCTGGTTTAGCTCAATCGCATCCCACTTTAAACTAGATCTCCAACCTTGAATGTTTGATCTCTAGCTTTTTGTCAAACCATTTATTTGGTTGATGCTTTGATGTTGTTCCATCCTGACCATGGTGGCATTCTTTTTTCTCTAGTTCCACCAATTCCACCATTCGATTTCCCTTTGATATGTGCCTTCAAATTCCATCTACTGAGCTAACTCAAATGAAGGCAACTCAAGTGACAATGGAAATCTTGCTTCTTTACCATATACCAATTTGTAGGGAGAAGTGCCAATAGCCTTCTTTGTTTGTTATCATGTCTGCCCAAAGAGCATTTTTTACCTTTATGTGCCACTATCTTTGATTGATGTCCATTGTCCTCTTCATGATTCTGATCAAGTTCTTGTTAGTAGATTCTTCCAATCCATTACCTTGGGGGTAATAATTGGAAGATTTTTAGATAAATCCCAAGTCCCAAAGCCCAATTAGAATATTTGATCCCTAAAAAATCCTTTGCATTATCAGAAATGATAGTCTGAGGGACACCAAACCTTGTAACAATTTCTTCAAGAAATTCCAGGATGACTAATTCAGTGGCTTCCTTTAATGGCGTGGCCTCAGTCCACCTAGTGAAAAATAATCTATGGCTATGAGAACCCATTTATGACCAGCACTAGATGGTGGGTTGATCATACCAATGAATTCAAGACCCCATTGTGTAAAACAATTGATCTTCTTGAATTGGATGAAGTGGCAGGGCTGCCAATATTTTCTTTCCAATGAAGAGTACACATTCTTTGCATTTTCTAACCCATATGTGAGCATCCATGAACAATGTAGGCCAAAAATAACTTACTTTTATGATCTTCATGGTTGTAGCTTTAGTAGAGAAATTTCCACCTGAAACCATCATCATGGAACTCAATCAGACCTTGTCACATTGTTCACCTTCAATGCACCTTAGTAGCACTCCATCGATGTTCCTTTTGAATAGGAATCATTAACTAATGCATAAGGAATAGATCACAACCTCAGATGTCTTCTCTTTTCTTTATTCAAACCAAGAGGGTATGTACCAAGTAGATAAAAACTTTGACATATCAACAATCCAACTGTGATCATTGAATACATTTTTCATCTTGTTATCATTCAACATCATTGGAAACTCATCATTTGAAGGGCACTTCATTCATGAGGGTGGTCTCTTGAGATTCCACAACATCTAGAGCCAGCTGCTCACAAAGTGCTCTTCCCCTTACTAATTTTGTAGCTTTAATGGTCACATCATATTCCATGATTTTAGTCACCCATCCAGCTCATCATCTCTCATTGATTTCTGCTCCCATAATGAAGTCTCTATAATGTTGGAATGTGATACTAAAACCTTTATGTAGCTAGCAAAATCATACTTTTGAATTTCTTCAAGGCTCTCATGATGGAAAACACTTGTTTTTCAATGTGACTATACTTGAGCTCATAATTCTTCAATGTTTGGCTAAAAATGCCACAGGTTGCTCCATTCTTGATCATTCAGTTGTGTCAAAACCGTGGCTATATGCTAGATTCCACCCCATGAGCATAAAGAATGAAATATTTGGTATAATCTGGATTAATCAATGTTGGGGCTTGAGAAATCTCTTGTTTTATCTTTTCAAATTTATCCTTCCCTTTCGGTCCACTTGAATGTTGCATCCTTCTTGAGCATGAGAGTAATAGGTCTTATCAAACCCATGAAAGTTAGGAATGAAGTACCTAACAAAGTTAATCTTTCCAAGGAAATACTACAATGCCTTCTTGTGAGTTGGCAAGGAAAGAGCCGTGATAGCTGCAATTATTTTCTGGATCAATGGAAATGCCTTCTTTTGATACAATATGCCCCAAGAGCTTGCCTCTAGGGACTACAAAGTTACATTTCTTAGGATTAAGGGATACACCAAACTCCTGCATCTTTCAAATACTTTCTCCAGGTGCTTCATGTGATCCACGCTCTACTTGGAGAAAATAGTAATGTCATCTAGGTAAACCAAGATGAATTGATTGATATACCCTTTGAAAGCAATATCCATTGCTCTTTGGAAGGTAGCACTATGCGTTTGATAAGCCAAAAGGCATATTTTGATAAGAAAATGTTCCCCATTTGGTGGTGAACGTGGTCTTATATTGATCTTCTTCTTTTACTTTGATCTGGTTAAAACAGAATAGCCATCAAGCATGGAAAAATCTTTCAAAACTGCCACTATTTTCTGTACAAAATTTGTTCCATGGAGGGTAAGGGATAATGATCTTTGAGAGAAGCCTTGTTCAAATCCTAAAAATCCACACATAGCCTATTTCACCATTCTTCTTCCTTATCGGGACCAGATTTTCCACCCAAGTAGAATACTTGATTGGAAAAATTATTTTGGCCTCAATGAGTTTGGAGAGTTCCTTTCTCATGAGGGGTTCAATCTTGGGGTTGATTGGCCTTTGTTTCTACCTAATTGGCTTAATGTTGGGATCAAGATCAATGGAATGTTGACTATATCTGGATTGAATTCTTTTAAATATTCATAGTCCCATGAAAATACATCACTGAAATTTTGACACAAGGAAACAAAATCTTGCTTTTCACTTTCATCACATACCTTTCAAGTAGAAGTTATTTTCCTGGAGCAATTGAAACTGGTTGAAACAATCTTCTTTCTTTTCCGCCATGTTATTTTCCATTCCTTTGAACTCATCATTTGGACTGAAAATCTGCTCCAGAGTGACTAATCCCTTCAACAACTTGTTTGTTCTTAGTTGAATAATTTGATCCCCATATACTTCTTACAAATCAGCTTACATCTTCGAGGAGAACTCACCTCATTTTGGATGAACTGCACAATTTTTCATCATTGTCAAATACCTACCAACATGTTTGGTTGTCTGGAATAGATGGCCTAACCACCATTTTGATATGTTGGCATTCCCTTTGATCAAATCCTCAAGTAGGTGAGAATTGAGAGCCAAGGGCCACCATTTGGTTTGCATCTTTGTTCAACTTTTCTAGGCACAACCTATAGGTTAATGGCATCAAAAATTTCTAAAAATCCCAAACTCTATGTTTGTAATATTTCAACAACTTTTTCTTTGTCACACATCATCGTGGACTTGGTGAATGACTAATTTCAGTGTCTCCAAAGACCTACAACTCCTTGATTTTTCTCTTTTCCGCAATCAATAGACCATGCACTAATGCTTCATACTCTACCACATTATTAGAACATGAAAATTGCAATCTATGAGTGAAGAATAACTTTCATTTTTTGGAGAAATAAGCACAACACCCACCCCGGATCCATTTCTACTTCTTGAACCATCAAAGAACATCCACCATAGTCCAGAAACATTTTCCTTTTCTTTTTTGAATGTTCATGGGTATCACAAATTCCTCCTGGAGAATGCAATAGGTTCCTAGACCAGTCTCAAAAGTTTTGAGCTCTTCATCATAAGGATCAAACTTATGGTCTCTCTCAGCCCATTCATCTAACAACAAATCAGGCATGGGAGGAGGGATAACTGCTCCTTAGGAGTTAAGTCTTGCTCATGTCCTTCTTGTATTAAGCAATTTGATTGGATGGGAGTGGGGTCATATGACTCAATATGGTAAGAAAAGATGGGCTCAACTTGTATTGTGAATCGGGTACCATATCTAGTTTTTAGAAGCATGTGAGTCCAATATGAGGATAGATAGCCACCTACTTTAGTAGTGAAGTCTCTAGAAAAACAAATGGAAAACATGGGAGGAAGGTCAATGACTAAAATGTCATGGGTTATGGTGAGGCTTGGGAAGGCATGAAGTGTTAACTCAAGGTCTTTTATTACGCCCAGGACATTCACAATTGACCCATCAAGTTGTAAAACTCCCCTAGACACAAGGACTGTATTTGAGACCTAGGATATCAACAATTTTCTTGGGCATTATAGAGGTACTAGCCCCTAAAATCAATCATACAATTATGAACTAGGTATTTACCCATAATTATCGACATGTAAAAGGGTGGGGTTTTGATAGTTTTACTTACTTGATCATTCTTTTCTTTTGAAGACATGAACCGCATGACATGAGTCTTTTGCATTACTAGATCCACGGAGGTAATTGCTTGAGGGCTTCACATAGGAGATCACATTGTGATGGAATAGCAAGTACATCCCACATTGAGACATTGACATTGGTATTCTTCATTTTGCTCAACAATATTAAATGGAAGACCCATGGATTTCTACATCTACGTGGCATGTTACCTTCTTTTTTCGATGCATTGTGGTGGCATTTGATTTGGTGGCTTTGGTTGAGTAATAACCTCTTTATCTATGGCTTTTACTAGGAAGCTAGGTGGCTTTGCTTGCTTTTTTTCACTTCATGATTCTTTTTCCTTTGGCATGTGGCATTGGCTTGATCCATGGAAGGTGAAGATTGTGACTCAACATCCTTTTCTTATGTCGCGTATTATCAGCAATGTTGATTGATGGTCTATTAGAAACTTCTTGCCACTTGGTTGACATAAAAATCTCAACTCCAAAGAACATTAGGTTAGTGTCATTGTTGGTCTCTTGACTTGCTTCCATGGTTGGATTTGGTGCCTCTAAGCAGTGGTTCTGTTATTGGAAGATCCTTGAACCATGTATGCTTGAAGATGCATTTCCCTTTCACAACCAAGTTGGTTATGTGGTAAATTACATGGAAAACACCACTTCTATTTCTTGTGCCATATTATTTTTTACATAGGAACTAAAGCCTAACTTGAACTGGGAGGAGGAAGTTCTTGTGGAGGAGGGATTTTTGCCAATGGAAGAGGAGCACTTTGAGCCTACCATATGTTATTTTTTCTAGTTTTGTGCATATCTTTGATTAGGTATTGATTTCTCCATGGTTGATACCCCTGATTAGAAGATTGCCCTTGATTTTGATAATTCTTATAGGATTGGGCTTGTTGTTTCTCTAGGGATATAAATTTGTTTGTCAAGTTTCTAATCAAAGCCTTCATTTCTTCATCCTCCTTTTTTTGAGAAAGAGTTTGTGATGTGGAAGCAACAGGTTGTGGATTTGGGCTTAGGGATAGGAGTAATAGAAGGTTGAGCAACTTTAGGTAGTTTAGGATACAATGGCATGGGTGGTCTAGGAGCTAATTTCCCAACTTGTATTAACTATTTTCAGCTCTAATTGCAATTGCATAGAAGTTGGTAGATTTTTTCCTCCCATAGATTGTATCATAACAGATATATCAAAGTTAAGAGATTTTAAAAAGTAAAGAAAGGCACCTTTCATTTGTAGGTCTCACAAGAGCTGGAATTCTATCCCAAGTTCTCTAGAATCTAAAGTTGAAATCCACCATTTTCTCATTAGGTTCTCTCTTGATTGTAGTTAACTACTCCAAAAGGATAAGTTGTCTACTCTTTCTCCAAATCTGGTCACAAAGGGTTATGCACAATTGATCCCATTTTGAATTGTTCCCACCCCTAGGCTTTGAACCATTATTAAAGCTTTTCCTTTAAGTGATGAAGCCAAAATTTTACTACCACATCCATCTCAAAATTTCATGAATAACATACATTTGCAATATCTTGAATGTGATCAACTGGAGTAGTGTGATTTTCTCCAGTAAAATATGGAATATTTTTTAAGGTAGCTACTAGAATAGGATTTTAGGCATTCAAAGAAAGTGGACTACTTCCTGTGAAATTTACAAATGGATTTTGTTGTTGATGAGCCATTTTGATAGGTCTGAAGAACTCTTGTTGACTGCAAGAAGGGCCTACCAAGTGGAGGTGTTGAAAGAGTTTGATTTGGAGGAGATGGGGATCTTTGAATTTGTCTTCCTCTTCTGCCTCTACTGGGGATAACTGCAAATACTCAAATACACCTTCTTCTCTTGTTCTCGACCATGTTTGGATCCTTCTCATGAATCAGGGACACTTAGATCACCAATACTACTGAAACCAATAGATATTTGAATGGAGTCACCAGATGTGTTACTATAGCCTCCAAAGGCTAGAGCTTCACCAAGATACACATCAAAACTTGATAAAACTGGAAATATTAATTTCAAATGTCCCACCACCATGGGTGCCAAAATTGTTGGAGCTCAAATATGCACCCATGCCCAAATCATAGATAATTTGGGATTTGAGACAACATGGGATTGTCTCCAAGTTGTGGGACTCAAACTGAGATAGACCTCTCAGAGAAGGTTGGCTTCCTCTACTTACTTCTAATGCTAAACTACTCCTAGGAATTAAAATGCAACTATCTAACTCTACTCTAACTTTCCAAGGGACCAGGGTGAGAAGGAGATGCATAAAACATAAACCTAAACTAGAGAAGGTGATAACACCAAAAATAAGGGGATGAATACTTAAGCAAGAGTGAAAATGGGAGAGAATGATGATGAAGAGGGCCAAAACGAAAGCCACAAATCAAAATCACATTTAGAGTTCCACTTTCACGATGCATAATAGACATAAACCTCTGAAATAACACATACAACACACTGCAAATGAATGAGAGGAAAGAGAATGCAATAAAACAATAGCTAAGGCGAAATGAGCCATAAAACCAAAGATTTTATTGCTTAAAGATCATGCACAGATCATCACGATACATGAGGAAGATGCAAAACATTTACAGAGACATATCCCAAGGCATGCGACTCTTAGAACACTTGTGCAACATGAAATGATTCCCTCGTATTCCTAAAGTATCCAACATTAAAACAAGGCATCACTTTACAATATATAGAAAATTAGAAGAAGAGAGAGAAGAAGAAAAGAGAGGGAAATTTGAATCCCCTTTTTTCCCTCTAACCACCTTCATTTAATTTTTGAGAAGATTTGATTTCTCTATAATTTTTCTTCCCCACACCATTTTCCTATAGAAGAAGGAACGACACCCATACTGCATTTAATTCTGGTGGTTGAACCATTATGAGTAGACATTTTGCATGTTTGGGGAGTTTTCCTTTACTTTTCCCACCTAAATTCATGAAATCTGATTTTGCTATGTGGAGAGGGTTAGGATTTCTTCAAATAATATTATATTTGAAAAGATCCAATCATCAAATTGAAATTCATGTTCATTTAGCCATCCACGAAAAATGGAGGTTTTCTTTTGATATGTGTATTTTTCTGTTTCATTTCTACGCAGTTTTGATCTTCCGCGGCTTTGTCTCTTGTTCTCAGTTCCACTAACTTCTCTTCTTTACTCTGTGGATTCGTGCATAACTTCCGTAGAATTCCTTCCCTTCACTCCATGGTCTACTTGATTTTCTTTTACTCATGGATTTTATTTTTAGTGTGTTGCGGCTTGCTAGAACATTTGCGGCCTCTTTTTGTCCTTTGCGGCAAAGACAACCAGACCTTGTCATTCCTTCCCTTCCCGTAGCTTCACGGATTCATCAGAGCACACCCTTTATTCTATGGCACTCAAAACATCCAAAACTTGTTTCTTCCACCTACGGATTTTTTTTTACCTCCATGACATGCTTAAACTCTTTGTGGTCTACTTTCCCAACCCGTGGTTCTTCAAGATGTTCAAATTTTGCAAGGGTGCAAAATTGGACAACATTGTCTACAATTTCCTCCACTTTATGTTGTTGATAAAATTCTCAATAACATAAAGTAGATAAGATATGTGTACTCGATAACAATGTAGATCGATGGAAAAAAGTGTGATGAGGAGACAAGAAAAAGCATGGAGTGATAAAAAGTGAAGCATGGAATCTAGAGAAGAAGAAGTGAAATTGATGATAACCCTAGGGGTGAAAGCATATGTGTAGATATCATGTTATACTTTTTGTTGATGTCGCTTGATGTTTGATGATGTGACTATTTCTTCCCATAAGGATGGACATGCAAAAGAGAAGAGCACATGAGTATTCAAATATATGTATATGAAAAATTCAATCCAAACATGTAAAAATCATGTAAAAATGTGAAAAGGAACATGTGCACCTGATCTGTGATGAGTGAAAGAGATAGAAAGGATCCTGAAGATGATGTAGAAGAACAATTTTTTTGGGTGATCTCACGCCGAGTTGCACTAAGTTCCAAATTTGCAATATGTATGATGTGAGGTTCATGAATGTATTGATCCCTCAACGGTCAAGTGTGAATTGTAGCACAAGAGAGCTTCATCGGGTAATGAGAAATTTTTATGCCTAGTATCGCTTAAAATGCATAAGATTGAGTGGGTTCTTTAGTGGCTTACCTAAGAGAGTGGAAAGGAGATCGACGTTGTTTCCAATCTTGTTGGTAATTATATAAGGACCAATCCAGTTGGGCTTGAATTTTCCTTTGAGAGGAGCTTTAGTGTTCATGTTTTTATGATTTTATTTTAATACAAGATCACCCATATTGAACTCATGAGGACAAGTTTTGTAATTGTATGCTTGGGCGATGCGAGATTGATATGCATGAAGATGTTCAAGATCTTAGACATGGTGAGAGTCAAGAATTTCTAGCTCATGTAAGCACTTTTCGTGATATTCATTGTCTTTAATTATGCCTTTGAGTGAAACGTGTAATGATGGTATCTCAAGTTCCAGTGGGATGACAGCCTCAGTACCATAAACTAGTGAAAAAGGGTGGCATTAGTGGGCGTACGCACACTAGTATGGTAAGCCCAAAGAGCATATAAGATTTGATTATACCAATCATCACCACTAGTAGAAATAGTCTTGCGTAAGATTTTGATAATAGTCTTATTGGTGGCCTCAGCTTGGCCATTGCCCGTGGGTAATAAGGAGTAGAGAATGATTGTTTAATTTTGAATTTTACACAAAACTTTTTAACATCCTTATTTTTGAAAGAAGACCCATTATTAGTGATAATGGCAGAGGGAACCAAAATGGATCGAAATGAAGAAAAAAAAATTTTCCTTTTGTATCGGCTAGACCTTTTGAAGATGTAGTCATAGTAAGAGGGTAAAACTATACTTCTCTCCCTAACACTCTTCCTTTGGTAGTAGGATTCTCAAATCCTTTAGTTTTTACACATACAAAATTGGGTTAGGAATCGATCACTCTCTATTATGTCAAATATCCATCAATGAAAATTCAAAATCTCTAAATCACTCGAAAGACAATTTGTCAATTTCTTTAATTGCTCCTTACAATGGTTTGTTATCTTTATTTACACCACATGGATCAACATGTTGATCCATGGTTCATCACACTATATGTTTTCATATTTTGCACGCAATGAGCTTCTCTAGACTTCTCACAGGTATGTTTCTTACTTCCTTTACACTACTTGAATTTCATTCAAATAGCATAAAGGGGGAATATACACACAAAAACACACACACACTACTATTTACTATACTGCCAAGTATGTTGTTTTATGCATGGTTATTGAGTAAGGAAAGTATTCACTGGTGACACACTTCCTAGTCCATCCGCTTGCTTTGATTTTTTCATCTTTCACTCATATACCCATTTTGGTCAGGTCATAGGGATACATGTTGGTTAGTCTTCTCAAATTTTTCATTAGTTGTCTCAGGACACTAGTGCCCAGGACTGGAACTAGTGCATAGGCGCTCATGTCCAACATGGGCACTTTCGTCCTCTTTTTTTTGTTCACATTTTTGAAATTCATTGTTGGCCTTTTTGGTTTTCTTACTCCTATCCCAAGTTTCTAGATGGCATGTCATGTCACTAGTATCAAAATTTAAGCAAGAGATCCCTATATAAACACAACATACATACAATTATAATGGTGGGTAATTTTATCAAGGGATATCTATCTACAAGCTATTAAAGGGATTGAATTTTGGAATTATTACTATCATATGCTGCATAGGAAAAGGAATTTTCTGAATTTCATCCCACACATTTGAATTCTATCAAGCTACCACCCACTATCTTGGCATCACCGAGCTAGGGAAACCTAGGAGCACTATTACACACACAAGCCAATAGAACTACATGGATTCGAGATGTAGTGCAACATTCGATCATATTTTCACTGTTCATAGTTGAGGAAGTATAACTCCCCATTTTACATCTTTCTTTTCTAGGATTTGATGTAGTTTGGGGCTTTGCAGAGATTATTTGTGTTATTCTGGATCTATAGGTAACTTGGCAATCCAAGTGTGATATATAGGTGATCATTAACGAACAAGTTTGAAACCCTAGAAAAACTAAAGAAATAAGGTTCCAAGATTCTCTACATACTCCAATGCCCCGGAGAGGTCTTTGGTACCCAAGCACCTTGCATGTGCCCAGTGCACGTGTTCCAATCATTTTGTGAGTTTCAAAATCTTGATCGAGTATTTCTAGTTCTCTTCCCATCTTGTTCATCAGTTGTTCTAGTTCGAGTGTACTTCGAGATAAGAGAAAATTAGACAAGTTCCCTATCTCTTTCATTTGCTTACATAGTTACATTTATAAAAGTGTTAAATCATTTGTATCTTATTGTATATCATTGTAGCAATTTCTAAAATTAGATTTTTAATAAAATATTCATATTTTATTAAATCACATAGTGATAGATAAAATATGAAGGGTTTGGCCATGAAATGACTTGGGAAGGCTAGTGTGAAGGTTCAAGATTGTAGAGAATTCATCAAAGCTCATTTTGGTGGTGGTGGCATGCTCCAGTGTGATGGTAAGATACAACAAAACCCATATTTTCGAATATTTACATATACATGCATGTGTTGCAGGTGTCATGATGAAAGACCAATTGTGGGAGAAATCTTGGTATCTAAGTTAAGTGTCCATGAAATTTTTGGATAGGTTCGGTCGCAAGAAATGAGTGAAACCTTTCTCCCAAATGTGCCTAGATCTAATTGTCTAATGAGGTCAAAACTAGTCATGAAGATCCAAGAGAGTTTGTGATGTTTTGCATGGTGTAGCATTGTATTATGGGCATGAATATTTTGTTGAGGTATGATTTTATGTGTTTGAGCTCTTAGTTTGATCAGAGGAGGTGTTGTCATGTTTAAGCCTTAATGACCTAATCATCGCAATTAGTCTTGCAAGAATGGTGGTAGGAAAAGGTATGCAAGTATGGTTTTCCTCATGTGAAATATGCATGTGAGTGCTTGAGGAAGAGTGTAAGGTCCCTAGTGAAGTTTTCCTAGTGATGGAAGTGTCGGAATTGGAGTGTGAGGGGTTGAAGCTTGATGATTAGATGACTAGTTCTTGAGACCTAGAACTAGGTTTGAGAAGATTTTGAGACGTAAGCATTTTGGAGCCTTATTCCTTAAACTCGATGATTTTTGGGAGTTTTATGAGCTAGTAGATGTCAATAAATTTCAAAGTGATGTTCCACACGTGTCATGAAGAGGTGTTTTGTTGTGAAAAGTTGTTCTCTTTTGAGTAGTAATACTTAAGTGCTTGAGACCTAATTGGTGGTGCTTGTCAAATGAAGTGATGAATTTCAAGATGGATAGAGCATAGTTTATTATGATTGTATATGGTGTTGATAAGTTTTTATGACATGTACAGATATTGTGGCATAATGATGGAGCTATTGATTGCCCTTGAAATTCAAATTATGACCGTTGGAGTGAAGACCTAACTATTAGGCCTAATTAAGCAAGTTTGTGTTTGTAAGGCTTTGTCGACCTAATGGGTCTTGATATGTAATTTTTAAAGTCATATAATGTTTATTCATGTTGTTTATGGCATACCTTGCATGATATAATGGTCTTTGTTGAGCTATAGTGGCTTGTGGTAAGATTCATGTATATAAAGCAAGGTGTATTTGCTCATTTGAGCTAGTGAGAGATATAGAGGTTTGAGAGAGCAAGAGGAAGTGTGTAAAGAGGTTGTATGGATCTAGAGAAGATAAGATAAGAGGATGAGAAGGTGATAAGAGAAAAGGATCATAGCTACAAGGTCACTTGACCTAATAAGCACATTTAGGTGCATGCATGAACGAAGAAGGAGAAAGACCAGTTTGAGAGGGTTTTGAGTGAAGAAGGCTAAAAAAGTGATCACAATCATTTGGTTGAGCAACAAGGTCATCAAGTGATCTTCATATTCAGGTGGATTTTCTCATATTGGGGGTTATATCCTCCTTGTAGAGTGGGTGCTCTACTAAATAGGGGTTGGTGCTCCTTGTGGGGTTGGTTCCTCACTAAAGAAATCTCTTGTGATGTGTAATATTCACAGGATTCCTTTGTGTTGAGTAATATATGTAGAGGTTCAAAGTGGGTTTTCTTCCCCTTGAGGGTTTCCCACTTAAATATTGTGTTCATGTGTTCTTTCTTGTTTCATGTTTATGTGGATGGTTGATATGTTGCTTGATGGTTTTCTAAGATAGTTGATATTGCTCATATAATGGATAATGAATGTTGAAAGGTTAAAAACAATTGTTCATAAGAGTTTTAATGGACGGATTCATCCCCCTTTCAGTCATTGTGATTCCAAAAAAATATGACCTAAATCAAAATAAATAAATACCATTGTGTCATTTTTAAAATTCTTTGAGGACTCTATTATTGAACTTTAAAACAACATTTTATAACTCTATTATATGAGTCATGTGACTTATATCTCAATTATTTTTTCATTTTATTTTTGTTTCCTTGACTTTTCCCGAGCATATTTTAGGTTCGCCTTCACATGATAGTGCGGGTTGAATGTGGATACTTTTGGCTCCTAAGTTACCAAAAAAATTAAAAATAATGTTTCGGAATGGTTATACCTAAGCTAAGAATCTACCATAAATATTTTGTATACATATGTCGATGGTGTTGGATCTTATTTATCTACCATGATTTATTCGATTTTAGATTATACTATGTGCAACCTCACCTAACATGGTATTAAATTTGATGATTGTTTGTAATTATTTTGTGTTTTCAGTTGTAAGGTTGGCGGGTTTTAATTGTGTAAGTAGGAGTGTCATTTTTGTGATCCAAATTAAATTTTTGAAGTGTACCAAGTCTTTGATTTTTGAAATTAAATAGAGAATATGGGGTCTATTATAAAAATAGGATGTGTGTTTTGTATAAGGCTAAATCTACCCTTCTCTTAGATTGTTTGGAGGAACAATAATGGTTCCTCGCATGCAAATTTTGTGTGGCATAATCATGGAAATTTCTATATTAGTAAATCCAATCCTTTCCCTTCCCCTCTATCTCTATCGATTAGATGGTCCTTTCTCACCAGATGGCTAAAGATAAGATGGGAATCAATTTTGGTGGTAATTTTAGGCTCTGGTTAGATGATGGAGGATGGTATGGCATGTGGTGTTCTACATTCCGTTGTGGTGCCTCGAGGCGTGATGTTCTTGGGGTTGGTCTCTTTCTCCTCTCATCCCAAAGAGGTGAAGCCCATTGTGAATGTGGCTTCTATGATTAAATGTAAGGGTCGTAGATCGAGGCTTTTAGGTTGAGAGAGGATGTTGAGGAGATGGTGAAAAATGGATTCCACTAGAAAATGGAGGACCTTCTTTCTCATAAAGGGAAGAGATCGGTTGTTGTTTGTGGCTAGTCTTTCGGATGACGCTCCTGAAAGGCTCGTTCTCGTTTTGGAAGACTTCTTAGTTTTTTTCCTTATCAACGGTTGTTTTATTGCTCTTTTCTATTTTTGTTGTATCTCAACTACATGTTGGATGAGTTGTGTCCAGGTAGCTCTTCTCCATCTTTGTAGTTTGGATTTAGTTGGTTTTGTCTTCTATTGTTTTGGATAGTTTTGAGTATGGATGGCCTAGTATTTTGTGGTGGGGATTGGTCCCCTAGTTATATCCTACTACCAGTTTCTTAACTCTAATTTTTTTGTTAAAGATTTGTTTCTTGATTCATAACTCCAATCAAAAGGATTTATCCTTAATTTTAAAAAATCTAAATTCACTTACATTAAATATAGACCATAAAAATTAAATAAATAAAGAGGTACTCCTTAAAAATATGCTTATAAAATTTTGTAAACACTCCTCTTTCAACTTACAAGTTAAAATATAACCAATGTTTTTATATAAATTTATACAAATTATATTAATAGACAAAATAATATATTTAAAAACTATAAAAATAATTTAAAATTAACTCAATATTTTAAAGAGTATTATATTAATATATTGTTTTGCACATGATTTAAAAGGTTATATTAAAAAAATGTTCCTTTTTCTTTGAATCATCGACTTGCATTTTAATTATTTTGTTCTAACGTCTTTTTGTTGCCTTGACCACCTTTGTCACCCTATTTTAGTTTAGCACTCACATGACAATGTAGGTTATTTTGGCTTCTCTTTGACATTTGAATACCAACATCCAATCTTTCCACTATTATTTGATATGCAATATAAAAATGAATAACTTTTAAATAAGCATCCCAAAACATAGTAATAATCTCTAAATTCTAATTTATTCAATTAAATAATTAAGGAATATGTAATATATAATATATAAAACTTTATTTTTGTGTGTATTTTCATAAATATATTTACACAATTTGATATTGAAGATTTGTTCTCAAAGTTATGACTTTTGCTACATAGATATTTATAGTTAAAACACAACACAATTTTATGATTGTAAAAATGTTCTTAACAAGCTATTAAGACTCCACAAACACTCATAGTTAGTGATTAGTAATGCAAAGTAATTCATTAAACCTCTTCACACACTCTCACCAAACCTAGAATTGCATAATATTCGTTCCCGTCAAGTCACAAATTATTGATAGTTTTATCTTGTAATTTGTGGTTAGACCTAGAACTCAATTGTGAGGATTCTTTTTCAATGTTCTTATATATTATAGATTTATTTTTAAAATCTTGAATGTGTGTGTGTGTGTGTGTGTGTGTACTTTGTAATTTATTATATTTTATTGAAATATATTATAATAAATAAATTTGATTACAATTTGCAATTTTTCTAGCTTATAATTATCTATGGGGTTGTTTCAAATTTTGAGTGTAATTTATGACTAAAAACGTGAAACACGACTCATAGCCTATCAATTTATAGGGCTGCTCTTGCCCCTTTCATTCATTGCTCTAATATTTCATGTTGTTTAACTTGTGTGCTTGATCTAGGGTGTTAAGGAAAATAACATTTACCGACTTGTATTAAAGTTTGTGAAGGTGATATATAATAACTAGCCCTCCAATGGTCAAACCCCTTAAATTGAAACAAAATATTATAATCAAACATTACATAATAGCTATAACTTCATCATACACCTACTACAATAAATGCTAGTTAAAAATAAGTGTTTTGTTATTGATAGATTGACAAATGAACTAATCACTAGTCTATTATAAATGTTTTGAATTCCATATAGACTCTCTTGACATAAAATTAAAAAAATTAAAAATAACTTTAATAATAACACATAAATCAAGAAAGAAGATTTGAAACCACAAAAATTGATAAACAACTAAATAATATCTAATTAAACCCAAATCACAAGTACATTTGACAAATACACTAACCTTCAAATTAAAACCAAATCACAAGTACATTGACAATTATAAAATAACATTCAATATAAACCAAGCGAACATTTTAGATATTTACAATATGCATATATCTCCAAGCTCAATAAAAATTTACTCAAGAAGAAATGCATATGGCGAATATTTGATTACTAATATATTAATTGCTAAACATTAATATATTTAATATATGATATACTAATTGTTGAACATTTGATTACTTAGAGGAAATTATTTGAGGAAAGAACAATCTAGATTTTATTTTATTTTATTTCTTTGCTTCATTCTTAAGAAAACATGTTTTTTTTTGGCATATGCATTTTCTAGTTGTTACATAATTGCCTATATTTTATATTTAATATAGTTTTAATGTTTTTTAATAGAATCCTTTGGGAATCCTGTTACATGTCCAAATTCATTTTCCAAGGAAATTTGACCTACAATTTTTTAATACTTAAATTTTGAAAT
Organism: Taxus wallichiana var. yunnanensis; assembly: GCA_018340775.1. Lineage (NCBI taxonomy): Eukaryota > Viridiplantae > Streptophyta > Pinopsida > Cupressales > Taxaceae > Taxus > Taxus wallichiana. The sequence goes on along the minus strand of CM031237.1, from coordinate 833,236,695 downwards.
TGGATCGAACATCTATACTTAAAGTTTAATAATGGAGCGTGACACAACCATCGTTGTTATAAATGTAAGAGGGCTTCCCTTTTATAAGGCCTAAAATATGCAATTGGGTGGTGGAGGTCCTCTTTTCTCCATAAATATATAGATTTTCCAAAAGACAATTCAATGATAAAGCGTGCTCCATAGTTTAGGGTTGAGAATCCCATATGCAAAAGATTCCTTTTGTTTTTTTAAGATTATTTTGTGGTTTCCGAGTGGTGGTTGTGAATCCACATGCTTTGTGTTTTCCTCTAGAATGGAATTTTTAAAAGGGGTTATATGCATTTTTGGTTAGATTTTGAGAGCGTGTCTTGTGAGGAGCCACCATGATTGTCTCATATGTAGTTTAATAAGCAAAACTAGGTATATGCATCCTTGAGATGTGGAAAGTGGTTTTACATTAAGAATGGAGTGCAACTCACCACAATGCAATTTAAGTAAACTTAGATTTAAATGCATAAAAGTAGTAGTCTTAGATTGGAATATAGATAATTGACAAAATGAGTTTTTATAAGAATATTTTTTTGTCATAATTTTTAAGATTAGTTAGACAACACAACACATGTTTACACAATAAGATGATGAAAAATTTGGAAAATCAACAAAAAGATATATTTTGCAAGAACCATTGAGTCGTTTCGAGTAACTATGGCGAAAAGTGAATCGACTTGGTGATCTCGTTCACCTACTTATGAGCTCCAAAAATGTCTCTCAACTTTCTAGAATTCTATGCAGGTCTCTAAGAAATTATTCTCATTCTTTAGAACTAAAATGTGACAACAACACCTTGCAAAACAGTAAACCCCTGGGGATATTTTGGGGGGCCTCGTTATTCATCCATTATTATCAAGCCCCTTGAGGGAAACAAATCTATGAAGACAATACACCAATTATAATGTAGTTAATCAAGTAGTGCATTATAATGCAAATGCAATGCCCCGATCAATGCAAATTGTAAATGTTAGATGCTCTTCTTTAAATGCTTGAATGTTATTATAAATAATTGTGATTTATTTTAGCATGAGGATGCTATTGTAAAAATGATTTCTTGCTTATGTGATACAAGAACTTCCAAGTTCACAAGTAGTCTTGCACCACCCAAAATCATCTTAAAGTTAGCCAATAAATATTTACATAGTAACACACCACTTATAAGCAAGCCACACAAAGACTCATTGCCTTAGCCATTTTGTGGAAGCCACACAATACTTCAAATCCACACAAGCTTACCAAATCCATGTAGCATTATAAATCCACACAATACTAACAGCCCATTCTGACATAGTCACATAAGATTGTCTCAATCTACGAACCATTAATCCTTATCACACAACACTTTTTGCAATATTCCAAACCACCTTTCATAGTAGATTCACACACACCTTGCATAGTAAAGTCACACACCACTTTCAAATAGTGTTGATTTTTTTCCAAATCCTTCAATGCTTTTCTTAAGTCAGAAATGCCATTTTCACATTGTTAGACACTTAAAGAAGCTACCAAGTACTACATTTTGATGTGACCACTCCCAATCATTCAAATGTTTATATCGGCACCTACCTATAATGCATTTCATCATCAATATAATTTTAATGGCACACATGAGCCTTGATCCATCCTTCATGACTAGGAACCATTATAATTGTCTATTTTGAAGTCCTATTATATAAAGGGGAACATTTATGAACATATCAACAAAAATGAGGAACACTTGAGAGAATGTCCTTCAGGATTTATACTTGCATTGGTATCTTTACCCTCCCGCTAGAGTACTCACGAGTTCTATGAGAAGAAGCTTATTGTGAAGAAGCTCATCTATTTGAGAGCTCATAGGTAGCTCGCCCTTCAACCAATCGTGTGAAATTTATGAATTGAGCCATTCTGGTTTTGTAGATGCTTCACAAAGTCTATAAGCTTAAAATAGGTCTAGGATCTTGGAATTCTTAGCAAAATTCTTATAGAGTCTTATTGTAATATTATTTTTGGTGTGTAATGGCAATGTATTTTGGTCTATATTCTATTTCTTTACATTAACAAAATATTTTCCATTGTTTCTTGTTTACGAGACAGCTTGAGGTCTCGCTTCAAAGTGAGATCTAACTCGGATAGAGGCAAAATGGTTCAAGGTGTCCCTCCACTAGAAACCTTGAGTCTTGACCATAATTGCATTAGTTTTGCATCAAAGTGATGATTTGGGAGTCTTGTTGAAGACATTGTGATGTAGGAGCATATAAATCCACATGATCGTGTATTAACACAAAATAGTTAAGAGTGTTTTATGTTACATTTTGTGTTGAGGGTGTTGTGTAACCCTGTTATGCACAATCCTAGACTTATATTGTGCAACTACACTATTATTCCGCACAAGCCTTTAGAGATCTTATAAAAATACGTTGGATCTGTGAAACACTATGAAATATGTGCAAGCCTAAGGGAAGTTACTAAATACTACAAGTTTTTTTGGAATCTGTGAAGTAATGAAGAATGTTGTTTGAAGCCACAAAAGTTTTGGAGAATCAAAATGAGTCTTGTGATGGGTTGTTTGGGCGATCATAGGTCATTAGGTGTAATTAGGGTTTCATGTGTCATATTGAGTTACACAACACTCATATATATGTACCTTTCTTTTATTTGATCTATGAGAATGAGTAGACCTATTCTTTCATGCATGATTTTCCTTTGTGTTTGATTTCTTGTTGATTACTTGGAGCATTCATGTCACCATTGGAGTGCAAAATCTTTGATGTACGAGGTTCTGTATTGATCCTTAGCAAAACAATCTCACATGGTATCAGAGTGATTGTTGGTAAACATGCACTCATTTATTTTGGTTGTTAATTACTTTCGGTTTCATTATTTCATGCTTCTCGTGCAAGTTTTTTGATCATTTTTGGAATCTTGTTAACTGGTTTAACAATTTGTGTTTTGGAGTTTGTGTTTTTTTCGGTTGTGCATGTGTAGGTTTGAGGACTTTTCTCCATGATTTAGCTAGTTCAGAAAGCTAACTTTGGAGGAAAGCTATTTTGAGGAGGTAGGTTTTTTTTTGGTTTTAAAATTTATTTTTCATTATAAAAGTAAAATTTTATTGAAATTTTTTTGTTTTAGACTGCCCTTTGGGCCTTCTCTTTGTTGTTTTTTTACCTACTTCTTTTTCTCCTCCTCCCTAGCTCCTGATTGAGCTCCTGTAAGCTCTTGAGAGATTTTTCCTCAGAGTTTCCTCTACCAACTTGACTTAGTGAGTTAAGCTTTTACATTGGTGGCAAGTTTGTTTTTAGCACCCAAGTTGTCTTTTTTCTACGAAGGCATGTGGTTTATTTTTTTCAAGATTTTGAGTTGGTGTGTTCGTTTTGTGTGAGTTTTTTTTTGAGCCCATGTTTTTAACCTTTTGTTTGCAAGTTCCTTTTTGGTGTGTTCTCTCCACCTACCTCGACTTGAGCCCTTTTCATTGTTTCGCCTTTTCCCTGCTTTTTTGTTTCATTCTTGCTCATTTCTGCCTCAAACCTCACTTTTTTTTCCCTCAGCTTTTCATCTGCTCCTATTGTTCATTTCATGCCTCGAGGTTGTCTCTTCATTGGTTCCTTGTTTTTTTTGCCACTAGTCACTCAGTGAGATTGTGCCTTTTTAGCCCTTCTTAAACCTTGGTCCATCCTCATGTGTCGTTAGGCATGCATCAATGTTGGTTCATTCTCTTTCGACGTTCTTGGTCGTTCCCCCCTGTTGGCTCCATTCAACCCCTCTGACCATGCTAATTCATTACATTACCCTCGAACTCTTGGCCTACTCTACATTTTTTTCATGGTACTTTCAACCAACTCTGGCCACTTCCTGCTCATGCTTATCCCCACGCTCACTTTATTCTTTGAACCTTCTCCTTTGCTCACCCACTGAGCCCCGACCATCTCCCCGTGTCTTTCCTGCCTTACATCGAGCTCTCACCCTGCTTATCCACTCATGCCTTCCGATCAAGCTCCACCTGCATTTTCCTTTAAAAAAACCTCCACCTTCCCGCTCATTCAAAACCTACCCTCCTTAAGCCTAGGCATATAATATTTTTTAGGTTAAGTTTTTTTAAAAAAGGTTTTTTATTTAATGGGAAGGTAGTGTTTAATTAAAGGTTATTTTAATTAGAGGAGGTAAGGTTTTAATTTAGGGATATAATTCATTTAATATGGTGGTTTATTTAATTAGGAACCTTAATTTAATTTAAGGGATTTATTTAATTAATTAGTGGTAATTTAATCATTTAATTAACATTTTAATTTTTTTCAAACCTTTTTAACCCTTTTTTTAAAATTAGATTAATTGGGAAAATTAAAAGTGCATAATATAGCATTATTAGACGTTTTTTTCTACTAATTTTTTTGGAGTGTGTAGTACCTTTCTAGCAATTTTTCCACCTTTTAAGAGCTTTTTATGCATCAGAGGTCATTTCTAGACTCATTTTGAGTCATTTTTCATTACATTATCACCCTTGTTATTGCTTGCGAGACTAGTGAGTGTGTCCACCATAGTCTTGTGCGGAAAGGGTTTTTTTTTGTCACATGAGACACGTTATTTCTCACACAAGACTTTTTTTCCTTCTTTATTTTAGCTTTTTTTTGCTTTCTTACGATGTCAAATTATCACGATCGTTGGAACTTGATTGTGGTCTCCACACTTGTGTGTTATTATGCTAATTACAAGGTGAGTGACCGACTATTTCATGATGCACATTCACACTTGATTGTAATCAACACACTAAACTATAAAGTGTCAAAAGGGGGTGATAATATTGTTTTGGGGTGGTTGTGTTTCTTTTTTTTTTGCATTCCTTCTTTCTCTCTCTTCATGATGGATGTTATTTCAATACCTTTTCTCATTCCATTCAAATTTTTGAATGGAGATCAAAATGGTAATGAAACTAAGGGGTAAAGGGTTATTTCACATCACCATGGGAGTTGAGACTGAACCATGATGATGAGCCCAAAAAATCTAAGTGGTTGAACTAATGTGACAAAGCCTTAGGTCTTCTTTGTATGTTTTTTCTCCTAACTTTCTCTTCCACATTGAGTCATCCAAAACACCTGATGAAGCATGGAAAAATTAAATATATGTTTGAGACAACAAGATGACATGAGAGTGCATGAGTTGGAAAATAAACTACTAGGATTAAATCCTAGTGACTTTGAAAACCTACAGCCTTCTTCTCAAAGTTCATCCACACTAGATTGATTTTAAAGGAATGTAAAGTGGAGAAGAAATATTCCTAGTTGATCTTGTCAATTCTTTCTAAGTTAGGTCCCGAATACTCCATCTTCATTTCAAATTTCCATGCCACGAAATCCACTCTCTAGGAAGTACTTGAAAATGCCCTCATTTGATATTTTTCATCCCAACTCATTCGAGAACAAGAAAACTCATTCAAATGGGGACTCTCAAATCCAAGTCACATGCCCTTGTAGCAAGTAATGGTAAGGGAAAGAAAATTGAAAAGAAGAAAGAGAAAAAGACCAACCGAAGAAGGAAACCAAGACCAACCAATCCCAAACCAAACCTAACATGAATGCTTCTACTTTGAGCCCAAAGTGAAGAAGGAAAAGTGTAAGTGTTCTTATTGCAAGAAGATGGCCATGAAGAGCATCAATGTATGAGAAAACAAATCGATCACCTAACTCATTTACTTGAGAAGAATAACATAAGTGTTCTTGATTCTATCAAACAAAATGATCTCCAAAGTTTGAGTCTTCCAAAGCAAAGAGTCTAAATCTGAGAAGAAGAAAGGAAAGGCCCTTGTAGCTAGAGTTTATCCTTCATCGACATGGATTATTGATTACGTGTGCCTCACACCACATGGCTTCTTCACATGTTGAGTTTCTCAACATCGAACCATGTGGCATGTCCCAAATCACGTTGGGTGATGACACTATAGTGTTAGTTTTCGAGTAGTGGATTAATAGAGATGGATGGTGGAATCATTTAACCAAGTGTTGAGTGTTCCTAATATCTCTACCAATCTCCTATCATTTTACCAAATCACTCACCTTGGTGAAGGAATGTAAGTGGAATTTGGTCCTAACTCGGTGATTATTTGTGAGCTTCACTCGACACTACTATGGTTGAGGGAAAGGCATCATCATTTTACGGTTATATACCTTCTCCCACTTTACTTTTGATTCGATGCCCACTACCTTGCTCACTCATGTAGATGAGGTTAGTAAGTTATGACATGAGAATTTTGGCCATCTTAACTATCGTTACCTTGAACAATTGAGCCAAAATGAAATGGTCAATAGGTTACCCAGCCAAATTTTCTAAGGGTATTTGTGAGGGTTGTGCCCTCAAGAAGCACCCAAGAAGAATTTTTTTGGAAAAGGAAAATCCTAGAGAGCTACTCATCTTTGGATCTTGTTCATAGTGACATTTCTGGCCCTTTCCCATCTTCTTTACTAGATCTCTTTATATACTTACCTTCATTGATGAATTTTTTGTTACACTTGGGTGTATTTTCTTAAGAAAAGTCTGAAGTTTTCGATCACTTTTGAGAATTTAAGGCTCTTTTTGAGAAACAAGCTGAAAGGTCTATCAAGGTTCTTGAACCATGAAATGGAGGTGAGTATGTGAGAAATAGGTTCAAATATTTTGTACCTCTGAAGGGATTTCTTTGCAGTGCATACAATTTCTTACACCCTTCACAAAATGGAGTTGGAAAGAAAGAACCAAATGCTTAAGGAGATGGCCACTTGTATGGTTCACTCAAAATTCTTCCTCCACAATATTGGGCTGAAGTAGTGAATTGTGCTTGCTATATTCAAAACCATGTTCCACACAAGGTGTAAGAGGGATGACACCCTTTGAAGCCTAGTTTGGATGTAAACTTGATGTCGAGCACTTTTGTGTCTTTGGATCAATGTTATGGCCCGGATTCCAAAAATAAATGCAAGGATTTGGAACCACAGTCCAGACCTTGTATTTTTGTAGGGTATCCTGATGGCATGAAGGGGTATAGATTGTTGAACCCTACTACTCATCAACTTTATATTGAGAGAAGTGTGAAATTTGATGAGTCATCTTCAACTTCTACTTCTCCACCCTCTCGAGGTCCTTATGCTCTTTGATTCTGATTTTGACTCTTTGGATGATGATGTTGTTGAGAATGTTCCTCCTCCTCCGCTTGATCCTCATATCCTCATCCATACCCTCATGCTTTGGATTTTTTGATTCTAAGTAGTAGTGATGATGAGGAATTTTTCCTTCTCACTGAGTGAAGAATCTATAGATTTGAGCTTCGACTCCTCTTAGTCCTCGTTGGGCTAGGAAGACTTTATAGAGTGTTGGAGAGTGGATTGGGGATCCTTTGGAATGAGAGATGAAATCATCTAGAGTTCACTGGACCTCACTCCTTCTTCTCCTCTACTTCGACCCTCAATCTTTCTAGGAGGCTTCTGGGATTCTTGAGTGGGATTCTCCATGGATGAGGAGTATTCCTCACTCATGAAGAATGATACTTGGGATCTCACCCCTCTTCCAAAAGGAAGAAAAATCATTCGGTGTAAGTGGGTGTTCAAAAAAAGTATGGTGTTGATGGAGAATTCAAAAGTTTAAAGTGACTTGTAGATAAGGGTTTCTCCCATGTAGATGGGGTTGATTACTTGGAAACCTTTCTCTGGTTGTGAAGATGAATTCCATTCGATTGACCCTCACCATCGTTTCCGTGAATAGATGGGAATTCCACCAAATGGATGTTAAGAGTTCCTTCCTTCATGGGACCTAGAGGAAGAGATCTACATGGAAAAACCTCTAGGTTATGTCCATGATCCCTCCCTCATTTACAAGTTAAAGAATTCTCTCTATGGCCTTAAACAAGCCCCTCGGGCTTGGTATGCCAGATGGAATCCTTTCTACTTGCATCAAGGTTCACTCGGTGTCACTCTAACCCAATGTTTACATTCTATAGCAAGATGACTCCATGCTCATCCTCGTTTTGTATGTTGATGACTTGTTGATCACGGGAAACTCTTCCTCTATCATCGATTATGTGAAGATTTCCTTAGCCAAAAAGTTCTCCATGTATGACTTAGGATTGCTTCATTACTTTCTTGGGATCAATTTCACAATCTGACTTAGGAATTGTAATTTCATAGCCTAAGTACTCCCTTGATTTATTAGCTTGATTTTACATGTCCGATTGTAAGCCTTCTCCTACTCCTTTCCTTTCCTTTCAAGGTTAAGTTGGTTTTTTATTTCTCTACTCCTATGGTTGATGGTACCCTTTTATCGGTAGTTGGTGGGGAGCTTGATTTACCTGACTCACACTCATCCGGATCTTTGTATGTTATTGGGATCATGTATAGATTTATGTAGGAGCCCATGAGTTGCATTGGAAAGTAGTGAAGAGGATCCTTCACTATGTTCATGGCACTTATACATATGGCATTCACTATTTAGGAGGGACAAAGATTGATTTGGTTGATTTTACTGACTTTGATTGGGCTAGTGATCTAGATCATTGGAAATCTACCTCAAGATACAGTTTCTCTCTTGGTTTGGGTCCTATTAGTTGGTCTAGTAAGAAGTAGAATTTGATTGCCATATCATCTACAGAGGTAGATTACAAAGGATTAATTAACACGCCATGGAAAGTTTTGGTTGGAAGTAATATTGACAAAATTCGGTATTCACTTTGGTGGCCTACTATAATCCATTATGACAACATGAGCACCATCTCAATTTTCTAAAATCTGGTTCAACATCAAGACAAAGCACATCGAGATCCATATGCACTTCATTTGGGATATGATTCATGATGACATCATTGACTTGTAATATTTTCAGACTTTCTAATCAAGTTACAAATATTTTCACCAAGCCCTTCACGGATGCAAAGTTTCTTCACTTGCAATCTCTTCTTGGGGTGAGATCTTCTGCAGCCACCCATATTCTTCGGACTTTCTAGTCATCTTCTCCTCTTCTTCTTTTATGGAGAGATGTTGTTTGTACTTGGATACCTTATCGAGCCTTTAGTTTTAGGACCCATATGTCACATCTTTCTTAGTTGTCTAGGGAGTCCTCTTTCTTTTTGATTTGTCATAACCTCTACCTCAAATTCAATGAAGGGGGTGTTGGCGTGTGTGACTTGACTTTTCATCATTCAACATCTTTTCCACCTCACATGGTGATTCATCTTGCTTAGTGATATCATATGTCATTATGTTTAATTAGCATTTCACGTGTCATGCATGGGAGTTACACAACACTCCTATATATGTACCATTTCTATTTGAAATGAGTATACTTATTATTTCATGTATGATTTTCCTTTTTGTTTGATTTATTGTTGATTAATTGGAGCGTTCACGTCACCATTGGAGTGAAAACTCTTTAATGTACACGAGCTTCCATTTTTTTCCTCGCAAAACAATCTCATAGATGTAAGCAAGTTAAATAAAAATATATTGAGGTAATATCATTGATGATTAGTATATGTGTGTATTATTCCTCTAATTAATTGAATAAAGCTTGTTCTTGTGTTTCTATTGTTGATTCTAAATATGTGTTAATTCATTTTATTAATTTGTTTTTGCATTTGATTTTGAGGATTACCTAGTCTAAGGAAGATTTTAAGCTGTGCACCCTAAACATGCATGCATCATTTGGTATTAGAGAAAGGTTTTCTTTCCTTTTGAATTGAGGCACAACTAATATTGGTGTTTTCCCACATTTGCGAGTGTGGGTAGAAATTTTTTTTAGACATCTTCCAATGGGTAACTATTGGGTAGAAGGTGTACAAATTACACATCAAACATTGGTTGTTTTCCACATTTGTGAATGTAAGTAGAAATTTTTGTGGACATCTTCCAATAAGGTGATTTTTTGGTAGAAGGTATGATGGAGTGTGTAGGTCGCATTCAATTCAAAGAAACACTACACATGAGGAATGTTATGAGAGGTCCCGAGACCATGGTGGAGACTACAATATTTAACCAAATTGATGCATATTATGAAATCCTATTTGGAGGCCATGGAAGTGGCACAATGTGAAGGTGTTGTTGTGAAAGATCACAATGATATTGAGGTGGAACTTGCACAAAAAAATATCACAAGTCGTTAATGGGGAAGAGGGGGATGTACAATCCAAAGGATCAAAAGATAGGAGTTTTTGTAGAATTAGTGGGATGGGAAGTAAGCCTAGATAATATATCTCAAGTTATTTTAGGAGTCTAGAGCTAATGGAAATCATTGATTATGTACTAGATATCAAGAAGTATTTTGATTATAAAGAGATAGAAAATCCCAAGAGATTCAAATTTTCCTACACAAAGTTTGTAGGGGATATGCAAATAAATAAAGTGCAAATAGGAAATCCAAAGATTAAGACATAGGAAAATTTAGTGGAATGTCACAAAGTGTAGAATTAGACTCGAGAGAGATTTATGTCGACTACAAGAATGTGGAAAACGGATCCCGTATGAAAAATTTGTTGTTGGTCAAATTTGGACTCGGTAAGGTCAACTGGACAATTAGGTAACAACACATGGTAAAATGGAATTAGGAAAAAGGTGAAAAATTGGGTTTATGACTCCGGTCTTTGACGCTCAATAATCGTCATCTTCCCCAAAATTATAAAAAAAATTACCACATGGTGGGTCCTCAAGCCACCACATGGCCTACCACCACATTGCCACATCATATTGAGCCCAAGGGAAAAAATAAGTCAACAAATCAAGAGATTTAATAATTGGGTGATTCCACATACATGGACCAAAAAAAGGGCTAAAATATGGCCAAAGATACAAATGAATAAGCGAGAGATAAGCCTTATAAAGGCTATTTTATAAATGTAGTAATGTAATTTTATTATGTACTTATATTTGAAACGTTATAATGGATTGGTTAAACTATTTTGTAAACCTAGAGACTAGGCATTTACGCCGAACTCGTATCAACCATTATATATTTTGGTTTCTATTCTTGCATTACATTTGATTAAAGTTGATTTATTACGAGGTAAATTTGGTAAAATAATAAATTTCCTATAAGGGTAATTAGACAAGCGAGAAAATTTTTGGTCAATGTATGGATCATGTTTGGTATTAGAGCAAGATATCACCTACAATATTTCTACCTTCGAGAAAACTTGATATTGTGAATCGAGTCATCACCTGCGGTTATAATGAGATGGACAATTACCAATTCATACTATGGCCCGTTTCACTCACGATATTGGATATGATGTTGTATGCATGATGAACCCACATTGACGAGATCAAACACATCAGATTGTTGAACTAAGACAGAGCATGGAACTCCTACAATCTGCATTGTGAGAAGAACATCATCACTAAGGGACCCAAGAAGAATGGTATGGTCCTCAAGTATGTGCACATTGCTCTATGACTAGGCATGACAAGGAACAATGTTGGTATTTGTTCCTAGACTCGAACACTAAGGTGGTTCCAACATCGAATGGTGGAACGTAGAAAGACACTAGAAAAGACCAATAGTAGTCAACCCTTTGTAGCCACAACTCTGTAAATAGATAAGGATTTTTAATTGAGGAAAAATCTACAACTCAAGGAATCAGAGAAGCAAGAGCTGAAAGATAGAGTTGAGTATCATGTAGAATTCCTTTGAGGAGTGATCACAAAATTATAACATGAACTGTAAGCTAAGGAATATCTCCTAACAACATTTCAAGATAGTGGAAAGTCGGAGAATAAATGTACACCCACCAATAATCACCCTATAAGTGATTCAATGAATTTTCCTTCCCATGAAAATATAAATCCTACTTTTGGTGAATTTGAAAAGTACACTAGAGGTATAGGATCAAAATTACTTTTTAAAATGGGATATGAAGGAAAAGTCCTTAGTGTGAATAGTCATGGCATAACATTGGTAAAAATGAGGTAGGAGAAATCTACGAGATAGAAGCGAGTGTAAATCCCAAGCCACCAGTCCTCTAAAGAATCCTGCTGTGAAGGAACATACTAGACTCTCTAAACATGAATGATGAGAGAAAAGGAAAAGTTAACAGCTAGAAGAGGTATGATCAAGTCTTCTTTGAATTAAAAAAGGATCCCATAATAACCCTGAGCTATTGTGGACATATCCATGTGCTTACTGTGGATCCAATAACCATTGTGTGATTTGGTGTGGGAAGCAAAAGAAACATGCCAAGAGGGTTAAGGCCGATGAAGACAAGGGAAATCTACCTTGTCTTAAGGAGAAGAAACCAGAAAAAACCCACCAAGTAAGTACGCACTACGCAAAATCTTTATAATACCTAATGTTTTCTTGCAACATTGGTAATTAAATCTCTATATGAAGTCCTTAGAAGACCAGATGGAGATTAGTCATCCCTGATTTGGCATCGAGTGGCGCAACAAAAGGCAATAATACAAAGTATCATAGGTCCTAGAGATCAAACCGATTGTCTAATTGGTGGAGTAATTTGAATGCCATTGTGTCGGGTGTAGAGATATCTTCAAGACAACATTAGGGTTTTGGATCAAGAAGATGAGGAAATAAAAGCTTTTGGGACAAAAATCCTCCTTAGTAGGGAGGTGTGATCCAAAGAAAATTTAGTAGATATTTTTTCCAAAACCTCTTGAGAACATCATAGTGCGAAATTAGACTCAAAGCTTTCTTTCGACTATAAGAATGCGGAAAAGCAGAGCCCATACACAAAAGTTTCCCTTTGGTTAATTTTTGGTCAAAGTTAAAACTCGACAAGATTAACTAACCAATTAGGTAGCGACACATGGTAAAATGGAATCAGGTGAAAGGTGAAAATTTGGGTTTGCAACTTTGGTCTTTGACACTCGATAATCATCATCTTCACCAAAACGATTAAAAAAATTACCACATGGTGGGTCCTCAAGCCACCACGTGGCCTGCCACCACATTGCCACATCATACCAAGTCCAAGGGACGAGTTAAGTCATTAAATTAGGAGAGCTAATACTTGGGTGAATCCACATACACTTACCAAAAAATGGGATAAAATGTGGCCGAAGCCACAAACAGATAAGTGGAGATAAGCCTTATAAAGGCAATTTTGTCCCCATTCCCACCATATGTGGGATAAGTCCCACGACCCGGATAAAAGGCTAAGTAACTTAGTGAACAAAAGTGGCGAATCGACAATGCAACAAGGGGGCTTGTTCGGAAAGTGAATAGTAGCAAAGGAGGTAAGAGCATGATTTGACCATGGGAGCTCCCCTGTGGGTAGCACATTGGCTCAACCGAGTTGGTTTCTTTATGAGATGGTGGATATGGTATATGAACACCATATACGCAGACAATTTAGGTCTATATAAGGCCCCCTCATCCTCCATTCCAACATAAACTTATCCAATTTGAATTTTCTCATTTACAAAACTTGAGAGCAAGAGGAGAATAAAAATGGAAACATAGACATTCACTCAAAAATAGAAGATATAGACAACAAATCCGTGCACAGATGCATCATAAATGGAAATGAACATTGTAAATAAGCATAATGAAACTAGATCTAACTTAGAATAATATGAAGAACATAAGGGTTTACACTTTTGAGCATGAATAACTAGAATCACACACCATATATTGATTTATAAACATTTACAATGGCTCCATTACATCATGAGGGTCATACAGACCAAATACATCAAGGGATATTATCTTAAACCCTACAAAAATACTCTAGAGAGAGAGAGTTCTTAGCTATTCTACCCATTACAACCCTTGTTCATACCCAAATCCATGCCTAAATATGCTTCAAAACCCTTCTTGCAAGCATTTTTGCAACACCTTGTCACTACTTAAAACCCTCCTTAACCCTTCATTTCCCCAACACTTCATTCTCACTCTCTTCTCCTTCATTTCAGACCCAAGCACTCCTTTAAATAGGATCTGGATGCACCACCTTGGTTTCCTTCATGAGAAGATCACATGCCAAGTGGAAGTGTGGTCCTCCATGGTCGAATGCCTATGTTACCAGCTTGCAAATGCCTCCACTACTGTAATGATCATCCTGGGAATATCCCTTACATGGAATATTATTTTCTTGACCTCCAAGGCTCAAGTGGCACACCTTATCCATTCAACATGCCTACTTGGGATTTTCATGTTTTCCTATGAAAACTCCTTCAAAATATGGCTAAGTCCCTAAACCTTCCTTCTCCCCATGCGCCAACCTCTTCTACCACGTGCCTTTCCCTTACATGATTTTTCCTGAGCGCCTTCCTTCTTTACTTCCTCCCCGCACAGTGCTAACTTCTTCCTTGGGACTTAGTCAATTTTAGGCCCAACATTACCCCACACTACACATGTTTTCCATCCTCGGAAACACCCGCCCTTCCACCAAAGAATAAAGAATAGGGAAAATGAAAGAATCTTTGATTGAATAAAGAATGGAAGAAGAAATGGAAGAATGCTACTATTTTAATTTGCATGAGAAGTGGGAAATATTTCTTCATAGGGGCTTCAATCTTACCCCAAGAATCCACCTCACTTTGCACCTACTAAAGTAAGTCACCCACCATCATGCTAACTTTGTCAAAACTCATCTCATCCCCTTAGCCCTTTAGTGTATCTTCAATTCTTTCCATCTATTTACTAAGGTCTCCCAGTACATCCATCCTGTGAGTGACTTGGGGGTACAACTCTTTCAGTTTAATTTTAATCAAAACTCTTAAGGTTTTGATCACCTTTAATTTATTCTCTACCTGGCCAAGATCTTGTCCCACTCTACCCTATTGCCCTTATTTTTCTCTTGAAATTATTTCAGATCCACTTCATGGCTAGAAACTAATATGTTTTCTACTTTGTCCCTATCACCACAATTTTCATATACAACTTTTTCCATTTGTGTCATGGTCTTTACTAAGGAAAGGAGCTCTAGAGTACCGAGTTAGTATCTCCCCAGTCTTCAAATTTTCTTCCTTCTTTCTGCATGCCATTACTTCTTCCATTGATTCTAATGCAAGTGGTTTCTCTCCATGGTGAGTATGCACTGCTAAGTCTTCCAAGAAATGCATGGTTGACTCGTATTTCTACTCAGGAGGGGCTAGTCTGGGTGCTTTAAGATAATGGCATTTGAAATGGCCTCTATCTTCTTATGGACTTTCATGCACCTTTGCCTTTTCATCCCTTAGTTCACACCTTAACTACGCACTGATCAATTCCTTTTGTTTTATCTCCTATCCCTCTCAATGATCTCCTCATTCTTTTTCTCAAGCTCTTCCTCCAAGACCCTTATTCTATCATTTCTGCCAAAGATTCTTGCTTCCACCTCCATCGATACTTTTTGAGCATTGCAAACTTTCTCATCTAACAACTGTTGGGAATTTACAAGAGGGTTTATTCCCTTGGTGTCTGGTGTCTTCATCAATGCATCATGATTTACCTCGAACTCAAGCTCATCAACATGGGACTCAAAATCCCAAGATAACATTTTCCTCATGTGTGGGTATGCACCCTCTTCATCAAAATAAGACCAAGTGAGGATTTGGTCGGGGGCATGATACTTTGGAAAGCACATGCATAGTACCTTGCTTGGATCATTAATATAAGTCATAACATGTTCTACGCCACTATTGTGCCCTTCCCACCTATGTGTGTTGTCATTGGGAAGCTTACTGCTAAGTTGGGGTCTCCACCCATGCTCCCATACTCCTTTCCTACACTTTGCTCTCTTCAGTTTCCTTCAACACTTTTTTGGCACTTCTCTCTACTTCATGCTCCACCAACTTATTGGATAATACCCGCCACCTCCTCTCTATAGTGTTATCTATCTACTCCCTAGGGTCGGGTTAGGGTCTTCTGATCATGCATGTTTACCTCCTCACTTCCTCCTTTGGTATGGGCACCCTCCTCATACTCCTTCTCCTCTTCATCCCCTTCTTCACCAGACTCATGTGTACATTGTACACAGGAGGATTCTAAGCTTCCTCACACTCTTCATTGTCTCCTTCATTTTCCTCCTCAGAATCATCATCCTTGATTCTCTCTATCTCTCTCTAAGTCTAAACCTTGCGCCACCCTTTTCTTTTTTCTTTTGGTGACTCCAACATAGGGGACTCCTCCTTCTCAGGTGACTCTTCTCTCCTAGGAGACTCTTCTTTCTCTAGTGACTCCTTCCTGATGGGAGACTTCTTCCATCGAACATAGGTGCTTGTACCCGCACGACCTAACTCCTTGCCCCTATGGTTTGCACTATATGTGCACTTGGCACCTTCTCTGCAGGAGTCTCTTCCCATTCTCTCTTCTTAATTACTACCTTCTTCTTCCTCCCTGGGGTCCTCAAGGATTGAGATGTCATCCTCAACATAAGTGCCCTTCTCAAACTTGGGCCTTAGCCACACATACACCCCTTGCCATGTCCTACCTGTAATAGGAAATGTCACCGATTTTACCATGTGTACATCATGAGATACATACTTTTCTACATAGGCACACTTTTTGGGATACACCAAGGTTCGACATGCATCTCAGGTGATCTTGATCTACAACACTTAGATCAAATCTCATCTTCTTCACCTCCTTAAACTTGTTTACCATGCCTTGAAAATATGCTACATATGTGAAGGAGAAGGGTAACTTACACCAAGGACCCTTGGTGCCATCTGTCAAGGTAAACTTGCCGATACAAAAGTGTTGGTATATGGTGAATTCAAGCTTCTCCATCCACTAGTGTAGGAATTTGTTCTAGTATCCTCCATTCAGCTCCAAATGTGTCACACATCCATTTATACCATTTCTCCAAGCATGCCTTGTGAGTGGTCATCATGGTGTCACAAGTGTAAGCTTCAAACCTCTTCATGGGAGAGGGGTTCTCATCTGGGTACTCCCAAACAAACTTATCTTGGCCCATCGAGCACTCCAATTTCTGAAAAGACAATGGTAAGGAGGACATTACCAAACATGATCTTCTCCCCATCATGTGGCATCAATAATCTCCTCCACAATGAAATATGAGAGGTTGTAAATGGTGCCCTTCGAGATCTTGTGGCAGACATTCAACCAAAATTTTTTTATTTATCGCATCCATCTCTCCTGCCCATTCAACTTTGTCACCAAGTGCATGACCATCCTCATAACAGGGTCAGGTGATTATAGTGATGTCAAAGTACCACAAACCCTTCTTGTAATCATATGCCTCAACCATTTTCTTGATGGCCTCCTTATCACACAAGTCCTCATCAGCGGATCTCCTCACAGATCAGGCCAGTGAACTTAGAAATCAACTATGGGGTTATGTGCATCCACCTTCCTGTGAAATAGAAGTAGTCCTCATGTATGCATGACATTAACCATTGGTATAGTCACTCAGGTTTTCCAAAATAGGGAAACTCATAAAGTTTCAAAGCCCAACCTTTCTAACTTCACTTTTACTTCATCATCATAGATGGGTTTCCCATCTATGGCATCCTCTTTTCCAGGGTGAACCAACTCTAGGGTCATCTCCTTTTTTGTGGTGCTCATGTGATGATTGTAATCACTCATGGCCATCTTCCTTATATGTGACACCCACTCTTTCCCTAGTAACACACCATCTGGGTACTGCATCTCTGCATACCATTCTTCATTGAAACTTGTGGAAATGGTCAATTTTCCTTTTCCTTTCCCTTTCCCTTCTTTGGTGAAGTGGTCACTCCTTTCCTTGGTGCCATTTTTCTCTTCCTTGGTCCTCTATAGTTTCTCCCTTGTGTCAAGTTCTATTACTGCTCAAACCCTTGGCTCTACTTCTATGAAATTTCCATGAAACCCATGCCCTAGCTTGTAAACCCTAACTGGAGCACTTCCTTTCCACAAGACAATGTATCCACCCATGGGAATCCACAAAAAAATCTTACATATGCCATGTACTTTTCTCCACACTAGTTCACAAGTCCTTTGATTTCTTTAACTCCACACACTACTCTTCACAACTTCTTCACAAGAATCACCTTAAAATACAAGAACTTCTTCGATAACAAAATGCAAGGTGAAAGAATACCTCACCCCGACCTTCTATTTATAGCTTTTTTCTTTTTCCACACAAACCCCGATGCCACCTACCAATGTACAAACACATTAAAGTTGGATTTTTCCAATGCCATCCTTCCACATGTTCTATCCAGTGCTTTTCCTCTCACACGCAAACCTACATGAACACTTTCCGCAACCTTCTGGCATGCAACTTCCTCGACCATAGAGCTCTTCACACTTTCTCCCATGTCAAAGTCAATCTTCCTCTATGTCTTGGACCAAGTTCTTTCCACTTGCCTACCTCATGTTGCTCCTGTGCTTTTTACCCTTGTACATGGTTTCTCAAAGCCTTTTGACACCAATCTCTCTAATGATCACCTCTACTACATGCACATTTTTTGAACCCATGCACTTTTGACTTTACAACCTAGGAAACTACTTCAACATTTCTCCATGCACTTCCTCCAACTCTTACCATGTCCTACTCACTTCCCCTTTATGTTCCACCCCACACTAAAAAGATGTGTGGTCCTCTGCGCATAACACCTTGATGATGTAATTAGCCACCATGCACACACACATGCCCAAAACAAACCAAAAGGAACAAAGAAATGAGAAAGGGAAACACAAAGAAAAGGAGAATGCATTAAGGGAAATCCTAAGCTAATGGAAATACTACCTTATTTATAGTAGGGCTTCAACCTACTTCCATTGAAATACCTGAGGAAGTCATGTTCCATCCAACACCTATAGCTAGAAATCTTGAATCAAGTATATGGGTAATATAATATGGTCCCAACCAATGGACCTTGAGCTTCCCAGGATGGTGCAGAACTTAGAATCATAAAGTAAAACCATCTGCCCAACCTCAAATTGTTTATTCTTTATGTGATGATCATGTTAGGCCTTTTGTCTCACCTTCTCAGTCTTCTGACTCCATCTAGCAAGGGATCATCTTTCATCCAATTACATTAACTTTGTCAATGCGCTCTGCAATGCCTTTTCATCAGCCTGGATAATCCTCCTGTGTGTGCAATATGTAGAGAGGGTAGCATGAACTCTATTGGAAAAATACTTTGGTGCCAAACACCAATTGGAATGGTGTGGCTTTGTTTAATCTCTTATAAGTTGTTCTATAAGCCCATAGCATGACTGAGACTTTTTTCATCCCAATCCTTCCTCCCAACATCACAAATCTTGGTAAGTGTATGACTCAATATCTTGTTAAATGCCTCATAGTCCCATTATCCGAGGGTGATAAGGAGTAGTCTTGTGATGAGCCACCATGAATTCTGCCAACAAAATCCTGACTATCTCATTCAAAAAATGAGTACCTCACTAGTCAAACTCAGAGGGCACCCATACCTATTGATTATATTTTCCCACATGAATATTTGTTGTTGTGGCTGCATCATGTAATCCCTCGTAGGTACTACCTCCACCCACCGTGTTAGATAATCAGTGCAAGTAATGATATAGTGAACTTTCCTTCGTATGACAAGGTGAAATAGGGCCTACAAAGTCAATTTCCCATTTCTCGAATGGTTCAACACTAGTTATTGGTCTCAATGGCATTTCATCCCTTTTTCCTGGCTTACCAAGGTGCTAGAAATGATCACAGGCCTTACAATATTCAATACAATCCTTGTAAACCATCTCCCACCAAAGGCCAACTAAGAGGATCTTACATGCGTAGTCACATTCCCGCATAGTGTCCCCCGTAATTCCACCATGAGCCTCTTCCATGATTATAAGTGCACTCATGCTCAAGCACACATCGACACAAAACCTCATCATGACCTAGCTTGTATAAGTCTCCACTAATTAACATGTAGGGTGTGCACATATGGCTAACTTCTTCCTTTCCAAAGTCTTCATTCCTTCGCACCACACCCATTTTGAGAAACACAACAATATCTTCCAAGTCAAAGGGGAAACTCACTACAATATGAATAGTTATGCATCTGGAATTGTATCCTTAATGCTTTATGCATGTCCTCTCCGAGTCAATCCTTGATAAATGGTCAAGCCCCAAATTACTCTTACCTAGTTTTACAACAACCGTAAACTCAAACTCCTAAAACAATAGGACCCACCTACATATGTGCCCTTGTAAAATGGGCTTGTTCACCAAGTACTTTAATGCCATGTGGTCTGTGTAGAATAAAGGGTGTTTCTAAAATACTTTACCTGAATTTTGTAAGCATGTAGATCATCGATAATGCCTTGCTCTTAGTGGTGGTATAATAATTTCTCTCATTGGGGTTAGCTTCCTACTAGCAAAGCACAAGGGATGGTCAAAATTCCTCTCTCCAAGTTGTGCTAATATTACTCTAATCACCATCCCGAAGCATCAACATGTACATGGAATGGCTTATCCCAAGAGGGAAAGCATAATATGGGTGTGGTGATAAGCCTATTCTTTAATGTGTCAAATACCATTTGTTGCACCTCTCCCCAATGAAATATACTTTGTACTTCAAAACTCCTAATAACGATGCAAAGTGATCTTTGCATACCCTTAATAAATTTCCGGTAATACCCCGTATGCCCAAGGAATCCACGCACCATGCTCTGGCTGGTAGGCTCCCCCAATCCCACAATAATGGAAACTTTGGCAGGATCCACCAACAAGCCTTCTTTACATATGATATGTCCCAACAGGGTGCCAAATGGAGTAGTGAAAACACATTTCTTAATGTTGAGAGATATACTCAACTACCAACATCTTTCAAACATCAGCCTCAGATTGTCACAATGGTCCCTCACTAATCCATATACTATCTAGTCATCCAAGTAGACTTGTATAAATTTATGGATGAAGTCTTGAAATGCCTGAACCACAATGCGTGAAAACACAACAGCACATTCTTCAGTCCAAAAGGCATGACCATATAGGAAAAACTTCCCCATTCAATGGTGAAAGGTTGTCTTTTCTTGGTCCTCCTTTGTAATTCTAACCTAATGATATCCTGAGAATCCATCTGTGAAAGAATAGATCTCACACCCACTACTCCTTCCAAGATCTCTTCGGTGAAGGGGTTGGAAAAGGATCAATGACACACACCACATTCAAATCCCTATAATCAATGCAAATCCTTATCCTCCCATCCTTCTTAATGTTGATGACCATCATAACTTATCCACTTTGATTCCTCAACAACCTCAATGATGCCGATGTGATCATCTTGTCAATCTCCTCCTTGAATTTGATGATAGATTCAAATTCATTCGATAAGGTCTCTTCTGAATTGGGTGTGCACCTTATTTTAACTTTGATCTTCATTTCTCCTAAGGAGTGGTGAAATCCTTTAAGCTCATGGTACCCACATGGAAACAAATCCTAAAATTCATGCAACAAATCAATAATCTTTGAAACCTCCTTTTCGTCAATAATCTCCAATAGTAGCTTCCTTAGGTTCCACCTTCGAACCAATGTTAACCTTCTTGGTTTTTAGGGTTCATGGTAGGTGTGCACTTGCTCATCAACACTATCCATAACCTTGTGCATACCGATAGTATGGTTAACATCTAAGTTTTCCACCTCTTCACCATCTATCACGTAGACCAATTTTCCTTTCTCCTTTTCCATGCATGCATGCTCAAGTTGTACCTCCTCTGATTCTTCCTCATCAAAGCACGCTTCCAATCCAAGTTCACCTAATAAATCTAGTACTATGTCCTCCACCATGACACTATCTCCCATAGTTAGGTACTTAACAACCTGTAGCACCTCATTCACCGATGGTTTAGTACTTCGATACTCAAAGCTTCAAAGAGAGATCACCATCAACTCCTGTCGAGTTTCTTGTCGATGCATAGCTCTTAGAATGAATGTACCATGTGCACACACAACCTTATAAGGTGGAGTAAAGATTATGCACCCATAAATATGGAGGAAAGGCTTCCACTCCTTCCATCTAGGCCTTCTCACATACTTGGATGTGAAATGAGGCGTATTCCTTCTCATGATAAATCTTGTATAGAAGTAAGTTCATTTCTTCGGAGAAACCTAACAGAGAACGTGATTCTCACCTCATGCCACTCTAGAAGGTTATCGTGATGGGTCTCCCACCAACGTGTTGTGGTCCCAAGAAAATTATAGCTAAGCATACTTCTCCTTTCAATCTCACATATCCATTGGGTCTCCATTTCTCACAGGAAAACATCAGGGTTGGCTCCCCCAGTGTAACTTGGAAACTATTTTCCTCCTAGGCACCTGATGAGAGCATGCCTTTGTTACTCTCATCACAGAGCCTCTTAATTGCCTTCCAAATAACTCATATGTCTCGTGCACCCAATTTTCACATGCCACACTAGTTGTATCACTTATATATTGAGTGTCTTCCCACTGAATAATGCCTTTTTTTTTGGTGGTATAACCTCAGGGTCCTGATAGTGCACATGTAGATTATGTCTAGGTATTCTTCTCCAAAGGGCTTAGTATAGGGTGACAACTTTCCATCCGTTAAAGGAATGATAACACATTCCTCCTTGTTTTCAAAACTTATATACCCCTTATCTAAACATAATTCAACATTGTTCTTATAGCACTGGGTGCCCAAGTAATGCTGGAAATTTGTCTCCCTCAACAAGTGCCAAGACTTGAAGTCTCCAGTGAATTTTCCCCTTGGATATAATAACAACATCCTTTAAAACACCAATGGGCATTGACATTTGTCTTATTAGCCATATACAACACATTTGAAGATGGTGATAATGGAGTTCTTCCCATTTGATTCCATGCATTGAGGGTGAGAACATTAACTTCACACCATGTCAATCAGAATATTACTTAGGAGCCATCCATCAAAATTACATTCAAGGAAATATCCTTATCATAGTCAAGGTTGTGAGAAGGTAGATTAACATGCAAAACCTTCCTCTCACACTCTCCTCCAGCACTTGGTACTTTTCCCCTCAACCACTCTCTTAATAGAGGGATTATATTATCTTTTCTAAGCATCTTAGATACTTCCTTTACTTCATATATATCCTTCTATGGAGCCTGACACTCTTCTTCTACTCTAACTATTGTGATTGCTCCTTCAGGCACTAGATCTCTCCTTGTAGGCTTCGAATAACATCCATGGTTTCCTAATACACTTCCTTTTGGTGCGTAGGGTTTGGATACTTACCATGTACCACTTCTTCTCTTGTAATCAATGGTCTCTGCTTTGGTATATCTCACGCGCGCTGCAGCCTCATCTCGTGTCGTCACAAGTACATGGTTCTAACTCCGACTCATGAGCCACCCTTGCATCCACTCTTGTTCAAGCATTTTCTACACTCACCATCCCAATGCCTTTATCCTTCCTCGCTTCTTGGCTCATGTGTTCAAACAATTATGGGAATTCCTCATACTTGTGTTTTTTCCCACACCAAGAGTATTGCAACAAATCGGGACACTCACACATGTAATGTTTTGTAGATCCACAAATATAGCAGTTCCCTAAGGAAATTCACTTCTTATGTCCCTATAATTTCAACGGCCTCTAAATCCTCTGTTCAAAATCCTCTACCTCACCTCACCTCCACCATCCACACGCCCTTCATAATGATGACCATCATCCTTAGAAATACAAGAAAAGATGGTCCTTGGCACACACTAGTATTAATGAAATCATGTATCTCGGTCAATAAATCTACAATCCTTTATGTGTCATGAGTAGTAGAGTGTAAATTTTACAATAACAAGACACATTCTTCTCGGATCACACGCTCGCAGTTGCGGACACCTACTTACATCATAATCTCCATGGAAAATCTCACGGTCCACCGATATGGAGTGAAATAACCTTCATGGGAAATTGTGCTTTATATGACCTCTACACTTCCAATCATACACCATAACCTGCTACGAGTCTCATAAGCCGAGTTCGTAGACAATTTCTCCAGCTTCTTTGCCATTACAACAATTTGAGATTCTAGGAATAGACTAATTCCTGTATCAATGCTTCCTACTTCCTCAATGCGCAAGGCAGCCTCTAAGGCCTCACATGGATCTGTGAAAGTCTTCTGTGAAATCACCCTCCTGAATGGTGTGATCAGTCCTCCGATGAACCAATGAGCATGCTACGAAGGGTGAATGTCATAAGATAACTTGGATAGGAGAGTCTTGAAATGTGTATCATACTCCCACACACTCTTCTCCATTCCTTGTTGAATCTCCTTCAATTTGCGATGCTTTTCTATTCAAACTTAGGTATGTGGAACTCCACCAAAAAGGCATTACGCAACACAATGTAATCCACCATTTTCTGGTGTGGGTCATACTTCCTGCAAGCTATACACATGTCCTTGCAACGTCGTTGCAAATGACTCAACTTCCGCTCTAGGAAGTGATTCCCTTCGCGTTCCATAGTAACTCACACTTGTGTACATGTTCCACAGATCCTCAATGCCCTTGTAATTAGGTAAGAGGAGTGACATCTTATAAAACACCTATTAATGGTGTTGTGGACCTTGTCTGCCTAGATCTAGGACCTTAATTCCCTCCGATGTTGCCTCCACCACCAGACCACTAGATCCACTAGTAGCAACTCCTCCAGATCCACCAGATCCTCTTCTATTATAGGTAAGGGGCCTAACGTAGCTATGCCATGTGATCCCATCATCATGCTAAACTATGCGTCGATAATATATGATACTGAACCACTCCTAGATGTGTTTCCCACACCGCTCCTAAACATGATACTCAAACCTTGTGATCCCACACCTTTCCCAAATGTTGTGCTAGAAAAAATACCCCCAAACACAGGAAATGATTGTGTATAAATAGATGTACCAAATGAAAAATTATACCTCCTAGGTGTTTCTCGACTACCAATATCGATACCAACTAGCTTATCAAAACTTATCTCAGAACTTGAAAACAAAGCACAAGGGTCTAGTTACCATGTGGGTAAAGATGTGCACCTATGGATCTCTTCCTTTCTTCATATGACAAGCTCTCTCCAGAAGCTAAGGTGTTTTCTCTTCCACACTTGCCAAGATGGGGTAGCTCGAGTGTTCGGGTTCCACGTCCTCCACAAAACCTCAAATCCTTCTCACAATTTTTTTCCTCCATAAATCCATCACTCTTATAGATTTTTGATGTCTTGTCAGCTCCCTCTCCCAATCTTCATTATACTTGAGCCGCCTCTCTTCTCTCTCCATTTTTTCCGCAAGGTCTGCCATCCTCTACCATGCCAGCTTTCGTGCCCCGCACCTAGCAAGATTTTAGTCAGCCATGAGATAGGATTCCAAACTCAACGTAATGACCAAGATCTTGATAGTTAGCGGAATAACATGCAAGAACAATCCTCTAGGATCCCTCAAGAATCCAAACTCAGCAATCTTCGGGAAAGAATACGTATAAATAATGTATTCCAAGGTATAACTAGTCAACACTCTACTCCATTAGTGATGAACAACATGGGTCGAGGTCAGATCGGCATCATGCAACTATTGATATTCCTCTTGGGTCCAAACACGAGGTCTATAGTGCCAAATTTTCCTTGATGCATTTTTGAGAGCCATTCATATAACTCTAGTGGGAAACAACAAAATAATGTCTCATAGAGTTTCGTGATACAGGTTCTCCTCCACCAATTTTTGAACATCAAACTCAGATTTAGTCTTGAACCTCTTAGAAAACTCATCCTTTGTGCTTTTAAGATAGGTCTTGACATTGTCCAAGGTTAGACGCTCTGTCATCACACATCATTCTCACAACAAATTTGAAAAGAGGTCCTAGCAACATAACCAAAATGTATTCATTTCTTCATATACCTTCTTTCTACCCCAAACGCGTTGGCCTATCACCTAGCATGCACTGGGCACTCACCTAAGGCATGCATGGGTGCTAAGCCCCTCCTTTATGTGAGCTTCACGAGAATGGTCTACCATTGATGGAGAATGAGTTGCAAAAATGGAAACATAGACATTCACTCAAAAATAGAAGATACAGACAACAGATCCATGCACAGATGCATCATAAATGGAAATGAACATTGTAAATAAGCATAATGAAACTAGATCCAACTTAGAATAATATGAAGAATATAAGAGTTTACACTTTTGGGAATGAATAACCAAAATCACACACCATATATTGATTTGTAAATGATCAAGGTAGCAATTATAGTGGTGCAACTTCCAAAGACCATAACTTTTACACCGTACCTCCGATTGACTCCGTTCAAAAGGAAACGAAAATATTGGAATGCGTAGAATGTGATGAAAAGGTGCCGAACTTTGTTCAGAAATTTTTGACCCTAGAAATCCATGTTTAAGGGGCCCAAATTGTGATTTTTGTAGTGTTGTCTAAAAATAGTAAATTCTAAAAATAGTATGTTTCAAAATTAGTGCACATGTAATTCTTGGAAGATGAAACACCTTGTCTCCCTCGAGACCAGGTGACCTTCCACATTCCTCTAGGTGCCCTTTCGTATTTCTAAAATTATTATAAATGCATATGTAACCCAAAAAGGGATAGACATCTCCTGGCAGAGATAACTAATGTATTTGAAGTCTTTGAGTAATTTACATCTCTTTTCAGAGATAGTTTTTTTCAATTCATTTGGAAAAATTGTTAATTCGTTCCTTAAGTCTGAAACCCCTCGGTTTTGGATCAAGTAAACTCTTAAAATGTCTTTATTACATCATGAGGGTCATATATACCGAATACATAAAGGGATATTATCTTAAAACCTATAAAAATACTCTTTAGAGAGAGAGAGAGAGATTTCTTAGCTATTCTACCCATTACAAGCCTTTTTCATACCCAAATCCATGCCTCGAAATGCTTCAAAACCCTTCTTGAAAGCATTTCTGCGGCAGACTTTCAATACCTAAAACACTCCTTAACCCTTCATTTCCCAAAGACATCATTCTCACTCTCTTCTCCCTTCATTTCAGACCCAAGCACTCCTTTAAATAAGATTTGGGTGCACCACCTTGGTTTCATTCATGAACAGATCGCATGCCAAGTGGAAGTGCGGTCCTCCATGGTCAAATGTCTATCCCACTTGCAAATACCTGCACACGACTTGTAATGATCATCTTGGGAATATCCCTTACGTGGAATATTATTTTCTTGACCTCTAAGGCTCTAGGTTAGCACCTTATCCATTCAGCACACCTACTTAGGCTTTTCACGTGTTTCTCCTGCGAAAAATCCTTCAAAATATGGCTATGTCCCTAAACGTGAATTCGGTAAAAGAATAAATTTTTTGGCTGGTTTATGGATCAATAGTTGTGAAGTTGAAGGAAAATTACCAGCTAAGTGTTTTAAATAAGTTGTAGAACTTGGGATAAAGAGATCATAGTGTGAACGAATACACTAAAGAGTTTTATTGACTCACCATTTGGGTGCGACATGAAAATGATGATTTAGAGAAAATTACTAAATATATGAATGGGTAATATTTTTTGATCCATGATTAATGTGGAATGATCCAAGTGGGGTTAGTAGAGGAATCCTATCAATATGCCTTAAAGGTATAATATAAGTTAGCACATGAGCAAAGAGAGCATTGTGTGAGGAAGAGAGAATGCAACACAAAGCCATGGGCAAGGTATTGGTGTGGGAAGCTCTACATGCCATGAAGGTGAGGCTAATTCTACAATGCATAATGAAATAACATTTATTTTAGGATAAAATATATCCAAGGGAAGATAATCCTTTGGATGTAGAAGATGTTGTGGATTAAGTGACACATGTTATAGGAGTGGTGAAATAGTAAATCTAGTGTTTGAGTGTTTTCACACCTATAATGATGGCAAGAGGAATAGTGTGAGTGTGTATATCACATAAGTTGATGAAGATGATGTAACAAGTCATGGAGAAGACCCAAAGATGGGAGGGGTGTCGATGTTCAAGCGAGTATCTTTAAAACCATTAAAATAAGTTGGTCTTTAGAAAATGAATAATTTGTTTAGAATGGTGTGTAATTCGGTAGTAAAAGTATGCAAGTTGATATTGGATAATGGAAACATAGATAATTTGGTATTGTAAGAGATGGTAGAAAAATTAGGGTTAATGAGGATTGAACATCCTAATCCCTACATAGATTTTTGGTTGTGGAAGGGACACTATATGCTAGTGACTAAGAAATTTCTAGTTTAATTCCAAATAAGGAGATGTTAGGATGAATTCATATGCAATATAATTCCTATATACACATGGCTATTGATACTTATAAGGTTGTGCCAATTTTATTAGAAGGCATAACATGATGTCCGTATAAACACTTATAGGGTGGTAAATGGTGGAAAAGAGTACTCTCTAAATCCATATAAGGATAAGATAAGGGGAAAATCAAGGACCTGGGGTTATATTCCTATTAAGTTATTCTTGAGTGATTTGAAGTAGAAAAATTCATATTTTTTGTTGATAGTGAATCTTGAGCAAAGAGAGAACAATTATGACAACAAAGATAGATGAATCAATGTCACAACAAGTGAAGGATATATAGGGAGATTTTGTGAAAATAGTTTTTAGTGAGTCACTTAAAGGGATACGACCTACATGGAATATAAATCACCACACGGAGATCAATTTTTCCAAAAAAGGTGGCATGCAAGATCACAACACAAGAGAATGCAGAGATACATAGACAAGTTCATGATTTTTGAATAAAGGACTAATCAAAGAGATTTTAAGCTGTGTAATACCAAAAATTCTAATGTTTAAGAAGGGTAGTGAATGGAATGTGTGTATATACTAGAGATCCATCAATAAGATCACATTAAATTACATTTTTCCATTTCCGTGCATGGATGAAATCATGGATTTTTTTAGTGGATAAAGATATTTTAGTAGGAATTATTTAAAGAGTGGATATTCTAGGTGGTTTGTGATGTTATTTATATAGCCATTGGTGCAATGTTGAGTTAAGAGGGAAGGCTGATAATTTATTTTAGTGATAAGTTTCATGATGCAAAGAATAAGTGTAGTGTGTATGATCGGGTGTTCTATGAAATTTTACAAACACTCAAGAATTGGATGCACTTCTTGCTACCAAAGGAGTTTTTGTTATTTAATGATCATCAATAATTGCATTTTATAAATAATAAGGATAATTTGAATAATAGATATATGAAGTGGGTAGATTACATATAATAATACAATTTATTATTAAATTATAGGAGTGGAAAATCTAATAAGGTTTTGATCTGCGATGATTAGGCATAATATTTTGTTAATAGAGATAAGAATGAAGTGGTAGGTTTTAAATCCATCAAGGATCTTTACGCACAAGATAAATATTTTAGAAGAGCATGGGAAGTTTGTGTAGTACCTATGATTTTTTAAACATGACACTTTGGTTAAAATATTTTGTGAAGGATGGCCTAGGGTTCGAAGGAAGATGGTTATGCATCCTAAAATGATAAATGTGAGAGAATAAGTAAGAGAGAAGCAAAATGGTGGAATAGTAAGAAACTTTAGTTTGGATAAGATGTTAACACACCTAGTGGAGATTTACTTTTGGCCACATATGTTTTTAGGTGTGTGAAACTTTGTGCAAGAATATGGAGTGTGTTATATGGCTAAGAGAATGTCTCATAATATAGGTTTATATCAACCCTTTCCCATATTAGTTATGCCTTAGGAAGATATTGTTCGAAAATGTACCACACACTTCATTTTTGGGAAAAATGGTTACAAATCAAAATCTTGAAGGATTTTGATCATGGTTATTCATTCATTTTAGGCACCTAATGTTTTAAAATCATGTCAAATTGCTTACACATGCCAATTTTGAGTCTATATAGGTGAAACCAAGTGAAACTTAGTCAAAAACATGCAATTTTGCCTCAAGATAGAAAAAAAATGTTTAATTCACTTGGTTTATCATTAGAGAAAAGTTAACAAACTTAATGGAGTGAAACTAGGACACATGTCAAGCAACAAAATTCCCTAAGCCTTTAAGTTGTTCACATAACGAAATTCACTACTTAGACCGATGTGCGATAAGTGTTACCTATTGTTTTTCCCACATCCTATGATCCTTTGAATTTTTCCCTTGACCCCCAAATACTCTCAAGCATTAATTGATGGAAAGTGTCCTTTTATTCATTTGGTGAAGATCAAAATCTAGGTTTGTCTTGAGCCTTGGTTAAAACAATACACTCTATGAAGAATTGATGATTGATATGTGGTACATAGAATAGTTTTCAAACATCACTTCATGACACTCTCTCAAAGATTTGAGATCCCTTACCAAAAATTGAAGGGCCACCGATGTGAGATATGTAACAAAGATGGAAAAATGAAAACAAATAATGTCATGACATACACCGAAGATTCCCTCCTTGCCTCCTTTCCCCAAATAATTTCTTGACACCAATGGACTATACGTAACATGGTGGACACACGAAAAAAAGATCCATGGATGTAAAATTCAATACATCATCTCTTCCTTTGGATTAGTGTTGATGGTATCACCCACCGGAACAAAGAACCCAAAGAACCCAAAGGACATCACAAAATGAGTAAATGGTGGCATTAGAAAAGGGGTCTTTTTTATCATCTTATATCTTTCAAATAAGATCTCCTTAGAAACTAAAGCTGATCTTAGTTTTATGCAATATATTTATATATCTCGGAATATTTTTTGTTAGGAAATAAGAGATAAAATATGCAAAATAATACAAAGAGAAACTAATATGCGTAAAATATTACAGATCTCAAATAAAACACAACACAGAGAGACAAGATTTAACGTGGTTCACCCAATTTGGGCTACATCCACCAAGAATCACTTGCTCAAATTTTATTACAAGCCTCCACTCTCTCAATACAATACCCAGATCCGTTTGGAGCTATGCTCAACAAACTCTATAGAATTCACACCCGAATTCAAAACACATCTGCAATACATTTACTTGTACATCTATCATATGCATAAGACCATATAAATAGACAACTGCTTAAGCAGTTTGATACAAAACCATGGGTATCAAAACCAAGGGCAAAAACCGTGGGTATCAAAACAATGGGCAAAAGACCAAAAAAACCATGGGCCCAAAAACAGCCCATAACGGTTACCCATTACCCATGGGTTAATAAACCACCCATGAAAATTTGCTTCGGGGGCTTCGCCCCCAAACCCCCTGACCCGCTCACCGGCGAGCGGGACCGCCATAAAAATACCGAGTGTAACACATAGAAGGTGTACCACATTCTAACATGCAAATAGGCTCCACAAACATAACAATCTCCCACTTGGAGACTAATTTCCACTGAGCAAGCTTCTCAACCCTTCACTGTCATCTGCGAAGGCCAACCAAAGCTGAACATAGCTTTAGTTTATCCCTTGTGACCACCTTGGTCATCATGTCTACAGGATTTTGACTGGTATGAATCTTCTCCAACTTCAACTTATCTTCCTCCAAAGTTGTCCTGATGAAGTGATATCTCAACTGTATATGCTTCGTCCTGGAGTGGAAAGCAGAGTTCTTAGCTAGGTGTATAGCACTCTGACTATCACTATATAGCTTACATTCCTCCTGCTTATGCCCCAACTCCTCAAGAAATTGTTGTAGCCAAATCATCTCTTTGCTTGCCTCTGTGGCAGCAACATACTCAGCCTCCGTGGTTGACAAAGCCACCAGCTTTT
Organism: Taxus wallichiana var. yunnanensis; assembly: GCA_018340775.1. Taxonomy (NCBI): domain Eukaryota; kingdom Viridiplantae; phylum Streptophyta; class Pinopsida; order Cupressales; family Taxaceae; genus Taxus; species Taxus wallichiana. Next base: position 833,205,121 of record CM031237.1, on the reverse strand, counting down.
GTAGTCGTGAAATCCAGCTCACTGTTGTCCCACCTACAGTGTAAATATAACCTGTTGTGCTCCTCCTGCTATGTCTACATCTCCAGCCATGTATGAATCTACATAACCACCGTAAAGTGGTGTCGATCCTTGTAGCACAAAATTGTCCCCATGGTCCCTCTCAAATACCGAAGGATCCACTTTACTTGCTTGCCGATGCTCTTTACTGGATCACTCATAAATCTACTCTGGCTCCCCCTGCATGGGCAATATTAGGCCTAGTGCACACCATAGCATACATCAAACTTGCAATTTTGCTTGATGAGTAAGGTACCTTTGACATCTGGTTTCTTTCTGCTCTGTCTTGGGACACTTTGCTCCTTTGATAACTTGAAGTGGCACACGAAGGAGTCCCAACCGGTTTAGCATCTGCATATTAAACCTCTCAAGACCTTCTTAATGTACTCTTCTGAGATAAAGTCAGCTTTATGTTCCTTCCTATCCGAGATATCCTCATACCAAGGATTTGTTTGGCTGCACCCAAATCCTTCATATGAAAAGGATTCACTTAGTTGCTTCTTGAGTACTTTTATTTCTGCATGTTTTTACTGTAACTTGACATGTCATCAACATACAAACATAGGATAATATAACTTCCATCCTCAAATTTCTTTGTATACACACAATGGTCAGAATGGCATCTGATATAACCTTGCTCCATCATGAAGCTATCAAACTTCTTATACCATTGACGTGGAGCTTGTTTTAGGCCATACAAGCTTTTCTTCAGTTTACAAACCATCTCCTCTTTACCTTTGACCTCATAGCCCTCTGGTTGCTGCATATATAGTTCCTCCTCCAAATCACCATGGAGAAATGCAGTCTTTACATCAAGTTGTTCTAAGTGCAAGTCTTCTACTACAACTATTCCTAGAACAGTTCTAATAGAAGTCATTTTTACTACAGGAGAAAAAATCTCATCAAAATCTATACCTTGTTTTTGTGCAAACCCCTTGACCACCAACCGGGCCTTATATCTTTTCTTTCCTCCTTCTTCGTCTTTGACTCTGAACACCCACTTGTTCTGTAATGCTCTTTTGCCTTCGGGTAGCTTCACCAAATCCCATGTCTGGTTCTCCATGAGATGATGCTCCTCATCCATGGCTTGCTCCCACTTCTTCCTGGCATCTACCTGCATTGCTTCATCAAAGCTCTCTGGCTCTCCACTATCAGTGAGTAATAAATAATAAAGAGAAGGAGAAAAATGTTCAAGTTCTCTTCTTACCCTAGAAGACCTCCTCAATATAGGAGTTTGGGGTTCTGTTGAGGGGGTTCCTGAATTGATTCATGTGTCACTTTCCCATCCGGAAGATCCTCTATTGCTGCATATTCTTTCTTGGATTCTTCCCTATTTTCTATGCTTTGCTACTTATACATGACTTTCTCATTAAAGACCACATCCCTAGATCGAATGATTTTCTTGTCCTTAATACTCCAACATTTATATCCAAAGTCATCACCACCATAACCAATGAAAGTACATTTTTCTAATTTAGCCTCTAGCTTGGTCCTATCATCCTTGTCTATATGAACAAACACCTCACATCCAAAGACTCTAAGAAATGAATAATCAACTTTCTTACCATACCAAGCCTCCTCAGGTATGCCTCCATCCAAGGCACTTGAGGGTCCTCTGTTTATCAAGTACACCGTTGTGCTCACCGCTTTTGCCCAAAAAGAAAGAGGCGATCTGCATGTAACCTCATGCTCTAGCACGTTCCATTATTGTTCTGTTCATCCTTTCTGATACCCCATTCTACTGCGGAGTTCCTGGAACCATCTTTTTCTGCGGATTCCATTCTTAGAATAGTAATCATTAAATTCATTGCTGCAATACTCCCCTCCATTATCTGACCTGAGACATTTTAGCTTAAGACCTGTTTCATTCTCTACTAAGGCTTTCCATTTAACAAAAGTGTCAAATACATCAGATTTGTTTCTAATACAATAAACCCAAACTTTCCTTGTTGCATCATAATAAAAGTAACATAATAACTTGAACCCCGAGAGATGATACGAGATGGCCCCCACACATTAGAATGCACGGCTCTAACTTACTCTCTTTCTTTGTAGGTCGACCTTGAGAAACCTTACTCACTTTTGTTTCCCATATATGCGGTCCTCACAGAACTCCAAACACTGTTTTGTATATCCAGGAAAATTCTTCTTTATGATGTCCATGCCCTTATGGCTCATATGGCCGAGCCTATAGTGCCATAATGTTGTATCGCATCTAAAGCCACAAGATTACAATCATTAGTACTATCGGTGGTTAAATACAAGGTTCGACCTTCTTACCTCTTGCCACCACAAGAGCACCCTTAGTAACCTTCAAGAGTTATTTGTAAATATCACGATCTGACCATCACTTCCCGATTGCCCCCGATATCAAATTTCTCCTTAATGTAGGCACATGTCGACATCCTTCAATAGCCATGTATTCCCATTCTGCATCTTAACCTGAATAGAACCTTTTCCAACTATGCTGCAAGGCTCATCATCACCAAGAAAAACATGCCCAAAATCCCCTTGAACATAATCAACAAAATAATGCCTATGTGGAGTAGCATGAAAAGAAGCCCCTGAATCTAAAACCCAAGATTCAGTAATATTATGCAAAGAAAGAATCAAAGCATCCTGACATACATTACCCGATGCCACATTTGCCTCCTTGTTTTCTTCCTGTTGTTTCTTCTTATCCGAAGCTCCCAACAGTCCTTCTTTGCATGCCCAGGCTTTCCACAATTCCAGCATACAATCTTGTTCTTGGATTTTGACCTTGCCGATCTTTTGATTTTCCACGGTTTCCTCTATTCTTCTGTCTCCCTCTAGTTTCCATTGTCAAAGCATTCCCTAAAGTAGAAGATTCCCCGGAGCTTTTTCTTCGCATTTCCTCGCTTAGAATCACCCCTACAACATCCTCAAACTTGACTTGAGTTATTTGGAACCGAGTTACTTACCGCCATTACAGGCTATTCCAACTCTCGGGTAAAAGCACAATTAATAAAGCCCTAACTTCTTCATCAAATTCTATTGTAACTGAAGCTAGCATATTCACAACCGTATTGAAATCATTTAAATGATCTGCTACTGAACTATTCTCAGACATCTTCATATTAAACAACTTTTTCATTAAAAATATCTTGTTAGAGGCAAGAGGGTTTTCATACAACTTCCCTAATGCATCCATTAGATCTTTTGTAGTCTTTTCCTTTGAAACATTAAATAATACCGAAGATGCAAGACACAGCCGGATTGTCCCAAGTGCCTTCCTATCCAGCAAATCCCATTCCACATCTATCATACTCAAGGGTTTGTTCACCTTCTCAGACAACGGAGTATAAAGATCCTTTTGATAAAGGTAATCTTCCATCTGCATCTTCCAAAGACTGAAATTCTGCCCGTTGAATTTATCAACCCTAGATCTTCCTTCATCTGCCATAGCTCCCACTCAAGCTAAAAACTTTCCTGTGATTCAACACTTCAGCAAACCAAACCAGGCTCTGATACCAATTGTTAGGAAATAAGAGATAAAATATGCGGAATAATCCCTTACAGAATCGCAACAGTAGAAACTAATATGCAAAAAATATTACAGATCTCAAATAAAAGTGCAGAATAAATAACACAACACAGAGAGACAAGATTTAACGTGGTTCACCCAATTTGGGCTACGTCCACCAAGAATCACTTGCTCAAATTTTATTACAAGCCTCCACTCTCTCAATACAATACCTAGATCCGTTTGGAGCTATGCTCAACAAACTCTATAGAATTCACACCGAATTCAAAACACATCTGCAATACATTTACTTGTACATCTATCATATGCATAAGACCATATAAATAGACAATTGCTTAAGCCAGTTTGATACAAAACCGTGGGTGGGTATCAAAACCAGGGAAAAAAACTATGGGTAGCAAAACAATGGGCAAAAGACCAAAAAAACCATGGGCCCAAAAACAACCCATAACGGTTACCCATTACCCATGGGTTAATAAACCACCCATGAAAATTTGGGCTTCGCCCGAACCTCCGACCCACTCACCCGCGAGTGGGACCGCCATAAAAATACCGAGTGTAACACATAGAAGGTGTACCACATTCTAACATGCAAATAGGCACAAACATAACATTTTTATGGTAGAGTTTAGGGTTGTTTCAATTTATTTACTTAGTTTAATAGATCTAAATCAGTTTTAAAATATTTCTAGTAGTGTTTTGTTTACATGAAGATGTTATGGAGGTAATATTATCCTTGTGGCCCAGCAAAGAAATCAAATCAAGGATATAAAATTATTTTTGAATGAGAAAAAATTTGTCACAATAGTCCAAATATGAAATCTGACCAACATGCAAATGGTAGGTTATTTTTTCTTTATTCTCCTATTTTCATGGGAAAACATTGATGTTCTTGTAAGGGATCAACTTGAAAATTAACTATCTTATCATTCCACCAAGTAAAGGCATCTAATATATATAAATCAAATCATTTTGTTATCACATAAGGTTTTTGTTAGGGTTTATGGTAAAATATCTCTCAAGTTATGATTCATGGTTGAGTATCATCATTATTGTTTATTAATATCTTTTAGAATATGCAAAAGAGTGGTTTTGGGTGGATCATGTCATTTGGACAATTTGCGCAGACATCTAGAAGCTAAGTGGAAGGGATAAAACATGGAAAGAGATATTTTGAAGCATATTTTTGAGCCTCTTGTTATCTTCCTTCTATAAATGTAATTTTTTTCTTATTTTTGAAGGATCGTCTTTTGAATGCAAGGTTACTCTTTCCAATTTGGTGTCCAAAAATTACAAGATGTAGACGTCTTATTTGAGTTTGTGTAATGAATTAAGTTCCTTCCTAATGGTTCTAATAGACTCTACATATTTCTAGGTATTAATATGATGTTCATAATGACTATATTCTTTCCTTTGGCTTATGTTCTTCTCATTTTCCTCTTTTTTCTGTTTCATGTTTTGTGTGCGTTATACATGTAAACTTCTATCTCATTGTGTCAATTATGAAAAGAATTGGTTTTGATATAATACAAGGTTTATTGTGGCTCTAATCTTCCCTTTTTTTCACTATGATTGTCCTCTTTTTATTCTCTCAAGAAGATTTATCTATTTTATTCTATTGCATCATCATGTTTTCTTTCTTCCCCTTTTCCTTGTCATTGGTTAGACTAGTAATAGATTAGTGAGAGCATTAGAGTAGTTACGTTAGGAATTCAACCTTCTCTAAAGGTCTATCTCAAGGAGAAAAGGTCACAAACCTTGAGGAAATTCCCGTGTTTAGCCTGTTGAGATATTCAAGTCCTCCAAATTTGGTGATCTTATCATAGGTGCACATTTCAGCCCCAAAAGGTTTTGGCATGCCTAGTGGTAATTTTTAATTAGACACTTTGTTTGATTCTCAATTTCATCTTTGAATACATATATGTGTGTAATTTTTGGTTATTTTCAGTATTTTCAAACAAGGATGCATGATTTTTAAAATTATGGATAAGTTTTGGTGTGCTCTTAGCTCATTTCGTTTGTGAACCATATCATCAAGAACCAGATGACTCCACCGATTATTATTCAATCAATTTTCTTAGTTCCTAACCAATTTTCATAAATCCCCTTCCTTTTCTCATGAGTTTGCACTTCCATGAATCTCCATAGAGATTATTCTTTCCCTCAATGAAACTTTATTCCTCTTCATTTGCAATTTGTGGGATGAGATTCCCAAAACAACCCCGAAAATCATGCCCTCTTTCATGCAAATGGTGATTTAATCCCCTACCGAGTATATCTAATATGTATCCAATCATTATTTCATACAAAATATTAGAGAGAAGAAAGTATGTCTTAGATTATTTTACTCTTCTTTCAGGGGGAATCCTAAGATCGGTATATAAGTTTGGCTCGATAATCCATTGTTAACCAAAATAAGCTCCCTCTTAATTTGGGTTAATTAGCTTCCTTTCTATGCCTTAGTAAAATTTGTACACATTTCAAGCACTCAAAATTGTTTAAGTATTGCTTCATCAGATGGATAAATTTTTCCCCTTTCCAAAAAGGTAAAGAAGTCCTCCTAACTCCTTGTATTTTTTGAGTTAAGGCTCGGCGGAGTTTGGAAGGGAAATTTTTCTAAGGCGGGCCCGCAGAGCTAAGTTGGAAAAATTGTGAAGAAAATTGGTTGGTCGGCGGAGCCAGGGAGGAAATTATGACACTTAGCCTTTTTGGATAAAAAAACAAAGTCAAAAATTGGCATGAGCGAGCCCGTGAAGGAGAAGAGAAAAATTTGAAGCACACCTCCGTTCGAATCAAAAGTTGACATGTGTCATGCGGGGAAATTTGAGGACTCGGAGTTGTTTAAGAATTTTTGCAAAATTTAAAAAAGGGGAAA